>OW679201.1:91353296-91925510 GCA_940337035.1 Agriotes lineatus
AATATATCAAAGTACCAAGATAGATCCAGGTTATCCTAAATGCAACCTTAAATAGGTTGCTAACTAATTTTCTCTCTTCGGTTTTCATCGCGTGGCGTTATGTAATTAGGTTCAAATTGGAAGATTCTATAGTTTCTTCGTTTAAAGAAGCGTATACAAATTTTGGAAGTATCTCAACTCCGATAAAAGAAATAATCAGGATTTATGGTCACTTTTCTTTTGTTGTCTTTAACGATTGTCTTAATAAGGTTTTTTCGCTTAAATCTTCGAATTTCTTTAATGTCGTTAAAATATATTTCAAATCTTACACACACTAGTCTTTCACAACTACTGACAGCTACTGAAAAACGACATTTTGTCATTGTTCGTGAATTAATGAATGAGTAAAAGAATTTTGAGACGCCCGTTAATGCTGGAACTGCGATATCCAAATTAATATTAAAAAGAAAGATATACATTTTGAAGCCGATCAATTAAACCATCTGGGATATAGAGAGGTCACAAACAGACTGACAGACTCACAAACTGACAGACAGACGTCATTTCGAAAAGCACTTTTTCTGAGCGAGAAGGAATGAAAATAGTTATTTAAGCATCAAGGGAAGTAAGTAGCTTTTACCAGTCGAGAACGAGTTTACCAGCCCGAGCGAGCGAGGGCTGGCAAAGTTCGAGACTGGTTATAGATAGCTTATAATATTTTTCTCCATGCCCAACCAAAATTTGAATAAAATATAAAATATTACAGTATACACATGTTTATAAATTTTTGTTTGTTTCATTATTATATATACAGTGTGTCCCCGGATAGGTGAAACGACTCTTGTGAAAGGTAAAAAATTCTAGATTTAAATTTTCATTTTTTGGAGTTTAGCCCTGCTTGGTTAAAGGCGAATTTCCAACATAATTTCAGTTCTGAGAAATCAAGTACCTATGCCTTGGAAATTTTAAAAAAATATATTTTTCTGTAAGGTAAAGTACCCTTTATGTGGCAAATACGACAAAAAGTTATAAAAAAAAGTTGTTAATAATCGACATTTAGGACCCTATACCAAATTTCAAAATCCGCGGCCAACTTTGATTTCTCACATTTTCTTTCAAGTTTATTTCCCAAATCAAAGAATTTTATTTTTAACAAAGTTTTTTTATTATGAAATAAAAAACTTTGTTAAAGGTATTTGTTTTTCCAATAAAAATCTTTGTTAAAAGTAAAATTCTTTGATTTGGGACAAACATAAAAAGAAATTGTGAGAGATCAAAGTTGGCTGAGGATTTTGAAATTTCGTGTAGGGGCCTATATGTTGATTCTAAACAACTTTTCTTAATAACTTTTTGTCGTATTTGCCACATAAAAGGTACTTTACCTCACAGAAAAATAGGTTTTTTTTAAATTTCCAAGGCATACTTGATTTCTCAGAACTGAAATTATGTTGGAAATTCGCCTTTAACCAAGCAGGGCTGAACCCCAAAAAATGAAAATTTAAATCGAGAATTTTTTACCTTTCACAAGAGTCGTTTCACCTATCCGGGGACACACTGTATAAACTGCTGGACAAAATTATCGCATCATAAAAAAATATTCTGAAAATTAAATTGTTCATATTATTATAAGTGTTAGAGCTTCGCAATAGTAAAAAGGAATATTATGAAGGGACATTTATTGCGGCCAACTACACTTTGCAATAACAAATCGAAACAACTGCATCGGTTCTGAAAAGAGTAGAGACCTTTAAGAAAATTTTTTTGTGATGCTATAATTTTGCCCAGCAGTTTATATAAACGGGGCTGCGCCGCTATTGCGCAGTCTATCCTAATCAATTTACCACCATTTTTAGGCTCATTACGTTGGGCCGTTCCGTTCGGTTACACACTCCGCCCCTGCCTCCCTCTGCCGTCCACCTGACCAAAGGAGGCCCTCGGGGCTCCGCCTTTCTTCAAGGGAGCCCTCGGAGCTTCACCCCACTCCAAGGGGCCCCCGGGGCTCAACCCCTCTCCAAGGAAGCCTTCGGGGATCCGCCCCTCTCCAAAGGGCCCTCGGGGCTTTACCCCTCTCCAAGGGGCCCCCGGGGCTCAGCCCCTCTCCAAGGTAGCCCTTGGAGCTCCGCTCCTCTCCAAGGGGGCCTTCGGGGCTCTGCCTCTCTCCAAGAGGCTCTCGGGGCTCTGTCTCTCTCCAAGAGGGCCCTCGAGGCTCCGCTTCTCTCCGAAGGGTCCTCGGGACTACGCCCTGGTCGCGAAATCGAGACGACGGCGAATTCCATGCAAACGCAAATGGGGGACATCGTATCCACCATTGTCGTGACACACACGTCTGGATCGTTCTCCTTTATTATATTGATATTTTTAATTTACGGTTCTACCCTAACCCTACTTATCTTAACAAGTTTTTAAATTTCAAATAGGTTAGGCTCAGTTAAGTTCAAACCCGTTCAGATCACTTACAAAACTAAAATTACTATAATAACACGCAATTCACTTACTTCCCTTGGGGAGTAGGTACTTACTTCTCTAATTTCATGAAAACCAGTAAACAAACAGTAACACCAACTTACCTGTAATGGATATGTCAAAGTAAGTGTAACTTACTAGATGGACATGGAGAAAATAATATTTTCGATCGATCTGAAAATTTTATTTACTATTTCAAACAAATATATTATATATACTTATAAAAGAATGTGGTGGAAAATATTTGAACATTTCTATATCATACATAATAACGTCAAACTGAAAAAGAACACGTGTCTTTCACAATCACTCGTTTCTTGTCTCAAGACGCAGTCACTATATCTGTCCAGTCGATGCAGTAGCTTGTAATACAGCATGCTGTGTGGATGATTAATTTAATTCGATAATAATATCCAGATATCTAATGGGTATCATGTGATAACAGTTGTATGTATATAACTGGTGGGGTAGTAATGGGCAACCAGTGTTGCTGTTTACATGAAGTAGAAAAATATCTTGAAAAATGATAATCGACGTAAAATAATCACGTTAAAAGGTTAGATTCCTTTTAATTGTAAAGAGTAATAATTGTATATTAGATACGTAATAGCAGTACAATATTCTTTACCATCAAATTTGACTGAGGGTCACAGCTATTATTCAAAATAGATTTCAAGATTGTTTGAAGCTATTTTAAGTGGCATTTTTACTTCAAAACCAGTAAAAAGTGAAAGTGAGTGCTTGTGGTATGCTGTAGAACTGTATATCCAGATCTTAAGGGGTCAGAAAGCTGCAAAGAGCTTATTTTGGTCGTGAACAACCCAAAGGAGGTGTTTGCAGACTGCCATTCAGTTAAGAGCTGTTATAGTATACACTCAGGTACAAGAGATACTTCCAGAAGGTCAGTGTTTATTTCTTATATCTCATTAAGAAATAAATAACAAGTTTGGTAAGACAAATTAGTTGAAAATAATTGTAATTTATATTTAGAGCGTAATTTAGAATATTGAGTTTTCTAAATTTACATTGTGATTCGGGTACTCGACGTGTTCGGACATTGTAATTTGAAATTTAAATATTTTGGATTAGTGTATTTATAATTAATTTTAAAATCAGTTTGGAACATTTCAAACATTTGATTAAATAATTTGACATGAATTTGTTTTATTGTAATGTCAGGCCAATGTTTCAAGTAGTACTAACTGACTGAGTAATTAGTTTCAATTTGATGTACTAAAGAGTGTATTTGACGAAAGAAGTCAATTTATTTATATTTTAAAATAATTCAGTCTTCAACAATAATAAGATTTGTTAGTTGAACATTAACCCATTCAGCTGAGAAATAAAGAGAGTCTCAATGCTTAATAACTGTCTAGCCGATGTATTTTTAAATCATAATCACATGACATAATTCAAAAGGTCACATTTCAGTTGCAGGAAATGTCAATTCAATTTCATTCAATAAGGAGTAAGTTACGCCTTAAAGAAACTATACTTGATACTACTTCTTATTAATAAGCAAAAGGGTATATATTTATTTAATATTATTTGTGATATCTATCTGAGAAAGGGAGATCTTACCATTTGGCACCTCAAGTGGAGCTGAGAATATCACAATTTGGCTTGCAACGTGTAGCTGCGAGCAAAGATATATGACAAGCTTTAATATTGTTGGATACCCAGTAACTGACTAACCAACACGGGGATTACAGGAACTTTCTGACATCAGGGCAGCTTTTACAGGGAAGCTCCGTACTCCTGAGGTTGTCTTCGTGGAAGTTGAGCAGAACCTTCGGCGGAAGGTTGTAGGCCAGCTACCCGTGCACACAACTAGCACTTGACGTTAATTCACAACTGAATTAATGAATTGAATTACTCACTAACGAACACTGCAGGCTAGCTACCCGAATTCAATAACAAAAGTAATTGAACTAATTATTTATTATGCCAGTAACAGTTTCACCATAGATGTACAACTAATCTAAGTTCACTCCTGATACAATTACATAACGCGAGTACAAAATGAATACTGAATGAAGCTTCTTCCCACACTCTTATTTATACCAACTAGGGTTGGTTTATCTTAATTACTTCGTTTACGGGATTATTGATAGATTTATTATCATAAGAGCATCTTAATGGCCATGCAACAATATTATGAAAATTTGGCGATACGACGTTCTTTTAACGATTATTTTCATTCTGGTTGAAAATAGTGCACCCAGGATTCATCACCAGTCAATCTCTGATCTAAAAGAACAGAGCTGTCCTTTTTTACAACACGTCCTTAAGAGGAGCTGCAGCAGTTCGCTAAAAATAATTCGTCTGCATGTCATTTCGAGCGTCCGAGCAGAAAACGTTGCAGAAAGCGCGAGTTGGGCCATATGCTCGCCGAATATATTTAAACATAATTACTTCCTGCGGAGAGACAATTATGCGCGAAGCCAGATCGGTTTTCGGTGCAGATATAAATGGAAACGATGATTTGGCACATAATGGGCCGTCATCGGCCCGTTCTGGCCATCGTGAGCGATTATAGTTGGGAAAGAAAACCCATTGTTATTGGCGCCGAAAAAACCAACCGCTTGTTTCTTGGCGAATGACAGATTAGACCCGAGCGTATATTTTGGCGTTATTTATTACGGTTATTAACATTTTAGACTTTAGTGTTGTAACATGAATTTGGACGTTAAGCGAATGTTTCTAATAGATTTCGAGTTGTTCATGGTGCAGCACGTCCTATGTACTGGAATTCGATTTAATGTTGTGGTTATAGTTAAAAATTATATACATGCTTTAGGTTGAAGTTCTAGTAACTCAACTTAAGCTGAAAGGATCTAACATGCAAACGTGTTTCATTTGTATTTATTTTTTTATGGCGTTAAATCGGCAGGTTTTATTGGCTTTTGAATGAGCTTTACCATTTTTATTATTTACCTGTAGAGATTTCCAAAGGGTCAATAATAATGTCAACTTTCTATCATCTGTAGCTTCAATTATATCATCAGTTACCTTCAATAAAGCAGTAAAACAACTAAAATTAGTGAAAAAACCAGACTGCTGACTTGAAAATAAGAGACTACCATCAAAATAAGCTCTACCTTGATAATCATTCCAAAATGGAAGAATATGGATTGGGTTAGTTTTCTGAGAAAATTCGAATTCAGTGGGAAACACCCTGTAGTAAATAAGCATAAATAAAATGTTTATCTTGTAACGTGAGCCATTATGATAATCTTAGATGATGCAGATGTTAAAAACGGATTCATTATTTAAAATTAAAAAGAAAATTTACCCTGTACAGCTCAATCTGATTTAGTCGCAGGCACCGTCTAGTATATGACGAGGTACTGTTTGCACTCTGATAAAGAATATTTACTCACACTGCGTTTGAAGACAAAAATCAAGTAACAATAACTCCTAAAGCGTAAAGCAACAACTTCTAAATCGCTTTCGCAAAGGATATAACGTAAAATATTGTAATAAATTTTTATATATCCTAATTTCCAAAAATTTCATAATTAATTGAAAAAAAGGTTATGTTTGTTTTACAAACCGTCATAATAATTTTACGAGATTAGCTAAATATCTATTATATTTTAGGTATTTAAAATTAATTTTATACAATTTTATAGGCATTTTAAGATCTGTAATATAAATATCATATTTCTAGAAGTAATATCAGCAACTTCAAACTAATTTCATATTATTTTGCAATCAGTTTAAAAAGCTTTATACTAGATTTTAGCTACTGCAACATAATTTCACTATATTTTATACTTATTTTTTTATTTAATATTAAATTCTTTAGGCATCAAGTCAATATGCTATGGTGAAATTAATGTATTTTTATTTATAACTATTAGGGTTGACGTTTCAAACCTAATTCGAGTATTCTTCAAGACTCAATAAACAGTTGAAAACTTCCAAGTACACAAACACACGGCACCTGCTTTAAAATTTCACTATTTTTTGATAACTCATAATAACTTCATTTCTATCACATCGTACATATTGTAACATGTTCAGCAATTTCTACATTATTTTCTATTATTCCACAATACTTTCGTAGTAGGTTTAAGAATTTCGTATCTTCTGCTCATGAATTTGTTCATTTATAATTGAAGTTATTTAGTTACGTTTTCCAATAGTTTACGATCAGAAAACGAGTTTATACATTATAACGATGCCCTTAACTATATAAGTCTTTAGTAAAAATATAAATAAATAGGGCAAATCACCATAATTTTCAAATTAAGGAGAATAGTTTTAATAAAAGAATTCAATATTGTGTCAATCTTAGAACTTATTAAAGTGATGTTATAATTAATATTTGCATAATAAATGGTTTATTGCAATCAATAAAATAACGCTCCGGTCTAGCACGGGAACAACTTGTATTACAATTATTTTTGAGTATGGCTTATTAGCATGTATGGCAATTGCTCGAGTTTGTATCTGACAGCTTTAACCTTAAAACTGACTGGAAACAAAAATGATCTGCTGGTACAACCAAAAAGCGTAGATGAATTCAAACACCAAGAAATGAGCAAAAAGCGTCAGGTAAATGCACTGCAAATCATCTGACAAATTACGTAGGGATGCCGACTCGGCAATTGTTTAACTTCTTGCAAATCTTCTCCAAATTTCTCGTCCAGATCACAAAATCAAAGGAAGCTACCTCGACTGTAAAACCCTGGATGAATTTATGTAGCTGGAACCACGTACAATGTTTAATCTTGATGAAACCCAAAGCTCGTGGGCTTTCTGCAACGGCTTCCCTATGAAATTTACCTTCCAAAGGCAGCTCCGATGTCGGCTCGCAGAATGAAGAGACGCCACGGTAATTACAAACTTGGTGATGGCCCCCTGCACCTAGGCACTCAGGAGGGTCTGTTCCACACGTTCCACATAAAATTTTAGCTGGCCGATGTCTCTAACCATTCGAAAATTTGTCTCGATGTCGGACGCTCCTGGTCAAACCTCGCAGGGCTAATTCCTTTTCACTGGGATGTGTCACCACTACGAAAATTACACACAAAGATGGTCTGCAGACTGGTGAATATGAAAAACCACTTTTTGGCTCACACAGAAAACTTTTTAACATGAAAATTTACAAAAAACTGGGAGTACCTCTTGCACCTAGCACAAATTTTACAAGTCTTGTTTTGTTATTAGTAACAATTGAATGTCTCGTTTCCTAGTAACCAAAATTTACAATTGTTTTTATAAAATAAGTTTTAATATAATGTTGTTACTTAAGAACTAAACTGTATTTTTTGGAAATTGTCAATCGTAACACTTTACACTTTAAATCTCTGCTTTTTCAAAATTAGTTTTAAATGCACTGTTTCACATGTTTATAATTAGCAACGAACAATTGTCTGTGTTTTCTAATAGGTTGCCTTACCACGCGGTTTGCAATTTTTGCTTTGCTTGGACTGCTTTGCACAGTTTCTTTACCCTTCAGCTGTCTTGCCGTTTGTTTGTGATATAAGTTTTTAATACTAACGCTCATATAATTTTTGTTATACCACAAACCATCTCTGTATCATGTTTAATTCACATTATTGTATTGGCGTTACCAAATCAAATCTGCCAAATACATAAATTAAGGTGCGCTTGCCATTCCGAACATTAATTACGAATAAAACGTTAAACGTAACTCTTTTTATTCTGCCTTATTTAATGCTAACCTTTCTCAATCAAATTATAGTTACGTTACTGCTAATCATATCATGTGCAATTAATAGTGTAAAATACTGACTTTAGCTTGCAATAAACAAAACATTGATTCTGTGCTTATTTTGAAATTATTCTTTTATTTTCGTGTTAGTTACGCAACCAGAATTGCTGTGGGCAGTAAACCGTTGCAATATTTCACAATTATTTCAATAATTTTATAGTGCACTACATACATTTTAACATAATTTCATAATATTGTATGTTACTTTAATAATATATTATGATAATTTCGACATGCTATAATATATTTAACTATTTCAATATTATATCATATTATTCAACCATCCCAGTGGGGTTTTATTATATATATAAATGTTATCAATTTCTTTGCAATTTTGACTATTTTAGTATATTTTGCAATAATTTCAACGATTTCAAAATAACTTCATGTATTTCACAATCTTCTCACGAATTTTATAATGGATTAGAGCAACTTCACTATGATTTTATGATATTCTGTGGCATTTCCTTATATTTTGCCGTATTTTGAACCACAGCAAAGCAACTTCATGTATTTTTCAATCGTTTCAACAATTTTACAATCCATTAAATCGATTGCAATATAATTTGATAATATTTTACAGTAGTTTACTGATATTTTATTACCTATTTATTAAAGTACATTTTGTCTAACACATGGAATTTTGCGCGACGAGCATAGCAAGAACCCCCCAAAATCACACCAAATCGCAATTCCTAACCTGTTCTATACAATATTTTTTTTAATTGTGAAAACAAATGGTTTTTCATATCACAAAATGGTAAAATTATAAATGGCATGTTAATTAAATTTCAACGTATTGCAGATCAACTAGGTGCCTTTCGCTTTTTCGCATGTCAGTTTCTGTACTTTTCATTACTAGTTGTGAAAAGTGTTAGAAACTTTAGTCAGTTTTCAAAAGTGATGCTTTATATGTCAAAATTAGAACAAGTAATTTGAATCATTGGAATTATAACATATTTAACAATTTTAATATAATTTCATAATAATTTTAAGAACATCCTAGTTTCTACATTTCAGTATATTTTGTAATAATTTCATCGATTTCAAAACAAATTTATATATTTCACAAGCATTACAAGAATTTTAGCAAACGTTAGGGTGTTTTCAATTTAATTTTATAGCAGTTTAATTATATTTTATAATGATTTGCAGTTTCAAAATGCCGATTTCTAATTATACACCAGTAATTTTAAGAATTTCGTAGTTAGATTTAACAATTTCACATTTCGTGTAGTTTTCATTGAACTATCTTTCACTGTCGATTGTTTCATTATATTTTGCCATATTTTAAGTTAATCTCAAACAAATTCATGTATTTTTCAATCGTTTTAAGAATTACGTAATCCATTAGATCCATTTGAATATAATTCCATAATATTTTACAATTGTTTATTGATATCTCGTAATAATTTCAATCGTTGGTGTTATAACATATTTAACGATTTCAAGATAGTTTCACATTAACCCACAATAATTTTAAGAACATCTTAACAATCTTTAACATCTTTTACAATTTCTGTTAATATTTGAATTTGGTTTGGAATTTTTATTATTTTAACAAATTTTCTACTAATTTCAACAATTTCAAAAAAAATATGTATTTCACAATCACTTCAGAAATGTATAATACATTAGAATTATTTCAGTATAATTTTATAACAGTTTGATTATATTTTATAAAGATTTTCATTATTTCATTATGTATATTGCAGCACTTTTAACAGTTTCAAAATGCTAATTTCTCATTATACTGCAATCATTTTAAGGATTTCATAGTTTCACATTTCTTGTTGTTTTTTTAGAATTTTCTTACAATTCTACATTACATTATATTTTACCATATTTTAAACAAATGCAAAACAAATTCATGTATTTTGCAAAGGCTTCAAAAAATTTTTAATCCATTTGATAAAATTCAACATAATTTCGTCATATTTTACAGACTTTTATTAATATTTTATAATAATTTCAATCATTCGTATTACAACATATTTAGCAATTTCAGTACAATTTCACGTTATCCCACAATCATTTTAAAAACATCCTAATAGGGCTTAACAATTTCTGTTAATTTTATGGAATTTTATTTGTAATTCTTATTATTTCAGTATGTTTTGAGATAATTTCAACTACTTCAAAACAAATTTAGATATTTCAGGAAAATTGACATGCAGTAGATAATAATATTTTATAGCAGTTCCATTATTCCACAATGCATTGTAACGTGTTCATCAGTTTCAAAATGTTAATTTCTCATTATACAATAATTTTAAGAATTTTGTAGTTGGGTTTAACAACATCACATTTTATGTAGTTTTTATTGAATATTCAGTGTTGATTATTTCATTATATATATATTTGCCATATTTTCAACTAATGTGAAAATAATTCGTGTATTTTTCAAGAATTTTATAATACGTTAGACTAATTTCATAACGTTTCACAGTAGTTTAGCGTGTTACAAATAATTAATAGGTAATTTCAGTATAATTTGAAATTATTCCTCAATAATTTTAAAAATGTCCTAGTAGGGCCTAATAATATCTGTTCATTTTACCGAATTTCTAGACTTTTCGTTATTTCGTTATATTTTACAATAATTCCAACAATTTATAATAGTAATAATAATGTCTTTCATTCACACAGAAACAGCACACGTAATAAAAAATTAAGAACGAATGGAAATTGTGATTGCTTATTTTATCTGCTAAACATGCTGCTAGAAACAATAATGGGCGGGGGTTGTTCTGTATGATCAATAATTAATTACATAGCAGTCAAAAACGAATTCAGAAAATTAGTAAAAGCAGCCAGAGTAAGGCGAGGGCATGAAATATATTCGAACCATTACATAGTTTTCTCAAAAATAAAAATAATCAATATAAAGCAGCAAGAAAATTTCAAAACAATATAGACTAAAACAGTATAAAAAGGGAAGTGATTAAAACGTGCAAACTAAGAGAAGAAGAGACAGCTAAACTATGCAAAGATAAAATAGAAACAGAGATCAATATACATCTGAAAGACAGCATTAGGAAAAAGAAACATGAAAATAAACGTTGCTAAACCAAAGTAGTGACAATCGGAAAGAGCGAAATCAGCATAAGAATAAAACTACATGGAAAGGATACCGAGCAAATAGAAACATTTAAATATTTGGGAGTAAATATACATAAGGATGGAAATGAAGATGCTGAAATCAAC
Source organism: Agriotes lineatus (assembly GCA_940337035.1). Lineage (NCBI taxonomy): Eukaryota > Metazoa > Arthropoda > Insecta > Coleoptera > Elateridae > Agriotes > Agriotes lineatus. The sequence goes on from OW679201.1 coordinate 91,364,692, forward strand.
AACAGAGTAGAGAATACAACGTAATGCTTCTATACACCCTTAATAACACGTTCAGAAGGAAAAAAGAGGTATCAAAGAAAACGAAATGACAGTTTATAACACAATATACAAACCAATTGTGACCTACGGATGTTTATGATTTATGATTTTTTATTGTAACTGAATTTGAAATTGGGTCACGGTAATTTGCACCTTAACACCTTAGTGTAATTAAGGTTATTTATTATTTATTGCTATGGTCCTATGACTTTATTTTATTTTATTTATTTATTTATTTAAACTGAAATCCTTTTACCATTAGGTGTCGGATTATAACCAAATTACCATGCAATGTAATATATTATCTAATAAACCTTAATTTTAACTTTTCTTATTTATTTTATTCTATGCCTTTCTATCTCTTGTCAGGTTCCTTAATTCTCTTTATTAATTTATTTTAATTTATTTGAAATGAATTATTGTTATTTATTTAATCTCAGGGTTTTATCACGCTACATTCTAATCTTACCTTTCTATGTCCACAGCTAGAGAAAGTACTTGTAACAAAATTGATTGTTCGACTCTTATCCTCGTTGGGTTATTGCAGAATTTAATTATAACATACACAAATAAAACTCATAACTAATCTGAGGCAATTGATATTCATTTATTTCAAATAAGTTTTATCAAAATATCGTTTGTTAAAAATTGCGTATTAAATTCAATTTCAAGTAATTTATACTGTATGTTAACATGAAACTAATTTTAATGTTGCTACAATTAATATTTACTGTTATATCGTTTATTAAACTTTTCTCTTGGACACTATTAGCTTAATTAAATTTGATTGTCTTTAAAGTTATTAATATTTGTTTTAATCAACCTTATCATTATTCAAATTTGCAAGTTTATTTCGTTTAAATTTCTGTTTTTTACTCAGATCTGATATTTGTTTATATAATCTTTAATTTTTCACTTACATTCTGGACTTTTCTGTCTTTGAACTTAATGTCTCTTCGTCTGATTTGGCAAAATGGACTTTACTGCTATCTTGTACCGTCGTCAGCAACCCCTGTTGGTTATGCTACACGCATACACCATCAGCATTTTCAGTATCTTAACCAAACCCTCTTCTTGTGACTACACTTGCTTGTATAACAGTTCTTATAAGCACATACCAGTATTTTTATTATTCAAATTGAATTGTTATATCATTAGTTTTAATTTTAAACTGGTGTCATTCTAATGAAAAATGTTACACACTTTTTTGTTCTTGTTATTTTTTATACCCGCCAAAACCTTAGATATGATTATCTTTAAAATATCAAAATTACAGATTCCTATGTATCAATAAATACTACGTTTTTAATTAACATGTCAAGCAAGAATTGTCCATAATCTGAAATTACAATTTTGATCAAATTTCAAGACAAGTCCATATATCTCACAATCATATCGAGATTTTTGTATTACATTAAAACAAGTTCAATATAGTTTTACCTTATCAAATTTTATATTTTCTGTTAATTCTACGGAATTTCCTTAAAATTTCAAATATTTCCCTATATTTCACAATAATATTTCAAAATAACTTCAATCGTTTGATAACATTTATTTTTGTGGTATTTAGAATGTACGCAAAATTTCATATTATTTCAAGAACTGTCTACCATTGTACACTATTTATTTACTGCACAATAAGTTCAGAGAAAGCTTTATGATTTTTTATATTTTGTTTTTGTAATTATATCAAATATTTCATAATATTCTGACACATAAAGTCCCAATATCCATGTCCCAATAATTTCTCCAGTTTTTCCTCATAAGCTGTGCCTACTCGTTGTACTGAGCATGTTAACATTGCTTTATATAAATTTGTGACAGGTTTAATTCCTGTTATTTCTTCGTGTGGTCTTGCACGACTTAAAACGTCTAATAAGACTCAACAGGAGCCACCTGGTATATCTAAAAATTTCCAGCGGCGTCCTAATAATAGTCACAATTAAAAATCCATATGGTGCAGCTCAGCCCACATTGACATCCTTTGTTTCTTTCCCAGATTAAAGAATGGAACCTCCGCAAGAGTCCAAGCTTCTTTCCAGCAACTGAAGCCACCCTTGCACAGGGAGGTTTAGCCTCCGCCCTTAGTTACCTATTTTAATTCCTGCTTGTTAGTAGCTCTATTTTGTAGTTTTAACACCGGGGGCCCCATTGAGCCCCTATAATGTCCGCAAAGCCTGCCCGAATAATCCGCTAACACGAGGGTCCTCTTTGTTTATGCAAGACGCAAATCCCTCTAACAGCCCTTGCCCATTGTGGCTGGTTGGGTTTTTGAAAATATCGGGATTAGCGCTTGTGTTTTCTCGGCTGCACCCAGCACGATTTACGCTATTGCATGTAGCCAAGTGTGAAATGGGATCTGGTTGAGTGTTTGCTACATTCAGGAACAATAACTAGTGATTACTTGTTTACTGGTAGTATTTTAAGTAAGGAAAGTACTTAACGCTTTTCAGCTTTATTGCGACATAGTATAGAATTATTTTATTATTTTAAAGCGAAGAAAATTAAAAAAAAATCAATTTATCAGAAACGAACTTTATATACATTAATTTTAAAACACGGTAGTTTAAATTTAGCTGATATAGTAGATCTTCAACTATTCAAAATATTTAGGGAAAGCTCATGTAAAAGAAGAAAATCTAGACGCTACGATAAATGCTACGAGCAACAATCGGTAACATAGAGTGATAAAACTAGCTAGAACTGTGCTAACGAACCAAAAGCAGCACAGTTTTGCTTGTTCTTGTTTCTGTCTTAGTTTTAGTAGTTAAAATGTTATTTGTTTTACAATACCCCTATCCTTATCTGTGAAACTTTAATAAGAAGGAAACCCCGTATTTCTGTGATAAATAAATTTGCTACTATAAATATTATTCAGGTCGAAGTCACAAAAAGTAGAGAAAAAAGTAAACACAAACATTTCAAGATTGGTCACAATTGATCGAAAAACAGTTCATGGAAACTACAATTTCTGGAAACCACAATTCGATAAATTGCGATTCGATACATTGTGTAAGCTCAAGAATTGTGGCTTCTATCAATTGTATTTCTATCAAGTGTGTTCGATCAATTGTCTTTCGATCAATCGTTTTGCTGTAAATTGTGGTTTGGTAAATTCTGCGTAAATTGCGACTTCGATCAATTGTTTCGCGATCAACTGCATTTTGATAAATTGATTAATACTAATTTTTCGATCAATTGTGTAGTCTCAAAAAATTGTGTTTCGGTAATTTGTGGTTTCGATGAATTGTGGTTTCAATAAATTGCTATCCGATCAATTGTGTTTTGATTAATAATTATCCTAGACGCGATGGTTTTAATACATGAAATCAAAGCATTCTTTTCAGTTTTCATGTACAGCACTGGAGTTCTGCTCAAACACTTTATAATCGCCATCATCTCTCTTGTCGTAATGCTTCTAACCCGAAGATCGTGATTTGTGCAAATTAATTAGTTAGCATGTCGGTTTGTAATGTTTCTCCAATCATCTCTATGCTTTGCCAGTCTGTTGTTTTCTTCAAGATTGTTTAAGTTGGTTCTTTAATTTCATCTAACCACCTTCTTGGCGATTTACCTTTAGGTCTTTTTCCTTCTACTTTACTCTGTACAGCAAGTTTTTTTCCAAATTGTCCTCCCTATGGGAAACATACCCAAAGTATCGTAATAATTTTTTTTTTCAGTATTGACCAGTCTCTGTGGTGCTCCTATTTCTTGTATAACAGAGGTATTGCTACGATGTTCTGTCTATTTTATCCTTAACAATCTTCGCCAGCACCACATTTCGAAAGCATCTTTTGTTTATCTGTTTTTTTATAGTCCATGATTCTGAGGCATACAGTGCTATCGGAAATACTAGTATATTCATTGTTCTGATTTTTGTCATCTTTGTTATATTCCTGTCTTTTCAGATCCTTTGTAGCTTAGTTACGGCAGTTCTTGCCATTGTTAGTTTTCTTTTTATTTCGCTAGAGCACTTTCCTGTATTTTCAATGAGTGAACCAAGATAAATGTTGCAGTGGTTATTGCTCTCTAAATGATGATAATTTAATTTTAAATAAATAACTAGAGCTATACCTGCATTTTTGAGCCCGTGCGTGCACGTCATAACATATTGATGACATCATCTCCTAGTATGTTTATATGATCCTTATACAGTCACTAAAAGTACGTTGTTTGACACAGACTGATGCAAAATTTAACCTACAAATTTCGAATTTCACATAGCTTGGCAGACGATAAAATTGCATTTTAACGTGAAATAAAAGGTAGATAAAATACAACTTTAACAGTTAGAATTTAATGAATATATTAAATTAATATTTTAAAGATGAAAGAAAAAACCACAACATGAAAACTGAAGACAACATCATATTAATTTACATAACATTTATATTGTAAGCGTTGACAGCTATCAATTAATGTAAAATTAAGTGACCAAACTACCTCAGAAAATCAGCACTTTGAAAACTTGAACGATGTAGCTTGTGTGAAATGAATTGGCGCACTTCAGGTATACCGATTAGGCGCATTTTCCTGTAACTGATACTTTGCTTGCTCGCTGTATATGTTATTTACCTGTTGAGGCTACTTATAACAGGTACTCTGCAGGTATTTATGTAATTTTTCGGACCCAACTTAAAATCAATTAAAAATACAATTTTGCGATTTATTTTAGTAAAAACATTGTATCGAGTACCACATGAAATAACGAATAAATTGACTATAATAGTAAAATAACTTACATATTTTTACAAAGAATAATAATTGGAATTGCGCAGGATTTTAACAACTAAATCAAATAAATCATTTCAGTATCATTTTAAAATAACCAAAACATTAAATTTTATAGACAACACAAATCCAATAAAGCAGATCATAAATGTAACTTAATACAGACACAAGTTTAGAGAGTGGAAAACAATAAACGCAAGTAGTTAAGAAAAACAATGAGTTAAAAATACAACATTAGTATGGTATTAAACAATAGGACAGATATTTGCAACGTTTCATTCTTTAATATCTAGACACTTCTTCAGGCTAAACATGGATTTACATGTTATGGGCCTGTATGATGTAATTTCTGTTGGTGGTTTACCAGGTTTCATAATTATGATTATTTGCGTTGTTTTCCATTGACTTGGGAAGTGCCGGATTCTGAGGATAGAATTATACAGATGTGTAAGGGCTTGTATAGCTTTAGTTGGTAATTGTTTGATAATTGTCCCAGCTATCAGGTCATATCCTGGAGATTTCTTTGTGTTGATCTGTGGCATCTTCGTTCGGGAGTTGACAACGGAAGGGTGTAAACACTTTGGTGAGATATTCAGCAAAGGCATCGGCCTTTCCTTTGTTGCTGCGAGCCCAGCTACCGTCTTCCTGTTGGATAGGAGCTACGCGTGGGGTTGTTTTTTTATTTTTCGCGTTGCTTTCCAAAGCGAGTAGTCTGTTCGTTTGCACTGAGATTTTCAAGGTAGTTCTGTATTCCTTGATTTTAATGTTGACTAAGAAGTTTTTTTAGATGTTTGCTGGCCCTATTATACTCTCGTTTGTCGAGGTCCGATCTGGTAAGTTGCCATCGTTGCCTGAGGCGGCGTTTTTCGGCTATTTTGTCCTTTATGATGATAGGTGTATCAACTTACTATTTTGAACCATGGTGTATACAGCATACAGATTTGCAGGTCTGTGAAATAGAACAGACTGTTCGTATGCTTAAATTTAAAGCATTGGCAACTCTCTGTAACACCAAACCATTAGAAAGTTGGTCATTATATTACGAATTATTATATTACAGATGTAAATTACTTACTTCTCTCACAGCAGTTAGCGGTATAAGTGCACCATCGTTGTCTCTTTCTCGTTCAAAATAGCTTATCAAAGCGGCAACAAGCTCTTTTGACTTTCTGGGCAAGGCGGTTGACATTTTAGCTTCGAGTTCCCCATACGTTTCCAGCAACTAAACTCTTCCCCAAAGTAAGTAATTTGTAGCAGTGGAAAAACGACAGTATAACTTGTTCGCAATGTTCGTTTTGAAAACAACGGATTTTTAAAATCCAAAACTAAACTATATGTCACTGTCAACACCTGTCAAAACCACTATAACAAATAAGTCGTTTTAAAAAGCGACATGCGTACGTGTTAATTCCCTGAGCAGAACTTGAAAACACAAAGTACCCCGACGTATTATAGTTTTTACTATTGTTCATGGAAATTATGAAATATTAAAACAAAAAATGTACGGCTATAGCAATATATGAAGCTATATTATTAGCAAAAGCAATATTAATCATTATTTTATTGAAAAAAAGAGTAGTTTTATATTTTTCAAATGTTGGTACTGAAAACCTTACTAAAAGGCGGATTGATGACGTGCACGCACGGGCTCAAAAATTCAAGTATACCAAAGCATATATTTTTAGTTTGGGTTCGTCAAAGAACTAATGAATTAACTAAATCTCTCAGGGATAATTAAAAATGAGCTGTATAGTAACTCAAGTTTAAATAAATAATCGTAAGCCCCTACTTGTGATTTAATCTACCTGCAATTTAAATTTTGTTGGCTAAACTCACGGCAGACATGAGCTCTTACTCAAGGTATGGGTTCACAGTTAGTTTTTGAAATTTATTCGTACGCCACTAAAGCGTAGGTCAAATGCAAACTAATATGCTTCACTCGAGCTAATTTGTCACAAATTTACGTTATGAAATTTATCAAGTGCTGGTCGTTCAGTGTTTTTCAATATTAATTACAACAACTCAGTGAGCAGATATAACAGGTAATTTTAAATTATTTCGTTTAATTGAAGCGTCAGTAGCTCGTCTTTTGTTTTTAAAGGAAAACACAACTTTGTTGTTTCTCAAATCGACGCTGCAGAATCCTAACCTCACTTCTACATTTTCCAATTATCAGATCTAGGCTAACTGAAGGTTTGAAATGCCTGAAATCAGCTTCAGAGCGGCTTTCTTTATGTGTCCGGTAAGTTTCACGTCCGTAACATTTAAATTGGCTTCATAAACTGACCTTATAATTTGACGCAGGCAGCGCCTCGATGCTCGGAAGGGTCTACGGGGGCGCCTGGAATAAAGTGACGTGCATGCAGGAGCTGGATGGGGTTGGCGGTGATGTGGTCTCGTACCTAGGATCCTCTCATGATGCCTGTAGTTGCTTTTACGAAGCTGGATCTCTGGTGCGAGGGTCGCTCGGAAGCCGATGATGAAAATTTTACAAACTCAGGGAAAATTATGCCTTCATTTCACCGGATGCACTGAATTTTACTCGTCACAATGGTGCTATTATTTTTAATGTATTTTGATATTTAATAGTGAAAATCTTAACTTAATTGGAGATGCAAAAACCAAGCTGTCAGCAATAATTCATTCAATTGTTAATAATTTTAAAAGTTCGTTATAAACAAATGCACATCAAATTCATAAAACGGATATTCACTTATAATACCATGAGTAGTCAAAGTTATGTCGACTATTTTTGTAGTGGTGTCACGAATGTCCATTGCGCTTTGGTATGATTAGGACGAGTGCGCTAGCACGAGTCCTAATCCCAAGCGCAATGGACATGAGTAGTGATACCACTGCAAAAATAATCTACTTAACTTTGACTAAGAATGGTATTCGAGGGACTATTTAATGAACCAAACTACCTTTTCAAATTAGTTTTCAGTAAATCTAGCAACAAACTACGCAATTTCTATAGTAACAGAACACTAATACTGACATTTTCTAATAAAAATCACATTTGTTTAAAATAGTCACTTGAATACCTTCTAGGAAAATATATCCACTGATATTTTTTTGATTGGTCAAGAAACGTCAGAATTCTGGATTTTCATTGGTCACTTTTTGACACATGACAGGTGAATTGAATAGTCGAACTTATTCAACTTAGGTACTTTTTACAATTAAAATGCTTAAATCTAAAAACTTTTACAATAGTAACTTATTTACTAGATTGTCTTATAATTTTGTAATTAATGTCTTTCGATATTTCTCGCACTGCACTCTTTTAACAGTCCTTTCGCATATCAGTTGCACTGATTAATTATTCATATCGCGCACTTCCTTTTTTAATAACTTTGGTGTTCAAATAAATGTCCATTTCATTTTGCACTTTTAAGTCAATTCACTGTTTGCATTCCAACTAATCTTGAATATTGGTGATTCATTTTTTTTATTAATTGCCTTAGATCTGTTATAATTTGTGCTCGTTGCACTTTTCTTTTAGCATTCTGCTTTATTACCATATTATAATACGCTCAAAGAGAATTTTTTTATTAATGACTTATGACTTGCAAATACACTCGACAAGCATGTAATAATTATTTTCATAATCGATTTATTTTTAATTGGATTGGCTTTGACATTTGACCATCTCCTTTATTATTTTAAATTAATTAAATATTGTGTGAATCTATTCTCTACGGTTTTGAGCTCTGCCTTTTTCCTTATGATATGGAATTAATTTACTCATTACTGGCATTGCTTTGCAAATATGATTACTATTTCAAGTCTGGTTTATTTTACTTATTGCAATTAGATACCATCTCCCATTCTAAGCTTTTATGAATTATTCATTACTTTGCAGTGCTCACAGAGGTGGGATTCAGAGCATTGGTTTATCAGTTTTATCTCTCCAAAGCAATTTTCGTCTATTTCTATGTTGCCTCTTGTTAGTATCATATTATTTTACATTTACTTTTATTGAGTGTTAGTCCTAGTTTACTGCTTTCTTGCTTTACGATGTCCAATAGTTGCTTCCGGTGTTTTAGTTATTAAATCTGCATCATCGGCGTATCTTAAATTGTTGATTGTAACGCCACCGATTTTGATTCTACCATTCCATTGAGTCAACATTTTCCTCATGTGTTCCCGGTATACAGGGTGTCCCTAAAATAATGGGACACCGACTAATCATAGATTCCGTACGTCATAATAAATCGATTAAACCTAATATACCTTAGTACAATGTCCCTTCAGTAAGAAGTTATAGGGTCTTGAAGTTTAATTTTTAATTTTTAATTTTTTTTTATTTTCCACAAATATAGAGATATCTATTTGAATTTTGGTACACGTACTTACTACTATATACTGCATTAATACAAATTTTTTCATAAATTAGACTTGACTGTACCGATCTTTTAAAACTTTTTTTAGCTATAATTTTGGTATCTGTAACTTTTTTTGAAATTTTAGGTTATTAGCTGAAATAGAATTAAAAACCACAAAAATGATGTACTCTTAGTTCTTAAGCCTAAAAGCAACCGTTTACCTTAAAATGCCCATCAAAGGTTTCTGATTGTCATTAAGACGTGCAGGTATCAAGTAGCCATGATCACCAAAACAATGGTTATGCAGTAAAAAACAATGATAAATCAATTATTGACATTAGTGACACAAGAATGTGTTCTTTTATGTTTAAGAAAATGCCGCTACATAACGAATTCTCCAATGTTGAAAGGTTCGTTATGTCGCAGCATTTTCGTAAGCACAAAAGACAAAAAACTCATATGACCAAGGTCATTAATTGATTTCTTGTTGTTGTTTACTAGATTACCATCATTGCCCATTGTTTTTGTGGTCAATATTTGATAATTAATGACTACCAAAAACCTTTGATGGGCATTTTAAGGTAAACGGTTGCTTTTAGGCTTAAGAACCAAGAGTACATTATTTTTGTGCTTTTTAAAATTTAAAAAAATGTTACAGATAACGAAGTTAGAGCAAAAAAAGTTTAGAAAGATAGGTAAAGTGTTTCTTACAGTCAAGGCTAATTTAAGAAATTTTTCGTATTAGTGCAGTACGTAATAGTAAGTATGTATACCAAAATTCAAATCGATATCTCTACATCTGTGGAAATTAACTTAAAATTAAAAATCAAAAATTCAACTTTAGGGCCCTATAACTTCTTACTGAAGGGACTTTGTACTAAGATATATTGGGTTTAATCGATTTATTATGACGTAAGGAATCTATGACTAATCTGTGTCCCATTATTTTAGGGACACCTTGTATGGTAAAAAGAAAAGGCGATAATATGCAACCTTGTCTAACACCTTTTTGCAAGGTAAATATATCATAGCCACATACCCACTACAATAATCGACACAGTCTTGGCGGAGAGGTTAAAATGGTATGGCCATTTAAAACGGATGGCAGATGACCGATTACCAAAACAAGTGTGGGAGTGGCAACCACGTGTGAGACGGAAAAGAGGCCGGCCCAGGAAAAGCTAGAAAGCTGGAGTGAGGAAGTTTTGGAAAACAGAGGACTCCAAGAACACGACTGGGCCGACAGAAAGAAATGCAGATTAGGATGCGAGAAACAGTTGTAAACTGTATTAAATAAATATATCTGAGATCCTGTCGTTTACCTACTCTTGTGCAGTACCATTTTCGTATACGGGTGTCCCGTGACTTGATAGTCAAAGCCTAAGAGCGTATTCCTTGGACAATTTAAGATAAAAAGTTCATATAAACATAGGTCCGCAAACGCTTCGTTACCGATCTACAGGGTGTTAAAATTTCAAGATTTTTTTAGTTTTTTCTTTATAGCTCCTGCAGTTTTTGAGATATTTAGCTCAAATTTGGAATGCAGGTTACGCTGTAGGGCTTACATCATTGGCCATATGAAATAGTTGTGAGAATCTACAGGGCGATATTTTTTCAAAGGTCATGCCTCCTTTTCTCTCCTTGAACTTTTTTGCGGTGCGCCGGTGGTAGATTCTAAAATACAAAATGAGTTTTCTGTTTTGTTTAAAATCTTTTTGTTCTCTTGTAGTTTTTTGTATCAGCAACCGTTATCGAGAAAAAAAATAAAAAACAATTTTCTGTAATTCGCTAGACGAAATATTTTTTTTTAAAATGGTCTAGTAGGCCCTAGCTTTACTTGGATGATCTCTTGTTTCCATTATTTTTGACAGTTTAGTCGCCACTACCTGTTAAAAATGAAAGCTGGGATGACCATTTTAAAAAAATTTATTTCGTCTAGCGAATTACAGAAAATTGTTTATTTTTTTTCTCGATAACCGTCGCTGATACAAAAAAACTGCAAAAAAAAGAGATTCTAAACAAAACAGAAAACTCATTTTGTATTTTAGAATATACCACCGGCGCACCGCAAAAAAAGTTCAAGGGGAGAAAAGGGAGCATGACCCCTGAAAATATATCGCCCTGTAGATTCTCACAACCATTTCATACGGCAAATGATGTAAGCCCTACATCGTAACCTGTATGCCAAATTTCAGCTAAATATCCCAAAAACTGCAGGAGCTATATAGAAAAACTAAAAAATCTTGAAATTTCAACACTCTGTACATCGGTAACGAAGCGTTTGCGGACCTATGTTTATATGCACTTTTTATCTTAAAATTGTCCAAGAAATACGCTCTTAGGCTATGACCATCGAGTCACGGGACACCCTAATTGTTTAATCATATAGACCAAATGTTAGGGGTTGCCCATTTCAATTAAAACTTTCCACAACTTGTTCCATTTTACACAGTCAAACGCTTTCGCATAGTCCAAAATGCACATACAGTGTGTCCTAAACGGTTTTATACCAATGGCGAAAAAGTTTATCTTACATTTCACAAAAAAAAAAATTCTTGATAAAAAGCTCTGCATAACTTGTAGATCCATAACCAAGTACAACATTTTTAAAACATTGGCTGATATACAGTAGAAATCAAAAGTATGATTTGGAATGAGAGTAAAATACGTTCAAACTGTAGTGGAGAGCAAAATGTACATTGAAATTGTTATTAAGTAGCAACAAATTATTAGATTAGTGATTTTCCCAGATAAAAATTGTAACATTATTTCAATAAATACGTCAGCAATTGTTAGATTAATGCGCAGTACGAAACATTGTAAGATCCTTTTCATAATAAGCACCTGATTTTGTGCTACTCGTCCTTATTAAACACGTTCTGGATAGAGTGCTAGGGAATATCTAATAACTGTCAACAAATGTCAAATGCTACTTAATAACAATTTCAATGAACATTTTGTTCTCCACTACAGTTTGAACGTATTTTACTCTCATTCCAAATCATAATTTTGATTTTCCCTGTATATTAGCCAATGTTTTAAAAATGTTGTACTTGATTATGGATCTATAAGTCATGCAGAGCTTTTTATCAAGAATTTTCTTTTTGTGAAATGTAAGATAAACTTTTTCTCTATTTGTATAAAACTTTTTGGGACACACTGTATATGTAGTTGTTTAATCTTGTCTTTAACAGATTAACCAGATATAAATTTATAATTATTCATTTAAATTTTACGAAACATTCTAAAAGTTAAAAGCCACCAAAAACGCAATATTGCATTATGCAAGCGCGGCGACCTACTCACAGTCAAGTTTAAACACCTCGCAGTCGCCGCTCAGCATTTTTACACGGCTTCGCGTACACAATTACGCAAGGCCGTGACAAGGTTTAAATGCCTACAATCGCAGCTCAGCATAAAAGACGCTCGAGTTCATGGAGTCCATATCATATCACGGAAGCAAAACCGCTGAGTATTGTTTTGCAAGACTAGTAAATTAACCTACTGAATATAATACATTGCACCTGTTATTAGAAATGAACTTTGTATATTACTATGATCTAAGCAAATTTGTTTGTATATATAGAACAATTATTTTTGTAATAAACCAGTCTGCATTTACTTGTTAGATTCACTTACTGCGTCGCTGTGGGTCCAAGCCTATAAATAATTAAGGGATGTGAGGCTGCATCTCACACAGTGACGAATTATCATCCCGTTAAGTGGCATGACTAAGCTGTCTTAAAGCGGAAACTGCTGTCTCAGTTCTGCGCTTAACATAAGGGATGGAACCAGCAAAATAACGTAACGGACGCCTGATTTCTACAGCCTCCAGGCGAATCTGTTCATGGTCCTTCGAGCCGGATCTGTCTACAACTAAGAAGAGGTACATCCCGAGAAGAAAACAACATCTACCAACCCACCCGGTTCCCCGAAAATGGCAAACAATATGGAGGAATTCAATCAGCTAGCTGTCGCCCAAGAAGAACTCGGCCAGAAGATCACGCAGGTATTTTCCAACAGCAAAAAGGACCCTGCCAGCCGAAAAACAGAAGCTTACATCGCCAGCCGAAACAAGACGCTGGACGAAACTTGGAACGCCGTGACCAAAAATCACGCCAAAATGGTGCAGCTAAGTATTCCTACACATAATTATTTTACCACAGGGTATTACGAACAAATTAAAGCCATCTACTGCGAAGCAAAAAGTTATTTGCAGAGCTGTTTAAAGGCAACTGAAAATCCCGACCCCTCTGAAACTAGGAGGCGAGAGGAAACAGTTGTAAATCCCGAGCAAAAGGTTCGTATCCGAAAACTGCAGATTCGGATGCAGAATTTTAAGCAATCTTTGGACGACGCCGAACTGGAACAAGCACTCGGAAGGCCCGCCATCACAAAGAGGGAATTAAAGGAAGAATGGGACCGGGTGATCGAGATGGACGAAGAAGTCATGTCTAACGAGATGGATTCAAACCAGACGCACTTCAGTCCTGAATTTACTACGTTGAAAGACAGGTACCGAAATTTAATTAATTTGTTACAAGCACCAACAAGGAACGAGCAAGCATCAGCCATCTCGCTTCCTCAAGTTAAAATCCCCATATACGAGGGAAATTATGAGGAATGGGCCACTTTTAAGGACCTATTCACCAAATTAGTAGATGACAACCAAAACATGGATGATGTCATCAAAATGCAGTATTTAAAAACGCATGTCAAGGGAGAGCCCAGCCGACTAATCCAGCATCTCGCAGTGACTCAAGCCAACTACAACACCGCTTGGAATTTGCTGCAACAAAGGTATCAAAATAATCGCCTTATTCTAACCAAATTGCTAGACACCATCTTCGATCAGCCGGTCCTCTCCAAGGAATCAGCCCAAGGGTTGAAAAGATTGCATGACTCCACTAAGGAATGTGTGGAAGCAATCAAAAATTTGGGCATTTCCACCGACAGCTGGGGTCCGTGGATTAACCGAGTTATTACTCGAAAATGGGATCCTGAAACTAACAAATTATATGAGCAATCGCTTCAGTGCCCAAATGAAGTTCAGGATCACCAAACTCTAATGGCCTTCTTACAAATGCGGTTCCAATCCTTGGAATCCATTGATGGAGCTCGAAAACCAACTCAGGACAAGCCACAGAAAAATTACGCTGCCGGATATCTCAACTGCAAGATGTGCAATGGGGACCATTACATCGATAACTGTGGTCAATTCCAGAGGCTCTCCACCCACGAAAAGCAAGAAGTGGTAAGAACCTACCGATTGTGCTTTCGATGTTTGCGACACGATTCTAATATACAATGTCGTTCGTATTATAATTGCAAAATCTGCCGCTTTCCACACCATACTCTGCTTCACAAGGCACAGCCGCCATCAAAGCCGATACCTGCTCCGAAGATGAAGACGTTTTCTCACGCAGCAGCCATGCAGACCTCCAACGCTCCAGAGAAAAAGCCAAAACCCACAATCATTGCCGCCAACCTAGGCGCAAAGAAGAGCCAAGTGCTACTGGCCACAGCAACGGTTCAAGTTAAGGCAGCATCCGGGATGACTCATCTCTTGAGGGTCTTGATAGATCCAGGGTCTCAAGGTTCCTTCATCACCGAAGCCGCAGCCGAATTATTAGCGTTAGCCAGGACCAAGGTTCGAGCAGAAATCTCCGGAATTGGGAACAGCGAAACAAAAGTCGCAAAATGGAAAATCACCGGTTTGATTACGCCAAGATTTCCAAGTAAATTTTCCTTACCTGTTACTTTACTGGTACTTCCCAAACTTACAAAAACCATGCCTTCATCACCCATTCCGAACATAAAAATGGATGCCTGGAAACATGTCTTCATCGCCGATCCAACCTTCAACCGACCTGGCCCCATAGATATACTTCTAGGCGCTGAAGAATATTCCCAAATAATTCTCGAAGGAATCAAGAAATCCAAAGATGGCATCCTAGGACAGAATACCGAATTGGGATGGATCTTATCAGGAACCATGGGAAGACGACCTCCCACCAGCCTTAAGGTCAACACCATGGTTGCCAAAATTGAAGAGGATGAGCAGTTGCAGAAATTCTGGAACATTGAAGAGGCTTCTCCTCAAAGGAAACTTTCCCCAGATGATCAGGTATGTGAAAATAAATTCACAGACACAGTCCAGCGAGACGTAGATGGAAGATACGTAGTAAGGATTCCATTCAAACAAACTCCAGTACACATGGGAAGGTCCAAACCCTCAGCATTGGCACGATTCATACATCTGGAGAAGAAATTAGGACAAGATCAAGATCTAGCAGTCCAATACAAGAAATTCATGCAAGAATACTTGGATTTAGGACATATGGAAAAGGTGGCAAGGGAAGATGAGAATAACGGCAAGTATTACATTCCCCACCATGGCGTCATCCGAGAAGCAAGTTCATCAACCAGGCTTCGTGTCGTTTTTGATGCCTCTAGCAAGGCCTCTCACGGAAAATCCTTAAATGAGATGATGTACGCTGGACCTAAACTTCAGCAAGAACTGGTCGACATTCCACTTCGATGGAGGACACACAGGATTGTTTTTTCTGCAGACATTGAAAAAATGTACCGACAAATCAGAATGAACAACCAAGACCAGGAGTACCAAAGAGTCCTATGGAGATTCGACAAATCACAGCCAATCAGGGAATATAAGCTGTGCACCGTCACTTATGGAACCGCATCAGCTCCCTATCTTACCATTCGAACCTTGCATCAACTCGCAGAGGACGAAAAGGTCTCATTTCCATTAGCTTCAGAAGCAGTGAAGAAAGATTTCTACGTGGACGACGTGCTTTCTGGGGCCGACACTGTGGAAGAAGCGATCCAACAACAAGGTCAGCTCATTTCCTTACTAAAGCGTGGAGGCTTTACTCTACATAAATGGTGCAGGAATGAGTCAGCCATCATTCAAGAACTCCCAGAAGAGTTAAAGGAACAAACATACCTCGAAATAAGTGAAGACGGCGTAAAAAAGTCCTTGGGCATTCACTGGTCTCCATATGAAGATGTTTTCTGTTTTAAGGTAGACGTTAAGCAACAGGAATCCACCAAACGCACCATACTATCCGAAGTTGCCAAAATTTTCGACCCATTGGGATGGTTAGCACCCGTCATCATCACTGCCAAGCTACTCATCCAAGAACTATGGCTCGAAAATATCAAATGGGATGACCCAGTGTCTGAAAATATCCAAGGCAAATGGGAGACGCTCAGGTCTCAACTCAAGGCAGTGGAAGAAATTACCTTACCAAGGTGGTTGTTTATAAAAAGGGAATCTCTAGTAGAGCTGCATGGATTCTGTGACGCCTCCGAAAGAGCTTTCGGGGCCGCGATTTATACCAGAGTCACCACATCATCCGGCCAAGTCAAGGTATCCTTATTAATAGCCAAATCCATTGGAACCACGTCAAATCCGAAGAGAATCCTGCAGACGTCATCTCCCGAGGCACTAGTCCAGAAAAACTAAAGAATCATCTCCTATGGTGGGACGGACCGAGCTGGCTAGTTAACAAGAGTTCATGGCCGTGTCAACCAGACACCGCAACCACCGAGGAAAAAGCAAGAAGTTACACTGTGCATCAAACTACCATTCATCAAGACGAGAACGAAGTCGTTCATCGTTTTTCTTCTCTAACAAGAATGGTACGAGTCATGTCACATTGCCGAAGATTCATCAACAAGTGTAAGCGACTTCCCACTCAATCAGGATGCCTATCAGTGAAGGAAATGGACGACACCATCCTCCTACTCGTTAAGGTCATCCAAGAAAGTGATCCTATTTTGAGGGCAACAGGATCTCAACTCCGGCAGAACAAATATGTGAGTTCCAGTAACAAGCTTGCCAAACTCAATCCCTTCATCGATCAGCATGGAATAATCCGTGTTGGAGGAAGATTAGAAAATTCCACCTTGTCCTTCAATGAAAAACACCCAATCATACTCCCGTACTCCAGTCATATTTCCAAACTAATAATCCAAGAGGCGCATCTACGCACGCTGCACGGTGGCACCCAACTCACTCTCTCATATATCCGAAGAAAATATTGGATCATCAACGCGAAGAAAGCAGTCAACTCCAGCATCCAGAAGTGTTTCCGATGTCTACGATACAAAGCAGAGGCAGCACAGCAACTGATGGGAAATCTTCCATCAACCAGAGTGAATTCAACTCCTCCATTCTTCCATTCCGGAGTGGACTACGCCGGCCCAATACAGATCCGAACATCCAAGGGAAGAGGGCATTCTTCGCACAAAGGGTACATTGCTGTTTTTGTCTGTCTATCAACCAAGGCAATCCACCTAGAGGCCGTCAGCGACATGACAACCAACAGCTTCCTAGCAGTCTTCAGGAGGTTTACTGCCCGAAGAGGACGCTGTGCACACCTATACAGCGACAACGGAACAAACTTCGTTGGCGCAAGAAAAGTGTTGGACAAGGAAACCCGCCAAACAATTGAAGGCCCAGTTGTCCAAGAAACCTTAGCAACCGGTGGTACCCAATGGCACTTCATCCCTCCAATAGCCCCTCACTTCGGAGGGATATGGGAAGCAGGGGTAAAATCAATGAAGCATCATCTGAAGAGAACTATTGGCCACGCTACTCTCACCTTTGAAGAGTTAACAACTCTTCTCTGCCAAATTGAGGCCTGCCTAAACTCACGTCCTCTATGTCCACAAGGCAACGATATTGAGGACACAACTGCTCTGACGCCAGGCCATTTCCTAATAGGGAGGGAAATCATATCGCCACCAGACCCAATCAACACTCCAATATCTTCAAATCTATCGAATCGTTGGAGGATAATCCACAAGATCAAGCAAGATTTTTGGAAATCATGGAGCTCGGACTACCTTCATGGACTACAGCAACGAAACAAATGGAAGAAACCATTGGAGAACACTAAAGTTGGAGATTTAGTGTTAATCAAAGAAGATAGTATCAATCCTAGTAAGTGGCCTTTAGCAAGAGTCACTGCAACTCATCCAGCAGCCGATGGATCAGTACGAGTAGTGACGCTCCAGAAATCAGGAGGACATCAGCTAAAACGATCCATAGGCAGCATCATTCCATTACCAGCAACTACCGAGGAATCGCAGGAACCAGAGGCAGAAGATAAAATTTCAACTAACATTATCCAGACACGATCATCCCCAGCACCAAGGAAATCTGTCGCGTCCAAATGGAAACTGCTGTTACTCATCTTTACCCTTCTTACCACCAATACATTAAGTAAAGCAGAATTTAATATCCAAAAACCAGACAGCGGGTACTATGTAGAACACATTGGACACGGGAAGATTGAGAGAGGAACATTCCGGATCGAAATCCAGTTCGAGAGGGGGAAGATCGAAGAAGACTTCGAAACAGTCACAGACATGGTAGACAAATTCGACAATCTCTGCGACTCTGCAAAAGAACTGTCCGAAGACACATTATGCAAGACACTGGTGCATCATCTTCTGGAACAGAAAAAGCAAATGGAATGGATTAGAGATGGTATGGAAGAAATAATAACAAGACGAGAAAAAAGAGGAGTCCTTGGCACAGTATTAACATCAATTTTTGGAGTCAACGATGAAGTCTATCAAGATATAGACAGGCTAGACAAGAATCAACAGGAACTAATAAAAATGGACAGTCAACAATCCAAATTCTTGCTATCAGCACTTTCCAGGTTTAATGAAACCGAAGAAACAATATAATTTATCGGTTTGCTTTTTTGTGGCTTAAAATTGGCAATATGTTTAATCTTGTCTTTAACAGATTAACCAGATATAAATTTATAATTATTCATTTAAATTTTACGAAACCTTCTAAAAGTTAAAAGCCACCAAAAACGCAATATTGCATTATGCAAGCGCGGCGACCTACTCACAGTCAAGTTTAAACACCTCGCAGTCGCCGCTCAGCATTTTTACACGGCTTCGCGTACACAATTACGCAAGGCCGTGACAAGGTTTAAATGCCTACAATCGCAGCTCAGCATAAAAGACGCTCGAGTTCATGGAGTCCATATCATATCACGGAAGCAAAACCGCTGAGTATTGTTTTGCAAGACTAGTAAATTAACCTACTGAATATAATACATTGCACCTGTTATTAGAAATGAACTTTGTATATTACTATGATCTAAGCAAATTTGTTTGTATATATAGAACAATTATTTTTGTAATAAACCAGTCTGCATTTACTTGTTAGATTCACTTACTGCGTCGCTGTGGGTCCAAGCCTATAAATAATTAAGGGATGTGAGGCTGCATCTCACACAGTGACGAATTATCATCCCGTTAAGTGGCATGACTAAGCTGTCTTAAAGCGGAAACTGCTGTCTCAGTTCTGCGCTTAACATAAGGGATGGAACCAGCAAAATAACGTAACGGACGCCTGATTTCTACAGCCTCCAGGCGAATCTGTTCAGTAGTTACATTAAATTCGCCGCACTTTTCTATAATTTGTCTCAAATTAAATATCCACTTTCTTGTGCTTCTGTCTCGTTTAAAACCAACTTGAGATATAGGTATTCGCCATTCTAAATAGTTTTTTTAATCTATTAATTATTGTGTTCAACAGAATCTTGCTTGTATGCGATATTAATGAAGATGTGCTATAATTTTCGCATTTCTTTGTGGATCCTTTTTTGTGAAAAGCAATTAGTATGGATTTGGACCAGTCTTCTGGCCATTGTCCTGTTGTCCATATTTTACTGCAAATATCAGTTACTTATTATTTTCAGCATTTCACTACTGATATCATCGCTTCCTACTGCTTTTTTATGTGTAGTTTTTTATAGCATATTCCACTTCCTCTTATAGTATTGGTGGCTCTAATTGAATCTGTTGGGTATTTATGTTGGTTTCATTTTTATCTGGTCTGGCATTTTCCTCCCTCCATATAATAGTTTACAGTGTCTTTTCCATCTACCGACAATTTTCTCAATGTCTTCTAGAATTCCCCATTCTCGTCATTAATCGACCATACTGATGGTTTTAATTCTATTGTTATATCTTCAATCTTATTAAACAGATCTCGTGTTTCATTTTTCCTATTGTTTTCTTCCGTCGGGAACATAGCATACGTTAAAAGAAAACGCCGGGGAAAAAAAAGAAAGAAAAACAAAAACCTATGCAACAAGGTTTTTCACTGTATACACAGCTTAGATCAATGAGCTTCTCTAAACTTGTAACATTGTTTCCACTCGTTTTCAATGTTTAAATTATCAAGACAGGCCATCAAAGTTTTCTAAAATACCGTAAGGTGGCATTTGTTTAGAAAATAAAATGTGAAGTTTTAAGTAACAAACGACTTCCGGGATTGGACCGTGTCATGATTGAGAACGAAGAACTCAACGTTTCGCCACTTCCGTAAGGGGCTTCGTCAGGAGGAAAAAACAAAACAGCACGGTAACTCAACGTGTTAACCACCTCAGAGGCAAAACTCTTTGCAAGGGATAGAAGAGCACGGTAATGTGTAAACCACGTCAGAGGCGAAACTCGACTAACTAACGGAAGGAGAAAGGCGAGAATTTATAGGCAAGCGCCGGCGCCGTCGCGGTTCAGCAAATACCGTTGCGGTTCAGTGGAGGTGGGCGGGGCTTTGAAATTAGCACTTTCCACATAAAAAGAAGGGGAAAGCCTTCGTCTCGATTGAGATTGTTAGGGTGTTTGTAAATCCCAATAGCTTCTTTAGCAGAAAGAATCGCGAAGCCATTGGGATTTACAAACACCCTAACAATCTCAATCGGAACGAAGGCTTTCCCCTTCCTTCTATGTGAAAAGTGCTAATTTCTAAGCCTCGCCCACCGCCACTGAACCGCGACGGCATTTGCTGAACCGCGACGGCGCTTGCCTATAATACTCGGCTTTCTCCTTCCGTTAGTTAGTCGAGTTTCGCCTCTGAAGTGGTTCACACGTTGAGTTACCGTGCTCTTCTAACCCTTCATTGTAAATATTTTTGCTTGTGTCGTGGTTAACACGTTGAGTTACCGCGCTCTTTTGCTGTTTCCTCCTGATGAAGCCCTTACGAAAGTGGCGAAACGTTGAGTTCTTCGATCTTCTGTTAAGTTTTAATTGTCGATAATTTAATTTTGAATTTGTATTTCTCAATTAAAAACACTTACAGGTAAATAGCTATTTTCTGAAGCAGAAAAGCTAAAATGCCTTTTCATTTAGTTTAGTCTATGAACGATAATTTTCTATATTTTATATAGCCTAATTATATTTTCTAACAAAATCGTTTTGTAAGCATAAGCTCTACTACTCCCAAAAATTCAAATTACATACTATGTATATTATTAAATATAAAAAATTGATAAATCATAAAATTTTTATATTTACTTCATTTCCTCTAAATTTCGTGGCTATGGTCAGCCTAATAAATTAAAGAAATGTAGTAGGCTTACTTTTTAGGTATTCTCATTTATTAAAATTTTACATGTTTTTTACATGTTACTATGGATATATTGTAAAATAATAACATTGCTACCGCCGAAACCAACAAAACTACAAAGTAAAGTCAAATATGTCATGTACTCGTCTTTGCTCCTCTGGGTTACTCTTGTGCCGTCTACAAACAAGGCTTTCCTTAGTGTGTTGGTAAAAGAGCCACGCACACCTTGGAGCCTTGCAATAGTCGACAGAAGCCTCTTAGATTAGGACTTTATCCGGTTACTTCCCATCGACACCTTTTATACGGATGTCTATATCTGACTGTTTCGCCATAATATTTATGATCATCCTAGCCCTTGTTTTGTTCGTGCTCATGCGAATAATACAAATTTTACTAATATTGTGTAGTTCATTACATTTTCATCGTTTCACTACTGTCATTATCGTGATCTTGGCTTAGTCGTGGGAAGAAGGGGGTATTTAAGGATTAAAATAGCAGAGGTTTTACACCAGAAAAGCATTCAATTAGTAATTACTAAGAGAATTGAACATAGTGAAAGCAATAAAAGTACAGAGAATTAAGAGGTAAGGTAAATGTAACGACTCCCACAATAAAATACTATAAGAATAATAATGCTAAGATTGAGCACTGAGAAGGCAGTAAAGGAAGTTTTAAGATAGACATGGCATATGACTTAGAAGTACTACAAAACCAAACCCAAGTCAGTTTATTCATTGATGTTGAAACTGTATAAAAACACATTTAGTGATACTCTCTAACTGCGTGCATTCGAATTATTACTGTATCCCGCTTGTATATACGTATATGAGTACACCATAGCGGAATAGCCTGCATATCTGCGTGCTATTTATCACATCTCAGAATGGAACTAGCTAGAAAAATCTAACTAGCACTCATTACCCTCGAAATCCTAGCAGTTTTTAGGTGAGCCGTTCGGTAGCCATCAAGCACGTCTAGTTAAAGGGGGTATTTATAAACTGGACCGCTTCCAGCTGTCAAAACAAACACGGCTTCACCGCCAACACCTCAATAGCGGAACAATTAGCAGCCCCGGTTATTGCAAGGCGCATCTCCCGGCGAACGGGATAATGGGCCAATTTCGCGATTACGGTTATCGCCTTTATTTAATATGTATTAAGGTATTAAAATAATTATACGTTGCTGTGGATAAACAATAATTACATTTTTATTGCGCTCCGCAACGATGGCTTTAATGAGATGCCTTGCGAGGGGCGATTAATCACTCTTTTGGACGTCAAAAGACTCTATATTGTGCTTTCCAGGAACGACTCAATTTGATTATCTTCAATTTAGTATTTAGAGGAGTCGATCAATTCGTTGTATTTTCACAGAAACGATGAATATGCGAAAATCCATGTCAATCGGGAACAACTGTTAGGTACTTCAAACTTAAATTGTTCAGAATATTCGTGTGTCTATACCAAGAAATCCAGAATTCAACACAAAGAATAAATATATTTGAGAAGATGCAAAAAGGTATAAACAACTAACTAGATGCCACTAAAGTAATATTCAGCTTCACTCAACAAAAAAGTATGAGAAACTGCAAATAATAAACATAGAATTAGAATACATACCTCATATTAAAAAACATTTATGTTTAAAAATCCACCTAAATTATCACTAAGGGTCTGGTTACGCCCATGGAAGTATGCACTACCTACTGAGATCTGAAAGAAGAAGCACTGTGTTGAAAAACAATACCGGAAGTATAATTTACGGCCACGAAACATATGTAATTCAAGTGAATGAGTTTAATTTGCAAATATACCGCTATGGATAGTAGCACTGGTGACTATGGAAAATCTTTTTTTTTTCTCATTAAAGTGTTATGCCGATGGGGCTACAATTATATACATTTGCATTAAAAAAGTCCATAAGGGGCGGCTGTGGAAATTCAAACGTATGAATAATATGTTGGTGGCACTATAAGACTATGTCATATTCAAGGTTAGCAGGTTAGGTTTTCCGTCAGTCTGTGTCAAAACTGACGGAAAACCTAACCTACTAACCTCGTATGACCATACGAAAAGATTATTTTAGTAGGCATGTTTAGCTGACCTATGTCCTAGTTAAAATGAGCGTTAAGTCTACTCGAATATTTGTTTCTTATGTTTATCTCTCTTTTGCTCTAGGAATGTATTATATTTTCCTGTTCGTGTTAGCTCATTGCTGTTATACCGGGTGTTTTAAAAAGAATTATATCTAGTATGCTTTGAATTTCCCATAATGCAGGTTAGGTTTGAGTCAGTTTTGACACAAACTGACGCAAAACATAACCTGCTAACTTCGAATTTGACAGAGACTTACAGACTTGCCAATTTCAAGTAAAATTTTAGATTGCATTGCGTAAAAAGCAAAGCGTACTAGATGTAATTCATTTGAAGACACCCGGTATAATTTTGTATATAATTTTGGCCCCATCGGTATATTATAATATATAACATAATATACAGTGTCCGGCATAAATTTGGACACAAGAAACTTTTTTATTGTACATTTATCAGAAAAGTTTTTATCTTAATTTTAAAAAATTCTTGCATCTTCTCAAACAAAAAATTTACTTGCTAAAATTTAGATATCTCTTTTCGTATACGGGGGAGGTTCGAAAAGGAAAACGGCTCAGGATTAAGGTACGCTTATTTTTCAAAATACACAAAAACTGTATTTAGAAAAGTGTTTTGTCATTTGTCAAATATGATGTGACATCCATCTATTCCGAAAAACAATTCTCACTAGTTTTTGTAATTTTTTCTTACGTATTGCGGACAATGGGATATTTCAAAGTTATTATCGGATACCATAAGTATGTATTGGCGAACTTAAGTTTTGCTCACTTGGCAATCAGAAAATTACGATAATCTCATTTTTTGTGTACAAAGTAAAAAATCTGGTGTGATACACTCACACAAATTCCTTTTACAGTGATCTTATAATTAACCAAAAATTTGATTTTTAATTTCTAAGCATTTGTCAAAAAATTTCAAAAATTGCAAATTCTACAAAAACGGTACAAACTAGAGAGTTAGTTAAAAAGACAATTTTTGTCTAGAATTTTAAGCTGAATTAAAAAATGTAATAATATACCGGGTGTTGTATTTAAAATAGGAGTTAATAAAAAAAATAGAAAAAAAAAACAAAAAAAACCCATTTTAGAAGTATTCAACTGGAAAATCACCTATCTCACATCAATACACATTAAAAATGTAATAAAAATATAAAGTTTGAAAAAAATCGTTAGAGCCGTTTTTAAAAAAATCGAAAAAAATTTAAAAATCACAAGAGTAAACACCTACTTCCGGTTATGCGATTTTCTTCAAAAGCTTGCTGTCTCATCTACATAGTACATAAAACTTATATGTGAAGTTTCAATGCCATACCTCTTTTCGTTTTTGAGATATTCTGGTCGGTATTGCAACAACACAGTGACAGATACCTTGTTTAATCAGGTAGGTATATTCGAAATGACACCCACCTTTAACTGGAAAACGAAGAAATATTAAACTACTTTGAAAATTGTAACCCTTTTTATAATGTAGTGAAAATGGGTAAATCAGCCTAACATGATATACCGGGTGACAATGTGACCAGGGTCATGATTATATCTCATTTATTTATTAATTGATTTGGATAAAATTTGATAGGTGGATACTAGACATAATTTCCGATTGACCTACAGATATAGTTGAAATGGTCAACTTCCGGTTTCACCAGAAGTATCATTAACTTTGAATTTTTAAATGGATCATCCTATATATTTTAGGTTTTTTGGAATGTACAGCTCAAATTACATATGATACTTTTGATAAATTTTAATTTTTATAAACAAAAAATCCTTTCTCAAAATTTTTTTTTCATAGAAGGCTATGATTGGAGAAAATGTGTTCTAAATGACTCTAGTAACTCAAAATAATACGTATTTTATAAATTTTATCAATAACAAATAGTTCATGAAGCATAAAATTTTCTGAAAGTGTTTTTTGAGAAAAGTTCGTTTTTTAATGGTACCTACAAAGGCCCATCGTGGCCGTAATTACCAATCTAACGATATGCATTATCCACCACTTTATCTTTATATAAAACGGAAAAATGTTTAACTAATAAATTTTTTTAATATTTTTTGGGAAATGCCTAAGTAAATTTGGCACCACTGCCGTATGTAATTTGAGTCGTAGATTCTGAAAAACATAAAATATATAGAACAAGCCATTTAAAAAATCAAAGTTAATGGCATTTCCGGTGAAACCGAAAGTCGGCCATTTTGATTATATCTGTCTCTCAATTCTAAATTATGTTTAATATCCTTGTAACAAGTTTCAGTCAAATCCGTTGATAAGTAAAGGAGATAGAGACATGGCCCTGATCTCATTGTCACCCGGTCTATCACTGAGATAGAAAAAATCCTCTTTCTCATGATGCCACAGCTAACTATGAGTTCTTTTTTTTTAAAGACTGACTACGCCACTCCATTCTCATCAAAAAAGCGCCTGAAGAACGTAGAAATTATATAGATAGGGGTCGATTTTTTCATATTTCCTATGAAAACGTCGAAATTTACCAACCCCGTAAGTATTTCTTTATGTTCAGTCTTTTTACCGTACTTAATAGACCAGTCTTAAGAGTTACTTTAATTGTATTCCAACCTAGCTTAGTACTAATTCAGTGGACTACGGAAATATCCAGAAATTCGAACCTAGGATTGGTTTATTGCAACCTTAATACTTTACCCGCTGTGTCGCCGAGGTAGTATAAGATCTTATCATATTTTCGAAGAAATTTGAATGTTTCTATCAAATTATCTACCTTTATAATATATGACGCCATTATTAAAATAAGAACAAATATATAGACATCCTTTTTTGACTGTAAGGATGACATCATTCAGAGAACAACTTATAAAATTTCCTCAAGAGCATATGCATATTGACCTTTAGAATCTTAAACCGCAGTACCTGCTAAAAATTAGATATTTGTGCTAAATATAAAATGTATGCAAATAGTCATCTTCCCAAGTACGGTCATTACTAAAAGCAATTCAGATAAAACGTAAACATTTCGTCGAAGATAAACTGTAGAACTTTTCTTGGCAATTTTAAGACACCAAAGTACTATGTCTACTCTGCCAAATTTCAATTTCTAAAAGCAAGAAATAAGAGCGGAAGTTGAGAAATATAGACAAATTGCTGGGGCCCCAATAAACGTAATTTAGGGCTATTGTCTAGTAGGACAACCACAAACGTCAGCTAACAAGGGGACCGTAAAATGTTAAATCGGTCCCAAAATTAACTTAGCCACTAAAAGCTATGAGGACTACTTTATGGTGATGGGGCGGGCCCACGGGGAGACAATTTGTAATGAGAATAAATTCGAGGCCATAAACTGGGCTTTATGTAAGCTGTCCAGGTTTCTAAGAGCGCTCGGGGCGCAAGCCAAGCCTTTCTAGAATTTGTGGTTCTGTGGAGGTTTCGGGGATTATCTTTCCTAGAACAAATTATTTATATCGTAATAACAATTTATCACCAACATTTATTTCGAAGATCTTTTATAGACCTCAGATTAGTAAATGTGTCTAGAGAACGCAAAAAAACTGCGAAAATGCTCACTATAGCACACTGATGTACATTTTAGTGGCATCCTAATCAGAATTATATTAATATACTAAGTGCCTACATTCGAGCTAACCACATTAAAAGTTATATAAGTTAGAAGTAGTAAAATAGGGCAATATTATACATTTTAGCTTCCGAAGAAGGCTTACTCCGAAATAGACATGTAGGTTTATAATTACTTTTTCGACCTTCATTGACATAATGCTATATTCTTTGTCTGGGGGCTTCTAGATGTTGACGGTGATCAGCTCATTTACTGGAACTGCTGCGGTTGTTACATTATTTCCTTATGATGATTTTGAGAGCGGTACTACTTCTTATAAACCATATGCATCATATGTTGTCGAACCATATTTGGAATGATAGTCAGATGTAACGTATCTGTATCCGAATAGAGTACGTATACCTGGTTTCTTGTGGGAGATATTTATTTCTTGTAAGACAAGTACAACAATATTCAGTGTCAAGCACTGGAGGTTGGTCGTTTCTCAGTCTCAGTGAAAAATAAGTTTTTCTTATTCATTTTAGTTTTAATAAATTGTTAATCGTTGATAGCGTAGGCAGATTATCCCTCGAAACATTCGATATTTAATATTTTTAATTTTGTAGAGTGGCGCAATACCCATAAAAAGAGCATGGACTGTGAAGGTAATCGCATTTACCTCTTGATAGGCCTTCTATATTTAACTGGCATATTCTTCAAGTATCGTCTATAATTTCCTATTCTTCATGTGGCGCGTTAGAATATTTCCTTTCTTATATAATTTTTAAAAGCCTTTGCGCATTTTTCTGAACGAGAGATGATTGCAGTGTGGGGTTTCTCTGCAATCCCCACATATGGTGAGTCTGCAATCTACGCTAGAAACTTTAACCCACCATACCACGTGGTGGTATGAGTCCGGTGACATATATGAAGACCAACTTACCTCATGGACATATTTGTGAGTAAGAGTTGTACTTGTTGCATAACGCAAAGCTAAACACAGTTTCTGTTCTGTCAGATTTAACAATGGCTATAATCCAGACCTTAAGTTCACAACGACCAATTAAGATGGACTGTCCATCCCTGCTAAACAAAAGGTATGCTCCAATTATCCAAATTGCCAACTTATCATCAAGGTAATTGACCTTCACCTAGTTATGCACGATGGAACTTCAAAAAGCTTTACGAATGATATAGGCAGAACCATTGAAAGCATACCCAAAGAAACCAAAATCATTGATCGTACAATGAATCTCATTCTGAATACAGTAAAATCGAATATCCCAGAAGACCAAGAGGTTATGTTAAAAATTACATTCCAAGATGGTCACAGCGGTCTAAAAAACTTCTATCTGAATATCAATCATGCAGAGATCAGGATATAGATAAGCATTTACTTAAATTTTTAGATTTGAATCTCAAGGCTAGATGGGTGGAATGCGTCGAGTGTCATCAGATCTAAAAAAGACATAGAACCTTAATGGAGCGCTCTTCAAGCGCAAAAACAATCTCTCAAAACCTTAACAAAATCAAAAGCGTCACAAACTCCATCGACAACTTTAAAGAAACCGTCAGCGAAAAGCAGAAGTAAAAATAAATAACATATTAAGTTAAATATTACATCCGACATGATTTTAGAGTAATTAGGTGGAAAAGAAGTAAAAAATGCAATTAAATCAAAGTGAATAAAGCTAGCGGAGCTGATTGTATTCTCCCAGAATTCTTACACAGCTTTGGCAGCAGAGTAGTTAGCAGCAACATTTAGCAAAATTATTGCATACGTACAATTTGGAAACACGACAATGTAATTATAGAAAACATAAGCGCCCGATATCACCACTATGCGCACCATGCAAATTACTAGAACGAACAGTACACCGATGTGTATCTAGCAAACTAGACGAAAACATGTCGATCGAACAAGCAGGGTACAGACCTGGAGGTAATAACTGTTGTTGCCAACTTCTACTTCTAACGTCATACATTGAATGTGGCTTTGATGGGAAACAGTGCAAAAACATTGCTTCAGCTCAAACTATGGATTACGTTGATAAGGTTTGTTCTGGTATCTTCTGAGTAGCGGCACCCTAGCCGTGAGACATGAATCGAAGTGACTAAAAACAATGGCATACCACAAGGTGGTGTAGTTGCTCTCGCTCTGATTAACATATTATACACCAACGACATGGCTAAGACCTGGGAGCCTAGCGAAAGGGAGTTTTTAGGTTATACGCAAATACTGCCCAGCGTTAAGTCTCTTCTAAGACATGGTTAACACTTTGGGTAAATCTGCACCTTTGTACTGCATGGTTAAACACTAGTCAGCGCTTTTAAATCAAGGTAGAGAGAGTTTGGAAGGCGACCCTCGCAGTGGTAGAGCATCAACGGTTGAAAACGTCATGGTCTGTCCATGATATGCTATTGTCAGACCGTCGAGTAAAGGTGCGTGAGATAGCTGAAGTTGTAGGTATTTCAACTGAATGGATTGCTTACATTTTAAGTGAAGAATTAGGATTAAGTAAGGTCTGCGCAAGATGGGTGCCGCGATTGCTCACTCAAAAACGAAAGACGATTTCAATACCAAATTTCCCAGCAGTGTTTGGACCGGTTTTTGACGAACCTAAGTGATTTTATACGAATATTTATCACTACAGATAAAACATGGATTCACCACTACACGCCATAAATGAAAGAAGAGTCTAAACAATGACAGCAAAAAGAATCTGTGCGTCCAAGAAAGACAAAGAAGGCCGCTTCGGCTGGAAAAGTCATGGCGTCAGTTTTTTGGAATTCAAAAGGCATCATTATGATTGACTACTTTCGAAAACACCAGACTATAACTGGAGCGTACTACCTTAATTGATTGGACCGATTGAAACAAAAAATTATTGAAAAACGACCTGTTTTGGCAAAGAAATAGATGCTCTTTCTTCACCATTATGCATCTCCTCACACGTTTCAAGCTGCTCTTTTTTATTTAATTTAAGAACTGGGCATCTCCAGATTTGACCACATCGGGCTACCATCTCTTTCCAAACTTGAAAAAACGCTTGGCAGATCAAACATTATCATTAAGTGAGGAAGTTATAGCGAGTGTAAAAGCCTATTTTGCAGATCTCGACAAATCGGTTTTTCAAAGAAGAGATAATAAAGTTGGAACATCGTTGGAATAAATGCATTGTACGAGGGAAAGTAATTAGGTCAGAAACTGATGTGGGATAATTGAATATAACAGTGAGGTATTTTCAAATCTGTCATTAGGTGGAAGCACAATCGAGCTTAATGATAGTCAAGTAACAGTTGCCCTGTTCTGATAACATGCGTCGCAGGCAGTGTTAAAATGGCGACTGTTTTAGAAAAGTGTACTGTGAAAGAGCATTTTTTCTGAGCAAAGGACTTTCTGCAAATGACATCCATAAGGAAATGTTTCCTAGCCCCCAATGACTACCATCTGTTTGGTCCACTAAAAAACGAAGTGGCGGCAAACGTTTCGCAGGTGATGATTATGTTGAACGTGAGGAGCGCATGTGGCTGAGACATCAGCCTTTTGTGACCTAATTACTGACTTTTCCTTGTACTTCGAGGAAATTACGTAGAATAATAAAACTCATTTTTAATATGTTATGCAAATGTTTCCATGCCATGCTGCGAACTATGCAAACGCTTCTCGTATCTTCATCATGTTCTATTACAAATAGTTATGTCAAGCGTAGAAGCGTTCAGTAGCATAGTTGTTTTTATACAGAGTACTTCTCAAAGGGCTGTGTGTGGAGAGTCCACTATCATCAACAGAAACATTTTTAATAGAAAAATCGTATTAGTTGCACCTTGGTTTTAAAATCAGAAATCAAAACAAGCCTTCGGCTCTTCACATTTGTTGTACACGTTGCGCTGTTAATCTAAGAAGTTAGTTAAAAACTAAGAGCACGGCTATGCTGTCTCGCGACAACCAAACAACATATGACGGACTGCTGCTTTTGTTACACCAAAATCTTTAAATTTTCAACAAAAAAATAACAAGAAAGTCACATATCCTAATGTGGCATCTGCTAATCGTCTAGTAACTCTGTCCCGTCCAGTGCCAACACATGTGTTTTGTGGAAATTTCCAATGAAGAACAGGTTATTTCAAAAACAGTAAACACACTCGTATGTGTCCACCGCCGATGAAGAATATTTGTCATTTCATGAAGAAAAATCTTATATAATAACTAAATTAGAACTAAACGCGACCTGAATCGAATATTTAATTTATGAAAAATTCAAGCAAATGTACTTCGATCCAGATTAAAGGATGGAAGGCTCAAGACAGACATTTTTCAACCAAAGTCGATCTTTGGTTTTCCAATAACGTTGACAATTTAATGCAAGCTTTAGGCTAATCAGTATGAACATAACCCAAAAGAATGAAGTCTATACATTTATTCTTCGAAACTGAGCTTGACTGCTATTCTTCTACACTTAGAAAATGTTCACCCTTCAATTCCTATTGCTCACACGGTTCGTATAAAGGAATTTTATGAAGATATACGGAATCTATTGTATAATATTTTTGCTCGCGTTGCATAAACCAGGTTTATTGTAAAACTTCGTTAAAGTAATTGATAAAAAAGGGTCTAGATGTCAGTCTCCCATACAGAAGTTCCACAATATTACAGATGCAAAATCTAAAGAGGTGATTTTTGTAGAACCCCAAGTTAATGTGTAAACCTGAGGTACAAAATTTGAAGAAAGAAACATTAAGTACCTAGGTAGTATAGCTAAAGAAAGTACTAATTGGAATTATGTAAAATATGACGTGGTTCATCTTGATTTAACAAACGAACAATAACGTCGACGGTAGTCAAATGATGTTAGCTGCGCCACTGCCTTACGTTTGCTCCTCGATTTCACTTTAATTAATCTACTGAAACAGAACAAATCCAAGGTGACGTCCTGAAAGCCCCATTATTTTGGCTCGAAGCAAATCAGATCACGTTAATTCACGCCGAAGGGCGCGAACAATCAATTTCCGCGCAAACAGCAAGCCCAGCGTGACTTTCGCTTGTTTCAAAAACATCTGAATTCCAGCGGTCATTCGCGATCGGAAATCAGTGAAGCGCGAAATTCAAATCGCGGGGCTGCTTGAAAGGGTTAAACCCGGCTGATTGATGACTGAAACGCGTGGATCCGCCCCGTGCGTTTGTATGTTTCTTTGCACAACAATATAATTGAATTTTCGACAATGTAAGCTTACCCACGGCTTTGTTTTTGAAAACAGCACGCACTAGGATATTCAGGAACGATTAAGCCAAGGGTGCTGGTGATTTAGTGTGTAAATATACGGTTGGAGCCTTTGTCTTTGTTGATGTGCAACTGAAAGCAGATTTGTAGTTTTACTCTATAAATTAACAAATTTTACTGGAAAAACTTAATAGCAGAAATTAGCTGTTATCCCAAGGCAAGTGTGATTTAGTCAGATGTGCAGCATATTTTCCTTGTCTTAAGTACTAGTTTCAATAGTACAACTGTCATCTGCAGTGGAATCCTGATGAGTCATCAATAGAAAATCGATTTTAACCTGAAAAAAATAGGATAAATTGAAAAATGAAAGAAGGAACAAAAAAAGAAGAAGAAAATCCAAGTATGAGATCGGAGAAAACAGCTAGTAATGGTTTAATCCATGAACCGGTGATATTTATATGAAATAGTTATGGTGGTGTTTTTCTTTGGCAGTTATTACATTGTCTGCATCCTTTTCTATGCGAATTTAACCTTATTAGAGCGTTGCCCTTCGAGCCTGATGCGTTTCCAAAATTGTATATAAAAATATATCATAGGTACTCGTATATCTCTTTATGTTAGATTTTAGATAAAATATATACCGCAGCAAAAAATTCCTTCTAGTACAGCTCGTTTTAAAAGCAAAGTAGAGGAAACAAGAGAACCAAGAAAGCAGTTGGGAACAGTAAGACGCAGAGAAGAATTTAACAAAGTAGTACCCACCTTAAAAGGAAAAACTACTACACTTTAAGCTTTTACTTCGAATGCTTTTCGCTTCAAAATGAATCAAGACTAAACTACTCAACTAGCACCAATACCCTAACAGACTCTGAAACCTCAAACAAGTAACTATTACGTAACCGCCACTATAACTGTGACGTTGGTGTATGAATAACTTCATTTGACAAATCGACAGTTGCTGCCACATAATTTTTACTAGTAGTGGTTACTTTTTAGCTGTATATGACTTGTAGATAGCCTTTCCGGTATGAGAAACGACATAATTACTTCTGGGACGACCTTAAAGTATTAAGAACTTAAAGATGTCTAACGATGATAGCGGCGACTAATGCATGCTACTCAAATTTAGTTTAGAAGCTGCAGCTACTTTGAAGTAGTTTTGATAGCTTCCGCGACGAAGGTTGTGCAACTTGTAAGCAATACTTACCTACTAGTGTTAATAACGTTTCCACTACCTGTAGAATGAAACGTCACTATGCACTATTACTAGAAAGTGAGTGCACTTATTAAATTCATCATCTACTTTCCAATATTTATAAAATAATGGCGTCTGATTTCACAGGCTTTCACGCCATTGTCATTAAGTAAAACACGACTTCCGGGATTGGACCGTGTCATTATTGAGGTCGAAGAACCCAACGTTTCGCCCACTTTCGTAAGGGTAACTCGTTAATCGAGTTTCGCCTCTGGCGTGGTTTACACGTTGAGTTACCGTGCTCTTCTTGCTTTTTCCTCCTGATGAAGCCCCTTACGAAAGTGGACGAAACGTTGAGTTCTTCGACCTCAATAATGACACGGTCCAATCCCGGAAGTCGTTTTTTACTTAGTAATGGCGTCTGTTTGCAGAGACAAGGTTGGTCACAAAAAAGAAACTATTAAGCGAAATATTACGACCATTTATAGAAATTTGAAGCTCTTAAAAACAAATAACTTTAACAGCACTGTAAAACAATATTTTAGACTATAAAGCCATTACCTTTTTGTATTTTATTAAAGCACATAATCAATGTGTACGACACTGCTCGCTGATCTGAAGAAAATGTTGGTTTAAAAGTTAGAGATATTAATATTTCCTGTAGAACCATAAGGTGGTGACGGGATCTTTAAACATTCAGTTTGTGCTAGGCACAACTCTTGAGAGTGGTGCTACAGTTCCATATTGCACTTCAATAAGTGAATATAACTTTAAAGTATCATATCTATAGTTATCGTCACACTATAGTCAAGTAGCCAGTACTTTAAAGTTATATGCATTAGTTAAAACTACTTCAAAGTTATTTCTTCCAAATACCATAGATTGATGAGCAAAATTTCCGACATTATTATTCAAAAATATAAAACTTCACGTCACAATAGCTTTAAAAATGTATTTATCATTATTTCTGCATCAAATATAGTACATTAATACACAATAATCAGCTTTCGGTAAAAAAAAACAATTAAGAATGTGTTTCGTATCTAGACTCTCATATTTACAGTTGATGTTAAATATTTTTAACCCAGTATTTTAATCAAAAGTACATTTTTTAATGGCGCGTGGTCTGAATTGTATATATCACTATATTTGTTAGTACACTTGAATTTATTTTAGCTTTTCCACTCAGACCATCGGGAAGCAGTACAAGTTTTACCCTCTAACATTATTTTTATAGTATTCGATTTAGTGCCTGAGCTAGGAAAATGTAAATGTATCACGGAGATATGACACAAAGTATAGCAGAAACAAGCGACACTAATCTAAACAAGTAGTAAAATTCAGCGAAAGTCGAGGCTGCAAAGTCGCCACGTCGCCGCTACATAACCCCAACGTCATTGGGTGGCCGGACAAGTTCCAGAAACGTCTCCGCCTAAAAGTTGCGGTCACCAAAAGTTAGTCCTCATTTTGGTCGCGTGCACTTAATGGAAGCGTTTCTATTAATTGCCCGACCAATATGCAAAAACTATATCTATGAAAACATGTTCATAAAATTATTAATTTGTGTACTTGTAGTAGTTACGAGAGTTGCAATAGTAAATTACTGCTGTATTTTTTACCATTCTATAAAAATAAATGATTAAACTTATAGTATCAATCACAATAAGCAAGAAAATAGCCATTAGTAATTTGTACAACTACTTTTGAAAGCAAAACGAGTTGTACGCGTAGTTTTTTTGCATAGTGATCTCTTGGTCGCAATTTAGTCGAAAAGGACAACTGTCAAATTGGCATTTCAATAAAATAGTTAAAAAAGTATACTCTTTTTACGATTTCTGCATTAAAAAATAGAACTTGCAATACGATTTTTCGTTAAAAAAAGACGACTTTCACGATCACTATGCAAAAAAATAATTTTGCATTTCTTTCATGATTACTCCGCAGAGATTGTATGTGATTGGCAGATATACGCTGCTCACTAAGTGATGTAAGTTCTCCATAAATACTTCGTAACCGCAACACTTGGTCTTCATGCAATAAATCAAAACACAATTAGAAACAAGTAGGTAAAAATATAAAGCAACTTATATTGTGCGGTTCGCAACACAATCTTGTCTTCAAATTTAACGCTTCTTACATACTCCGTAGGTACACAGTTAAAAAAGAAGTCAGCAAGAACTCCTGGGAAAACTTCAGTATAGCGTCCCCACTGGGTTTGACATTTACCGCACAAGCGCAGAAAACCCCCGAAAAGCAGTGGTTTCCACACAAATGATAGAATATTGTGTAATACGTACACACAAATCTTAAACTGCAGCTAACCTAAAATTATAACTCCAAACCAAAAGATTCACGTATCTGTGAACTGACTGGTGACGCTATATTGAAGTTTAGCCGAACTCCTAAACGCAAACAAATTTGCAGCCAAAATGCAAATAGCGTCTTAGACTAGTGATGACTTTAGCAGACCTCGCTGCTGCTGGCCTCTGTATATTGGGAGCGAAATCTACAGCATAGGCATGAACCACAAGAAAGCCTTGCCATTTAGCTGAAACATCTATAAAAGTTTAGTGATTTGAGTGTGATTGCCACATTAATATAAGGTAAGAGGGCTCCAGTGGGTCAAGATCACTTATCACCTTCGTTTAATATTTTGCTGTCCACGTTTATTTTTAAACTTAAGCAGAAAGTCAAGAATTAAAAACAATTTTTCGCAATCGAAAAGGTCTATTCTAACCTCAAAATATTGTTGCATATGGCGTACTACTTCCTCCGCTATCTACTCTGATCACCAAGGTGTCAATGTTTTCACTTATAAGAATCAGGAACATAAACGAAAAGGAAAGATTGAGAGCGGTACCATTCTAAAACAAAAGCAGGAAAAATCGTTAAAAGCATTAACGAATTAATGAGCGTGAACAAAGATCAATTCGGAAAAATGGCAGGAAAAAGCTAAGAGGTGTTATGAGGCTAGAAAACGAAGATAAATATTCATCATCATCAGCTTCGATAGCTCGTAGACGAGTCCAGATAAATTCATCGAAAACAATTAATCGAAACGCAATTCATCGAAACAACAATTCGTCAAAACAACAATTCATCGAAAAGAAAATTCATCGAAATTTTGTATTATAGAAATTTCATCAATTTTCTAATAACATTAATTTTTAATTTTCTTTAGTTTAATTGTACCGCATAAATCGTAAAAATTGCAGCATGTCGCTGACATGCTTAAGTCAACAGCCATTTTAGACAAGGCGTGTTATGTTTACTTTTACATATGTATTCCAGTTTTCTTTTATATTCAAAGCCTATATTAAATTTCGTTGGTCATACATATAACGTATTATTTACAATAACAAAAATAAATGACACAAGAATCGTTTTACGACTTTTACAAATATAAAGAAAACAACAAAAACTTCTAACCACGCCAATGACATGCTGTAATTTCTCAACTTTGATAAAGTGTAAAGAAAAGCTAAGGTGGATTTGTTCGGTAGAATTAAACTTAAAACAAAGTAAAAATTATATATCTTATTCTCAAAAAACCTGATGCTATTTGCGAAATTTCGATGGATTTCTCTTTCGATAAATTGTTGATTCGATGAATTGTGTTTCGATAAATTACATTTCGATTAATTCTCCTTTCGATGAATTGTAATTTCGATTAATTATGTTTTGATATAGTTATTTTCATTACAAGCGTCGACAGTAGCAAATATCGTGCGAGTGTTGATTAGACAAACAAGGGCGTAGCGAAGCGAAGCCCGAGTGGATCTAAAACACGAGCACAGATATTTGCACTTTCGGGCGAGTTATGAACACTATTTTTTAGACGACCACTCAAAGTAAATTCTATTTTTAAGAATTGTTTTTATTTCGTTTTGCAAAATTGATTGTTATATTTTTATTGGTACAATTGGCAAACGCGTCTGGATGATTTGAATCACGGTCTGCTGAATTGTGTGACAAACGTCAAAGTGACGTTTGTCACACAATTAAGCAGGCCGTGTTTTGAATAACTTTGTGCCGTTACGATATGACTAGTACGATATAATATCGTGCTAGTGTTTGAAATTGTCAACTTTCTGTAGTAGGCTGCTATCGCGATAATGTTACTTTCATATGTGGTCGTCTAAAAAATTATTTTCGATTAATTTTCCAGTAACTGTCGTAGACAGAGTAGGGACGTTCCAGATGTTCTGGACGATTATAATTGAAGCTACCAAACTCCTAATCCACCCCCCTCAACTTTTAATAATGCAAGTAGAGTAGAGTTTGGATAAAAGGTTAAAAAAGAGAAAGCACTTAAAACTAAGAATACAAGTGCTTGAGGACATGTTAGAAAAACAGAACTTAGGAAGAAAATATGAAAAAGGGATGCAGGGATTAAAGAATGGCAAAAGAGACCATAACTGCAAGAACTAATGTGAATAAAAAGAAAATTTATGGAAAATATTGCATGCAGCATAATAAGAAAATACAGTTATGCAAACTTTATTGATTCATTGTCATCTCATAACATTCTGCCCGGAAAAATATGACACCATCACTGTTAATATAATTAAATAGCAAATAGATATCCAAGCCTTAAATTACCCTCCGCGACTATAAGCCCTTGCACATACATCATTTGTACTCTATCTGACAGCCTACGACATGGCCCAGGGGCAGCATGTGTACACCTAAATCTTGGCACAGCAACAATAAAAGTAATTGCGCCAATTATCATAAAGAACCATTTTCTGAGCGATGGCCCATGGACTTAATGCGCAATAAAAAAGTATTATATCTAATAGAAACACACTTTCTCAGAAAAATGCCATTTTGTGAATTACGATGGCTTTATAGTGAAACTGGGCATGACGAAGTTGCTCTTGATGGGGTTGAAGGTGATTTAAAGAGAGCTGCTTCAGTAAAAGGTATTTCAAATTTTGATACTTTAATCCAAGAACTTAAAAAGGCTTGTACTAAAGTGAGGGTTATTGCTCTTAACCCAGAATACCTAAATACCTGACATGATTAAGCTCCATGCTATATAAAAAAACCTTAAACGGCTTCACACGAAGTTGGGTTAACATGCAAAGTTGTCATGAATCAAGGGCTGCTATTACAGCGCCCTCACCAAAGACAGCCAAATATTGTTCCCAACGGAACATTCGACTAGTGGGTATCCTATCTGGATACTGCATTCTAAATCAGCGGATGCAACGAGAATTACGAAACAGCAGAACAAGTTCTGTGCCACTGCCTAAATCTTCCAAGAGTCAAGATAATCCACGTTGGCTCGATATTGCAGTCGTCCTTAAGTACATTCAAAGGAATGGATGGTTTGAGTTGAGTGATATCCAACTTGGAGGGATGTTGGTAGGTAGCATAGTGGGCCCATTTAATGCAACCTAAGTGAGTGTGAGGTAAGTCACCCTCCACCCAGCCAGAGGGCAGTGGTTTCCAACTTCGAGTAACCAATGGCGTTCACAAGTTTACTACATTGTATAATTAATAATTATTATTCACCTTCTTCCAGTACCATCTTCATTCCGAAGGTTGCAGATCACCAAGGCAATTTGAATCTTTGATGGCGCTGATCTGAAAAGTTGGTTGTTGGAGCAGTTATACCAATCACTGAGATTCTTACTTAATTTACTTACTTAACCGGCGTTACAATCCTTTGTGGATTTTAGCCTCCTTTTCAACGTTGATTCACCGGGTTCTGTCCTGTGCAACTCGTCTCCAGTTGAGCACCCCTAAAGTTCTCCCGCTGGACACCGTCTAGCCATCTTTCCTTGGGTTTTCCCCTGATCCTTCCGTAGTCTGGTCTCTATTCCATTACAGTTTTTACTGCCCTGTCACTCCCCATCCGCTAGACATGCTCCAGCCACCTGAGTCTTTGAGCTTTCAGAAAACGCTCTATATCTGCACCACTTATTAGCACGCTAATTCCGCATTCGTTCTACGCCGTGGATCATTCATATCTTGCACTGAGCCCCATATCCTCCTCATTATGGCTCTTTCCGTAGTTCGTAGCGCGTTTTGGTTGCTTATTGTTAAAGACCACGTCTCGCACCCGTAGATCATCATTGGTCTTATTATTGACTTGCACACCTTCCATTTGGATGCACGTTGCAGTATTTTTGATTTCATCAAATTCTTATAAACAGCATAACTTTTGCTTCCATTCTGAATGCACCTTGTTATTTCCTCGCTTGTGGTATTTGTGGTGTTTAGTTGTGAACCTAAGTATACGAACTCGCCCACCCCCTCGAAATTGTAATTTCCTATTTTTAGATTTTGCAGCTGGTTTTCACCTTTGTTAATTCTCAAGTATTTCGTTTTTTTCTCGTTTACGAGTAGGCCAATTCCTTTTGCTTCCTTCTCCAATTTTCTGAACACTATTTTGAGCTTGTTCATGCTTCTACTTGTTAAGACGAGGTCATCTGCGTATGCGTATGCCTTGATTTGGATCATTTTTGTTCTGATATTTCTTTAAAAATCTATTTTTCTTATTACTGACTTCAACATTAGGTTAAATATCATTGCTGAAAGGGCATCACCCTGCCTTACTCCGGTGTTTATCGCGAATTGGTCTGAAAACTGCTGTTGAATTACTACCCTTGCTTTGGACCCCTGTAGAGTCATGCACACCAGTCTAGTCAGCTTCTTTGGTATTTTGAGATCTTTTAACCTTTCTATTATCTTGCCTCGTTTCACTTTATCAAATGCCTGTCTAAAGTCGATAAACAGGTTGTATAGTTCGATATTGTACTCGTATGCTTTTTCCATGGTTTGTCTAGTGATAAAAATGCTATCTCTTGTCGATCGATTTGGCCTGAACCCATTTTGGTAGTCACCCAGTTGTTGTTTCGCATACTTAACCAAACGGTTGAAGAGTATATTTAAGAATATCTTATAGGATACATTTAGTAATGTTATACCGCTGTAGTTGTCGCACATGAACTTATAACCTTTTTTGAACAGTGGTACTATTACGCCACACTTCCAGTCGTCGGGATTTTTTGCGTTTCTCCAAATGAACTTAATTATGTCAATATCCTGACCATTGCTTTTTGTTAACTCGTCCACTAATCCGTCTTGACCTGGCGCTTTATTGTTCTTAATTTTCTTAATAACTACTCCCACTTCGTCTAGTGATGGAGGTTTCTCGTCTCTTTGATCTACATCCTCTTCTTGCGCCCATTCGTCGATTCCTCTTTCTAATTGCACCTCTCTCTCATCTCTTAGCAAACCTTGAAAGTGCTCTTTCCACCTGTTGAGTATGGCACTTCTCTCAGATAGGAGGACTCCTTCCTTATTTTTACAGGCGTATGTAAAAGTTTTATACTTCTCCTCGTTGTTTTTCACCATTCTGTAGAATTTTCTTATCTTATTCCGACTGCTGTAATCTTTCATTTCTTCAATTCGTTTATTGTACATGTATCTTTTCTTCTGCCTACACAGCTTCGTAGCTTCTCTTCTTAGGTATGTGTACTCGTCCCTGTTTGCTTCAGTGTTGTTCTGTAACATTTTCTGACTTGCTCTGTTTTTCCTTTCCAAACTGTTCTTACACTCCTGGTCGAACCACTTCGTATTCCTGCTTTCTCTCTCTGCGTAGCCCAGTACATTCTCCGCTGATTCGTGAATTGCAGGAAGTTCGCCCCTTTCTTCTTCGTTATTATTCGCTACTGATAAGTTGTGTGGGGGGGGGGGGGGGGGTCTGGACATAAAAACTGTAGGTATGCCTAATTTTCTTTTGTACGTCATACGTAGGATTCTGTTGTGTTGCATTTAATTGTAGCTCCCCCTTCTCGTACGATTGAATTCCGCACACTTTTTGATGGGCGAATGCTGCTCCTTCTTGATCTTTTGCAAGTTTGTCCCGCCTTGTTCTTGCGACCGTGAGGACTCCATTTCCGCATCAGGTTCGTAGCGATTGGTGCCGCAGCGTCGTAATCATATCATACCTGTGTCGTCGAACGCGGAGCAGTATCGCTGTCCGACACTGAAACCATCACCTAGCTTCTTCGAGGCTTACCGAGAGGTTTTCCTGTACGCCTGTGAGCTACCAGGGATCTGTTTAAATTAGTTTTTTACGCTGCCTGCTGGCCTCACATAACCTGTAGTGATGTAAGTCGTTTTTAATATGTTTGTGTTT
This sequence comes from Agriotes lineatus, assembly GCA_940337035.1. Taxonomy (NCBI): domain Eukaryota; kingdom Metazoa; phylum Arthropoda; class Insecta; order Coleoptera; family Elateridae; genus Agriotes; species Agriotes lineatus. The sequence goes on from OW679201.1 coordinate 91,406,405, forward strand.
CGTATTAACTTATATTGTATTTGGCAAACATTAGAATGTCGTCATGAATTACTTGAATTAATAGCTAGACGTAGGAATTTACCTATTTAGTACAGTTTATTGATCAACAATTTACTGTTTACAAATCAGCATTTAATTGTAAACACGCTTGTCATTTGTCAAAGGTATTTGTAATTGTGGATGTGTTACCCGTAGCATCCACGTTAATATTATTTGTAATTTACTTAAAAAAATTATAATTTGACTTGGGTAAAATTTGATAAGTAAATTTAGGAGAAAATTAGTCAAACATTATTTAAAATGTATTATTTTTTATGATAAATAAAATCATACAGTCGTGAATATACTTTAATCAAAGTTTGAAGTAAATTAAAAAAAAATAGGCGTTTCGCTATTTTTGATGGCTTCATCAGTAATATTAAAGGATCATTACAAATTAGTTGTTTATTATATATATACTTCTGGTTGGGTTAGTTCCCTTTCTGCACTGCGGCCTAAAAGACCTATTGTGCACATCCCAGTGCTTCACCTAGCCTCACAGAGGTATTCCGATGTCCTCAAAAAAGCTTCCTAGTGAGTTTAGTGAGGTGTTTATCAGCAGTTCGGGTTCAATTGTTGTTTCCCCAAAGTGTTTATGTCGCAGAGTTATGAGTTCCTCGCACTAGCATATCCAGTGGATTGGAGTCTCGTCCTCTTCACAGAATCTACATTCTGTGTTTGTTGCCACTCCTATTGTGTGCGTATGTTTGTTCATATAACAGTGTCCTGTAGTTATCCTTGTTATGTGTTTTATTTTCTCCCTTCCATTTTCCAGGAGTGCCAGTGTCGCTTTCTTGGACGGTTCCCCTATGAAGTTCATAGAGTGCCTTGCTTTAGGGTAGTCGTGCCAGAATTTGCGATGTTTATCTCGTAACCAGCTTCTAGTTTGCTCCCTGATCATGCTATAAGCTATGTTACAGGTAGGCTCTGGTCCTATCAGCTGGATAGTACTGGCTGATTTTGCTAGTTTGTCTGCTTTTTCGTTGCCTATTATTCCTTGGTGACCTGGGACCCACAACAGGCTAAGTTTGTTGTGTTCTCCCAGTTGAACCAGTTTTTTATGGCATTCATATACCAGTTCTGAGTTGAACTGGTTAGATGACAGCGCTTTTAAAGCTGCTTGGCTGTCCGTCAGGATGTGTATTCTCCTGCCTTTGTAGGATCTCTGCACCATTAATTGGGCGCAGGTTAGAATTGCTGTTACCTCGGTCTGGAATACTGTTGCATATTGTCCCAGGTTTAAGCTTATTGCATTTCCTGGTCCCGTACCATAAATGCCCAGACCTGTTCCATTTTCTGTTCTTGATCCGTCTGTGTACCAGACTTCCCCCTTTAGTTTGGTTAAGACTTCTTCCTCGTTGCACTCTTCCCTCTCTGGAAGATATACTTCAAACGGTTTTTGGAACTGGTAGGATGTCTTTATTTTGTCGGACTTCATCTGCAGGATGAGGTTTTTACGTAATCGGTTAAAGATTTCGGTATGGTATCCTCGATGTCCAGGATAACGATCATACCCTTGTGTTTTCAGCCTATATGCCCCTAGTCTCGCTTCCGCCTCTACCCTTAGGTGTAATTGGGGAAGGTTCAGCAAGGCTTCTAACGCGGCTGTCGGGGTTGTTGACATTGCCCCCGTTATTCCAATACAGGCCATTCTTTGTATTTTACTAAGCAAGTTCTTATTTTTAATATTGCTTGCCTTGTGCCACCATACCAAGGATGCATAGGTTATCGTTGGTATAATGACTCTTGTGAAGAGCCAGTATACCATTTTTGGTGACAGTCCCCATGTTTTTCCAAACATTCTTCTGCAGGTCCAGAATGCTCTGCAGCCTTTGCTTGTAACATGTTCCATATGGTGTTTGAATGTCAATTTGGTGTCTAAAATCACACCCAAATATTTGACCTTCTCCACCATCTGTAGTTCTTTTCCGTATAGTTTTAGTTTCCTATACTTGTTTTTCTTCTTTCTTGTGATTGACAGAAGCGAGGTCTTTTCCCGGTTGACCGATAGTCCCTTGGCTTCACACCATCTTTCCACAATGTTGAGGGCCAATTGCATTCTTTCGAATACTACGCCCTCAAATTTTCCGTGTATGTAGATGGTGATGTCGTCAGCGTAGCCCTATGTGTATAAGCCCCTCTCCTCTAGTTCCCGTAGAAGGCCATCCACCACGAGGTTCCACAGTAGAGGTGACAATACCCCTCCTTGTGGGCACCCTCTGGTTACCGACACTTTCACGGTTGTCTTATAAAGAAAAGTGGTTATGACTCTGCTTTTAAGCATGTTTAGTATCCATCTGCTCAGGGTGTCGTTTATTCCCCTGCTATTCAAGGCTAGATGAATTGAGTCGAACGAGGTGTTGTCAAAAGCACCTTCGATGTCCAGAAAGGCTCCTAGGCCAAAGTCTTTGGATTGTATAGTTTTTTCCCCCTTGCTGACTAGTTCGTGTATAGCCAGTTCGCAGGATTTTCCTGATTGGTAGGCATATTGGTATCTATGTAATGGGGAAATCACCAGTACTTCGTCCCTTATATACCTGTCAATTAACTTTTCTAGCGTCTTCAGAATGAATGACGTCAGACTTATTGGTCGGTAAGATTTCGCCTGGGCATAGATTTCCTTTCCCGGCTTTGGTATAAATACCACTCTCACTTTTCTACAGCTTGCTGGTATGTAATCTAGGGCCAGACTTGCCCTTAGCATTGCACATAGACGGGTGGATAGTTCACCCCAGCCCTGAGTGAGTAGAGCTGGGTAGATCCCGTCTCCACCTGGAGCTTTAAATGGTTCAAAACCGTGTAATGCCCATTTAAGTTTTGTTATGTTTATCACTTGATGTGCTGTCTTCCAGTTCTCTTGTGTGGCCCTGCGTAAAGGTATTTCTACACCGTGATCACTGGTATTATCTTCTTGTAATAGTATACTGCCTGGGAAGTGTGCCTGTAGTAAAACTGCCAGTGTTTCTTTCCCAGTTTCCGTGTATCCTCCTTCAGGTTTTTTTAGTGTTCCCACTATCTGTGGTCTATCTTTCGCTAGCGCTTTTTGTAGTTTTGCACATTCTGGTGTCTTGTCGACTCCTTTGCAGTACTCCCTGTATGAGGATCGTTTTGCTTTCCTCACTTCGTTATTGTATTTTGTAAGAACTTCTTTATAAGGTTCCCACTTCCCTGTCCTTTTTGCTTTGTTAAATAGCCTTCTTGTCTCCACCCGCAGCTCTGAAAGTCGACCGTTCCACCATGGAACATCTCTGGTTGACCTTCTGGAAGTTGCAATACAACTCGATTCGAAGGCATTTATCAGTGATTCAGCGATGGCATCTGCCATTGTATCTAATTCAACAGTGTTACTGGCTCTGGAGGGGCAATCCTGTACTGTCTGCTGAAGGTTCTCTTTATATGACCCCCAGTTGCAGTTTCTGGGATTCCTGTACTCCAGGTCGGTTAGCACTGGTGTTTTGATGTCAAATCTGATGTATCTGTGGTCCGAGAGCGATGGCTCTTCAGATACATACCATTTTTCTACCATGTTTGCCATAGCTGTAGTGGCTACAGTTATATCAATGACCTCCATTCTAACACTAGTTACAAATGTGGGTTCATTGCCTAGATTCATTGTCAAGAGCCTATTTTCTAAAAAGAAATCAAGGAGTGACTCACCTCTGGGGTTGGTGTTATTGCTTCCCCACGCTATGTGGTGAGCGTTTGCATCACATCCTAGTAGTAGCTGCAGATTCGCCCCTCTGCAGTGTCCTACTAGCTTCCTCATCTCAGGAGTGGGTGGATCTCCTGGCTGGTCATATGGGAGGTATACGGATCCGATAACGAGTTCCCTCTCGTTCCCTTCCATAGCCATTTTGGTTTTGACTGCCACAAGATCCCTACAAGGAAGGTCTCTTAATGTGATCAGATTCAAATTTGATTCAGCAAGTATGCAGGTTCTAGGCATGACTTCATCGGAGCTGTGCAGAGTCCAGCCCTTGGTCATCCCTAGTCCGATTATTTTATTACCCTTAATCCAAGGTTCTTGAATTAATATAATATCAATATTATTTTTGATGGCATAAGCCTGTAAGACCGCCGATGCGTTCTTACAATGGTGTATATTTACCTGTAGCAGTTTCAGCGCCATTGTAGCTTCTACTTAGGTTTTTGGGCTTAAGGAGAGGGAGGTTCCTTAGACCCTCCCCCTTCTTTCACCTGGGGGGGTTCTGAAGTCCCTTCCGCCTGTGGTTCTTCTGCTGGTAGAGGTTCCCGAGGCCCCTCTACCTCCATTTCCTCTGGCGATTGCGAGAGTGGAGGTTCCAAAGATCCCTCCACTTCCATCGCCTGAGAAGGTCCTTCTTCTTCTGCCTGCCCTTCTTTCTTTTCGTCTTCCTCCTTCCTCTTACCCAGTTTCTTAAAAGATACCCGGGAGAAGTTTAGGAAGGGCCTATAGTCAACGTCCTGTAGCTGAGTCCAGGACTGTTCTGACATGGCGATGACTACCTGCTGTCCCTTGGGGTCCGGCTTGGAGTCCGTCACCTGCCAGGTCTTTGTGGAAAGACCTTTATTCTGTTTCTGCAGCCTGTGCAGAATAGTTTTGGCTTCCAGTACTGGTCCTGGAATCCAAGCTAGGGTGTATACTGGTTTGGAAACGTCCTTGGCCTCCCTGAGTACTAGTTTCGCTCCCTCCCATGGTATACAGCCTTTTATTGTTGTTTCCAGCCACGTTCTGGTTTCGAGGTCCGCGCAGGTCACGTGAAGTCTTCCCCTGCCGTGGCGTACCTCAAGAAATCTCGGGTGGGGTACATTCCCCCCATCTTTAATTTCATCAATTTTTTTCAAGCAGGTAGGTTCTAATCAACCCTGCCTGCTCGACATTTAAGGTCTCATCTGGGTAACCGTCTGGCAGAATTACCATTTTTTCCCCAGTGATGGCCTCTATGTAACTACGAGCAGGTTCTTTCACCCTGCTCCTTTTTTTCTGCTGCTTTGGGGTACTTCCTTCGGATCGGTTCCTTTTTGACCCTCTCCCGTCGTCCCCTTTTCTTGCGCCAGCCCTGGTCCCTGAATGCCCTGGTTGCGGCTGACTGCTTGGGACTGTCCCGGTGCCTTTGCTCTCGGTTCCTGCCTCTTGCAGTCGTTGGCGCTTCAGTTTTCGCTTTGCAGCGCCCGATAGTTTCCTGTATTCGGCTGGATCCATCCAAGATTCTCCAGCCGATCCCTGGGGTTGCCCCCTAGGGGGAGAGTTATTTTTTTTTGGGGTTTTCTTTTTCTTTTATTTTTATTGTTAAATTTAAGTCCTCCATGTTGTTCCCACGAGTGATCGGGAAAAAAGGTCAACCCTCGCCGGAGCCCGAACGACGAGGTAAGGCGACTTAGTACGACGGAGTTGCGCCAGGTGCTCCGAAGGAATCGTTCGTGAAACTGCCTCCCCAGTTCCATGCAGCCCTCGTCACGATATCTTCCAACTTGGCTTGAGGGATGTTTATCGACTTCTCAGTCTAGATCCGCTGGGTTTAGTTTCAACAGGGCCACCACGTGTAGGATGCAATCTGAGATCACATATCACCAATCATTGAAGGTGATACCCAACGGTCTTGGGATTTCAGAGGCTGGAGTGCTATGCCTTTGTCCTCCCCTGTAGTTGACCTTCCGCCGCGGGGCAGGTTAGTGCCAACTCCTGGCTTCCGGTCAGCCACTCGACCCCCAATTAGTTGTTTAATAAATTCTGAAATAGAAACAATAGGATTAGCGAACAATAACATTTTTCCTTGTGCATGTATCAAAAATGGCGAAACGTCTAATTTTTTTAAATTTTACTTTAAACTTCAATTAAAGTATATTCACGACTATATGATTTTTATTTATCATCAAAAATAATACATTTTAAATAATGTTTGACAAATTTTTTCCTAAATTTACTTATCAAATTTGTAATTTACGATCTTGTGAAGCAATGTTGCATGCTGTTTTGAGAAATTTAAGATTTGGATAATCACGTCATGCTAATAACCGTTTAACATGGTTGAATTACCCACGTTAGTTCCGTACTTGCAAGATATTGCTTTAGTTGATTCGATTTGCGTGACGCACAAAACTGATGATACATATTAATTATTTACTAAGCGTATTACGAGTTATATAATGCCCTACTCCTAACCAAGATCTTGGGTCTGAAAGACCTTGCTGCTAATTAATGATGACATCTGAATAGTTCCTGCATTTGTGTATTTAGGGTTATATTCAGCTTTTAATCAAAATTTAACTATTAGTAACTTTGCTGCTGTCATATGCTTTACCGTGCAGTTCTCTGGTTATGCAAATTTGCAATTTTTTACAGTCAGTGTTTAGTTCCATAATTTACAGTAAACGTTCATTCATTCACGCTTTAATTATTTAATGCATGTATAAATATTTTGGTGAAATTATTATACCTTTATTTACGCTACTGTTACATGAACTGTGATACTTTGGAACTGGTTTGCCATGTGGTACTTTGTATATTTGTATATGTACTACCTATTGCCGATATTATACTGCCTTGACATCTTTGCCTGCGTTTCTAATTCGTGCCCTTGCCGTTACCTTTAATTTTCAGTTTTGGTTAGTAGCCCCTTTTGTAGTGTACCTTTTGTTTAGCAGAGTGCTGGGTTACTTGCTACTTGGAGCCCATATTTTTCTTTAAGCTAAAAATTAGAGTCTTTTGTCTTACCCACGACCAGCTTCGACTGAGAAGTCGGTTGCCTTTGCTTTTCTCCTTTTACAGCCACAGTGACGGTAACAAATTGTTTTATTTCTAAAGCTATATTTTTGTTAATGTTTTGTTTAATTATCTAAACAGTTCTTAGGATGACGAAACAAAATTGTCAAAACGTCGAACAGGTAGATTTCGACTAGATTTCTTCGATATCCTAACTGCAAATAACAAAGTAACACTTCTACTTTAAACAGTACGACCATTAACAGAAAATATTGAAGATAATTAGAAGTTGTAGAGATTTTTGTAATAAAATTCCATGATAAATTAATATTTAATCACATAAAAAACAGCGCAAGGGAGTGGGACACATTTACATGCAAAAAACGTGGAACATGAAATCGTTATGTATGTTATCAACGTCTTCTTTCCGAGAACAAATGAGTGTTGAGCTCATCTTTTAAAAACTTTAATTTTTAGTGCTGATCTCCTCTATCTTCAATTATTCCATCACTCATTTCTTCCGCCTTTTCTTCTCCATTTGTCACTTTAATTTTTTTTTCGCTTTTGATATCGTTATGGATTCGTCATTTGGCTTCTACACACAAAAAAATAATAAAGAAAATTGGGAAAAACAACTAGAAAAATATTTGGTGTGTGGGAAGAAGGACTTAGCAACTCCAATAGATTACACTGGGGTGGGTCTCTAGTTACACTAAGCATTTCTTGTTTATTTTCTTGGATAATCTAAGCAGCCCTTGAATATTTCAATTGCAACAAATCCATCGAAAACATCCTGTGACTCTCTGAAACAAGTGATAAAGCGTCGGCAAGCTTCTACCTACGCACCTTCCCCGATGCAGAGCCGCTGATCAACAATCCGACTAGTCAGAGAAACCGCATAGTCCTGCACAATGATGCGAAAACCACCAATTTAACGAAAACCGACTCGATAATACGACAAATTCAGGTGTAAACCTCAAAACATGTGTTTAGAGATACCTGTCACCTGGCACTGTACAGTTGTGTGGTCGTCTCGTCTTTTCCAATACGAGGCGCATCGCTCGCGCTCTCTCGTTGACTACTATCTCAACCACGCCTTGACTTCACTAGCGGCGTCGCCCGTAACGTCTTTATCAATTGATAATTACATAAGTACACTGCGGGCAGGCGCTAATTATTTAGGGCAAGCTATCAATTCAAGGGGATACTGTGACAGTTGCGCTTTATACGATAAATATGTATGGGGCGGTTGGTACCGGCACCGTCAACCGTGGTTAATTTTAGGTTGTACTTGCACAGGATGTATTAATTTTAAAGCGGCCCTGTTTAAAAAATAATGAGCTGATTAAAATATAGTTTGCTTTATTTCTTTCCCTGAAAGTACTGATATTAATTTGACGTCAGTAAGCCTCAACAAATATTATGCAAAATGATTCATAACTATGGTCATTAAATTTAAGGTTAGTTGGGGGAACATCAAACAGAACAACTTAGCATAGTAAACTGTGCGTCAAAAATTAATAATACCTAGCGCCACAAAAAATTAATACATTTAATTGCTTCAACTGGTTGATGGTTATTGGAATGAATTTCTATGAAGGACGTTCGCACATGTGGCTGCGATAAGATGAAATTTGCATAAAATGCGAAAGCAAAAAACAGTTGCCTGTGTATTTCAATCACGTTTGGTGCATTCTGTTAATGAATTGTTATCTGATTTAGACATTGGTTTTCAAAAGTTTGTGCTTATACTACAAAAAACCTTCTTAAACAAAAAATATACAATTGCAAAAATTTTTTTAGAACAAAACTGCTCTACACAAATAATCCTCGATTTCCTCACAAAAAACACCTTTTTACAAAAAACTAAAAAATCAAATTATCAATAAACACAAAAACAAGATCCATAATTTAAACCAAAGCCAAAATTCAACAAAAAATAACATTTTAGAACAAACATCATTACAACAACCTTCCAATAACATAAAAATGAATGGATCCACAATTTAACAAATACTAATATCCCAATAAATGTCCAAGAAATACTTAACTACGGTCCAAATTATAATATCTATGACCCAAATAACATCCCATACGAACAATATATTATAAACATAGAAAACACAATAACAAAGTTAAATAAAGAAAAACAAAACATTACTCGAGCTAACATATGTAACATATTAACAAATTTCAAAAATAAACCCAACAAATCAAAAATACCAATAACACAACAGAATGCTAATAAAGAACTACTAAATAAATTAAACGAAACAAAATTATTTTTTAAAAACAATCCTAACAGAATTGTAACCAAAGCAGATAAAACACAAAAAACAGTTTTACTAACCAATAGTAGGTACACAACTAAAATGGAAGAACTATTAAAAGATGAAAATACATACACAATACTAAATAAAGACCCAACACAAAAGGTACAAACACAAAATAACGCAATAATTAAAAATGTATCAACTAACAAATACATAAACGAACAAGATCATAAACACCTCACAACATATAATGGAACACCACCACTAATATATGGCCTACCAAAGTTACATAAAGCAAATATCCCACTCAAACCCATAGTAGCTTCATACATGAGTCCCGCATACAAACTTTCAAAATATCTAGGAAAAATTCTAACAAACATCACAAATAAAAATATTTTTAGCGTTAAAGACTCATGGTCCTTCAAAGAAAAAATAAACAACCGAAAACTACCAAGAAACCATGTCCTACTATCATTAGATGTAATTTCCTTATATACAAACATACCAATAGAGCTTGCAATCCAATCCGTAAAAATCACTGGGAAGAAATGACTAATTATACAAAAATACCTAAAAATGATTTCATTACTGCATTAACATTTGTCCTCAATAATACATACTTTTCCTACAACAAAAATATATACAGTCAAAAATTCGGAGTACCAATGGGATCACCAATATCCAGTACCATAGCTGAATTAGTTCTAATGGATTTAGAAATAAAACTTATTAAAAACAATTTAAATATTTCATTATATCAAAGATATGCAGATGATATCATTATGGGAACAAATAAAAATGAAATAAAACATATATTTCAAAAATTTAACAACTTTCACCCTAGATTACAATTTACAATAGAAAATGAAAGCAATAACAAATCAATAAATTTCCTAGATCTAACTTTAACAAGAGAAAACAATGGCAGTATTAGTACAAACTGGTATAGAAAACAAACCAAAACAGATAGATATTAAAATTTCAATTCAACTACAACATGAAAATATAAAAAAGTGTAATAACTGGACAAGTTGACTGAACAATAATCTTATCAGATAAAAAAACATCATAAAACCAATTTTAAAAAAATCACTAATATACTTCTTCTAAATAACTACCCACTCAATTTTATAAATAAAACAATCAAAACTAGAATAAAAATTTTACAAAAACGTAATAATCAAAATACTTCAATTAACCTACAACCAAATTTCTTAAATAATGAATTTAATAACAAGGAAGAAGAAAAAAAATCTATACTACAATACCATACATCCCAATTCTATTCGAAAAAATAGAAAAAGAATTTAAAAAAATAAAATAAACATCGCATTTAAAAATCATAACACGCTCCAAAAAATTTTCTGCAAAAACCTAAAAGATAAAACAGACAAAAACTTAAAATCACACCTGCGATGCAACATATATAGGACAAACAAAGCAATACCTTAAAAAAAGAAAGTATCAACACAAACATTCGATAAAGGAGAGAATGTAAATACCGAATAAAACAAGCACAGCCCTATCCGATCATGCAATAAATAAATTACACAATTTCAACTTAGAAAACCCCAAAATAGTACACAGCGAAAACCATTTTAAAAAACGTTTACTCTTGGAAAGTATTGAAATAAAAAAATTACCAAACGCAATAAATTATAAAACAGACACCGAAAATTTACACAATACATATGACAATATTTTTAATAAAAAAAATAATAATAAAACAAACTTTTCAACAAATAGTTTCACTCCTTACAAGTTATTTATTTCATTGTTTCAGTACTTTTTGTTAAATTATCAAATCACTTCAAATTATAAAATTTTAAAAATTGATTTCCTTCATCATTAATAATTTAACTAATGAAAACTTGTTTTAACTTTTGAAAACAAGGCCAAGCGTACGTCAAACGCCCAGAAAGCAAAATGGCCATTTAAGATAAAACGGTTCCTGACCAACACCTACTAAATTTTACAACAAAAACGACAAAATACAAGTAAGCATAAATAAAACCAATAATTATAATATTAAATACAAACTAAGGATTAATTACAGCAACTCTTGCGGAGAAATTCAAGGATCCAAACACTTGAAAATAAGAACACAAAACCAAACTGCCTGCAAACAAAGATGGCCAATCCTTGCTAAGAATAATTCAATGTAAACACAATTAAACCCAAAAAGTGTAATAACTAAACAAAGACGAGGGAAAAAACAAATCTCCAAACCTACTTCTTATACCCAAGCTGGTATGTACTCAATAAACCTTAAAAATAAATAATTATACAATAATTTTGAAAATTGTAGATCAACCAAAAATCTAGAACTTTTTACCCATCCCTGTACCAATAAAAACAAATAACTATGCACAAATACAAAGAAGAACAGAGGTGTTTTTAAAACAAAAAATCAATTACCAATTTATAGAGGGAAAAAATCTTAATAAACACAAAACAAATGTTTTCAATAGAAATACGTCATAAATGAAACCGAATGGTTCCTACAAAGAGAACTTAAAAAGTATTTCAACCTATTTGAAATTATTGTACATTTTATTTATTTAAAAAAAAACTCTAAAAAGTCAGTATATTACCAAATATAATTACTTAAAAGAGATTAAAACAATCCAACTAACCTATGTTCTTTCATCTTCCAGTGATCCCGAAACAAACGTCACTATAATTAAACAAACAATTGAAAATATTTCATAATAAGAACGCCTTTGTATCCAAAATACATTTATAGAAATTAAGACAAAATTTAAAAAACCTCAAAACCAGGGTGGAAGAACACCAACACAAATGAGGATCTATAAAACACAACTTCTAAAACAAGTCTTAGAAAGAAGGAAAAAGAAAGAAAAACTTTTTAATAAATCGAACTACCAACCATGTAAGATATTCGATTAATTTAAGCATCTTAATTAATTTTAATACATTTTTTCTTTTTAGATAACTACAAACTACTAAATTTTACACGTTTAACAAATTTTTTCATGTGTGTAATTAAACAATATAAAACTACAACCATAATAACTAGGAATTAATATAAACACAAAAAAAGGAAAAACAATACAAAAGGTAAAACAGAGGAATTTATTGATTCACAAATCTAATTTTTAATATGTTTCGTATTTCTAGATACATAACTTTTGTGCCTTTTAAATGTGTGCGTCCCAAACAAAATTTTTAAATTGTATAAACAAAATGTAATCATGTCTGAAGAAGCTATATTAAATAGCGAAACGTTACTGTAATTTGACTTTTAATAATCAATAACTAGTATGTTTTGACACTACTAATGATTTTACTTAAAAACCACTAGTAATTTCTAATTTCAACAAAAAATTAGCTGCAAAATCTTCTAACGAAAAAACTTGACTGACAATAGTCATATTTTTTCATATATAAATTGAAAATGTTTCTACTTCAGAATGGCGAAAGAATCAGAAGGGCATGTGCGCTTGTGAGCAAATGAGATAAATTGCATTTAAAATAGTTTTGTTGTAATTTAGAAGCAGCATTAAATCAAACAACAAAAGTTGTGGTCAAATTTTTCTAATAAATGAAAAATACGAATGATGAAGAAGAAAGATTTAGCCCACATTGATGACAAATTCCTACAAAAACGTTCACAAAGAAAGAGGTTTTACGGAACAAAATGACACAGAAAAATATAAAAATAATTTTGAAAGGTCATTCGGAGCTGTCACATCGTAAGATGACACTTGATTGTAAATGATGAAAGAAATAAAGAGCACGTTATTATTAACAAGTAGATAAACATAGACTAACTATTTAACTGAATTGCTCTCTCCGTTCTTTTCTGTTCTTCGTATCGTCTTAAATAGTTTACTTGGTATTTCCATTTCTTTTATTGAATTATATATATCTAATAAGAAGCCGAATAGCTTAGTTGGTAGAGCGTGGGGCTTGCGAAATTTTACCGCAGCCTTGGCGATTGGCATCGGGTTCGGTGAGACCATTCACAGTTTGGCACCAAATTAACTGTGCTCTACTCAAAACCACAGATCTAAGAGATAGGGTAACGAGGTCCACACATCACAAAGACACACACCTAACCCAAGGGTTTCTACGCAAGCATGAAAGGCGCCCTCCGACCTTGTAAACCAAAATTGGGCCAGGTTGAGCATTGCACCGCTAGATGCTAAAGAGTATAAAGCACCAGTGTCTACACCCCAAAGTCATATGAGGTTACCGATCATACATACAATACATATATATCTTCTTGCCTTTTACAGAATCGCATCCTTTTCGAAAGTCTACAAAAATAGACTACAGCTCGACGTTATGCTCATAACTTGTCTCTATTGCTCTTCAAGGAAAAATTTTTTCTGTTACTGAACGGCCCTTTCTGAAGCAACTTTGGTACTCTCGTATTACATCTTCTGTATATACATCTACTAGGTAAATTATTATTAATCTAGTGCCACTCGTGTTTTAAAATATCAACTGAAGATGCGGTAGATCTTAAATAGGCCGGTAAAATCTCTATTTCATTCAGTAAATCTACTGCACACGATTAGTTCTAAAATCTGCCGATTTGTTTTGATGCCCCTGGCGTCAAATTATCTCATTGGTTACGACGCTTTATCTCTACCAATAGCGCTAGAGGAAAACTCTAAATTTCGAATTTGAAAGAAACAATTATGGAATCAAAGCCTGGCTGCCGCGCCTTAGGTCCTGCCGCCTGGGTGCCATACACTTCTTACACCCCCGCATAAGCCGTTCCTGCCAAGCTATGACGTCAAATGAGCGTAAGTTAACAGTAAGCAGAAAGCAGGGGCTTTACCTACCACTCCGTGTGGGAATCTCAATATCACGCGTTGTACAGTCCAGGATTACTGACGTAATCTAAACCGTGCTGAATTCAAGCGTACGTAGCAGCCACTTCCAGGTAAATTTTTTAACAGCGATAATAAATTGCTTCCGCAGTGTGAGATACGCGCTTAAGGAATGTGTTTACGTACGCGAATGGTGTTGATTTGAATGTACGTGAATAAAAAGAGGGCTGGCTTTATCTAGGACCGTCGTTCAATAGTTTTAAAATTTGCTCTTTCAAGGAGAGTTATTTCGGCGCTATTTTAATCATTTTTTGTGTATATGCAAGTAGATTCAGCTATCTAACAAGTAGTTTGTATTAGGTTTGACCTGTATTTTTTACTTTCTTTGTGATTTTTACGTGTTCTGAAGTAAATACATTTCTGTAAACAACTTGGCTTTTTTTGCACATTGTTTGAAACCAGTTTCAGTTGACAACAGTACAGGAGTACCAGATTTTTGTTTTCACTGATAGTAAGCTCTCATAAGTGAGGTATTAAGAGAGTTTCATGTTCACTGAGCTAGCTAACCGGATACAAATGGCAAATAATTATTTAAATATTAAGGCGTATGTGACGTTTGGTCCAAATTTAACGTAACTACGTGAGGGGTTAAAAATTGACTCCTTTAAAGTTCGACCAATATTTAATTTTCTTCAGGGGTCTTCAATTCTCCATTTTAGACGCAAGTTCCACTATTTCATTTTTTGATAATGATGGTACGTTTACTTCTGCTTCTATACCCTCTGCATAATTTATTTTTCCATGTATTACCATCTTTTTCGTTTAAAATATCCTCACGGTATGTTGTCAAGATACGACCAAAGTCGGAGTAACTAGCAATCCTTTTAGTTAAAATACACTTATACATGAAGACTAAAGCTACTGTTGCGAGATTAATAAGAACACTTAAGTACAATTACTTGCATTTTTTTCTGTTGTTTACAGAACAACTTAAGTTTAATACCGTCACTTATCAACTAACTGAATTCTAAGTCTAGTTCGTCCAAGAAAACACGGTAGGCACTTCCGAATTTCCAAATAATCCTATCAGAGCAGTTCTAAATTTTAGACTTTTGGCTCCTCATATACGGATGTGACAATTCATAATAATTCTATATTCGACAAATTTAAAGCTTTCACACGTTAAAATTAGTCAAACGGCGACACCTCGCAAAGAATCCATAATAAATCCTATAGTTCTCCTAAAGGAATTTGTTTCAGCCGGCACGTAATTTTTATGACCGAGTTGCAACAGTTGCACTTCTAATCACGTACTACTACTACTCCGCCCAATTTTTCGGCTTACGAGGTAAACCCTGCATAAATTTACCTTTAACCATTCCATGAGATTGAAATGTCTCTAGCTTCCCAGAGAAAGGCACGTTTCTAAACACCTGCTATATACTCGCCTGTTGTAACTTTAACTCTATTCGTACAACCGCGTATAGTTCATTTTTACTCAAGAACTCAAATCGTAACAATGCTCTCCACACTTTTGTCACTTTCCTCGCATCTCTAACTACTTTACTGTCTCTGTCTGCCAAACCACATCCTTTGTTGATTTTCTTTTGCAACGTATTTTACTTCTTGGTAGACATTTTTAATTTCTCTATTCTCCCAAGTTCTGCAATTCCTTTATAGAGTATGCTCAATTTTACCTTTCTTTATACACTTTTTGCCCTTAGTTTTTTTTGTTCTCTATAATATTGTTGTCAATTTGTTGGCTTTTGCTTTTTGTCTTTGTTGTCTACTTTTTCTACATTCGTTGTCAAACCCAGTTTTCCAAGAAATAACAGATAGAAAAGTGCATTAAATGGCAAGAAGAAAATGTGCATATCACCTTGGGGGAAGGAAAACGAATTAAAAAGAAAGCAAAAACACAAGGAAAGATGGTGAGGCATTAACACCCACTGAAGGAGCTTGGCCTGCAAGGCGAAAGGTCAGAGCTTCGGTATCCTCGATCTCACATAAAGATAAATTATATAAATCAATGGACATTATTAAAGCAGAAAGATAATACATTGTTCTAAACAATGAGAAAAATAGAAAAACATATAAGCAACATTAATGGTATAGATCAATATTGTGATTAATTCTTAAAATTTCGAACTCTAAAAGCTTGAAGATGATACTTGATCATGAACGAACAGAGAAAGAGTTTTCTTAAACGATTAGGTACACGTATAGCTCCTTGAAAGAAATGCAAACATCGTTAGGAGAAACCCCTACAAAATTACAAAAGTAGAGAAACATCAAAGAGGAAAAGAAGTGCATTTCATCTTGAAGTTCTTCTTCTTCTTGTGTTGCTTCTCCTATTGTTATTCCTAAAAATTTTAATTAATTTGAACACGAATTTTTAACGTTTATTTTGATTAAGAAAAACTAACTAAGTACTTGACAACTAAAACCCCATTAAAATAACATTTTCAAACAAAACAGCTGCTGGACAATTCGAAACAACTTTTATTCGCAAATTTTTTCTATAACAAAATTCGTAGTTTTTTTTATTTTCCATTTATTTTAGTATCCCGGGAGACTTTGCATTTGAAGGGGGCGAATGTTTTTTGGCCAGAAGTCGATCATACACATATGTCCCACCTTTAAGAAAAATTTGGTTAGAATCGGATAAAAACAAAAAATATATACAGTGTGTTCAGAATAATGGGTAACAAAGAAGTAACTTTTTTATTTTCAATTTATTAGAAATTTTGTTTTTTAAAAATCCCTGCAGCTTCTAAAGCTCAAAATAAATTTGCTAAAATTTAAATATATTCTTTATTATACGGGGGAGGTTCAAAAATATGAAAATGGCTTAAGAATAAAATACCCTTATTTTTCACAATAATCAAGAATGTTATTTGGAAAAGTTGCTTAGAACTGAGAGATGTAAAATTTCAAGTCACAGCCACCTACTACAAAAATAACATTCTCTATTTTTCCAGTTGTATCACTCTGTGTATTACAATTCAGAATTAACTTATTATACGGTAAGAATATACTGTCAAACATCAGTATATAGCTTACTTAGCAACAAGAAAATTAATCGATATCTTCAAAAAGTTTAAAAACAAATGATCCGAACATCAATAAGGTGAGAGAAACTTAAGGTTAACAATACATCATTATTGTATCTGATAATAAATTAACTTTAAGGTATCTCATTTTTCTCAATACACAGGGTGTTACGAACAAAATAAGAAAAACCAGGGAAAAATGTTTTCCGTAGTAAGTAACTGTGACTTCATATTTGACACCTTATTCTAAGCAACCTTTTTAAATAAAATTTTTGTGTATTTTGAAAAATAAGGGTATTCTTGAGGCACTTTCATATTTTTGCACATCCCTCGTATACGACAGAAGATATTTAAATTTTGGTAAGTGCATTTCCAGTTTTATAAAACGCAGACACTTTTATCACAAACAAAATGTTCTAATAAAAAAGTTGCCATTTTGTTACCCATAATTCTGATTAAGCTGTATAAGGGCGCTATACTCTTAAGTGGAACACAATGCATATTTATAATACTGGCTTGTTCTAATTTCTTTATGTCTACGATTCGTATTATTGGTAAAAATGTTTTCAATCGCCTTTTTTGGCTATTTCTTTTCCGCATTACCACACTATCTTGCTATTTCTCCATTCCACGTACTTTTACATCACCTCCTGCCTCTTTTCTTGTCCATTTTCATTTTCTACATCTTCTTTGTCATCTTTTCATCCTTAATTCTTATTAATGTTCAAACATTAGCGTTTGATTACTTCTAGATACCTATGTAAACGTTTTACATTCAATTTCGTTCTGATATCTTCATTTCCTTAATTTATTTCAGTTTCTATCTTTGTCTAGTGTCCAATGCTCATCAGGAGAAAGAGATAGAGAGAAAGAGAGAGGTGGTATCCGACTGAATATGAAGATTTGAGTACTTTGTCCAGGTCTGAAACGACACTAATTATTTATTGCATCCTCTACCTTTGTTATAAAGTTCTTACGTGTATACGAGTAGGCACAGGTTTTTGGTATGCTCTTCGATTTCTGCATCTTTGATAATAATTTTGCATGGATTTATGTCCCATTTCCCCATATATTTTAAGACCATTTCTGTAATGATGCTGTCTTATCTTTAATTCTCTGTTGTCCGTTTGACTTCTATATTATTGCTTCCTATCACTCTTCCATTTAATATCTCTGTTTTGTATTTTGCCTATTTTGGATATAAGAAGTCTACAAAATATTGATACTATCTTATCATCCTTTTGAGTATTTCCTATTCGATTCCAAACGTGCATGTTTTTTCCTTAATCTCCACTTGGACCACGTAATTCTTTAGTAACTTATCCATTTCTACCATTTTTCTCGCAAGCTGCTATTACACTACTAAGTTGTTATAAATTCCTCATTTACTGACTGTCTTTGTGTTTTCTTGATTTCGGAGGCTTTCACGGCCATTGTCATTAAGTAAAAAACGACTTCCGGGAAACTCGAGTTTTGCCTCTGACGTAGTTGACACGTTGAGTTATTGTGCTGCTATATCCCTTCCCTTGCAAAAGAGTTTCGCCTCTGGCGTGGTTAACACTTTGAGTAAGCGTGCTCTTTTTGCTTTTTCCTCCTGATGAAGCCCATTACGAAAGTGGGCGAAACTTTGAGTTCTTCGACCTCAATAATGACACGGTCCAATCTCGGAAGTCGTTTTTTACTTTGTGTTTTCTTACTGAAGTATTTTTAGTGTTTTTATTTTTAAATTTTTGTGACATTTTGATACTCCACAAACAGAACCAAAGTGCTGAAGAGGTTGTGAAGTAGATAATAAAATGAAAGAGAAACTTCAATCGCCATATTAAGTGGTTTTAGAAACAGCTTAGAAACAGTTTTCTCATTCAAATACCAAATGTGGTTTTCGCCAAGGAGTTGCTGATTACTGTACATCGTGTAAATTTGCACTAAATGTTTGTATGCAATTAAAAAAGAGATTTTGATCTCCAGCAGCATTAGAAAATTTGCAGTAATATACTAATCTCAGCAATCTCATCGCATCTTTCTGCAATACACACCGCCGACATGATTCGCCGACAAAAAACTAGCCCAATGAGGATATTGAAGGAACTAGACGGCTTAAACTCTCGCCACAATCGTTCGGGAGTGTGGCCAAACTTAGCCTTTAATTATTTACAACCGCTTTTTCTCGAGCCTCGATCCTTTTATTTGACCGATGGAGCCGACTTCGCGTGTGGGTTCTGCCACCCTAACTGACCACTTACTTTACATAACAAGTTGGTTATAAATACTTGGGCTGGCTGTAATTAAATTTTTTAGAATCCCATCAATTCCCACTGAGTGGACAAAAAATTCATATGCGAAATTCGCGGAAAAAACGAGCAAGCAGAATACGCTTAGGCCAAGTGTTTGCTATGCTTTATTCATGACACATGTTAACTGCAGCCCCTTTTGTTAAGTCTGGAGTGGGCTGCTCTGCACTGCTAAGTGATTTTCTGCTGAAGCTAAGCTGAAACCGAGATTAATCGCATATGAAGTGACTAAACGATGGGCACTTAAAACACAAAACCATTCAACGAACTGTAATCGTCTTTAACAAACATCAGTTACTATTACTGATGTTTTAAATTTAAGAAGGGAATTAGAAAATGTTGCTATTAAACACATTCACACCTTCGCCTATCCATGCCCTTGTGTGAAATATTCTTCTATTTACTACTTCTTCTTGGAAGAATATATACTATAGGTATATTCTCTACATGAATTAAACCTCGCGTAGTGTGTTACACTTTGTAATGTAGACAACTTTCTGGTTAGGATATTTAAATTTTTTCAATTTGTATTGATCGTGTTGGGGACTACAAGGGTGTATATGTAACACATTTGTTTAAATTAATGTCGGTTGGTGTGGAAAAACTATTTAAGAAGAAGCTGAATACCTATATGAAGGTATGTTCCTGCTAAGAACGAAGGGGGTTTCTGAAGGGACTTTTTTAAGTCAATATTAACGTGAAATTACTCTTCGATGCAACACGTTCTTTCCTATGCAAAACAACAAACGACTAGAGGTGTTATATTTATAATAAGCGACACACTCAATCGATGCTCCACTTCTGCATGGCAATGATAATCAGTAATTACCATCGCTCTATTTGGTGAAAGAATCCCTCCAATAATCCTACAGTACACTACAACCAAAATAATGCAAAACATCGCTCTTAAATAACAATGTGATATCCCCAAACCATAAAGAAGTGGCACAAGCTTCCCTCGTCGTTTCGTTCTTCATTAACTTTACTTTCATAAAGGTTCCTGCAAAAGTTCCTTGCAATTTTTAATAATTATTGATTTCTACATATTTCATTGCGCATTTTTTAAATTCCTTTTTTTTAATGATCTTCACTTCTTGTTACTTTCGAGGAATTGTCAATATTTTGCGTTTTAGATTGTTGCTGCTGTTACTACCTTACTTCATTTGTTTTTCATGTATCATCGCTAGATTAATCACCGAGGAGTACTAGTGCCAGATGCACTGCATTTATAACTTGAAAGAAGTTATGCTTCAGGGTCATACATACGGTTCTGTTTCTAAATCAGGCTTTGAATGAACGCCAGCCTCCTTGACCACAGCCCACTTTTTAATCTTTTCAATCGCACTTCCATCCATTCTAGAAGAGTTTGGGTGGCGCAATTAATGCCCTGCTAATTCCGAACAAGGAACCCCGCGCCCTGGAACTTAATTAGGATGATGTAAGTCCATCTCCGTCCTTCTTCCGAGCCCAGACAATGCTTTTTGTGCCGCTTTTTGCCAAGCACAGGCCGAATAGAGTGAGTCCTTCGCCACTTATCCTCAGCGGCGCCGCCTTGTGGTTTGACACTGACGAAGAGATTATAGTGTGCGTGTCTTCGGCTTTTAACTAGACCGGCCAGGATGTGACTATCAGTTCTGGCATTCGTATTAAGATAACCGGAGGTGAAACGTATGAATGAAGACGCGATGGAGGGCCAGAGTAACTTCTTGGTCCAGATTTGATAATGACGTGCAGTGTTTTCAGAAACGAGATGTTAAGCTGTGATCTATTACAAAAACACAAAGTATTGCCTGAAGGGAGATGAGCCTTTTGAAATTATTTTGCATTAATAATTTTTTCCCGCAACACTTTTCTTATGCACTGTTTGATCGTACTATAAGTTGTAAAAATAAAATTTTAGAATTTGTTTTAGTTTAGTATTCAGTTTCTTCTGACCGCGTCTTTCGTTGTTTCATCCCTTAGTTTTCTTATGTCGATGTATGATTCTTGTGTTTTCTTTTTCACTAACTTTAACTTCATATCAAAATTTAAAACAACGGTAGAATCTTATTGGAATGTCACTACGAAACCAACGATTTCTATACATAGAAGTCAAGAATAACTCAGTTCGATTATAATCTGCGGATGTACTAAAAATGATTATTAAATATATAACTTGATATTTTATAATTATTCCCATTTTTTAAGATTTCAGCTATTATATCTCTTCTTAAGTTAAGATTGGTAATTTTAAATGTTTCCCATTAAATTGATCTAATGCCATTTTAGTTGTAAATACAAATGATATTGGACGTTCAACGATGTGTGTATACAGTACTAATTTTTGCGGAAATATCTGTGTTCGTGGCTTCTAATTCAGAAAAAGGTGTTTTCAAAGTTGTGTCTGTTTGTGAGTCTATCAGTCTGTGAGTTTGTCTATATCTTCTCTACATCCCAGACAGTTTAAGCGAACGGCCTGAAGTTGTATTGTAATGGTATGATACTTACAGAAATTCTGGTTGCATTGTTAACATACGAGTAATAATGAAATATTAAAATAGGCCCAAAATTTATATTGTATTTATTGCAACGGTAAGAGTCACTAGTAAACATTAATAATTACATAAAACGTGACTAGCAATAACTGTAATTAATTAACAGACGTTAGTAATTGTATAAAACAATATCGTCAGGGTTGCGATGCGCTTGTATTCAAATTTGTGCTCAATATGGAAAATGTTTATGGTGACTGACAGATTAATTGTGTAACGTCAGAACACGATAATAAAGTCGCTTTAGTGCAAAGGTTTCACGAAGCTGTACAGATGTTTAAGGCAGCGTTTGTATTCATGTTAAAATTCCAACAATTGATAACGCAGCTAAAGAGATTGAAAAGCAGTGCAAGTGAGCACAGACATGCAAAAAGCTTATAAGAAGCAACTATTTAAGGAATATTACAAAAATGTGCTAGTGGAACAGTGGAAATGAGCAACCAATTGCAAGATTATAATTTCTTGAATAACATTTACAAAAACAATTATAAATTAAGATCAAAGAATGTACACTTACAGATAAACATTTGTAAATTACGTTGCTATGGTGACCTAGAGGGTCTATTGTTAATGTTTGTTAGCGGAAGCCAAGCCGAAAAATTGTGTGTTGTTTGGCTCCCCGATTTTGATCAATTTTGTTGATAAAAGTAAATATATTGTGCCTAGTTGTGCGTGATATTTAAGCAGAGGTCAGCTGTGGCTAAATTGGCTGTATTCCGGAGTGCAGTTCCAGAGTAATTTAGATTTGGAGCTTAGCCTGTGTGAGATCGTTTTCGAAGCTGAGATTCAACAAGATTATGAGCTGCGAGAAGCGGACAGCAAGGTGTAGGAAATAGAGAAGACTTGGTTCGTGGTCCAGAAGCAGGTAGCAGCAGCTGAAACCTTTCCAGGAAGCAAATACAAGCTTGGCGTTTCCTCGCGGAGACCGGAAGCAGGATCAGCGTGTCTTGGAGGAAACAAAAACAAATGCGAGTTAGCATCCTTTTGCACTTGAAAAAACATACAGGTTATCCAAATTACTTGATTATTAGAAAAACAATGTTATAATTTACCTGAGGTGAAATGATTTATGGTTGGTTAATTTGTTTTCACAATACGCTAAATTTTCTGTGTTTTGAACAGCATTGTTTGGAATTATATTTTAAGGTTATCTGTCATTCGCTAGAATCGAGCATTTACCATACCAATATTGGCGGGAGTACCGCAAAGTAGCATATTGGGACCACTCTTGTTCAATATTTACATGCACGACTTGCAAACCACTGACAATATTACCTTGGCTATGTTCTCGGATGACACTGCTGTCTTAACACAAAGTGAAAACCTCCAAGTAGCAGTGAACCATCTACAAAGTGGCCTAGATGAAAGTTACAACTGGTATAACAACTGGAAAATTAAAATCAACGTAACAAAGACACAGACAAAATCTTTACCCTAAAACAAATAAAGAACTTACCAATCATAAAATTAAACCAAAATGAGATTGAGTGGAACAAGGATTTAGCAATTAAATATTTGGGCGTCTACCTAGACACCAGACTAGCATGGGGCAACCATGTGAACAAAAAACTAAGTGAGTGCTATGCCAGGCTGGGTATCCTATACCCGCTAATAAATCGAAAAACTCATTTGCATGTTGAGTGCATTATTCTAATATATAAAACAATACTAAGACCTATCTTAACATATGCGTGCCCTGCATGTAGAAATGCATCTAACACACATCACAGAAAATTGCAACTTTTACAAAACAAAGTTGCTCGAATTTCAGTGAATGCGTCGTGGTTTGTGCGGAATGACCAAATTCACAAAGCATTAAATTTACCGCCATCACATAAATAAACAGTGCAACAAATTCTTTAATAATATAAGTGAATGCAACAGTGTAGTGGCGTACGACCTTGATCACAAAGGTATACAACTAAGGCTAAAAAGAAGACTCCTACAGGACTTATTACAGTAAATACCTAACTTTCATTAACAAGCAAAATTATATGTATTGTAATGGTTTTTAGTGTAAGGGTTTGATATCAGATTTAAAAAACGTTAAAAGAATACAGTATTAAATTACAAAGATGAATTTTAGTATTAGAAGAATATCGACATTATTAATATGTATTTGGTAAAGAAATGAAATAGAATTAAAATTCAATTGAATGATGCTATATAAGAAACAGAAGGATTCTAACATAATTTAATTATTATCTGAAATAAAGTGGAGGATTAATGACAAATACCTATTCGAGAAATATCATTCAACATAGTGGGTGTTAAATAAATATGATACAGATTATATAGAGTGTTGGACTTTAAAATATATGCAAAACAATATTTATCAGTATGTAAAATAATTTGGTACAATAAACATGTAATACTTTTGCAAACGGCTAAATTTCTAAAAATAAACCCTTTAAAAAGTTTTAATCTGTTTGAAATGTAAAGGTTTGCGCATTAAACTAAAATTTGCTAGAAGAGAATTAAAATAAAATTTTAAAAGATTTAAAGATGTGGAGATGGTAAGTAGGAAGTGTGCCATATGTAATACAGTTATAATCTACAAAAGCAATTTCTGGAATTGGACGCTGAACTAAGTTTGTTGTCAATCAATTACACCATATGAATTGGATAGCAGGGAATGGTTTTTTTGGAAGTCGTTTACATCGAGTTTGTTAGCAGAGTGAGCGTCTTGTGGTGTGGATGGAAGGTTTTTCATCTGTTGGAGTTCTAATTTGCCAAGCTTGTTATTGAAGTGACATCCTGTTACTTGCATCTAGTCGAAGTTCGTGATACTAGGTCGTCGGTGGCTTGAGAATTTTAGAAGGAAGACGTGGAATGCGTTTGCTGCTGATCAGTTTTTGGCAGTTTTGTTGGAGAAAAGTGGTAGGTGCCTTGTCGTGTTTGGCTGGGAAGACTTTGCTGTTCCTGGTGTTTGGTTGAGTTCGTAGTGGGATTTGTCTGGACGTTGGGAGATCTCTGTGAGACTACCGGATACGTTTGGATTGGTAAAGGAGAGTATCGAGGTCCATGGACAGGTGACAGGCTACAGGTATTTATGTACAAAGTGAAAGAAAAATATAGAATGGGTAAAATGAGGTAATTTTAAAGAGGGGAGTACTTACTATTTGATATTTGTAATTGATTTTGCACTTACATAATTTAAAGTGACAATGACAGACGTACACACAAAATTAAAAAATAATTTTCATGAATAAAAGCAGTCTTGATTATGAACGAATCCGACCTGTGTTTTCAGTTAAGAGTAAATGTTTTCTAACGGAGCTAGAAATATTTAATAATTTTGATAATTCATAATTTATAAAAGGGTAAATAAGTTACTTAAATTCGTTTTAGAAGAGAATAGATTGAAAATACACTAATGCATAGTAAAAATCAGATGTATAGCTAAAGAATAATAATTATTGCTATAACGTAAAACCATCTACATATATAAAAACCATTTTAACATTGTTAATTATAACAATATATATTCTTTCAGTTGTAAGCCCTCTGTAGAATTTAATGTAATGGCCTGGTGGTTTTTGAGGGTAGTGGAAAGTTTTTTTTTAATTGCAGTGGAATATTCAATCGGGATAAGTCTGTGTTTATATTTGCGTGATGGTACGGAGGAGGAACCCCTTTGACTGGGGGTTTTACTATGTGTGTTCACCGACGTATGCGGCTAAAATAAGATATTTGAGTAGACAAGTAGAGAGCGTATTAGGTAGGTAGTTAAAATTTCGAAGTAAAAGTAAAGTCAATGCGCTTGCGATTAGAACATCTGGTTGTTTATCTGTATGATGCCGCACTGTCTTGAATTCGACTTGCCACGAACCAATATATAAATTTTGTTGAACTCGATTTGTATGTCATAGATAATCTAGTTGTATACATTTTTCGTCATATGTCATTGGCTTCCATTTTTTCCTTATTATGGTAATTTTAGTTCCACTTCGTTTAATACTAAGCGAGCTTTAAAAATAAATTCTAAAGATTTCCAGAGAAGGTAAAAACTTAAAAACCTACCTATCAGCTCACACTACCGATAATATGTCTAACTGAAACTAAAAATAAGTAATACATTTATGGAAAACAATAATCCGCATTTTAATCTCGAGTTTGAATTTAATTATATCGTTACTATATTTAAAATAACCGAAGGTAGAGATGCTTTTATATATTTTTCATGTGTAAAACAAAGTCTAAAACAAAAGTATGGCAAATTATTACAGCTGTAATCATGTGGGAATTCATCGTCTACAATTACTTTTCAAAACAAAATATTTGAAAAAGCTATAATAACTGAACATAGGAGGTAAAGCAATAATTTAAAAAATAATTTTAATGCAGAAGAAAGCTTAAATATACTTACGCAAAAATTTTAAAATCGTTCACCAAGAAAATACAAACCTGCTTTACGAAATACTGAGAATGTCTCTTAAATTTTGCCAAGAGTAATCACAGATTGTGTGGTTGATAATAGCCCCTCGCCGGAAGAAACGAAGAAACAAATTACTTCCAACGCAAATATTTTCAAGGAAGATCAAGTGTTTAGGAATAACGAAGTTCAAATAAATTCTTCTAGTCCATAAGTCCTCAAACTCAAATATAGTTTAAAACTGCATGTCGAAATCGACATTTGGAGCTCGCCTACATATCCTATCCATAGTGTTTGTTAATTTATATATGTACTAATTTTTCAAATGATGCGAAATTAAAGCTCTAAATTCGAAGAACTTCAACCAAATTTGGCCACATTATTAAAATTACCATACTTTCTTGTAAGTTACATTTACAAATATGTCTCCTAAAATAGACATGAAAACAAGCAAAGTTTGTTTACGTCGCGTTTTAAATCATCGAGAAAGCTTTACCTTACGGCATCACCTCAAAACAATCTCCAGACAAAACAAAACGAAGCCGCGGCTAATTGACGGAGTAGGTTATCGTTATCTTAGCTTCGGGACGTGTCCCAAATCCCGAACGGCCGGCGCAGCCTCCAAAAGGCCATTTGGGGGTAAAGTATTCCGAATGAAGACATCAGCTGAAATCACACGGCGATGAGGCAACAAATCAGTTCCGGAGGCTGACCACCATACACCTGGCCACCTGCCGGCCAATCCGGCACACTCAGATTAGATCAACCACGCCTTAATCTGCGGAATTTAGTTTTGGCGACGGCGGAGTCAAGTATTAAAGGACGCGCGAACAGCGTTAGCCGGGAGATTTCAACGAGCGGTAAAGGTGGAATCTTTTTCTTACTATTCTGGAAGGAGGTTTAATCGGTGCAGCAGGTCAAGCAGATTTATGACAACTAAGTAACTGAAAAATCTAGCTAAAGATAAGACAAAAATTAATAAAACAGAGTAGAAACAATGTGTGCAGTTCAAGAGTATCGAACACTCGACCTAAAAATCTGTAAAGGGCTTTACGCAGAACTTCCCTCGTCGACATTGTGACACTAAATAAAATTTTAAAAATCAAATTAAGTTAGGAGTACAAATATCTTCACCTTTCTAATAAATTAAACATATGTTCAAATTAAAAAAAAATGTATGCCGCTGGGGTTTGAACCCGCCGCATCTGCGACTCTGCAGAATGCTCGATCGTGAGTCTTCGCAGAGGATGTATGTGCTGCGGAATGCCATCTGAGCTATTGCGTCTCTTTGCGAAAAGTCCGGCTCGCGCGTCTGATGGAGAGCGCGGTGTAATGGTTGAAACATTTTTATCTTTTGTGACATTATCCTTTATCGGTTGAGTCTTATTTTCTGCAAATATAAAGCCTCACCTATGTGAAAGTTATTACTTCCTTTTATTTTAAAATTAACACAAAAATAAACACAAATTTTATTTTTTTAAGGTGCTCACCCTGTATATATTTGTATGAAATTGTACCGGTTTTATGTGAGGTAGATATATAACATGTATGCAGAATATCGTCTTCCTCCGACAAATAGTTTTTGAGCTATACTGCCAATAGACAGACAGACGGACGGACAGACAGACAGACTGACGGAATTGAGAAAACCTCTTTTTCGTCATCTAGTGACCTTGAAACGTGAAGATCTGAAAAATTCTAGGAAAATGATTATTTTTTTATTTGAAATATTTTAAATAGAAATGGAGATTTTTCTTTTTTTAAATATTATTACGATCTAGTAAATTAGATCAATAATTTATTTACTTCTACCTTAAAACGCTAGGGTT
Organism: Agriotes lineatus; assembly: GCA_940337035.1. Classification (NCBI taxonomy): domain Eukaryota; kingdom Metazoa; phylum Arthropoda; class Insecta; order Coleoptera; family Elateridae; genus Agriotes; species Agriotes lineatus. The sequence continues at coordinate 91,434,286 of OW679201.1, forward strand.
GGAGCTCTTAAAACTAAGGTCTTACTTAGATACTAACATAGTAATTACACTCAAACGTGGCACGCATACTCGCGCACAAGGGCTCTGCTGAAACACTACCGTAAAACGGGGCAACTTTGTCATCCTGGGCAACTTCGTCAGTTCGGCAACCGATGTACTATTGTGTAAGCATAACCTCAAAATCTACAGTTACCGTTTTGTTCCCATTGTGTTTGCGTCGGAAGTGTATCTATTCATGTAATAATGCCGAAGAAAAACTCAAAAGTGTTGGGAGGTAGGTGTTACCAGCGTTATGGTCCCCAGATAGTTGAAGACGCACTGAAGGATATTGGAAATGTTCTCTCAATGTCGGTTTCCAGCAAAAAACATGGAATACCGCGAACAACGCTTTAAGACAAGTGGCATGGTAGACACATTAAATCAGTAGACCGCCCAAAAGCCTTAACGACCTTGGAGGAGGCGGAAATTGTTGGTGCCATAAACCAACTTTCAGCTTGGTCTTATCCATTAACAAAGTTAAAAATAAGATGGATTATCAAAGGCTATCTCGATATAAAAGGACATAAAGCAGTGATTTTCCGTGACAATCTTCCTGGTGAAGACTTCATGGTGGGTTTCATGGAGAGAAATAATTTAACCCAAAGTCATTTTGTGCCTTAATATAACCTTAATTTTTTTTTAAATGATGCAATTTTTTATGTACCATAATAAAGATACCAAAATGAGTTATCTACCATGACGAAGTTGTCCCTAGAAACGTACAACTTCGTTTATAGACGAATTTGAGTTAGATGACGAAGTTGTCCAAAAATCAGTATAACTTCGTCAGGAATTGTTTAGCGATTTTTCGGGCGTATGAACGATATTTATAAAAACCAAAGGACGGATAATAATTGTCCATCTCTAACTGTTAGGTATCATCTAATTTTGTTATCCTAAAAAAATCCTCTATGGTTACAGCGCGGCAAATGTACAAAAATCCTGACGAAGTTGCCCCGTTTTACGGTATCACTTTACTAACTCAAAAAGTTTGGTTCTTTTAAGTGTTCTTACTACGCAAGTGTTGTCGAATAGCTTGATGATGAAATTTGCAAAGGTAGCGATGATGACTTGTAGGTACAGGACCGGTCCTAATACCCTACCTTGTGGTACTCCGGCCTTTATTTCTTTTAGTTGAGAGTAGGCTTCTTGTCACTTTATTCTAAAGTATCTATAGAAATGTAGTTTTATATTTTATTTGGAGACAGTCTATGATAGTACCTTTAATTATAACTGCACTACCTTCTTTGGCTGTGTTTTCAGCATGACTCTTTGAACTTTATAAATGACAAGCAAATTGCGCGCTACGCGCACGTGAAATAAAATACGCGAAAGGTCAACCTCCGAGCCGAGCGCTAAGATAAGAAAAACAAAACCTAAACAAATATAAACATCTGTGAAGCCGGAACGTAAGATGTGCCACGGACTCACGGACACACGGACACACATTAAGGAAAATTATATTATAGATTGGTTAGTAGAGTGTGTTTCAGCAATAAGACATAGCTTACATAAATTTTTTTAGTGTTTAGGATTGATTGCAATTCTTGTTGTGATTCAATTAACAGAAGAGACAGGGTAGATAAGAAAGAAAAATAAAAACAAAAAAAAACGAAAAATCAAGGAGTAACTAACAGCACCACAAAAAGAACATGTAATATAAATTAAAGTCACATTGTTTGTCTAGTAATTAATTGTTGTTTTATTTTGTACTTCAGTGTTTTCTGTTAAACTTTCTAATTAATCAGTTTCTTTTTCGTATTTTTAAGAAGAAGTTGACGATACTAATACATACTGTTACTAATATACATGTAATATATCTTTAAAATGTATTTTGTGGATGGACAAGTGAACTTTGGTCGGTTGCATCGCTACAGTATCTAAAATAAATAAACAAATAAATAAATGTCTGGCACAAGAAACAGGCATAGCTGAAAACTAAAAAAAAACGGCAACCCCCACCAGTAATAGTAGACGGCTAAGAGAACTTACCGAACTTTATGAGAAATTTAATACACCCTTGCAATCGTATCAGATCAAAGTTATTAACGGTAAAAAAGGTAAAAATCACTCTGCCAGATGGAGAATGTTATAGGGCGCTAACTAAGATGTTGGTTGATTGTGGTTTTTCATGGTACTCCTATAAGAACAATCAGAATGGTCCAACAAAGATAATGGCTAATAGACTTCACCAACTAAAAAAAAAACGAGGCTATAAAGCATTATATGCTGTAGCAATTAAAATATGGAACTAAAGAACCCCTATATATGTTCGTGTTAAGCTTCAGACACGACGAAAACATTAACAAAATATACGAAATTGTGAATATAATGGGCATTCCAGTAGAAATAATGCCACTAAGAATCTAGATTAGTACCGCAGTGCAAATGGTGTTAAGCTTTTGGACACACACAGAAATACTGCACAAAAACCTCGATGCGTTAGATGTACTGAAATACAGAGGGAATAAAGAACCTTAACTTAAGTGTGTACATTGTGGAGAAGAACAAAGGACATCTTGCAAGTCACAAAGGCCGTACTGTGTCCAAAGAAATGCAAAAATTAAATAACAATCTAATAAAGAAGACGACGTTGCCGAAACAGCGTCAAAATGCTAATCAGCAACTACCTAGTAGGAACATGGACATATAGAAAAACGATACGATACTAAAGAACTGTAGTCGGCTACTAATAGGTAACAAAGAAAATAATAACAGAAATCAACAGAAATTGTCTACAAACCCTTCAATAAATTTTAGAAAAATTAAATAAAATAGACGACCGCAAATCAAAAATATAATATAGCGATGAAGGAGCTATCTCAAAGCAGAAAAATAGCGAATGTTCTAGAATTATGGAATGGAATGCCAATGCACTGCTGCAATATCGAAGGGAAAATTGGGAAATTAATTAAGATACGCGTTTACAAGATCGACATAGTAATTGCATTATTATTGCAGCTTGCAGTTTAGGTGTATTTATTAGCGCTGTGAGTATTCGCCAGAACTGCTTGAAAGATTGCAAATGCCACCAGAACAGCAACTGGGGGCCCTTAGCTGAAAAATACTGTTCTAATAAACTACGTTTACTCTTTGTATTCCAGCTAATCAAAAATTATTTTACGAGCTAATAGCATACATTATTTTTTCTGGATTGGCAGGATGGAAACTAAAAGTCCCGTTGGGGCTAAAAATGAATTCTATTGGGTTAGGTAATTGGCAAAGGATAGATAATATTATGCGAGAATTATTAATTGTTATTGCGAATTATCATGATATACCAAGAAACAGGTTTTGTTTTCATTAACACATAAATAATACCCCACATGACATATTCACTTGGAGTGAGGATGAGATTCAATTGCTAGTGATGAGCATTGCTCACATCTATACCATTCCCTGGTGAAAATTGACCAAGGAACACCTCTACTTCCTATACTCTCACATCGTGGAACACGTTTTAGTTATATTTTCTACGTTTTGGTGCCTGTCCAAGACTACCTATTGTATTAGACCCAGAATAAGGACGATCTATCCTTGGAACACGTCTGTTCAATGTGCTTACAACTAGAGACATCTTCTGGATTCCGTTTTCTAAAGCAAAATACTCGTAGCTATTAACAAATGCTACACCAAGAATGTAAAAAAACAGCTATCAACACAGTAGCAGACATTTTATTTCCTTGTATGTTCCACCCTTCTGTAGTTGTCTGATGGTGGTTTCATCGATTCCAACAAATAAACCGCCTTGTAATTTATCCATTTGGAAAACGTTATGTCCAAGTTAGAAACCCTATAAGCTATATCACCGTCTTATTCTTATTTTCTTAATAAACTTCTGACCAAAACAAGTTAAATATAAATTAATGCCCACTTATTGAACACCGCTGGTACTAATAAAAAAAACTAGAAAGAATGTCATTGCGTTTTCGTTTTCGTAGAAACATATTTCTTACAACACCTGATAATTACTGTTAAAGTAGTTCAATTTTAAATTATACAGAAAAGAGTGAAAATAAGATATCTTTTTGAATAAAGAAAACGTGATTCTTTAAGTTACAATTTTATTATTAAACTAGTGAATCACCCGAGCTACTCTTCGCTTCGCTAATTACACGATGTATCTTAATCCTAACGAGGACAAATAACCGGCGACGCCATCTCGCTTATGGTTGCCGCACTAAAGTGGAGTGTAGGCCTGCCGGTAGTTCGCTGTACGTTGGCATGTTGTTCCTGGCGTGCGCTCACGACAGTAGGTGGCACTCGTGGTGGCCGAGCTACGCTTCGCTTCGCTAATTACACGATTTAATTAAAACGTTACTTTTTCGTACTTTTCTGAAAATAAAAACCGGCCTACGATCTAAGTATCCAGTATCTTTGGAGGAGATAGCGAACAAAGATACATACATACAAAGAAAGAAAGAGACCACTGATTTTATGGTATCGATAAGCTACAAACAATTCACCATGACAAAAACATTCACATTAGGTGTTCGAAATGCTGACCCTGCATTTCAACGCACATTTTCGCTCGACGAATCCAGTTTCCCGATCTTTTAGACATTGTTGGCGTAACTGCTCTGTTGCAGCGTTGATGCGACGACGCAATTCGTCGATTGTATAAACTTCGGTGGCATATGCAAATTTTTTCATAAAACCCTATAAGAAAAAGTCCACTGGATTGGGATCTGGACTTCGTGGAGGGCCTTGAGATGAATCCACCCCAACCGATTCATCTTCGAGGTAATCTCGTACAGCACGACTAAAATGTGAAGGATAGCCTTCATGCATAAACCACATGGTACGGTGCACATTGAAAGAACATCTTCGAGGAGCTCTGGCAGAATTTCTTGTAAAAACTGCAAATAAGATTGGCTATTAAAGCGTGCTGGTAATTCTTACAGTCCTATTAAACTGTTGCTCAAAATAACAGCCCACAGATTCGAACTAAAACGCTGCTGAAAGCTACTCTGGCGAATCGCGTGCGGAGTTTGATCATCCCATATATGAGAGTTGTAGACATTGAAAACGCCATTCCTAGTAAAATGGCATCCATTCGTCATTAGTACATGTATTGGAAATTCTGATTTCCTATTGGTGCCATTTACCAGCCATTCCGAAAACTGCTACCGCAGCGGATAATTCGTAGGGCTAAGTCCTTGCACTTTTTGTAGATGATAGGGGTACAAACCATTGCTGCTCAATGTGATCCAAACAAATAATGGAGAAACTCCAACTTGGTGGGAAATTTGGTGTGTACTACTTGCAGTTGGATCAGCATCAACCATTTGTAAAAGTTCTTCCGCTACATCCCCCCCATTTTGATTTGGTCTGCCGCCACCATGGCCTCTCTTAAGTTGTAAAGTTCAAGTCTCTCCTTCGCGTTGGACTACTCGAATAGTAGAAAAGTATATTGATTAGGAGCAAAAGTTATACTTTATGTGGCGTGGCTGGACGGTTTATTTACCGAATTTTCTGTTCTTACTAACAAATTATTTAAGAAATGTTAAGAAACCAGGAATTATTAGGTAGACGATAGAAGCTAAAAGATTGGGTAGACTGATAAATGTAGTTTGCTTTGGAGAGCGTTTCTAAGACTTCACTATAAACAAAATTGTTTAAAAAATCCGAAAAACGTCCATAATTATTCGTTTGGCAACCCGCTTTAATTTGAGAAAATCCGTAAGTATATTTTGCAATTATGTACAAGTCCAACAGCAAGACCTCCGCATCCCAAGAACAGATTTGAAACCTGAAATAGAACAGGTCTTATGACCTATAAGAATGAGTAAGTAAATACAAGATTCTTGAGTAAATGTTTTTATTCATTGCAGCTTTTAATATGTCACACTTAGAAACAGATCAGTGTACTCCATTTGAAGGAGCAAAGACCACCAAGTTAGGAACTTGAAATAATTTAACTTTTTTACTTTATCTCCACTCGTCTGCTGCTGGCGAACTCAGATGCAGTGGCAATGAAGTGACACATTTACTTACGTTTCAAGAAAAAATATAGTCTCCGGTTTTGGCCATAGTTTTTTGGTTTTTTTGACAGAAAAACTCGTATTCCAAGTTGATAATCACCAACAATGTGTAACCACTTTTTTATCTGTTTTGAGGGACTAAACTGTTTTATGGACGATCTTTCCTTGAATTACATCATGCTCCTATCTACTTGCAGGTCTCCACTGACGTTAGATATCATATCAAATTAATTAATTATTTTCTGACTTTAGAATGGGTATGATTTTACATATTTTATCTTTGTTGCCAGGAATAATTTTTGAGTTGTCATTTGTCTGTTGGAATCTATTCCTAGGCAAACACCTTTTTACTATCTCGTTGCCCAGGCCTTCAGCTGAATTCCAATAGTTTTTATAAATAGGTAATTTATTATAACTCATAAAAAATGTTAAGTATTAGTTGTTACAGTACAAAACGGTAACTACGGCCTAACCTCCAGCCCTTCAAGCGTGCCACACAAACTTATACGCTTGGGGACCAGATAGTTAACCGCAAAAGAACTATAAACGACGACGAAATAGGGAATACGCCTAAAAGCAAGCCCTGACTCTCGTTACGAGATGGTTGTAACAAAATCTCACCGGCTATTGGTTGCTCAAAGGAATAGGGTCGTGGTAAAAACACTACATGAAAGTCAGGGCGGTACTTCGGCACAAAAGTGTGAAATGATGGTAAATGTAGGACGCCACTCCATGCTAACTAACTAAATCGAACCCACTTGAATGGAGAAGTGTGGGCTCAATTCCCACTAACAACTCGGCATAGTTTGGTTCGGCTAACACGCTACGGCACTGACTTACCTTGACAAAACAACTTCCTGAAGCAGCTGCTGAACTCCTTTACAACTAACTGAAAAGGAACACAACAACAAACAAAATATCGTCAACACAAATCAAAGACATCAGTACTTAACAATGAGCTCTATTCAAATAATAAATAAAATAAGCAGGTAACGATAGACATGAAATGTTTGACTAGTTACAAGAAAAATAATCAAAGGGGTTAGTTACTAATTTACGTTACAAGTTACTTCAATACGAACAACAATAAACTTTACTGTACAGACATGACCTTGAAATCAACAATGCTAACTATAGCAGTAATATTAAGCCGGAATGTTCAACACTTTTTGACGAAAAGAACACTATGTAGTAGGCACGATAATTACATAAAACGTTGACAAAAAGAACACTTGGTTATACACGACAGTTTCATAAAATACAAGCATGGTTTACCTTGTAGGAGTTCAGCTGGCTGTAATCGACGGGCGGCGCGGTAGGGTGTTTTTCCTTCCAAGCACCTGCCTTAAGATGCCTGAAGAAATGAACGAGAACGGGAACGGGGAATCCCAGAGTAGATGGAATGCGGAACTCAGCCTCGATATTAAAGATGGTAACGACAGCAAACGGGGTAGGTAGAATGCAATTATAATCCCCTCGAAAGGTAGACGACGTACGTAGCTGTAATGGGAAAATCCCTCGACATGCGAGAACGATACACGTCATGCTTAGTTAACGATGGTCTGGTTAGGAGTCCGTAAACAAATCCACCCATGGCGACAACTCAGACGATCTCGCAATCCTCCGACGATAAAGAACTCCGACCACGTTTAACTAAAACTTGCTTCACTTCAATTGCCCACGGCTGTTGTTTGCTGCATCAAATAACTGATATTCCCTCGTACCGATAGCATACGACTCCTTCATAAGGCACCAACAATAACGAAACACATAAATTAACGCAGAAGACGGAAACGAGAACAAAGCCACCCCCAACGGCTGCATCACGCGAAGCCGTCAGGGGGTGCGATCTTAGAACACGTACTGTATACTTCAAGATCGGGTCGGGACTGCATTTCAAACTGCGGCTAAAGCCAACGGCCACCAACGCGTGCTATATGCATCTTTTTCTTGCATATGCGAAGACGAAGGAAGGTAACGGAAAATTTCAACAGAATCGCAGGACAGCTGACTGGTCGATTCACACGGGACTCGAAGGTTAAATGTCTCGGACTAGCGAAATACTAGGAAAAGATAATCTGCATCCGCCTTGCAGGCAACAAAGAACAAAGGGTGAATTTAAAAATGGAATTCTGCTAACGAAACGTGACTATCTGAATTAATTTTAACTGATAAACGGACCGCGAGGTACAAATGCCTCAAATGCGCTGCAAAGCAGAGGACAGGCAGGGCCGGATCGAGCCCAAAATTTAAAATGACGACAGAACTTAGAGATGATCTAACATAGTTTTGCATTGTAGAAAGTGTTCTTTTACGGGACTTTCCGATCAAGAATACGCGGGAATTGTCAGGCCTTCACTTTTTTTTATCGATTTTCGATCTACTTTTTCTCTCTTTTCCTTTTGTTTCGCCTTTTTCATTACAGTTGTATTTACAGTTGTATCCAATTCCTCTCCATCTGGTCTTGCGTGAAATACGTTGGTTCTCATTTTCTATCATTTGAACATCAATGGTTCCGAGTTAATACTCTAAATAGTAGTAAACGAAGCTTACTCAAATAACTACATTAGCAGCCACGCGGTTGCTGTTGTTTCTTTGTCATGCTCACTGTACCAGTAAGTATGGAAAAGTGTACTCTGAAGACCCGTTACAATTCGAATGCTTTAAGTCGTTTAGTATTGAAATCAAGCATCCTCAAATGTATTGGGGATTACGAATCCCGTTTGGGACACAAAGGATTAAATGGTACTATAAGAAATTGCGTCTCTTGTATCTTGTATCCAAACATGCTGATTCTAATTCCTTTCATTCAGTTAAAAAACAAGCCGATGGGCGAAGCTGACCTATAAAACCTTCTATTACACTACAAAGAGATAATGAAAAAACTAGCGTTTTTGCAAGAAAGATCGTCAAAGGTGCGAGCAAAATATAAGTCTAAGCGAAAAAGAAATAACATAGTTGCTGCTATGCCAGCCTTCTACATTACTTCTTTTCTTGATCTATCCCCTTTCGAAATATATGTTAAATGTTCATTTCGTTTGCTCCTCCTACATGATTTCTACTCTGTCATTTCCTTTTTCCTTGTCTGTGGCTACATTTTTTATTTTGCTGCAATGAATGTTTACCTTACTATATTCATCAGCAGCGATCCTTGTCTCAGTTTTGAGTTATCTTTGGAGCTTGTTTCCTCAAGGTGTGTCCTAAGCATCACCATGTCCTTTTTTAACAATTTTCTCAATTGGCTCTTAATTTAGCATTAAATATTCTAGACTTGGCTTTTAAAGATAAATCATTCGAAGCCTTATCTTGTTACTATGCTCTGCCAATCCTTCTTTTAAGCTTCAAATGCAATAATAAGGCTACTAAAATCTAAGCCAGGTCTGTATGTATATAATGGGGTTTTAAATGTCTACCGATACTGTTCTTCGACTATTTTTCATTGTTCTTCTTGCAGATTACGATCACTCATAACTTGATTTTTGCTTTCGTTTTAATCTTTCCCTTCCTCTTCAGTCTGCTTCATCGTTGTCGCGGAATTTACTTAATAATTTCGTTAGGTAGTGTTTCATCTCGTTTCCAGACCTACCTGCGGTAGCGGTAGCGGATCGGGACGGCCGATGACAACGCATACGACTGCGGGGAAGGCTCGGACATCGCTTAGTAGTAGCGGGGTTGAGCGATTCGGAGAACGTCGTCGCACTCGTCACGGGTCAGAGTGGTGGCGAGTACTTCGGGAGTTCGTGGTAGATATTAAGATTAAGATTACAGGTAGAGCGCGATTGACAACAAAAAAAGACGAAAGGATACCTATTGTACTTAAAAGGTATGAAGTATGACCAAAACTGAAGCTGATGTACATTTTCCAGCCTAGTTAGCGTTAACTTAAGATTGAAATATTAATATTCTAGATTTTCAGCTAGCTTTATTTATCTATTTCATAATAAAAACGCTGTCCTCATTGCAATACTGTTTCTCTATAAGATCTTTTAATATTCGACCATACAATCGAGTAGTGACGTTCATCATTGAAATTTCAAGATACTTGTTACATTTAGACGAATTTGAATCATATTGCCTCGATGTTTCAAAAAATGCCATTGAAATTATAAAATGTACTTACTTGTTTTACAAATAGTGCTGATTTCCTAGATTCATAATTATATAAAGAAAGCGATTGGATTGTATATTTACAACTGTCTTAGCAAAAGCTCAACAAAGGGAATAGGAAGTAACTAAGGGCAAGGCGAAAATAATTCACCGTGAAGATACGACGGCACGAACGCTCCTGCTTACCATAATAACACGGTTTACATACAAAAACGCGACGAAGCACAAAAGGCGAGTGTGGCCACCGTAATAAAGGAAGTTGTACCCACGCCTTCGAGGGACAATTCAGCTGAGATCTAATCGCAGGCACCGTTGTACAGCTCTAAAATTAGACGATACGAGTTCTGATAAGCCATTTTGGGGACTGGATGGCCAGTGGTCTCTCGTTTGTTTCATAGTTTCCGTGCCGTGTCTGAATTGGGTTTAGAAAAATGAACAAAACCGTGTTGGATATCTACAATCTGAATCAATGCATGTTTAACTTTATCAATTTTTTAAAATGGCAAAGTATATACCAGGAATTTTCTGAAATTATAACAGATTTTCTACTTAAAAAAAGGTTTTTCTTGTATATCAACTAGTGCAACCAAACATCTTGAGTTAAAGCGTTAGGGAAGTTCACACAAAGTGTCGCAAATGCATGACATCTTAGTTTATTATAAAGTTAAATAGACTTCTTTCATGGATAAATTTATAAATAGATTACTAAAGGTTTCTTTCCAGTGTGAACCTAATCCATTGGGAACAAAACAAATCTTTTGTTTTAATAACTTAACACATTATAAGAATTGAGATCGCTTTTTATCCAAAGCTTACGAATCGATCTTTAATCTAACAACATATAACTTGCGAAGTATCTTGGCAGTGTGAAAAGCAATTTATGTCAGTAGTTAGAAATCTAATATCAAAGCTATTTATTTTTATACAACAGCCAAGTGTAATATTGACAACATAGGTACTTCGTAAAAAGTGTAATCCCAATTCAAGGCAATTCCGATTGTCAAATATAGCTTTTTACTAATGTGAAATAAGATAAACAAGTAAATGGTCGAAAGTGCCCGAATTCAAAACTTTTGATTTTAGGGTAACAAAGAACACTGTTCGTTAGTTTGTATTAGCAGATAGTTCTAAAATAATATTTGATCTAAATAGCATTTTAAGGCATCAGAATAGCTATTTATGCAACAAGTACTAAAAGTCGACGTTTATGCACGAGACATGAAAATTATGAAACGAAGCCGAAGGCATAAACCACTTTTAGCACGCTTTGCATACAATATTTATCAACGACCACCACTAAAAGTAAGCCTTTTAGCGCTAGCTTGTTTCACTAAAAGTGACGTTTTATAGTTTACCGTGGTTAAAGAAATCAGCTGTTTACTTTTAGCACATGGGCTAAAAGTGAAGTGAGGTTATAAAACTACAATTTCGAACTGGAAGTGAGATTGTAAAGCTATTCTAGTTGCTTCTTCCGTTAGAGGTAAAGTGTTTTTGAAATAATTAAAGCATTATGTAATGAATACAGTCAGATGTGGAGTATCAATAATTACATTTCGTAACTCACCTTGACAGCACTGGCTTGGCAAACAATCGCCCGCGCGGCGTGGTCTACTGTTTATTATGACATAAATTATAAATGTCGTAGATGCAAACCTTTGTTAAATTGATATTTATGGATTAATAACGGTAAAATTAAGGTCGTAGATAATAGCTATTTATGGAACAAGTGCTAAAAGTCGACGTTTACGCGCGAGACATGAAAATTATGAAACGAAGCCGAAGGCTGAGTTTCATAACATGTCTCGCGCATAAACGACTTTTAGCACGCGTTGCATACAATATTTTATCTACGACCTTAATTTTACCGTTATTAATCCATAAATATCGATTTAAGAAAGGTTCGCATCTGCGACGCTTTTAATTTATGTCATAATGAATAGTAGGCTACCCCGCGGTGGCGATTGTTTGGCCACGCCCGTGCTGTCAAGGTAAGTTACGAAATGTAATTATTGATACTCCACATATGACTGTATTCATTACATAACGCTTTAATTATTTCAAAAACGCTTTACCTGTAGCGCAAGAAGCAACTAGAATAACTTTACAACTTCACTTCCAGTTCGATATTGTAGTTTTATAACCTCACTTCACTTTTAGCACATGGGCTAAAAGTAAACAGCTGATTTCTTTAACCACGGTAAACTATAAAACGTCACTTTTAGTGAAACAAGCTAGCGCTAAAAGGCCTACTTTTAGTAGTGGTCGTAGATAAATATTTTTATGTTGTCTAAGGCGACTAGATGTTGTACAGGTGGAAACAACAGTATACCTAGCAATATCGTGTTGTCGCTTAATAATATATTGATGCCGATTAAATGTCAAATAGATAGTGTTGTTAGGGTGACATTGTCAAAGTACCTAGTTTTTAAGTTATTAAACTACGTTGTTGCTGTTACAATTCTTATGCACTATATGAGTGTCCGAAATGTTGGTCATATTTATTACATTATGTATTTTGTACTGTCAACTCCTTTTAATTTTGCTTCAAAACAGTGAGGATAAAATGGCGCAATTAAGATCAGGTAGCGACATCTGCTATTTACTAATCAAGTTGTCCAATACTTATAAATAAAAGTAAAGAGATCTCGAGTTTGTGTATGCGATATGCGCCTGTTGCATATGCAACCGAAACAACATCATATTTAAATTTGTGCTGAATACACTATTTTACCTAGCATTAAATTAAAGAGACATGCTCTGTTCATTACTTGGGCAGTCACACTACTCTGTTTCCTAAATGATTTTAAGGAAAGCGTATTTAAAATTATTGCTGGTTGAATTTCAGATTTCTAACTGATTTCTTTAAAAAAAATTATAATCTTTACAGATTGCTTGGTATTTATTGTGCTGTAAGAAGGAAATACAAAAATGCTAGAATTGAAAGTAAACACACTAAGTTAGAATAGTTTATTACGCAGATTATTAAAGAGAAAACTAAATAATTCACAGCAAATTTTGCTTAGGCATAGCAGGCGAATTATGAATTAATGCAAGTGTAATATTACAGAGATATATTTATTTATTTATTCTAATATAGTTACCACTTTAATTAGTATAAATGGTTATAGCTTTATTATACCATACTTACTTCCAGAAGAATACCTGAATGGGTTGAGATGTGCGCCATGGAAGAACACATATGTAATTTTTCTATACATTGCAGTTTTACATACAAAGCAAACATTTTATAACTATTTTGCTTGTAATGTAAACAAAAATATAATGTTACTGTATATTTATTTATTTAAAAATACTATATAATTGTATGGTATTCCACATTAAATACAGCTAATACAAATTTATAACACCCTTGATTGCCAGACAATTGGTTCTAGTCTTACAAAATGTTTCAAAATGACATTTAACATACTAACATACACGTCGCTAAGTGACCTTTTAATCATGCCTTCATAACGTGTGACTAAATAGCCTCTTAGTCACGGATTGAAGTTAGCAACGATGTTTTAGTCACGGGGCGAAGTTAGGTTCAAACAGTATTTGCTTTATTAACCACAGCCAAAACTAAAATCAAGATAGTTTTCAACAGTCAACATTGACGTTTGTCGAGCATAATTTGACGTAACCTAATATTCAAAATCTTAATTAAATAATATGATGTTATATTGCCTAAATTTGTGGTCGTAGAAAAAGTATAGTATGTAACACATTATATAAACTCGTCTAGACACTCGTTTATTAAACACTCACTGCGCTACGCTCCGCTCGTGCCTCAAAAAACTCGTGACTAAAGTGACGTTTATAAAACTTGTTACATAATATACTATTATCTACAACAGTGTGTAAAATTGTCTTTTAGTTGGCAGTTTAGGTTTGTAAAATGACTGTTTAATAACATGTTTTCATTAATTTACGTCGTCAGCAGTAACGTGTTTAAAAGATTTCATTAGACACGTTGTCAGTAGCAACGTGTTTTAAAATTTTTAAAACACGCAAAATTACGGCCGGTTACTGGTAATCCTAATTTACATTTTTAAAAAAATTATGTTTACCATGTTTTCTAGATTCTATCGTAGATAAAATATTATACAATACACATGCGTAAAGTATCTTTAGTCACTCGCGGGGCTTAAAACGGTCGCTCACTCGTGTTTTAACTCTGCCCCACTCGTGACTAAAAAGTAGCTTTACGCACTTGTATTGTAAATTACTATTTAGGCATTAGTGTCACGTAACGATAGCTTGTTAATGAAAGTTTATTTACATCTATGCTAAAAATAGTTCAAGCAGACCCTTCATTTTAAAAATTATATAACGAAGCACAACAAGTAAATATCAAAAATATTTTTTTTATCTACATCTAAACGAATAATGTTTACTTTTTCAAGTTGACACTGGAGAAGAGCTTGAATATGTTTTAGGCCCCTTCACACATAGGGTTTCATAATATATGCTTCTAAAGAAAATGCAGCAAAACCTAAAATTCTAGTGCAGATGTGGCTTTGTGCAAAGACTCCTTCATCACTTATATGATTATGGGCGCACATCAAGAGACACCAACGATATTTTATATCGGCACGTGCCAACAATTATAGCTATTAGATTCTTTGCTCTTGTAATACATAGAACCAGCACTAGAAAGTGTGGTGACGATCAACTTTTGCATTTGTACTTATAAATTTAGAAGTACTTACCATTAGAATCGTGACTTTACTTACATGCAGGACAAAACTGTTACAATTAATTGTTATCTTCAATGTTAATGGCAATTCTTAGTTTGTGGACAAACGCTTGAAATTAGATATTTGTAGAAACTTTTTCATTTAAAATAATTCCCAAACCCTAATAAGTTATGGATATCTTTTTACAAGACATCCTGTACATTGAAGTTGTTCTTTTGAACTTTTGAACCTTGCATGGTAAAATGGTGTTTTATGTATAGTATTTTTTCAACGGGACTCAAAGCCGGCCACGATCATACATTTTTGTAACAGTCTATATAGTTCAAAACCAAATTTTGATTATTGTTACAAACACTTCTACTTACATATATGCTGAGTTTAAAATTTTCTTTATGGCTAGTCACCCCCTAAAACTTCTTTGCTCAATAGAGGACATAGTCATGCAGCTTCAAACAAAAGTTATTTTGCCCATCCGGTATAATAGTTTGTTGCAACTCACCTATAGTTTATTTTTTTGCTTTATGATTCAGAGCAGGCTTTGCATTTGCATTTTTGCAAGAGTGTAGGTAGTCGGTTACAAGGAAAAATACTAGTAATGTCAAAACCCTGCTACGACTGTCAGTGTGTTAGGCTATAAGCTATAAGCAGCATTATATTTAAGAACGGCTAAAATTACTGAACAATTAACATTAAATAAGATATTGCTTTATTTTAAGAACCATTATTTATATATCGTGGTTATGTAACCGTACAGAAATGTCGTAAAACTTGAAGACATTAATTTATCTTATTATATGTACTATGTAAAAATATATTAACTACTTGCTGATGATTTTTGTTTACAAATTATTTATGTAAAACGTATGACAGGTTTTCCAAAATACTTTGATTGAACATTTTTTAAGATAAATGGTAATTTACCAAAATTTAGATGGATACACTTCAGGATAGTCGGAATACTATTCGTCTTCCGATTCTGTATCAGATTCTTCCAACCTAATAATAAGATAACTCTTCTCGCACAATAGTTTCCTTGTATTCAAAGATTTGTACTTGTAACCGAGTTTTTAATGTCTGGTATAATTTTTGCACGACTTCCAATATACCTAATTTAGTAACTCCTTTGCATATTGCAATGAAGTATCGAATGTAAATAAATAACTGTTTTGAGAACAATGCAGCATCGTGGACCACTCTAAAACACCTTGAAATTGTTGGCGTAGTTCTCCATATAAGAGCAGCAGTAGCAATTTGAACTACCATACCCGGAGCTAGTAATATAGGTGGGTACTAAGTACACACAAATCTTAAACTGCAGCTACCCTAAAATGATAACTCCTGCACATGAGGCAGAAGTGGTCTAGGTTACTGCACTTTAACCATTTTTTTTTCGTTGAAACCCCAAACTTTCTTTTTACTATCCTCCTTGCAACTATATTCTTCACAAGCTACGGGTTCTTTTTTCTTATTCATACTTTGCAGTAGTTGTAAATTTGCTTCATTTAAAATATTCAACAGAGTTGCGTTTGAACTCAGTATTATAAAAATTGTTAGAAAAGTAATATCTGTTTAATTCTTAAGAAGTACCTACATCAAAGATTTGGTAGCTGTTTTATTTAAATTACCGTTGAGGTCTTTTATATTAGTAAACTAACAATTTACAGTTTCTTTAGTTTTACTGTTAACACTGATTTTTCGTGATATTTTATTATACATTAGTGATCTTTACCGAAGTGTCAACTTGACAATCACGGTGATCTTAATTTTGACTTTAGTTATATTTTGTAACTAAAACTGTTGTACACTGCTAAAATAATATAAATGCAAAGCCTACCCTGAATCATAAAGCAAAAAAAATAGACTATAAACATATTCTTACCTACAATTGATTCATTAGTTAAATCTCACAATAAGCTAATGACTATGTGGATACAATTGCTGACCGGACTAACTCAATAGAGACGGCGTGCAGTTCTTTAAATACTAACGTTAATCACAAAGCCAAGAAAGGAAGCCAACGAATCTTTTAACTATCGACAAATTTATTCAGGCACTACAGAGAATTTGTAAACTCAAAGTAGCATAATAATCTGAAAGAAAACACACGAATCCAGATAGCAGTAACAATGAACAAGACAGAATACTCATATCACTGTATAATGATCACATATTAAAATAGCATACAATCCAGTACAGGGTACATGTAATTATCAAATATTAACTCATAAATATAAGGTGATCAATAAATGCTAAAATAGGGTCCATACGTAAGGTAATAAATAAATGCTAAAATAAGGTCATACAGAAGGTGCGAATCGAAACGCATAAGCTCGACTGGCGAGTAAGTTACTAAATACAACAGTTTAAAATATACACAAATAAATTACAGTAATTGATAGCACAACAGTTTAAAAAGATGTAACGTAACTTAAATGATGGTCCAAGGATGAAAACCAGTAAGTGCATCAATTTACTTAGTTTGTGAAGCGAACTGTACATGACGGAATGTCCAAAATAAAACCTACGAGATTCTGATAGAATCCAAACAGGAATCTGTAGCAACACAGATATCACTATACACAACGTTATGGTACTGCCTTAAACAAAAGGTAAATCAAGGCTCAGGCTCTCATCGAATGCTTACGAAGGCCGGCGAGGAAAGTTGGAGGGTAACGACCAAATAGCACATAGAAGGCTAGGTCGCATCAGGTCAAGGTCGTTGGCCTAATGTAGGGGGCTCCAACCTGCGGCTATAGCAAATGCCCAAAATAAAATCAAAAACGTCTTACACATGGTAGGAAGAAACTTTAATCGACTTAACCCGGATAATCGGGCAACGTGCGAGATGAGACACCAGAGTGCTCCTAAAAGATCCGTCAAGAATTGACCTGAAAAGGAACTTCTCCACAAATTGCCAAACCCCAATATTCCGCTGTCATCAGCAAGGCGAATGCCATCAAACTGCATGCCCGCAGAAACTTGTACAAATGTAAGGACGCGAACTGCTGGCCATCATAGCACAAATGAAAAAAACGCAGAACGAAGTCAATCCACGTCGCTTGCACGTACCGATAAGACTAAATGCTCGCAAAATTCAAATTATGCGTCACAGACCCCGAAATTAAATAGACTGTACTCATAAACCTACAAAAGTTATAAAAACGCATACTGACTGTAACAATGTACCGTTTGAAGATAATTTCCAAAGGTTCAAGTCGATATATACCTATTTGTACGGCAGTAATTTTGCCAGTTAAGTGTTTGACAATATCCATCAGATAGAAACGGGGAGTATAGGTATTAATAGACTTATACCATACCATAGTTTGATCAATTTAGAAACGCCTACCACATTATACCATACGATGCAAAACTTTTAACCTCTAGAGGGCTGTGGATTTAAAAAAAAATTAATTTATGTTGGCAGTGATGAGTAAAGGTACTTAATAATATAACCTGTACAATTTTAACAGAATCACTCACCTTTTACAGGATGTGTAATACTGAACACAAGGTGGTGCTGTGCATGGAAAGTGCAGGAAATCGTTTCTAACAGCTGTAGTTGTTTTTTTACTAACATTTTTATGTATTTAACAAAAATTTTTGTATTTTTTAAAATGACATTCTTGATATAACCTTAAACTGACAGATATAAAATGCCAATGTGACTTTTATTACCACGACTGCCAACAAAAGTTTTCGATCATACTGTAATTCAAATTTGAGATTTTTGAACTTATACTACTTTTCCTATACACATCAGGTGTCAATTATTTGTAGAACTGTTTTGGTTGTGCCAAATTGAGAATTCTTGTAAATGTCATGTTAGAGAGACTTTGTTGCCTAAATGTGATTTACATCAGGGCCGTCGCTAGACTTTTGGCCGCCCGGTGCAGGTTTTTAAATTGTCGCCCTTATGTCTGTAACTATTGAAAAAATGGCTACATTTAAAAAAAAAGTTTATTAACAAATATAACACCGTTAAATATACATATACTATATACTACATAGTAACACATACATAATACATAGATATAAATTAAACTCTAAAAAATCTGACTCAGACACAAATACATAGTTACATAAAAAACTAAATATATCTTCGGGCTAAATTCTTGGCACATTCATGTTCGATCTTAAATAATTTTCGATTATTTTTAATTTCGAGAAACTTCTTTCCCCAGAAGCAACTGAGATGGGTAAAGTGAGTGAGATTCTAAGAAATATACTAAATTAGGGAAAGTGTTTTCTGAATTATTTTCTGTTATGTACTTAAGAGTATTTAAAGGATTATTAGTTTCATGTTCGTTTAACCCAATCAAAGTTATAAATGAGAGCAGCTCATCTTTAAGTTCCAAGCCGTTTATGTAACTATTTAAACTACCAGTATGTATGCAAATCCATGCAGTGTTTGACTAATTCATTTTTATTAAAAGTGGAAAGCAATGAAATATTGTAAAGAAAAGAAAAATAATCTGCTTGGACCCTTAAAAGTTCGAATCTTTCTTTTATAGTATATTATGATACTAGTGTATAAGTACGCCTTTAAAGCACGTGCGACGAGTTTAAAAGCACAACGCGCCAGCGGCCTCCAATGGCAACGTGTTAAAAAGACGTAATTCGAGCACTAATATTACGTCACATTTGACTTTAGAAACTTTGCAAAAAGTTGTCATTTTGACACGACCGTAGAAAAAATATTGAATTATTGTGTCCAACACACCAAAAAATATATCAACCTTGAACTTTTATTCAGCGTTGTGTATCGGTCCATCTTTACCTTCATATAAAAATTGCCTTGTTTTTTTCTCGGTCGAGCTTTAGATTCGGACGAGAATTTCGCTTCGATTTCCAATTCACCCGTTAGTTTTGTAATTTTCCGAGCCCTACACCTACTGAATTATTACGTTACAATTATCTGGTTTGTTAGCTTATCTAGTCGGTGAACTATGAGGCTCTATTCACATCGTCAGTGCGGCTAGGGGTAAACTAATATTGTTGAGATCAGCCCGTTGACACCTGAAATGTTATACTTACAAATGCAAACACCAATAGTAATAAAAAACCCAACAGTCTACAGTAATACATATAATCTGTAAGCAAACATAGACACACAAATAAATATACACAAATACAAGTACATAAAGTAGTTGTGCACTGCACATGAGAAAATGCCTTAACTGAATACTAAACGTTCAGTAGCAGTTGCAAAGTCAAGCTTACGAGAGCAATGTATAAAATAATTCCGCACACACGAATAGCTTGAACGCGAAGTTGTCGATTCTTTAGGACGCGTCGCTATTTTAAGCCACTGGACGCCAAATCAGCAAATGACGTAATGCCGGCCGGAACTTTCCCGTTACCTGGCAGCGAGCTTCTTACTCATAGTTGAGCAATGGTTCGTTAAAGCAATTATCAACAATATTCTAATTATTTTTCTGACCTTGTAGCGCGGTTTCCACCAGGGCTAATCTTGTTTCCCTTTGTTCAACAAGTAGCCCGTGGACCGCTGGGGTGCTGCGGTCGAAATTTTTCTTCAAGCGCCGTCGATTTGCACACCGCTGACGCCTCCAATGTGTTGTTTCACTTCTATGGCTTGCATCTCGCCAAGAGGTGCCCGTACTCCGTGGTGGACACAATAAGACTTCACTTTTCCAATTTGGCAGCGAATCAATTGATCCGCACTATTCACCTACTAGGGTCCGAATGGGTCGATCCGCGCGGTTCACAAACTTTAGCGCGAATGAGTTCACTTGCTGCTTCCAGAGTTTGCACATTGCACTCGGAAACTTATAGCCTGCGGTCACTTACATCGATTCGTACTTATACTGCGTTGTTACCTAAATAAAACATAAGAACTCATACTGTCAGGCTTTATTACTAATTGGGTATATAATCAAAAGGTATAGAATAGGTAAATACAGGTGGCACAAATTGGCCCGTTTCAGTTCTCCAGCATCAACCAATAATTGTTTAAACAAGGCATCTGTTCGACAGCTTTGAAAATTATTTAAAGTGATTAAAGGCATTTGGCAGATTCAGTAATATTAATGTTCTTACGTTGGAGCCATCATATCATATAATAAAAAATATTATAATATTTTTTAAAGAAAAATAGCCGCCCCTCAAAAACGGCCGCACGCTCGCACCTGCTGTAACGACGGCCCTGATTTACATACATGCATTCAAAATCCATATCGCTCATTTACCCATTTATAGTAATGCCCTACCGGCATTGAAAGTAAACGGTATTGACAATAGCATGTTTGTTTTTGCAATATTCGAGTTGTGTTAATGGTGCCTACTTGATTAAACCAGCACTTGGCCAGTTGAAAATGATAGACCTAGAAGTACCAGACGAACTCCAATACTGCACTTAAAATTTCGCTCAAATTTAAAAAAGAACTTGCGCCATTTTGTCTATGTTTCTTACGAGATTGGAGGTTCGTCCTTCAGATATTCTTATTTTATTTTTTAAATTTCACTAGCTTGCCACAAATAGCGATATGTTGAGTTGAAGTCGTGAGCTTCCTCGGAAAACTGTGATAAGAGTTGCGACTTATTATTAATTACATGCAGTGAAAACTACTAAAATTTTAATTCTTAATTTTAACATTAACTTTTATTTTCTGGTGAAGCAGTTCAATATATGTGTGTAGAACACTTTTTTATGTAAAATGATTCCAAAAAAGTAAATTATGGATATTTTTCTGCGGACATTCTGTATAATGCAGTAGTTCTTTTGAACTCGAATTCCATTTGATCTAACCAATTATTCTTGGTAAACGGTGGTCTATGTAGTGATACATACAACGTAATGTTTAGCGCTAGCCCATTCTCTGAGTGAGTGACTTCTTCAAATTTCGTATATTTGATGTTATTGCGTGTAAGTAATAATATTAGGTGCAGTAAAGCAGTTTTTTTTAAATGAAACCAACTTAACCTAACTAAATTTGCTTTTCCGTTTTATTTTCAGATATTGCACATTATAAATCCGAGTTCTTCACTTTTGTCATAATAATGGACGTGAAACCTAAATTACGTGATCATAATTTTCCCAATGCAATGACAAGCATGTTACACGAATCTGTGAAGAAAGTCAATGAAAGTAAAGTAGTTCCAAATGTAGACGTTTGCAAGAGATCATTCGAGATAATATTGACAACACGGCTTATCACGAATTGAATGTTAAAGAGGAGGAAGTTGATATAAAACATGAATTGTCTAGCATGTGCGCAGCAAGTGAAAGCGTCGTAGAAGATCACTTAATTTGCAAGATATGTGAATATGAAGCAGAAGATGAGAATAATTACTGGGAACATATGATGGCTCATACAGAAAAAGTTTTCTTATGTGAAAATAAAACGGCAGGAGAATATAAGTTTGATAATAATTTGGAGGATCACACAGGTGAAAAACCTTATTTGTGTTGTTTTTGCGATTATAAAGCAGCAGAAAAAAGCAACTTAGTGAGTCATATCAAGAAGCACACAGGAGAAAAACCATTTTTATGTACAATTTGTGGCTATAAAGCAGCAAAGAAACTAATTTTGGTTGAACATACAAAGACACATAGGTGTGGAAAACCTTTTTCGTGTTCGATTTGTGAGTATGAAACGGAACAAAAAGGTCACTTAGTGAACCATATGAGGATACATACAGGAGAAAAGCCGTATTCATGTACTATTTGCGAGTATAAATCAGCAGAAAAAGGTAGTTTAGTTAGACATTTGAAAACACACACAGAAAATAAAACTTTGGCATGTTCTATTTGCAAATACAAAACAACACGAAAAGGGCATTTAGTGAATCATATGAAGATGCATACAGGAGAAAAATGTTACTCATGTTCTATTTGTGAGTATAAAGCAACAGAGAAGCGTAGTTTAGTTAGACATATAAAGACACATACAGGTGAAAAACCTTACTCATGTTCTATTTGTGAGTATAAAGCGGGACAAAGAAGTAATTTAGTGAGCCATATGAAGAAGCATACAGCAGAAAAATCATATTCGTGTTGTATTTGCAAGTATAAAGCATCACAGAAAGCTGCTTTCGTGAACCATATGAAGACACATACAGGAAAAAAACCTTATTCGTGTGCTATTTGCGAATATAAAACGGCACAAAAACTTGATTTGGATAAACATATGAGTACTCACACAGAAGAAAAACGTTATTCTTGTTCTGTTTGTGAGTATAAAGCAACCTTGAGAAATAATTTAGTTAAACATATGAAGACACATACAGGACGAAAACCTTATTGGTGCGATATTTGCGAGTATAAAGCAGCAGAAAAACGTGATTTAGTTAGACATATGAGAAGGCATACAGGAGAAAAACCTTATTCTTGTTCTATTTGCAACTATAAAGCAGCACAGAACGGTAATTTAATTAAACATATGCGAACACATACAAGACAAGATTCTTCTGCATGTTCTACACCAGCGAGCATAAAAATTGAGGCTCCTATTTATTGTAAAACTGAGGGGGGTGCATCTGCTCGCAATTGTTTGTAATGGGTTACTAATTGATTACAGTTTTTAGTAAGTCAGCAAGTACCCAATCAACAAATGGAAAATGTTCTGATGATTTTCTAAAACTCTTTTGTTTTAATTGAATCCTGTACTTATTTTTGCTGCTTTTGTATTTTTCTTGTAAAAACGTATATCATTATTAAAGTTGCTACTAGTGTTTTTTCAAGAAGTGAATGGTAGGATGGTACATGGCAAAGATGGTTACGTTGGTTGAAGATGGGGGAAGCCAGCGTTATGTTGCTAGTAGCCTAGGAATCAACTGCGTGTGGTTCAAGGGGTCATTTATCGTGTGACAGATTCCTTTGGAAGGCCAGGATCTGCACAAAACAGAGCTACATCAGAGCCTATTAAAAAATAATTGGCATGTGCTGTTATCATACTGGACGCTCAGGTGTGCAATTTCCACGGCAAGATTTCTTTGGGGGTAAGATTTCTGTAGGCGATCGATTTCTGGTTTATAATTCGTACATTTCTTTGTAGGTCTCGATAATCGGAAGGCTTCTGTTTTTACTTATCAATATACCCACTGTATAGAAAAGTCAGTTTGAGCTGTCTTATTACTGTAAGCAGCATTAAATAGAATTGACATAAGTATAAGCTTCACTATATTATACTGAGTACAATGTTACTTATTCATATTTTTATTTTAACATTTTGATGATTATATTAGAAATATAGTTAAAATGTGCTGACAATAAAATTCTTCAATAGAGTATGGTTTTAATTAAATTAAATATTAAAGTAACTATTCAGAAAAAAAAATTGGTAGTGATTATACAGGGGGTTAAAAAATTTTGGATGGATAATTTATTGTGACGAAGTTTTTAAACATCCAGTAATTTTCGAAATTAGGGTTTATTTTTCAGAAAGCTGTGGTTTACTGGTACAAACGGATGGCCAAATAATGAATAAAATCTATCAAAGATTTTTCGATTTATTTGAAAAAAATTTAAAAAGTTAATCGTTTTTAAAGCCCTCTAGCCGCTAAACTAAGCAGCTTTGTATATAGGTAAGTTGAGTTAAATCATTATATTTTTGCTCAAGGAATCTACAGTGTCCCGTTGGGACATCTATTTAGGAACACCCTTTATATAAAAATAAGTATTCAAACCCTGTTAAATTAATATTGGAATATAAGTAAGTACATATGCGAATTCTAAGTGCCATTTGACTCGAGGGGTAGTAGTAGTTAGGGTTGCCACCTTTCGTATACTTACACCAAAACCGGACATATTCTGTTTTGTTATTCAGAAATGATTAATAATAATAATAATCTACAGAAACAACACGAAGGAAATTTATTTAACTATGTTATTATGAAATGTAATCCTCTTCTTCCCTCATGATGATTTTAATTTATGCAGTTACCCCAAAAGCAAATCAGCTGTACCCATACCAGCTAAAGAAAGGCCTCAGCTCTTTGACGTCAAGTAAAAAAACCAGTTATGACCGTCGACGTGAACTATGAGTACAAATTGTAGCTACATGTTTATTGCAATTGTCAATAATAACTGTTGAGCTTTTTTAATAGACAAGTCATTGAGTGCCTTTGTTAGTATTTGGTGGTGTGCGTGTGAGTGATTTACCATCAGTATTGCACAAATAAACACGTAAATAACCTTTACATTTGCCTGTGAAATAAGTGCATCATCACTGCATAGCGATATGCTAACAAGGTTTGCGAATTACATTTTCTTAAAGGAAGTATATTATATAGACTATAACGCAGCTGATTTTAAATTTCTTGCAGAGGTGCTGCAAGAGGAGGGTTGTTTAGTTTATTTTCTCGAGTAGCATTATCATAACGAGACAAGAATATTAAATATTAACCCCATAACGAATACTTTAATTCACAATTATTGTGGTCAAACGAATAGTAAACGATTGAGCAAGGATGTAAGGGTAGAAAATTAAATACGTTAATAACTAAATACAGTCAGACCTCGCCGTTCGCGGGGGTTACGTTCCAGAAGAAAGCCGCGATGCGCAAGTAAACACGTAAATGATAAAAATGGGGTTAGGTTCCATAAACTAGATTTATTTATACTATGCAACCTCAAAAAATTCAAAAATTTTCTGCGTTTTTTGTCTGACAAATCTGAAGCAGAAACTTTACGCCTTGACGACATGGTTTTCCGTGTTTTAAAAATTAAACTCAATTGAAATTTCGGCAGAAACGCTCGAGAAGACAGTAAAGCTTGAACTAAAAGTCCATACGTAACATAAGTCTGCCACTTGAATCTAGAGCTCGAATGCTCATTTGTTTATTCAAGTTATAATTTTACAATTTATTCCACGTCACATTTGTTTACTAGTATGGTTTTAATTAATTTAATTTTACTTTACTTTTTTTGAAAATAAAAGCCGGCCTACGATCTAAGTCTAAAAATTCATCATACAATTTAATCGGTCCAGTATCTTTGGAGGAGATAGCGAACTAAGATATATACAAAGAAAGAGACCATAACTGGTCCTTCCAGATGGTTTTTATTCTTATATTTACTAGATAATCATAAATTTAGGTTATTTTTTAATATTTTGTTGATGTAACAAAATTAGGCCAACAAATTGAAAATTTTGTCTCGAAGTAAATATTTTATTGCAATTTAGAAGAAATTGGCGATGAGAGATTTTAATTAAATAATTGTTTACAATTAGAATCGTGAGCAAACATACCTAACGCAAAATCGTAGATTCAGTATTTCACATGGAGGAGATTTCGAGGAAATATTCGCAATTCAGGCAACCCAAATGACAGACACTAACCTGACTACCTGAAGATTACAAGTGATTGACAGGTTATTTGCTTTACCTGATATACAACTTACAGGGATTAGTTTATGTAAAAACAAGTTGAGTAACATTTCGGTATAGCCGACATGACAAAATTAGTTATTTTCTGTAATAGTGTATCGAAAACCTTTATTTTATTGTTAACCAACATTGTAAACATTTGTTGACCGGAAACTCATTATTTTATTTGTAGAAATCGGCTACCTGTATAAAAATTTTAAATTTACGAAAATTGTCCGCCCAAACACAATTAGCCTTTTTTTACTTTTATGAATGGCTCATGTTTTCAAAATTGCAAGAAAGTGTGTTATCTTAGTGAAATTACTAATAAAAAGCAATAAATTAATTATTTTTAAATAATTACTTCAGTTTTCATTTCTAAATTCATTAAAACAATAATTAAATTATAGATTTACATGTAGTTTTGCTTTAATTGTTTAGAGCTGATTCTAGAAGAGTTGCACCTACAACATATTCAATGATAATCAAAATCCAAAATCAAAACAAGTGCAAGGATATAATAATCTTCTCAACCGAGGTTCATATATTATTTTTTACAGTACTAGCATATTGATCTTTATTTTCCATTTTTAGATTGATAATAAGGTAAAATGTTTGACAGAAGTGCTTGGTTTAGAATATCATCGGAACTCTGGTAGCCTTTGACACTGTCATTTTTGACAACAAATTGTTTTTATTATCTACTAGTAGTAGGAGAGAAAACTTTATTAATATCTTAGGTGCAGGAAATCAATTTCTCGGATTAAAAACAACATAAATAATGGTACGTTCTAAAGGTAGCGATGATAAAACGAATTTATTCGTTTTATAATAATATTAAAACAATACCAGAAAACCAAGTTAAAATAGAAATGTAACCATTGCCTAAATTACATATATAAATAATCACACTCGTAATTAAAACATAATAATGAATAATAATATAATAATAATATAACCAATAACATATATATTGCTATGGTTTTTAGCGCTACCAATCAACTCTGTTAGCATTGTCAAATTAATGGACATTTCATGAAAACTCAGAGTGAGATATTTTATATAACTGCAAAACTAAAACTTGAATTTGCCAGAATAAATACATTTGTAATGAGATGCCAGTAATTGCAGAATAATTAATTAATGAACGCAATAAGCAAAGCTCAATTTGAACAGGGATCTAAGTTGCATGTAAGTTCAGTTAATTGATTAGGAAATTTAATAATTACAAGATGCATCGCAAACGCAAGGAAATGAAGCGTAGAATTCAGGTACAGTTTAATAGCGAAATTCGTAAGAATCAAAAAGCAAGGGTTATAGAAAGTGCAGAAAATGAGACAGCATATGAACTTAAAAATGTGTAGAAAATAAAACAGTGAATTCAAAGGAAGCCAATGCAGGAAATGCGCGAATTAAATACTCTAATCAGTGCAGTGACGTGAATATTTAAACGCAAATTTAAAAAGACGTGCAGTGACAAATAGACACCCAAAATTAGTATAAATGTAAACAATTATTTTAGATGTAATATTAGTGTACAAAATCCTAGTTTTAAGTAGAATGTATTGTTAAAAGTCAGTATTTTGAACAATGTTAACATCCGTAATTATTTGAAACTAACTAGCTTTTGTTTATAACAAAAGAGAAGGAAGACAAATGAATAAATTAATGGCTTGACGTGTGAAATTGTGCTCTGTATTAAAATTAAAATTTCTGATATTAACAATAAAAATACATGTCTGAAACTTTACCAGTGTGTTGAGCAAATTGTTGTGCCCATGTGGTATTATTTTTAACAAAATCCGCCACCAAAAATTGTTGAGGTGTCCGATGACAAACCCTCGATCCGAAGCAGCCTTAGTTCCGACAGCTACGAGGAGGTCTACCAGTCCAGCCAGCCCATTGGGGAAGACACCAGTGCCATTCAGCAGCACGTGGGGTACGTGCCCGTGCCCCAACAGCAGGATCCGGCCCATAGCAGCCCCACAACGAGGTCAGCGTAGCCTACGAACACCTCGATATAAGATCGGCTAGTGCAGGTACTTTTAATCCTAAAAATAATTAAGTGAGCACCGGGAAATTCATGCATGCGTAAGAAGAGCAATACTCAATGCAATCCAGCCCAGTTCCATCGCCGTACGAATGACTCTAGTCTGCCAGGAAGCTCAAAATCCATTATTTGAGGTTATTCGTTAATGTGATCCAGACCCACGCCAAAATAAACAATTGGGAGATAGAAGCGGGCCGCATAAACAAACGCTAGAAACCAATGAGGATTAATGCCGCAAAAACCAACTAATTTAAATAGTTACCAATAGAACTGTTGTCGATTTCACTTGTTTTGTTTATTCAATTTGACGCGATCTTGCAAACGGCGTCTATCTTAGCTTATACTTGACCCAATTTCAGTTTCGATTGTGGGCAGTTATGCGTATGCGGAGACAGATCCGTATTTAATCATTTTAATAAATTATGCATTCAGGGTGGACCCAACAGAGATGAGTCTGTGCTTTATTGATTTGAACTAGCGTATTATTGGATTAATTGCAGATAAATAAAATATTATAAAGGGCATACAACTATTTATTTTTATCTATCAATTTACAAGTAACTTTTAATCAACCTAAGATTTGATAACACGAATACGAAAATATTTGCGTGGTACCCTTATTTAAAAATTAAATTAATAAAATATTACAACACTAATTAGACATACCATTGCAACATATACCTCTAAACATTGTTGACATTTTAATTAGTTATATATATCACGTATACTTTGTTGACAACATCTTCGTGAGTCAACTAATTCGGGAAGCAGAGGGTGCAAGTAAAATTCGCACATTTTTTTTCCATATTTTCCTTCCAGAAATTACTATCCCTGAAATAAAAAAATGATAATAACCTACTAGGCACATTTTTTAAATTTCACAAATGATAAATTACAAGTAACTATATGCTATACGTAGATATACATTTACTAAGTACCTTCTAATCTCTTCGACATCTAGCCCGCCTTTAGTATAAATTAGTCTACCTCTATATTAATTGCTTGATAAGATAAGAGTAAGGAGATGTTGCACAATTCGTTTTCATTGGTGGATCACTTTTTGCCAGGTGTACGTGATAGTTTTTGAAAAGTGGCATTCTTGAAATTTTTTATGTCATTATTTGGTAGAAAATGGAAATACAAAATAACTACAAAATTAGCATACAATTAAATAAATTACATGAATTTAGGTTCAGGTAAATGTTTATTCGCGTTTTTTTTTTAATTTCGTACAGAATATCTCATTGCATTACTTTTGCTGGACCATTTCATTTTTTGCTCCTTCCTAATTTCGGCCTTACACTTTCTTGAATAAATTTTTAATCTAGGTATATATCTAAAATAGTGAAATGGCTATTTTGCTGTTGTATTTTTGTACCATTTATTGACTGACATATAATTTATTTTCTTGTAATATATTCTCAATTCGTGTATAACTTCCATCACAAAATATGGTAGGTACAGCATTTGCTCTTAATTTCTTTCCTAAAATTTCCCGTTGATCCAGCGCAACCAGTCATCTTATCTAACTTACAATATACCTATATTTATCTTTCACTTAGGGAATTGACAGATTTCAAAGTCAAACATTAGAAAACATAAGTGACATTTACTGCAATAGTTAAATACTCCTTGGAAAGCATGATTTACCAACTAAATCGTGTTATACGCATTTTCCTTACTCTTTAAAGTAATGAATACAGAGATACACTACCTAGTATAAATTAAAAACTAACAGAGATTTCGTTCCGAAATATGCAGCAGCCACTGAACTTGATAATAATAGTTATGACTACGTTTTAAAAGTAATCGTACTCATTTTTTAAATTACTGTTTCAAGTGGAGAAAGTTTCCCGCTTTTTTCTGAACTTTTAATTTCAATTAAAACATCATTGTCAATTAATCCATTGGGAGAACAACCTGAAAATGCATGGATTTGATCAATTATCAGACCACTCTTTCTTACCTGTTTTGAATATCGGTTTTTAGACGACCACGTATGAAAGTAACATTATCGCGATAGCAGCCTACTACAGAAAGTTGACTATTTCATACACTAGCACGATATTATATCGTGCTAGTCATATCGTAACGGCACAAAGTTATTCAAATCACGGCCTGCTTAATTGTGTGACAAACGTCACTTTGACGTTTGTCACACAATTCAGCAGACCGTGATTCAAATAATCCAGACGCTTTTGCTTTATTCGTTGCTCTGCTTCCAACAAGCTCTAATTTTTTATAATTGTACCAATAATAATATAACGATCAATTTTGCAAAACGAAATAAAAACAATTCTTAAAAATAGAATTTACTTTGAGTGGTCGTCTAAAAAATAGTGTTCATAACTCGCCCGAAAGTGCAAATATCTGTGCTCGCGTTTTAGATCCACTCGGGCTTCGCTTCGCTACGCCCTCGTTTGTCTAATCAACACTCGCACGATATTTGCTACTTTCGACGCTTGTCATGAAAATAACTATTTCAAACAACAAAATAGCTCTATCTTCGCTTTGTGTCCGAAACTTGTAGCAGTATTTCCTTTGAGTGTGCTATACAATACATTTTCTACAGTTTTAGCAGTCGATGTGCTTGTTATAAGCTTACATTTTTGGTCGAAATTTGAAGCAGTAAGATGTTTTCTCCTCACGGTTTTTGTTACTTGATTGAAAATTGTTTCATTAAAAATTTGTTCTCTGTTGTAGTTACTGAGATATTTTAAAAATTCTTTAGATTTTTTTCTTAAGTTTCAGAATTCATGTCTTCTTCTTCTGATCTGTAGTTATCATCAACTGTAGCAAAAGTTCGTTTTTAAAGGATTTCCCTAAAATACATAATTATTTGAGGTTTTTTTAACTGTACATTTATTACTCATATAATACATTAGAGGTACTTACGTTTGCTATTAAATTTTGCAGTACATTAATTTTGACTAAAAAATCTTTTAGTAAAATATCCATGCTTCAATTTTACATAAAAAATGCCTTTGGCATTATAAGATATAGCTGCACCTTTACATATATATTCGTAGGAATTCTTTAACGAAAAGTTTATCCCTTTTTCTGTAATTTGATTAGTACCTACTATCAAGCACTTTTACATTTTTTTTTCCAATACCTACCTAAAGATCTGCACTTTATTCACTAAAATCTCGCTATTAAAGTAGCTCTTTATTCGCTACCTCTTTATTCACTAATGATTAAAATAGTTTTTATTCACTTCTGAATACATTAGCGTAAAATATTATAGTATGCACTTATTTAAACTAAGTTGGATTTTCAAAATTTATTTCAAAACATATTTATTCATAATAATTTACATTGAAATCTATTACATTTTAATTAATATTAATTTATAAAGTCCTATTGTGTAGGTATTGGAAAAAATTTAATATATCACTCTTGAATAAAGAATTAATAATACAAAAATCGTTGTCGTGGACCATTTTAAATAGCAATAAAACTAAAGATTTCGTCTTGATCCACATATATTTTTTTTAAAAATCCCGAACGTTTTCGGCTTATGCCATCTTCAGGGGACGTTCTACAAAATAATTGACAATGAAACAAACTTTATAACAAACCAAAAATGACTTACAGTTAACAAACACACAAAATCACAAAGAAACAGCACAAACTCGCTACAATTGCCACGGTGGGTTGACTAGAACTGGCAATCAAATACGGTGGAACATGCGCGCCGATAAAAGAAATTGTGAAAGGCGAAAAAGGACCCCATTAAAAATACTCAAGGAATCGGCCAACTTTTGAAATACTCCGATCCTGCAAATATTAATTGATCGTTTAAATTGACCTGTGACTTATTAGACAAAACTATCTCCAAACACTCAGCAATGTTGAGCTTCACTCCTTTATCTAAATAATGTAAGATTTTACAAAAAGACTTCTTATCGAAATTATGATCGTTTTCGTTGATATGTACAGCAAAGTTCGATTCAATTTTGTATTTTTTAATGCAATTAAGATGTTCGCTAATTCTGATGTTGAAAGCTCTACCGGTCTGTCCTATATATGCAGCTCCACAATTGCAAGTCAAACTATAAACGCCATTTTTCTTTAGGTAGCCAATTTGGTCTTTATTTCTCACCAAGAGAGTTTGTAAATTGAAAGTATTAGAAAAGGTAACATTGAAATCATTACTAGCAAATAATTTCTTGAAAGAATATGAAATTTTACCCAAAAAAGGAATGGAGAAATAAGGTTTGGGTATAAGTGGAGAAATTATAGGCTAGCAAAAGGAATCAAATATACGTTTTCTCTTTTGATCGAAATTTTTTTGATAATATAGATGGGGAAGTCGTTCTTTATGGCAATATACAGTAATGTTTTGAGTTCTAACACGTAATCTTCGTAAGAGAAGGGTACGATATGTAGACGATGAAACATAGAATAAAAGAAAGCAGTTGTATGGCACATAGGGTGATTAGAATGATAGTTTATACAATGATCAGTATGAGTGGGCTTTCGATATATTTTAAATCATATGTCATTTTTAATTACTGTTAAATCTAAGAAGTCAAGTTGATTATTTGATTCAAGTTCGTGAGTGAATTTTATATTAGAATGACAATTGTTAAGA
This sequence comes from Agriotes lineatus, assembly GCA_940337035.1. Classification (NCBI taxonomy): domain Eukaryota; kingdom Metazoa; phylum Arthropoda; class Insecta; order Coleoptera; family Elateridae; genus Agriotes; species Agriotes lineatus. The sequence goes on from OW679201.1 coordinate 91,467,093, forward strand.
GAATTTAAAATAGAATCTAATATGTTGAAATTAAAATTTTTAACTACACAAAAACAACCATCTACATATCTTACCCAGAAAACAATATTTTTGACAACTGGATCATCGGAGTTTAGGAATTGAGATTCAAGATTATCCATAAAAATATCGGCTAGGAGTGGGCTGAGATTATTGCCCATAGCGAGACGATCTGTTTGAGAATAGAGAATGTTGTTAAAAGTAAAGACATTTTGTCGTAAGCAAATATCCAAAAGATCCATTATTGCTTCTAATTCTGCGTCTGAAATTGCACTATTCATTAACTTATCTTTAATAATGTTTATGCAATCTAAAATAGGAACTGATGTGAATAAATTTGTAACATCAAAACAAATAAAGGTTAAGTTATGTTCGAAAGTTAAAGAATTAAGTTTGCTTATGAATTGACTACTATTTTTTATATTATATTTGAAGTTAAAATTTAATAATTCTTTGAGTTTATTATCTAAAAATGAGGCAAGTTTATAAGTGTAAGACTTAGTGAACGAATTAACTGGTCTAATGGGCCAATTGTCGCCTTTATGGATTTTTGGGAGCCCGTATAGTCTAGGAATTTGTGGGTTCATTTCTAATATCTGATTTTTTTTTAAATATATGTGGATCAAGACGAAATCTTTAGTTTTATTAATATCTTGAATAAAGACATTTTATTCAGTGGATCTATAAATAACTATTATTTAATTTTGACAGTTTAAAGTGACATTATTAACTCTATAACAACCTTCATAAACAGTCTATTATTCACATATGAAATAATAGTTATTTACTATACAAGTGAGATAAGAGCATCATTAATATATGTGTGTGTAAGTTACAAACGAGTGCGGGCACGAGTTATGTAAGCACACAAGTATATTAATGATGCATTATTACACATATATTGTACAACATTTTATCTACGACTGCCTAAAATTGAGAAAAGTGCATTAAGAGAAATGTTAGATCTGTCATTTTCAAAAATATTTTACGAGGCAAATGTCATTATGTCATTCATTTGACACTATTTCAGTTAGGTAATGAAGCCATTACACCACTCAGTTAGGTAATGAAGCTCATTACACCACTCAGTTATGTAATGGCTTCATTACCTAACGGAAATAGTGTCAAATGAATGACGTAATGAGTTAGTTATTCCACTAGAGTAGATAAAAGTGTTTGAATTCACCAGTAAATTGAAAAGTTTAATTCACTAGCGGATTAAAATTTATTAAATAAAGAACAACATATTTTTATTATTTCTACAAATATTTACATTCAATTATTCTTTGTCTTTGTAGTGTGTTATATATAATTACAAAAATTTAGATCAAATCGACGATGAATGGGCAAATTTATATGTTAATTTGAATATTTTTTTATTTTTTATTCAAAATTTCCTCAAAATTTAATAAAAACATACGCCATATGAATTAAACATTTATTAACTCAAAGGTATGATCTCACACGCACTACGTGCTCGTGAGCTCAACATCTTTTCTTGAATAACATATGTTTAATTCGCTACCCTAGATGTTTCTCCCGAGTGTGTCACGGTAAGTCATAGAACCTAGCACCTTAAACTTTTGTTACCTATAGTTACAGCGTTTACCTAATTCGGCTCTATTTTTTAACCACAGCCCCTCTCCTATTTTCATTTGTGAGCTAGATTTCTTTGTTATATTTCGATGTTTGATCATTTTGAGCCAAAATGATTGCAACAATCCCGCTTTTTGAGAATATCGCCACTGTTTTTCTATTAGAATTTAATAATAGTATATTACATACCGAGGTGGGAAGTGTTTCATTACTGTCGAGAGATTAGGTAGTTTACCGAGACGCGTAGCGTCGAGGTTAACTTTATCTCGAGACAGGGATGAAACTTTCCACTGTGGTATGTATACTATTTTATTTGCAATCATCTAATTTTAAAAATAACTACAATTGAATTCTGAATAATAGATATCTTGATGTAGCTAATATTTTTGTTACCATGAAAACAACCCACTCAATGTTTTGTTACCATGGAAACACCCCACTCTTCAGGTATGTAATATTTTTTGGGGTATGTAATAATTTCCTGGCTAGTTTCAAGTAATCATCTATTTCCCAGCTGTTGTCATGCCATGAAATTGACACATTACAATGTGATTGCAAATAAAACATATTACTAACTTGAGAGAACTTTATTTTGAAATTGGGCCTATTATTATCTAAGTATGCAAAAAATACCCGCATAAAAATTATTTAATTTCAAATTAATTTACTGAGTCAGTGGCTAATAAAATTAAGTAACACATTCCCAATAAATAATTTTTGTAAACTTTGTGTTACTACTTGTAATCATAACTAAGACATTGCTGGAGCCTGTGATTTGAATCAGACGCAATTCGTTGAAAACCTCTAACCACACAAATATTTAACAATCGCTAAATACGTATTTCGACAGCCTAACTGTCATCTTAGTAGCCTTGAAGAGAGACTAACCCGACAAAGTTGGCCGAAGACATGCTCTTCAGCAAACATGGCCGACTAAATAGCCGTGCATCAAATAACCCTAAAGATGGCAGTTTAGCTGTCGAAACCCGTATTTAGATGTTAAATATTTGTGTGGTTAGGGGTTTTCAACGAATTGTGTCGGATTTGTAATCTTAGTTTCTTTTTCAAAGTTTTGTATGTAAATACATAGCTTGATGCTGTATATTATGATGTGTATTTAATTCGTATTTTTAAATGTATAATTTAAAACACTTTAGACGACTACCTTATATTATATTTTTTGTGGGCGTAAAGTTAAGATTTTCGCACTTTAGCAGAACACACCAAAGGTCGTGGACGACCTATACTTCGCAGTAGTTCTTTTGAATTACACTTGACCTCATCACATTTTAATATACATACATACAAGGCTGCATAAGTACATAATAAAACACCCGATTTGGTTTGCTGCGAAGCAGTTCTTGGAATGAACACCCATTAATGACCAATAGAAAAATCAGTTCACGAGCCGTAACCAAGACAACAACAAAATTTCTTGGAAATTTTTTGTATGGAGAGTACTTCTTTTTAGGCTTTGTGTCTTTACGATTTTTTTACCGAATCTGCATTCCAGCATTCATTCATATCCGGAAATAATTTTTCGTGCATTCCAACAACGTCCTAATTTGCCCTCGCGTCCTGCTCGAGCAAATTAATACGACTTTGTTGGAACGCACAAACGCACTCAAAAAAAATTCCTGAAAGAATTAATGCTTTTATGAGATTATATGTGAATATTTTATTACAAAATTATAGTAAGTAAAAGAAGCAGAGACATTTGTTGTATAATTTTAAATGAAAATAACCAACTTCACCTAATCCAATTTTTTTTACAGAGAATGTGTTTTACAAATTGGAAGACTTCCCATTTATTGTAACAATGGAGGTGAAGCATGAGTTAGTTGATTACAATTGGTGCAATCCAATTACCAGCAGGGTCGGTGAAAATCAAGCAGCCTGCAAGTTATCTACACAGCAAGAGATCATGGAAGGCGCATCCGACAACACAGCATATCAGATACTGCCTATTAAACCGGAGGAACTTAATATAAAAAGTGAATTGCATGCTAGATGTCCAGAAAATAAGAGCCTTATAGAGAAATCATTTGTGAGCTGCATAATCTGTGAATACGAAACAGAAGAAAAGAGTAATCTTGTGGAACATATGAAGGTTCATACTAGAGAAAAACCTTACGCATGTGCTGTTTGTGAATATAGAGCACCAAACAAGAAAACAATAGTTGGACATATAAGGACACATACAGGTGAAAAACCTTATTCTTGTTCTATTTGTGAGTATAAAGTAACCGAGAAAAGTAATTTAGCGAAGCATATGAAAACACATACAGGAGAAAAACCTTACTCTTGTTCTGTTTGTGAATATAGAGCAATGAACAAAAACACATTAATTGGACATATTAGGACGCATACAGGAGAAAAACCTTATTCTTGTTCTATTTGTGACTTTAGAGCAGCCGAAAAGAATACATTAATTGGACATATGAGGACGCATACAGGAGAAAAACCTTATACATGTTCTATTTGCAATTATAAAGCAACCAGGAGAAGTCATGTAGTGAGACATATGAAAACGCATACAGGAGAAAAGCCTTATTCGTGTTCTGTTTGTGAATATAAAGCAAGAACCAAAAATGCAATAGTTGGACATATAAGGACGCATACAGGAGAAAAACCTTATTCTTGTTCTATTTGCGATTTTAAAACGGCTGACAAAAGTAGTTTAACTAGACATATAAGAACGCATGCTCGAGACACATCGTACTCTTGTTCTGTTTGTGAGTTTACAACGTCCAAGCAAACTAGTTTAGTTCAACATATAAAAATTCATTCATGAGCAAAGCCTTATTTTTTTAACTGTAGATAGATTGCATCCGATAAAAGTAAGACATGAATTGCACATGTGACGAAACATACTGGAGCAAATCATGTCTATTCTAATTTTTTTAAGTAATGCTTGATTTTAAGGTATAATTGAAATGAGATTCTTAAATTAGACAAATTTTTTCTTTGTATGTAAAAACTGTGAAATTGTCTTGGGTAAGGGTTGTTATTATATACAGGTTGCCTAAAATTGTACGGAAAATGGCAATTCCATGGCTTGGAAAAGGTTCAAATGCTATTTGTCATAAGAGTAACCCAAATGGAATAGTAGATTACGTACCGAGGTGGAAAGTGTTTCATTCCTGTCGAGAGATTAAGTAGTTAACCTAGACGCGTAGCGTCGAGGTCAACTTTATATCAAGACAGGAATGAAACTTTTCACCGTGGTATGTATACTATTTTATTCGCAACCACTTTATTCTAAACAGTAATTGGAAAAATTATTATATTATGATACGACAGGTTGTGACGCGCATGAATGGATGAACGAGATTCCCAGTGTCCCTACCTACACAGAGGTCGGGGATGTACTTCCCGCACTCGAGTGCGGGAAGTAGCGGGCGGAAATGTACGACTTCCCACTCAAATGAGGTCAGTAATGTTAACATTACATATATGGTTGCGAATAAAATACATAATTACTTTGGTAACTAGGCAACAAGTACAGTAGCAGTACGTATGCCATTGTGTTTTCTCTTGCAAAAATATACGAGGGCGAGATGATAATTAGTTAGCCTCCTCATATTTTAAATACATAAATATAAATGTATATTCAAAAATGTCAACTTCCATCTTTGAATTGGCAATACTGAAAATATAGAGTCCATCTGTGAAATAGTTTGTTGTAAGGGCTGTTTAAATAAAACGTGTGTTGTATTTGTTTAACAATGGAAAATACTGTACATTGTGCGGTTATTTAATGTTTGCATACAAAAGTCGTAAAAGATGCAAACATTTTTGAATAGACGAAAACCATTGGGTGACGAGCACCGCTCTGTATGCCAAAAAAGTGTCACTACAACAGAAGTGGTTACCAAAATCCACGATATGGTGTTGAAAGACAAGAGACTGAAATTGAGTGAAATACCTAATGTAGTAAACATCTCAAAAGAGCTGGTGTGCGATATTTTAACCCAAGAATTGGGCACGGAAAAGCTATCCGCATGATGGGTGCCGCGTTTGCTTTTACCAGGAAAATGCACATTCTCACACTAGAGTTACTGCAATGGGTAAAATCATCGAATTAAAGCACGATTTGCTTCCGCATTCACTTTATTTGGGTCCCTCAGACTTCGACTTATTCCCTAAGCTCAAAATTTTCCTCGGTGGATAAAAATTTTCATCTGTTGAAAAGGCCAAGGCCACTGCTGGCGCCTATTTTACAGACCTTGAGTAATGCGCCTTTCGTCATGGGATCAAAGCCTTCGAGCATCGCTGAACAAAATTTATTGAGCTTCTAAAAGGCTATGTTGAAAAATAAAAATTATTTTGATAACATAAAAACCGGTTCTCCATTGTTAGGCTAACCAATTATCATCCCGCCCTCGTATATCTGTTATTATCTAGCACACTTATGCTTTATGTCCCCTACAATTTTAGGCAGCTGGTGTATCCCATTTTCTGTAGCAAATTACTATCTGTTAACATAGAAACTACAAATACAATAATTTTGATATGGTCTAAAAATGACAAAAAGCAGTTAAAAAGAAATAATAATAAAGCAGCTTAATAATAATGTTCATGAAAGATTATTGATTGGAATAACTTCGTTTTATCATTAGAATTTCTATTTCCTACAATGGTATTAGCATTTAGTTAATAAATCCATAAACGTCTATTTGTGATTGCAATTGTAATTCAAATCAATTGAAGGTTATTCTGATAGTCAAGCTTTATCTGAATGAAGTAAATATTATCGTAAAAGGTAAGACAACAGTTTAATTCTTACATACTTGGTGTATAAAAGGTTTAATATCATCATATAATTGGAGACAGACACAATTGAGAACTGTTAACCTAAAAAGTATGATTCATGCTTGAAACCTATTTATTCAAAGGATTCATGACAAACATAGAAGTCATAAAGATTTTTAAAAATCTGTATTATCGATTGATATAACCAAAGATTTTGGCGGGTATTTTAAAAATAGGAACAAGTGGGGCGTAAGATTTATTGAATTCAATTGACACAAGTTCAATTTGAAACTGAATTAAATATTCAATTTTACATGATAAAATACTGGTATGTAAATTATATAATGTCATACTTATAAGGAGTGCCATGTAGAAGACAAGTGTCAAATCGAGACAGACTGAGTGCATAAAACCTATGGTCAAAAAGGATTACTGACTACAATGAGAACGATAGCTGATACAGATATCAATTGGATAGGAATACAAAGAAGATAAATAGAGCTCAAAGAAAGAAGACATTACCAAGTAAGTGTATAAAACCTTCAATTAGAATAAAAACGATCTGAAAAGGAAAGCAGTAATCACAAGCATTAATCTGCTACTTAAGAACATGAAGTCAAATTCAATTAAACAACAGAAATATTAAAGTATATAACATTTTGAATAAAATAAACAATACTTCAATTAAAGAAACATTAATAATTAACTTATGTAAACATACAGTATAGATAGTACAAAATTGAATTGAATGCAAATAATTAGTTTACAAGTATATAAACAAAAGTTATTAAATATGACAAATGCAAATATATTTTAATAAATACTATTGCCTCAGTTTAAAGTATTATCAATTTTATTGTGTATGTCCTAATTTTGATAAAACCCCTGAGAACAATAGTAAATTTAAATAAAATAAAATAAAAGCATTAAGACCACAACAATATTGATAACCAAATGAACAAAATTATTACAAGGTTATTATAAATAATACCAGCGTACATAAATCAATCATAGAGACACTCATTGTCGGTACCTTTGATGTCAAAATTTCGATTTGGATGACCTTGAACGGCTAATGGGGGGGGGGGGGTACTTTCCGATGGTACTAACAGATGGCGCCACTACTTGATCACATCTAGAGTCCCTGTATATAGGTTACTAAGAGTTGGACAAACAGCGGGATACATTTTGATTGGTTTGGATCACTTTTGCAAGGCATGTATGATAAACGTGGCGTTTTTGCATATTTTGTACATGTTACGACTGATAGTTTCACACATGCAAATCTAAATCTTAACTAAAACTGGCCGTTTATTCCTAATAGTCGGTTCTAGTGATCCTAACAATAAAGAATACTCTGAAAACTCTCCCAGAAAAGGCAAGTTAGCAAGGTTGGTTCCCATAACCTCTTTGTTCGACATATGTCAGATATCTAATTTAGATCAAAAATTATGTCAAATCAGGCTGTTTGCCCAACTCTTAGTAAACTATATATAGAGGATCTCTAATCACATCCAGAGCCAGTATATATAGGAGAGTACCGCCACGTTCGCCATATGATTCACTTTGAGGTTAATTCCGTCAACGTGACGTTGGTTGGCAATCCAAAACTTTACTTAAAATTAGCAAGACTGTACGTCTATGTCAAATTCGAGGTTAGCAGGTTAGGATTGGCATCAGTTTTGACACAAACTGACGCAAAACATAATCTGCTAACCTCGAATTGGTATTTGACATAGACTTACAACTTACCAATTTCAAGTAAAATTTTAGACATAACTATCAGTTATTGCTGATGGGAACAAAAATGGCGGCGATGGCGTGTTATCCCTGATAAGCACAAAAAAGGGGGTGGTAGAATAATACTTACGTTAATTGCTCAACGAATCGGAGCAGCATTCAAAGCACCAAATTGCCTCACTCAGGCCAATGCCTTAGGCGAGTCACTACCAATCGCTAATTAGGGGTCGCCGATCAGCTGCAGCCGAAGACGGCCGTGGGTTCATTAGGTGGGGGGGGGGGGGATGGCGCCACCAATTTAATGGATAACAAAAAAAGATAACACAGAGATAACCCCCTAATTCAGCGATTGATAGATTACGCTGCAGCTAAGTTGGAACACTGGATTAAATAAAACGGCGCAAAACTGAAGTCAAACAATGAAGTGCAATGGAGACAAATTCTTTTTATTCACTTCGTAAAGCCGGACACAATAAAATACATATAAGTAAAAGTTAGGGCCGATATAAAAGCATATAAATGCCCCAAGGATCCTTGTTTACAAAATGGGGTGGCCAATTAAAACACCAAATCACCAAAATATGGGAAATTCCTGGAAGCTCCCGAGGAGTGACGTTAATATAAAATTGTAAATTACAAGCGGACAACCGCCCCAGGAATTTCTATAGCGTGGTACATGTAACAATTAATATCACAATTCGAATCTAAAGTGAAACCTACGGCGAGGGGAAGCCTCGTACTTTACAGATTAAAATATGTAATTAAAGTAATGCGTCCAGACCATGATATAAATATTTTGCGCTGGTAATCGCGCTAATCTTAATTTAGAAACAGATTACTTTCGGCAGTCCATCGATTGAGGCACATAAGCGCGCACAGCCATGCTTACTCGCTGGCTACCGCAAGCACAATTAATAGAGCAGCAAGGTTACCTTGAGCTGGTGCGAGGCCCTCTTAGTGTTGATAACATCGCAGGAACGGGCTTCCGAGCGGTTTGATGGCTCACCAAAAGAGGACAGTAGCTCGTCAATTAAGCGCACCGAGATAACGCTATCACAGATAGCATCGGGCCGCAAGTCGGGATTCTAAGAGTTTTTATTTGGGACCCAATACGTGGTGGGGACTAAATTATTGAAATAAACGTTAGCGGGCAATCGAAAAGGGGCTGAAAACGGTCATACTCACACTAAATTTCCCAAATGTTTTGCTCGGGAAGTTTTGGCGTCAAAAAAGTCTGCACCAGGCAGTATCTCCAGATTTATATTCAGACGAATGTCGAGACGCGTACAAATCCCCTAACCAAAAGGTGAGAAGTGCCTAGACATCGATAAGCACCTTCTCCAAAATCGCGAACTCGAACAGCGCCAAAAGCTTCCAACGACCTTATTCGATCGAACGCCGGGACTAGATGCCAAATTTTCGCGTCGCGAACGTTCAACAATGTGCAACGGCGCCGTATCAAAAATGCGTAATATCCGGACGCAATTCGAAAAATATCGAACATACAGTAAAGCTAAAATTTATGGTAACAAAATATCGAGAATACAGTAAAGCGAAAATTGACGGTAACAAACCCCCCTCTTAACCGGAGAAATTTTCTTATACGCTAAATACGAGGCCCAAAATAATGTCAAAGTCGGACAGCACAAGAAATGGGGTACACACAGGGACAAAAGAGGGAGCGATAAGAAGGGAGTGATTTGGGTCCAGGCCGGAAGTCTCGTGAGCCGAACACCACCCGCACCGTTCGCTGCGTGATGATAAGGCTGCGCCGGTGGATGGGGCAGCTATGCTCGACACCCGAAACCTCCCAGTCAGGAGTCCAAAACACTCGGAAGAACGTTGGAGGGGAATCAAGAAAAGAGGACAACACTGAAGAAGGAATAGGAAGGACGGTCCGATGTCCGTCTGTCACGTCAGTCATTAGTGGGGATGAACCGAGATAGTGCCATCGTGTCGGCCGATATCAACCCAGCCCAGGCTACCGTAGTGTCACCAATAAAGGAAACCTGAGAATGTAGGCGGACACCAGACGGCACGCGCAAAACCAAGGCTCAATCTCCACTGGTCGGGGATAAGTGTATAAGCCCAGGAGCGACCTACACACTGAAACAACCTTGAAGAGGTTAGGAAAGCAAAGAAAAAGGACAAATATTAATAAAACTAAAGATTTCGTCTTGATCCACATATATTTTAAAAAATTCCCGAACGTTTTCAGGGGACGTTCTACAAAATAATTGACAATGAAACAAAATTTATAACAAACCAAAAATGACTTACAGTTAACAAACACACAAAATCACAAATAAACAGCACAAACTCGTTACAATTGCCACGGTGGGTTGACTAGAACTGGCAATCAAATGCGGTGAAACATGCGCGCCGATAAAAGAAAATTGTGAAAGGCGAAAAAGGATCACATTAAAAAAAAAGTCAAGGGATCGGCAAACTTTTGAAATATTCCGATCCTGCAAATATTAATTGATCGTTTAAATTGACCTGTGACTTATTAGACAAAACGATCTCCAAACACTCAGCAATGTTGAGCTTCACTCCTTTATCTAAATAATGTAAGATTCTACAAAAAGACTCCCTATCGAAATTATGATCGTTTTCGTTGATATGTACAGCAAAGTTCCATTCAATTTTGGATTTTCTAATGCAATTAAGATGTTCGCTAATTCTGATGTTGAAAGCTCTACCGGACTGTCCTATATATGTAGCTCCACAATTGCAAGTCAAGCTATAAACGCCATTTTTCTTTAGGGAGCCAATTTGGTCTTTATTTCTCACCAAGAGAGTTTGTAAATTGAAAGTATTAGAAAAAGCAACATTGAAATCATTACTAGCAAATAATTTCTTGAAAGAATGAAACATTTTCGATCAAAAGAGAAAACGTATATTTGATTTCTTTTGCTACCCTATAATTTCTCCACCTATACCCAAACCTTATTTCTCCATTCCTTTTGTGGGTAAAATTTCATATTCTTTCAAGAAATTATTTGCTAGTAATGATTTCAATGTTGCTTTTTCTAATACTTTCAATTTACAAACTCTCTTGGTGAGAAATAAAGACCAAATTGGCTCCCTAAAAAAATGGCGTTAGCGAACATCTTAATTGCATTAGAAAATCCAAAATTGAATCGAACTTTGCTGTACATATGAACGAAAACGATCATAATTTCGATAGGGAGTCGTTTTGTAGAATCTTACATTATTTAGATAAAGGAGTGAAGCTCAACATTGCTGAGTGTTTGGAGATCGTTTTGTCTAATAAGTCACAGGTGAATTTAAACGATCAATTAATATTTGCAGGATCGGAATATTTCAAAAATTGGCCGATCCCTTGACTTTTTTTTAATGGGATCCTTTTTCGCCTTTCACAATTTTTTTTTATCGGCTTGCATGTTCCACCGCATTTGATTGCCAGTTATAGTCAACCCACCGTGGCAATTGTAACGAGTTTGTGCTGTTTATTCGTGATTTTGTGTGTTTGTTAACTGTAAGTCATTTTTGGTTTGTTATAAATTTTGTTTCATTGTCAATTATTTCGTCCCCTGAAGATGGCATAAGCCGAAAACTTTCGGGAATTTTTTAAAATATATGTGGATCAAGACGAAATCTTTAGTTTTATTGATATTTAAAATGGTTCACGACAACGATTTTCGTATTATTAATTTAAAAAGGACAAAGTCCAGCACAACACTCCCTTACAAAACGAACACAGACATTCCCGCTCGAAAGCCCAAAAGAGCCGAAACAAAGAAAACCAACAGACCATAATGTTGTGGTCCGGGCCGCAAACACTGCCGGGAAACATCGGAACCCCAAGGTGGCCAACCGACGAACGGAAACCAACCTCACATATAGTGCGAACTAAACCACCCAAACAAGAGACAACTAAGGTTAGTCTTCAAACACCAAACACACCCAAACGCAAAACCAAAGCAAGAGGTGAAAAGGGCAGAGGCTTAACAAAAGAGTCGGGTTCCACAAATCCAGCCAAAGCCGATGCTCTAGAAGAGGGCGTCAGAAACCGTTCCCAATCATCAAGTATGCCCAACAGCAAGAAACGAGTTCCGCTTGAGGATTAAAATCCGCATACGCGAGAGGATACCCCAACAACAACCAAATCAACACACAAAACGTATAGCTGAAGGCAATCGGCAACATCAGCTACACCACCAAAATCCCAAAAAGGGTACCCAAAGTATCCAGCAAGCTGACTCGAACCTCAATTAATAAAGAAGACTAAAGAAAACCGAAAAGAAGTGGAAGAAGAAGAACAAAGTCTTATACAACACACCTCAAGAAAACAGACACAAACATTCCCGCACTAAAGCACAAGAAAGCCAAAAAAAGACCAAGAGACTATGATGTTGTGGTCGGGGCCACAAACACTGCCGGGAAACAGCGGAACCCCAAGGTGGCCCACCGACGTCCCCAACCAACCTCCCACGAACGCGAACTAAACGGTCTGGCCACAGATACCCGGACCATGGTTTTAGGTCCTTGGCGTGCCAAGACCCCGAAAAGACAGTCCCATCGGGATCCTTCAGCTGATAGACCCACCGAGAAAGTTTTTTGTGAATGACAAATGGGCCAACAAACTTAGGGGCGAGCTTGGCTGTGAAGTCTTTAGCAGCATTGGACAAAACGTGGTTCTTTCGAAGGACGGATTCCCCCACCTCAAATTCATCAGGGCGATGACGTTTGTCGTAACGAGGATTCGACGCTTAGTAAGCCTTCGTTAAACGTTTCCGAACGTCAAGGTAAACCTGCTTAAGGGCTTTAGATCGCGGTTCTACATCATCACGGTCAAACATGAGTTCAGGGTCATCTGGTTCTTTGGCGGTTAGGAGGTCATTAAAGTTAATTTCTCTACCAAAGTTTACGAAGAACGGGGTCATACCAGTCACTTCATGCTTAGATGTTCTGATCGCACACGCCACCGACGGTAACAACACATCCCAATTACGCAGGATTCTCCTACACATACGCGGACAACATGGTCTTCAACACGCGGTTAACCCTCTCAGTAGGATTGGCTTGGGGATGATAGTAAGCGGTGAAAGATATCCGACATTCTTAGCGCTTAGCCATGTTCTGGAAGTCCCTACTACGGAATTGGATTCCGTTATCACAAATGATCTTACGAGGAGCACCAAACAGAAGTATGACGTTCTCCTCAATATTCCTAACCACAGCGGAAGCGGTAGCGGCCCAAAGAAGGAAGAACAAAGGAAACTTGCGAAACAGGTCCGCAACAACTAAGATGTGGGCGTAACCACGGGAAGAGCGGGGCAATGGACCAACAATGTCCGTGGAGATAACCTCCCAAGGGCGAGATATCTGGGAGTGTCCTCCCATAAGACCTCTAGGAGCTCTCTGCTCGGGTTTAATGCGGGAGCAAACCCCACAACGTCGAACATACTCGGCCACCTCTTGTCGCATCTTAGGCCAGTAGAAATACTGAGCGATCCGACTCAACGTCTTATTGACACCACAGTGTCCACTCGTACGGGAGTAATGAAAACGGGACATAATATCTCTGCGTTGTTCCCTAGGAGCAACAGCCTTCCATGCATCACGATCATTCGCAAGGTCAAGGTACGGGACAGACACATACTTAAACAACCGATCCTCGTCAACACGCCACAGCGGAAAATGTCTAGGTCTCTGACTCACTTCGCGAATCATCTTCAGATACCACGGATCACGAGGTACGTCAGGCAAAACAGCGAGCGGTACGTCCACGACATTCACGACGCCATCCACACCATTCATGTCACTCATTGCATTCACCACAGGTACAGCGCGAGGCAAAGTGTCGGGCACTACGTGATCCTTCTCTTTTCGATGCTGACTCGAAATCGTATTGCTGAAACCGGACAGCCAATCGCGCAATACGACCAACGGGGTCCTTAATATTATTCAGCCACTTCAGACTATAGTGATCCGTCACAACAGTGAATTTCAAACCTTTGATGTAGGGGTGCAGCCTCTCGATCGCAATCAGCACCGCCAAACACTCTCTCTCAGTCGTACTATAATTCCTTTCGTTCCTTGTTAAGGAACGGCTAATATACGCGATTACGGTTTTGCCATTAGGGGTAGTCTGGGTTAAGAAGGCACCAAGGCCATACGCAAAAGCATCCGTTTGAATAGTGAACAGTAAAGAGAAGTCGGGACACGATAAAATCGGAGCCGAAACCAAACAATCCTTAAGAGTGCGTAGAGCCTGATCGCAGTCATCGTTCCAAATGAACCTTTTGTTCTTCTTCAAGAAAGAAGTCAAGGGAGCTACAACCGTCGAGAAATCCGGCACGAACCTCCTGTACCAGGAAGCCATACCTAGAATGCATCGTACCTCGGACACACAGGTGGGAGTGGGAATCTTCAAAATGGCCTCGACCTTACTGGGGCCCACTAATAAACCTTGAGCGTTCACAACATAGCCCAAGTAACGCAACTCTGATTTACAAAAACAACATTTATCTTTATTCAAGGTCAGGCCCGCCTTGAAGAGACGAGATAGTACCTCTTGCAAGACCGTAAGGTGTCGGTCAAATGAGTTTGTGCAGATAATTACATCGTCTAAGTAAGCGAAGACGTAGGGTTCAAGGTCAACACCTAGCACATTATCTAACAGTCGCTGCCAAGTCGCAGCCGCCGTATAAAGGCCAAACGGCATACGTTTAAATTGAAAGAGCCCACGGTTCGGCACAGTAAAAGCGGTAAGTGGGCGGGAAGACTCGGCTACTGGAATCTGCCAGTATGCGGATTTAATGTCGAGGGTGGTTAGGTAGCGAGCATCCCGAAGTTTGTCAAGAGTCGCATTTACAAACGGTAACGGGTAGGCGTCTGGTTGACTGACCTGATTGAGACGTCGATAGTCCACACAAAATCGACAGGTGGAGTCTTTTTTTTAATCATGACGATGGGTGAAGCCCAAGCTGAACAAGAGGGTTCCACAATGTCGTCTGCTAACATTTTATCCAACTCCGCATCGACGTATTTCTGTAAGGCAGGGGGGATAGGGTAGTAGCGTTGCTTAATTGGGGGTGAAGTCGTTTTAATTTCATGGGCTACTAAGTGAGTACAACCAAGTTTCGTACCCATAGACGAAAAAGCATTTTCCACCAATGCATCTAGCCTAGCACGTTCTTTAGGGGATAGATGTTCAGCTGATTTAATCGCACACAGTTCAGCAATCGGGGCACTCTTGCCAAATGACCACTCGCCACGACCAAGGTCAGAAATAATTTCCATCCTACGCCAAAAATCGGTTAACAAAATCAGAACATGTGGTATGGACGGAATAACAAGGAGGTTCATCACCACAACACGATCCCGCAGAACAATAGGTACGGACACCGTTCCAATCGCCTGACATTCATCACCATTCGCAACCACACATGATTGGGCGTGAGTGGCATTTAAATTACACAGAGGTTTCAGTTTAGTCCAACCATCCCTACCGACAATCGTTCGCGACGTCAAGGAGGCCTAACATTTTGACACCATATACACTAACATTTAAATAAGGGCGTTGATCAGGACCCATGCTATTTAAAATAAAATCCAAAATAATTCTTTTGGCCATAGGGAGTTCACAAGGGGAATTCTCAAGGTCGGCCGAACTAGGACAGCGCGTTAATCGGCCACTTAACGTCGCTGACGGGCGTTTCCCGCACACGAGGGGCAAGTTCTCACGGTAACATCTGCCTTGCCACAACGGTAGCAATGCGTTCGCCGAGGGGCGAAGCAGGCGGCGCACGGTGACCTAGCTGTCCACAGTTCCAGCAATTGGCTGAAGATGGTCCCGCGATTGGACGAGAAACAGGTAAAGCCATGGCACAATATTCGGTCTGACTGGGAGTACGATTTTCAGGGGCAGCATGTAGGGCACTCACACGAGGCGCGATCCGAGGCTTGGAGTAAGCAAGGTCGGGTTCGACTAGTCCTCTAAGGGTGGTAGGAGGGCCTTTATATTTGGCCGCGTGACGGTACGCGTCCTTGATTTGTTTACAGACACTAGTTGAGCCAGCAACTGTAACAGTAAGTTCCCTAGCTAACTGAGAATACAAGTAGGGCAACAGGTTACGACGAATATAAGTCTGGCGCGAAGCTTTGCTAGGCAAGCTAGGTAAACGTCGAAACAAGGCTTCCATGGCCGCTAATAAATTGTGACCGGCTCGAATTCGCCCTGAGTCCTGTTTCGTATTTCTTCCCACAACGCAAACTCGCAATCTTCGGGGAGTAATGCAGCTCTCAACGCATATACCAGTTGATCCCACGAACTAACCGTGTCACGCACCGACCTGAACCATAATAACGCGTTATCCGTGAACAGTTCCACAGCCGAAGTGAATAACTGTTCCTTACTAACACCTCGAGCTACCCTCAATTCCTCTACACGCTCCAAAAAACTATTCAGCCCAGAATCTCCATTAAACCGAACGTTCCATTTATTAATCGCCAATGCATTAACATAATTACGACGAATGGGTGGAGGCACAAATGATTTGGCTAGCCAAGTAGAATCACGAAAGGGCAAACTTGGTGGCCTCGACGCTGAAAGGCTTGAGGGTGACGGCAGGGGTTCAAAATGCACGCGGGGAGACAATACGTCCGGAGGGTGAGTAATATGTTCGCCAGAATTAGGCGAAAGATTGTCAAAAGCGCTAACCGGGTCTTGGATATTTGGAGTCGCTTTCCTTTCGCGGTTAATCAGGTTATTCTCGGAAGTCACCGGGGGTTCCGACGCTTTGGTATGAACGTCCTCAATAAGTTCTAAGCATTGAGTCATGCGGCGATCTTTACGAGCGAGGAGAAGACCGTCCGCTTTCAGGTAGTTCAATCTACTACAAACGTGCATTAAACGACTATTCAACCGCTTGTATAAATTATCGGATAGAGGAGCTTGGTTCTCATCTAATTCGCACCTAATTTCCACCAACTTGTTTTCGCAAATTCCTAGTTGTTCCTCAACATCTAATGGACTTCAGCAAAACTAACAGGGATCGTCTTTTCTACTCGAAGCCTAGCTCTCAACAGTTTTCTTTTATCGTAAACTGTTTCCTCCACTGAAACACCCCTAATCATTAACTCGAAATTTAATTCGTCAGCCCTCAGTCGATCAATATCCATTTCGATACCAAAGAGACAAACAAATTTATATACAATAAAAATTTCCCTACTAAAATAATCCCTAGTACGCCCCTGGCGCGATTCGAAATATTAAATTGAGCAATAAATCAATTAACAAGAATCGCGAATAAATATTCAAAATGGGGATACGCCACTGGAATAGACCAACTATACCCTACGCCACTGGAATAAGATAAATGTACCCGACAAATAAATTTACAACGAGCCGACAAAAAAGTAAATGCCGCAAATTGTAATTAATACTAAATGAACACAGCGAAACCAAATTATCACGTTTAATGCAACAATACCGGTCAGCTGCTATTTCACGATAAATGAACGCAAGGGAAATGACCGTAATGCCTAGAAACCAGCTTTCGGAAATCAAACTGCTTTACCTTTTTCACTTTAAGTGAATAAATCTAAAATTGATCGGAATGTCGGTTTCAATCGATAAATCTCTAAATAAACATGCAAACTATTTTTTTGTATTTTAATCCTCTTAAAAATTTTAGAACAAATAAATAGCTAAATAAACATGCAACCTATTTTTGTATTTTAAAACTCCTAAAATGTTGGAATCGTTCTAAAATACAATTTTCCGTAAATAAATATTCTACAGCATTAAATTTGAAACAATCCAACTCGAGTTTGACCCGAACAACGCGAGGTCAAGATAAATAAACCATATCTTGCACGTCCAGTGCAATTTTACCTGCTCAAAATACCTTTAAAGCTTCGTTTCAAATTTAAGCGACTTTGCTAAACGAGTAAATAAAACGTTCGTAATTACGTTAATTGAACACAGGGCTCCACGTTGGGCGCCAGATTTTTGTTATCCTTGATAAGCACAAAAAAGGGGTGGTAGAATAATACTTACGTTAATTGCTCAACGACTCGGAGCAGCATTCAAAGCACCAAATTGCCTCACTCAGCCAATGCCTAGTTGAGTCACTACCAATCGCTAATTAGGGGTCGCCGATCAGCTGCAGCCGAAGACGGCCGTGGGTTCATTAGATGGGGGGGGGGGGGGTAATGGCGCCACCAATTTAATGGATAACAAAAAAGATAACACAGAGATAACCCCCTAATTCAGCGATTGATAGATTACGCTACAGCTAAATTGGAACACTGTGGATTAAATAAAACGGCGCAAAACTGAAGTCAAACAATGAAGTGCAGGGGAGACAAATTCTTTTTATTCACTCGTAAAGCCGGACACAATAAAATACATATAAGTAAAAGTTTAGGGCCGATATAAAAGCATATAAATGCCCCAAGGATCCTTGTTTACAAAATGGGGTGGCCAATTAAAACACCAAATCACCAAAATATGGGAAATTCCTGGAAGCTCCCGAGGAGTGACGTTAATATAAAATTGTAAATTACAAGCGGTCAACCGCCCCAGGAATTTCTATAGCGTGGTACATGTAACAATTAATATCACAATTCGTAGCTAAAGTGAAACCTACGGCGAGGGGAAGCCTCGTACTTTACAGATTAAAATATGTAATTAAAGTGATGCGTCCAGACCATGATATAAATATTTTGCGCTGGTATATCGCGCTAATCTTAATTTAGAAACAGATTACTTTCGGCAGTCCATCGATTGAGGCACATAAGCGCTCACAGCCACGCTTACTCGCTGGCTACCGCAAGCACAATTAATAGAGCAGCAAGGTTACCTTGAGCTGATGCGAGGCCCTCTTAGCGTTGATAACATCGCAGGAACGGGCTTCCGGGGGGTTTGATGGCTCACCAAAAGAGGACAGTAGCTCGTCAATTAAGCGCGCCGAGATAACGCTATCACAGATCGCATCGGGCCGCAAGTCGGGATTCTCGGAGTTTTTATTTGGGACCCAATACGTGGTGGGGGCTAAATTATTAAAATAAACGTTAGTGGGCAATCGAAAAGGGACTGAAAACGGTCATACTCACACTAAATTCCTCAAATGTTTTGCTCGGGAAGTTTTGGCGTCAAAAAAGTCTGCACCAGGCAGTATCTCCAGATTTATATTCAGACGAATGTCGAGACGCGTACAAATCCTCTAACCAAAAGGTGAGAAGTGCCTAGACATCGATAAGCACCTTCTCCAAAATCGCGAACTCGAACAGCGCCAAAAGCTTCCAACGACCTTATTCGATCGAACGCCGGGACTAGATGCCAAATTTTCGCGTCGCGAACGTTCAACAATGTGCAACGGCGGCGTATCAAAAATGCGCAATATCCGGACGCAATTCGAAAAATATCGAACATACAGTGAAGCGAAAATTTATGGTAACAAAATATCGAGACTACAGTAAAGCGAAAATTGACGGTAACAGGCGGCAGTTTCACGGATCAAAGAATGGCGGTACTCTCCTATATACACTGGCTCTGATCACATCATGATTGGTAACAGAGCCAGTAACTGGCTCTGATTGGTAGAATTTTGTGCTGCCATCTGATAGTAAAGCTTAGAAATACCCCCCGAGGACAGTAAGTCCTAGGCACTCTAGACAGGTTTCAACATTTTGCATGAGTGTCTCTACTTGTGTGATGTATGTACGCTGATAATACTGTATCACAAGAGTATCATAAAGAGGAAGTAAATTTTTATTTAATTCAATTGTTAATTGATTTTCATTTATTTAACGAATCTAGTGCTTTTCCAGCTTAAAATCAAAGTCATTTGCTACATTTTTGAGACATTTAAACCGTTCATTCGGTTGCATAGTAATGGAGTCAATCACCGACATATTAGAAATTTTTACCAGATTAATGTTCCGTAATTCATCTTCAGCCTACTTCTTTGGCCTTTTTCGGTTTCGCTGTTCTTTTCTGCAGTACTAGTGCTTTTTATATACAAACAAATTGTATTCAAATTCGATTTTATTTTGCATATAAACATCAGATATTGTCGAAAGGCTCATGCTGCCCCAGCACTAACCTGTGATTCTGGTGCCCTTGGCAAGTGCTTCAATGCCAATAAGTTCCTACGTCTTTAGTCATAGTAATAATTATAAATTGTAAATGCTTTAAATAATTGCGAAGTGTTGCTTTTTCAAAATCACATAATTGTAACTCGTAGCTTGTTAAACTCGGTAATTAATTATAAAATTATATGGTAACAGTTTACTTTATCACGAAACGCTTAAAAACCGGGTTTTTATGGAATTCCTGGAAAAAGGCCATGCAGAACAAAAAGTAAGTACAGAGAAGTCGGCGGAAAGGCGTTTTTAAATACAAAACTTACAAAAATCCATCAGAAATTCCGAAAAATACGAAAATCATCGGCCAAATGACATAAACACATCATTTTATTTCGGTGGGCACGCAACGCAGAATGTAGCTCAAATATGTTACTAAAGCTCGAAAAACACCAGGAGCAGCACCCATTGATTTAAAATAAATAGGTAGAATGAAAGAAAACTCCAGTATAGTAGACCACAACCTTTTAGTGGGTGCTAATTACACACAAATCTTAAACTGCAGCTAACCTAAAATAGCCCCTGGGCATGAGATAGAAGTGGTCTACGATACTGCATTTTAGCCAAAGTATTTACTAGAGGCCTCTATACTTTTATACTCGTAAGTTCTTGCCTATTGCCCATGTCTGCCAGTCTTATTCTGCGATTCATGCTGTGCCCGGAGCTAGTTGAATTCATGCCACGTAAAGAAACAGCAGTTTCAAACAATTCACCAACAATTCGCTGTGTCGTTCTAGCTTGTTTACGTGAGTTGCAGCCTTTGATAGGTTTTTAAGTTGAGCGCTCCATGAAATTGTTTTTAAATCGCTGATCACATTCATTCACGAATTTTACTGCACCTCCGCTAAAGTTCGATCTGTAATAATGCGCAATCAAGACCTTATACTAAAGTTTTATCCAAGATCTTTGCCATGGAAAGCCCAATTCGATTTACATTCTCAAATATGATAAGAAATACTGTTTAACCTACTGTTGTGTCATCCCAATATTAGTTTCATTTGTAGCATATTGTACGCCCACATAACACTGTCATAGTACGTATTATCCATTATTCACTGCTTCTCCTACTTCTCCGCTCTTGTTCTGTTTTACCCGAATTATTAGACAATATTGGTCATAATAATAATAATTTATTAATTTCAATTCGCTTGTGTTGAATGATGTACTAGAACAGAGGTATTTAAATACTACTACATACAAAGTAATTTGTATTGCGCAATTACAATTACCAAGTAATTGATAATTGAATTACTATTTCATTTGGGTAATTGAAATCTCTGTTAATTCAATTACTTCGTTGGGCGGTAACTGGTATAATTAGTAATTAATAACTTTTTAAAAGTATATTGCCCAGCTCTGGTTGTAATGCTCCCTTGCGAAAGTTGGCTTAAACGTATAATTCTGGGTTTTATAATATTGAATTGTTTAATGTTATCTTATCCACTTTGATTAATGCAATACGTAGTAAATTGCGAAAATATTTTTTGTTGTACCGTTTTTCTTCTTTTGATTTTTTTTTTGGGCTGCGGTCTTCCGTTCGCTGTCTATAAATAAAATAAATAAATGTCAGATTTAATTTTGTATTGTAATAACTTACTGCAAATAACCACATTGTTGTGTTAAAAATCGTGACTTCCCTCAGAAGAATGTGATAAGAGTTGAGACTTCAATTACACGCCGAGCAAAACTATTACAATTGTTATCTTCAAGTTTAATTTTTATTTTCAGGTCAAACAGTCGAAAATATGTGTTTGTAGCAATTTTTTAGGCAAACTAATCACAAGATTATCATGTTATAACACTATAAATACAGTGCCTTCAGAAATGATCAAACGTTTTTGAATGTTCATTCATTTGGCGCTAGTTATTTTAACTATTTGATGTTGGCTACACGTGCAGTGTTAAGTTTTGACGTTAACATTTTTCATTGGCGTTCGTTCGTTCGGTTCGTTGTGCTTTAAGGTGTTGTATGAAGCTTACAGCCGGTTTTAGTTATTGTTCTGTGGTTTCAGTGTACTATTCTATTGCAAAAATCACTTCTCTAATTAACGTATTTGTGACTGGTGTAAGTATACACACTAGTTAAGAAAATTGCTGTTTTGAGGTTATTGTCTTATTTTAGAGTACAAATTATAAACATGCCGTTCACAACTGAACAAGATACTGTTATTATAATGGCTCACTTTCGCAGTGGAACCCGAAATCAGGATGGTTTATGGTCATATTTTATTCAGTCATGCGAACAATTTACTAAAGCGATTCCAAGTGTGCAAATCAATTACGATGCTTTTACTCACCATAAGCCGATTATTATTCATCGTTTCGAAGACAAACACTAAAATATACTGAAACCATTTACACACACTAGAAGAATTACAGCAAGCTATTCAACAGGAAATACAAAATATAACTGAGGACTTGATTTGATAATATGAAACGACGCATTAATTTGTGTGTGTAAATAATGATCAACATTTCCAACAGTTTTTATAGACAATCTTGTATCCTTATTGTGGCGTGTTTGAAGTCGCCTGTCAGTTGGCTTTAGTGATTAATGCGCAATTTCAGTATAATAAGTGTTTCTTGTTTTCCAGTTAATTTTTAAATAGTTATAATTTTTTGTTGATAACTTGAGCAGAGGTAGTCCCTTAAACAGCATTTAGTGTAAAATAGTCAAATTACTTTTCTTAAGTGAAATGTACTATTTTTTCCTAAAACTAATTTTAATAATTGAATTGATGTGATTGAAACTGGAGTTTCCACTTTATATGAAGACATACATTTTGTATCAGTAAGATGTTTTATAATAAAAAAAATGTATTGTAAATGTATAAGATTATTCCGATTTACTTTAGTTTATTTTTTGCGAGATAACATTTTATAATTTTGAAAAATAAAGACTGTAATTAATAAGTGCTAGGTTGATTGGAGTGTTATTTATTTTCACTGAATGAGAAATTAATAATTGGTAACATAATCTGTTTACCTCCAGTGCCCACATAGACGCCACTGTCACGAAAATTAAAGGAGAATGGTTTTCATGTTATACAGTAGTACCAATTTCTGTTAAATGGGTTGCCTACATACGTCATTAATCAGCGTTTGATCATTTCTGAAGACACTGTATTTATACTGATGGTTATGATATCTAGTTGCGGGACAACTTGTATACTACAGTAGTTCTTTCGAATCTCATTTGATCTAACCGATTTTACTAAGCAAAGTGGTGGTTTATGTATTAATTCTGTTTTGTGTATTAATTCGACATTGTGGTACTGCTAGCCTATTTCACGAACGAGTAACTTCTTCAAATTTCATTTTATTCAATGTAAGTAAGCTTATTAGACTCTGTATAGAAAGTTTGTTAATATTTTTGAAAGAAACATAAGCAAGTTAACCAAACTTGAATATCTTTTGCATTTTATTTTCAGATACTGCATGTAATAATACCGGAATCTTCATTTTGCTCATTACTACTATATTACTAATGGACGTGAAACGTGAATTGCCCGATGATAATTTGTGTAATGTAATGACAGACATGTCACACGGACTTCTGATGAAAATCAGTGAAAGTAAGGTAGTGGTAAATTTACATGTTCGACAAGAAATAATTCGAGATACTATCAACAACATGACTTGTCACGATTCTAATATTAAACAAGAGGAAGTTGATATAAAAGACGAATTGCCCAGTATGTGTGTAGAAAGTGGCAGTTTCTTAGAACAGTTAGTTGACAAGGGCTGTGAATATAAAACTGCAGGGAAATCTAAGTTAATTAATCATTTCAAAACCCATATAAGTAAAAAACTTTATTCATGTTGTTTTTGCAACTATAAAACAGCAGAAAATGACCATTTATTGAATCATATAAGGACCCATACAGGAAAAAAAGCTTTTGCATGTTCTCTTTGCGAATATAAAGCAATGCGAGCAGCTCATTTAATTAACCATATGAGAACACATACTGGGGAAAAACCGTATTCATGTTCTATTTGTGAGTATGAGGCAGCACAAAAAGGTCAATTAGTGATCCATGTAAAAAGGATGCATGCGGGCGAAAAACCTCATTCATGTTTTGTTTGTGAGTATAAGGCAGCACAAAAACGTGATTTAGTGAACCATGTGGAGAAGATGCATGCAGGAGTAAAACCTTATTCATGTTCGATTTGTGAGTATAAGGCAGCAGAGAAATGTAGTTTAGTTATCCATATGAGAACACATACCAAAGAAAAACTTTATTATTCATGCAGTATTTGCGGGTATAAAGTAACACGAAAAAGTCATTTAGTGAACCATATGAGAAGGCATACAGGAGAAAAACCTTATTCATGTTCTGTTTGCATGTATAAAGCGTCACAGAAATGCGATTTAGTGAACCATATGAGAACGCATACAGGAATAAAACCTTTTGCATGTTTTCTTTGCGAATATAAAGCAGCACGAACCGGTCATTTAGTGAATCATATGAGAACACATACCGGAGAAAAATCTTATTCGTGTTCTATGTGCGAGTACAAATCATCACGGAAAGGTAATTTGGTGTACCATATGAAGAGGCATACAGGAGAAACACCGTATGCATGTTCTATTTGTGACTATAAAACAGCACGAAAAAGTCATTTTGTGGAACACGTTAAGATGCATGCCGGAGAAAAACCTCATTCATGTTCTATTTGCCAATATAAAGCAGGAAGGAAAAGTACTTTAATGAACCACATGAAAACGCATACAGGAGAAAAACCTTACTCATGTTCTGTTTGTGAGTATAAGACAGCACATAAAGTTCAATTAGGGAAGCATTTGAAAGTGCATATAGGAGAAAAACCTTATTCATCTCCAAGTTTGAACATCACAAAGAGGTGATTTAACTAGCCATATGAAGAGGCATACAGTAGAATGATTGCATTCTTGTTCCATTTGCGAGTATAATACAACAGAGAAACTTTATTTAGTTAGACATATGGGAACACATACAAGAGAAGGATCTTATTCCTCTAAAACTGAATTAAATCTGTTTGCAACTGTGTTTAATCTATTAAATATTGTTCAAGTATTCACTGCAGGTGTTGAACATGTTTGTAGAGAGCTTTTAAATTAAACAGTAGCCTATTATTAAATCATAAAACCATTTGGAATCATCCCTTTATATTTAACTAGGGTGCCTTCGTTGTCCTCTCTTACTCTAAAGCACTTTAGAGTGAGAGGGGACAACAATCTGTCTATACCCTGGCAAAGGACAAATACATCAAATTGACATCAAGGCACCCTATATTTGACATGTCGAAAAGTTTGGTTTATGTGGTTGCATTTCAGACATCAATAGAAACACCTTTTATCAGTTGCAGTTCGTGCACGGCATCTTCTTATCCAGAATGTAATACAGTGCGTGGTGCGTTGCATAACTTCTAAACCTAATTCAATGATACAGTCGCTTAATACTGAAATTAATGGAATCAATGATTTACGAGATGAAAACTTAATTACATATTAAAAACCCTTGGCTGTGTTATCAATATTAATCAATAATAAAGGATCACCATAACGTATAATTGTAAAATTTATTTCACATCAGAAAAAGATGGGAGTATTTGGATGCATTTTGTGTATAATATGAACACATGTCCTGAGAAGCAGTTCCCAAATTTCAACGCCACACAAAGTGGTTTTGACATGAGCCGAATCTTACCGATAGATGAGGTGGTGTTGCTCCAAGAGGATAAGGTGTATCCACTACATTGGACTTTGGGCAAACATGTAGAGGTCTATTATTCATAAGACCATCCTAGATCAGCAACAGTGATAACCAGTAATGGTCATACCATAGAAAGTTCTGCACACAAACTCTGTGTATTAACAGATCGAGGGTGAAGATAAAATCTGAACTGTTCAGTGACTAGAAGGCTTTTTAATTCAGCTATTAAGATGGTTTTGAAGTATATTTGCATAGGCTAAGACAATAATCCTATAATAATCAATTAGTGGTTCAACTCGGCGCTTTAAGGAGGGCTGTATTTTATGTACTGCATTTCAATTTTGAGATTGCATGTCGTTCCTGTCAGTGTGTAATCCCTCCTTAAGATCGGGGTTCAGAGAATTAAATTCGCCCTCACTTAAGTATCAGCTTTGTTGATATAATATCAACCAGTTTGTAGTTCTGTACCTATGTATATTATTTATCTACTGAAGACCCTTTGTTCTTAGTTAAATATATTATAAAGTGCAAAATAAGCTTTATTTATTAACCATCCTTAAAAAAGTCCCGATATTTTATGGGTCACAAAAAACAAATCTCCAGAATTAGCACCACGTGGACTAATTATGCATAGATGGCTTTTTACGAAATAAATATCAAAATTTTTACAATATTTAATAAGTGGAAGTTTGCTCTGTTCACTTTGGTGTTTATGTAACGCCCCGTTTCAATGTTATTTCAAAAACGCGTTAATGCATTTAACACCGACTTACGGACCACCTTGTAGCTATATTTTGTAGCAAAAGACTTCAGTCTTATCGCTGTCAGCGTTCGCATTCAGAGATAAAACACCTGCAACATGTTCGTGTCCAAACTTGCTTTTCGCATTTCGATCCGCGTAGGCTGCTGAAACAGCAGAATAGCTCGAATAGTATTGATTTTCCAAAAGGCGCTCCTGTTTCGCGGGCGCGCTTTCAGCGTTGGTAAAAAAGTTCTAATTTTATTCTTTGCGTATTAATTTTCGTTATTTAGGTTGGATTGCTCTGCGCCCAAGATTATTGAAATCGCGTCTTCCACAATAATTAGGTCGAGAACACGGTTCGGTAAGAATGCTTCTGCGAGCTTATTTTCGCATTTATATTTTAATATTTACTTAATCCGCTACGGGCTAAAATCAAGCCGCTCGGGCTCAAATTAAGCAGCTATTATGGGCTCGGACGAAGGCTTAAATTCAGCATCCCGGAGCTAACGTTTTGACTCTTCCTTGAGCGAACCAGTTTTCCGATTTCGCGCCTGTGCTTAGCAAGGAATTTCCTTTTGATGCTAGATTTTTTGAGTGGCGACCTTGGGATTCTGAGAATCATGCAGTCTTCGCGGAAAAATGCGACGAACAGGACCCCCCTGCCGATCGCTGGACTTTATCATTAATTAAACTGTAAGTACATGCCATTATCAGCTCTGTTTTTTATCGACAAAGGCATTATGCCGCGAACTTATATCAGTTCTTACTAAGATCTTAGCAACTCAAATCTATCTTTTAGCTCAATTGTTATTGCCGCTAAAGAGCGAGTATTTAAATATTTCGAAATAGCTGAAATAGCCTGTATTCTGTATCTCAGATAGCGCCCTTGGCGTTATACGTTTAAGTCAATTGTGATTACACAGGTGTTGGCCTGAAGTTGTATTTTAAGCTATAACTAGCAGGTTCTGTAATGCTACTTCGAATTGAAGTTTTTAATATGTTGTTTTGTCCCGATATACAATTACGTGTGTGTAAGTTGAGTGATGCCAACTTTTGAATTATTTGTTCCTTCATTGGATACTTAAATATTCTTTTGACTGTTACTGTTTGTATTTGTTGTTGTTCGTATTACTACATCTAGATTGAGGTATGCAGCGAAGCTTACAAGGTAGGTGTTGATTTATGTTGCTAGCTAGGTTTGTTTTATTTGTTGTGGGTAACGGCATGGTGCCCAATTGTTTTATTAATCAACTGTTCAATTGTAGAAGCCCGAAGCATTTCTTAGCCTGATCCTTACACCACGCCATATTCCGCCGACAGTTAGAAAAGCTAGCCAAGGCCTTGTCACCCCTTCGTGTAGGGTGGAACATTGAAGATTATAATGTAAATTCCAAACTTCTTGGTATACTGCTACATAAATAGGTATATTTTCATCAAGGAAAGTGCAATTCGTAGTCTTAATTTATTGAAGTGAACTAAGAATTAAGAAAATTCAAGATTGTTAATGCTTGAGGTGCCGATAAAAAAATATTTAAAAGATTTTGTTTGAATTTATGGTCTAGTTAACTTTGGAGTTGTTGAAGTTATGTCATAAGCATTATATGGTTGAATACATAATCTCATGTTTGCTTTAAATAATACTCAAATTATTGGTAATGGAAAGTTATTGGTTGTATTATAACAAGTAATTTAACGTCAAAAAATGTCTGATTGCTATTGCTGATTAAACCGATTTTAAGAAATTGTTACGTGTTATGACAGTTAAAAACGTGCAGGTAGAGGATGTTACGATGTACAGACATAAACAACTATCACAGCTAACTAGACCACAAGTCAAATGAAAACCTGTTATAAAAAATTACTCTACCGGTGCTTCATAACCTAGATTGAGGTTTCCACAGTTTTATCAAATGTACCAATATTCTAGAAGAGTAGCATTGGTACAATATCGTGTTACAAGTTAAAACCCATTTACCGCCTGCAACAGGATTACAGGATTGACACGCGGCTAACCAGTGGATTAAATAACTGCTCTCTAAAGTTTGATATAACTCAAACCATTCAACTTTTTCAATGTACTTGGAGCGACCGCAACTGAAGTGTTGTTGATTCTGACCATATCGGGCCAGAAGTCCTGGCCTCCAGAGAAGTTGTTCGGAAGCCAGCCTCGCAGTCTCATCAACCTACTCATTGCTGTAATTGCCGTCATGTCCTTTCACCCATACAAGGGAGGCGACATTATACATAGTTTGAGATATCATCGAAAGCTTCATGGCACTGTAGTACCACACCTGAGGTAACTTTGCAACTGCCCAGGGCTACTAAAGCGGCTCCACTGTCACTGAAGATACCGATACATTGGTTCTCAATTCATCTTTCAAGAATTGCTTTTGCACTATGCATTATTCCAATTACCTCCGCTTGGAAGACAGTGGCCATTTTGCCTAGCGATATGCTTTGGCGGAGGTTTAGGTCGTCAGAGAAAACTTCAGTACCCGTTCCATGCTTTGTTTTAGATCCGTCCGTAAAGATGGATAGGATATATACGTGCTGGGAAAACCCAGCATTTTCCTCGAAATTAAATTGCCTATTGAAGGGATATTGTAGGAAGGTAGTCTACCATAGCGTCGAGAAAAGGGATGTTGTCGACTGCCTCATTCAGGATGCGGGTATGCTTGCCTTCCTTACATGCAGCTCCTTATAACGGAGCCCCAAGGTGACTCCTTCACAAAATGATCAGGTGGTGGAAGGAATAAGATCACCTCTATGGGCCATGGTGGTTGAGCGTATAGCACCCGTAGAACTAAGACAGGCACATGTTTCAATTTACTTTCTGTCGTAACCTGTCTAACTCTAGGCAACCAGACAAGTGCTCCATAACAGCATGGGCCTAATCACGGCAATATATAGCCACAAGGTAATTCGGGGGGATAGTCCCCAGAATTTACCCAATGTGCGGTGACACTGCCAGAATGCCATGCATGCTTTTTCAGTTGTAACTTTCAAATGTTTCTCCCAAATCAGCTGTTTGTCTAAAGTAACTCCCAAGTATTCGACATTGTCTGTAAAGCTGAGACAAGTGTTACATAAGAGAGGTCTACGTAAAAGCCCAACCTTTTCTGTTTTGTGTTTCCTATATTAAATTGTACTGCTGTCATCGTAAGCATGTGTTTTATCTATTCACAGAGAGTTAGTGCATCACCATGTCTGCGTAAGGCAGAGTTAATGCTTTGTAGCCTGATCTGGTTATTTTAATTTACTTAATTTAGTTTAATTAAAGTGTTTGCTACAATTGCCGGAGTGAAACCGGCTCTCAGGTAGCTCAGAAAAAGCCAAAGTATCAATTAATACCCTCAAGCTTTTTACCCAAGAAAGGAAAACAGAATAACTTTTCTAAACATATACGTTTTAACTATATACATATCAACTTAAATTGTACTCAAAATCAGGAAATTAAATTATAACAACGTTTATAACTCAAATAGTTCTCTTCTAACGGGAGGTTTCGCTCGCTGGAATTCGGGCCCTGTCAGTTAAATATGACCCAGATCATGTATCGAGTAGGTTACTTGACTTGTAGGCAGATCGTGGAACTTGAAAACTGCAATGTTATTTGATTAGTGGAACCGCCATTGACAGCGGCATGTAAACATGAATCTCGGCTTCGAACTTTTAATCGGGCGAAAGTTTAGGTAAAATAATATTAAATAACGGGAATACCTGGTGTTGTCGCAGTCCGCAGGTGTGTGGACTGTGTCGAGCTGGTAGGCGGCCGGGCCGAGGATATCAGTTTATCGTCTTCAGGATCTTGGAATTCCAGGTGAGCGGTATTAACCGTGAAACAGAATAGACGCTCTCTGCCGCTCTTGGCTGCCTCCAAATGTCAAACCCAAAGTTCGCTCACAGAGCCGGATTAATGATATGTGAGGCCCAGGGCTAAATTTTTTTAGAGGCCCTATTCCCATTTATGCAACAAGTACAAAGGGATCTAAATGATTAGAAGCCGCACTAGATTATAACCTTCGAATCTTTTCGAGGCCCCCGAAATTCGGTGGCCCGGGGCTGCAGCCCCCTTAGCCCCCCCTTAATCCGGCTCTGTTCGCTCATATGGTGAAGTGGTAGCACTGCACAGAACGAACGCGCGTCAGCGCTCTACACTGTTCAAGTTGATCAACTTTCTACTTGTGACGCTACCAACGCCGTGAACTGTCAACGCTACCCAAACATAACCAAAAATACCAGATTATCCAAAATGAGCATAAGCTGTGGTATTATTATATTCCGTATTTTGCAGGTTGATCGTTAGGGTAATTAAATACAATAAATACAGATTATAAAATAGTATAAAAACATCAAAATTATCCATCGTGAAGCTAACTACAAACACTGCAACGTTAGTTTTTGTAGGTTATGTTGTTTTTTTAAGGTTATGTTAACAACGCTAAGCAGCGCTCATTCTGTTCCTGTTGAAAAGTGTAGGCATGTTTTCTCGCATAGGAACGGTTGGGAACGTTGTATTCTGTTTAGCGCTTTATAATTAAATTTACGCTCGGGCCTTGTAGGCGGCGATTTGCCGGGAAAATGTTAATTTTGGCCCCGGATCGCCGCTAATGTGCGGCGTGAAGTGACCCGAAAATGGAATTTGCGAAATTATTAATGCCTCCTCGCCTGAACGTCGTGCTTTCGTTACGGCCACCTACAGAGCGGACTTTCTGAGGTGAACCCAGGTCGTATTTAATAGTTCCGAGGACGACTAATATGGCGGGTTGACTCAAGCGAATTGGTTTCTCGGATCTAAAGTGTTCGCCGAGTGACTGAGACCTGTAGAATTTTTTGAGGTGGTTTGATCAGTAAAATCAGTGGGTATTTTGGCAGGTTTCCCACAGGATAGCTCACAACGGAACCCTCCCGGCGAGAAGGAACGAGCGGTAGTTTTGGCAGGTTTCCCACCGGATAGCGCACAATGGAACCCTCCTGGTGAGAATGAACAAGGGAGTAGTTTTGGCAGGATTGTCACCGGATAGAGCACAACCAAACCCTCCTGGTGAGACTAGGTGAGAGAGAAGGAGTAGGGTAATTCTCGGGAAATTCTCGAAGGGCCTGGAGGCCCTCCTGAGCGGAGTCAGATGAAGAAGAGGTTGGGGAAAAATTATGTTTTAAAATAGCTTTGGATCTGCTTTATATAGCCTGGGCTGCTGTAATCAGCAGTTTAAGCCGGTTTGCTGGAGGAGGGGATCCTTACTCTAGGTGCGCGGAGGAATCCCTGGGTCTGCCCGCGATGACGTTGCTTATCGTCTTCCGCGCGAACTACAGATGTATCTTAACCGTAGGAGCGACGTATACACCACACAAAAAATGTCTCTTTTCTTCCAAAACTTCTGAACCCAAGAAACCCAAACCACGGGATTAGGAAGGGAGAAAACGCATTTTTGCGCCAAAGCCATCAGACGAAATACA
Organism: Agriotes lineatus; assembly: GCA_940337035.1. Classification (NCBI taxonomy): domain Eukaryota; kingdom Metazoa; phylum Arthropoda; class Insecta; order Coleoptera; family Elateridae; genus Agriotes; species Agriotes lineatus. The sequence continues at coordinate 91,499,220 of OW679201.1, forward strand.
TGTTTTACGTCTGGCCTGTTGGCCAGACGAGTTGGGATGAATATGTTCGCTCTCTTTCTCTTTCCTGCTCACAGCTTCCTCTTATTATCGAGATATTTTGTGTGATCTTTAGGTCTGATGAAAAAGACACTTACGCTGGGCTGCCGCCCAGAAATGCTTGTGAACCGACACATGCCTTGAAAATGTACGTTTGCAAGGCGAACGTCTGAATTTTGAAAGATGATGCGGAATTTTAAATACAGCAAAACAGCAAATTAAATACTGTAAAAACTTATAACTAAATTTTAGCACCGGGAAATTGTCTTTACAGACGTCCACTACGTTACGTTGATCATAAATAACCGGCTTCACCGAGGTTATTATTAACTAGAAGCTCATTAAAATACTAGCATACCTGTAGTAAGAGCATTGTTAGTTCAACGACGCCACCCTGGTAGTTCACCAAATGCAGGTCGCACTTTGCCGGGCGGTGCACTGGAAGGCGCAAGCAATCTTCAAGCGACTCCCGCAAAACCAAGCTATGAAAAGGCGGACTTCGCTCCAGGTGAACATGTCCTGTTTAAGTTATTCTTGGGGTACCAAACTTATATATCAATGAAGCCCCGCGGCTTCCAGATTTTAACATCCTAAGTACCACGTGGCCGTAAAACTAGCTATTCCATGCACACAAAATTTGCAAACAATAGTCATTTTCGGCGACATTACTAGCGCATGTTTCAGACCCATCGTTTCTAAGTTGAAGTACACCGAAGATCTGCCCCATTCCAATTTTCTTGGAGATGATGCAGGGGAGCAACCAGGCAGAACCGACATGTTTAATGGGTTGCCGATCGCCAAGTAGCATCGATTCACCCTGTGTCCAGAGGAAATTCTATGTACACGAAGATTAAGAATTAATATTTAGTTTGTACTTAGAAACAATATACGTCTTATTTCTAAACTGTTTATTCCTGTACGTATACATTTGAGGGAACGAACCTATGGCCATATGAACATACCCGAGTCGAAAATTAAGTAAATGACTTAATAAAAATTTCCCAGAACAAGACATGCAGTAATTATTACGATGTGACTGAAATGTAGTTGCCATACCGATCCCACAATTCCGAATCTGAAATTCCTTGCAGTTCCTAATCAGTTACGAACGATTGCGAAGCGTAAACTGCGTCGATCCAATTTCAATTTCGATGTCGTTGAAGTCCGAGAAAGAGAACCGATCCGATTCTTTCCAGGAACGAGAGTCCGTATTCCGCTCCGCAGTTCCGACACTCCATGCTCCTGAACGCTGACGCGAGTTCGGTTTCCGTGGAATTCATTGAAGGAACGTCGGATCGTGTGACCTACACTTTTAAGAGCTCCGAACTAGGTGCACCTACTCCGGCAAGCCAATTACTTAGCAGCCCTTAATAATTACACCTTGCCGACCAATTATAAAAAGGAGGTGGAGTTTACTGATGGCGCCGAATTCAAAAACATAATATACGTTTAAGAGTACACATACATTTTAATTGTCTTCCGTTTGAAAGAAAAATCAGAGAAATTACCAAAGAGCTCGTAAATCTTATAAAGCAAAAATATAAAATATATAAAAATTATGTTTTTAATATAAAAACATATATAAAAAATTATAATTGAAGTACTTAGTGCTTTACGTTATCACTTCTATACATACCACAAATTGTTAATTCATTGATTACCAATTTTATTAATGAAAGCATTCACGTGATTACTGTATGTTAAATGTTAATTCATTAATGCTCATAAATAAATAAAAATGGAAATGCATTTCAGTTTCTAAGGGAAATCCTCTAATTATTTAGAATTTTATGACGTCATTTTATCTGTTTTATGATTATCACAAATATGATTTAACAATATGTAGTGGATGTTAAATTTGTCAGAATTCAGTTTAAAAGATAAACTTATTTTAGTGTAAATTGTTGTTTATTTGTAGTTTATGCGAAGGCAAAGCTATCATTTAACTGAAAATTTAGATTTTCCCGTGAAATCATACTAACTTAAATTTTATTGTAAACATTAACAATTAAACTTGTATATTTATCCAATTTTAACCTCTTGTTATCAATTTTGAAATATTGGAATATGAAATCCTAATAATAATGGGTCCAGCAACTGGTATGACCTATTTTTAGTAGGCTGTTACGAAAACATTATTTTGTTATTGGCATTTCTATTGTCAGATTTGTGTGCGTTAATTTATGTAGTTTAATACATCATGGATAATTTTCCAATTAACCAACGCGTATGCGTGGTTAAAAGCTTTATACGAAGTCAATCAGTTGTAAACACAGTGAATTTTGAGGTTTGGTAACATAACATGGCGGTCCAATTTCCCCGATTTGACGGCCCCTGATTTCTTTTTGTGGGGATATCTGAAGCAAAAGGTCTACGACAAGCGTCCTCAAACAATACAAGGCCTTAATGAGTATTTCAGAAGAAATAGAGAGTATTGGACCAGAATTGTTGAGCGGAGTGATGCAAAACGTTAGAGTAGTAGACAAAGATTGCAGTACTGCATCGAGGCTCAGGGAGGCCATTTAAATAAAGTTGTTCTTAGGAACTAAAATTGCACATAATAAAGTTGATATTCATCTCAAATTTGTTTCAATTCATTACTTTTTATCCTTAGGACAGATCTTGGAAAATAGGTCATACCAGTTGCTGGACCCTTTATAAAAGCTGAACAGTGTCAATCATCCTAAGAAAATAGATAGAAAATTTAGGAAACTTAAAATGTTAACAGTGAAACACTTGTAGAATAATATAGATAAGCACTACATTGCTAATGTTTACAAAATATACGAGGACAACACTGGAGGCTAGGCAACCCAAAAGACGTCTAAACACGATAATACTGGTATAATAATTATACCAACCAAAAATTGGAAATCTATTTCAAATCAAGTAAGTACATCATGGAAAGTGTAAGTTATGTCTAAGTTTGTTTCATACAATCAATAGATAATTTTCTAAAGTCAAACAGCCTTCAAGTAATGGCAGTTCATCTATAAATTGAACATGTAACCAAATACGTTCTTGAACGTATTTGATGTAACTGTTTTCTTAAAGCATTGTAACATTTTCCATGATTTAAGTACCTATGTATTAGTTGTTTAACCTCAGTTTTTAAACCGTATACTAGCAAAGAAAATGTTGAAAAAGGTATGTCTTCCAAAATTCCCAAATGCATGTCAAATTTGAAGGTTATTTACAAAATGTCACTGAATGACAATCAAGCAGTCTGGCCCGATTTTAAATAGCTTTCCAAATCTGGTTGGAATACTCTTTTTATAAGCAAGCTCATTAACGGCTGCTAGCCAATTAGGTTCAAGGGTAACCTACCTATGTCTCAAAAGTTTTGGCACAAAATATTTATTGGGTTTTTTATTAACAACCAATTCTCTAGAGTAGTGGCACGTAGACTCAGTTGACGGCAGCATTGTGGTACACGTAGCGATTGGCCTTGGGTGTATTTGGGGCACTTACGTCTTTTTCGATAATTTATACCATTTCTTTTCAATTTTAACAATACCATACTCTGAAGAGCCGGATAGACGACCCAGTCTCCTCACTGGCACCCCATCTTGATTTTTGCCCCTTCTCGCCAACCTCCCTGCCCTCTCTGCTGTAAATACCCGTGGTCTTCCACTTTTTGGGAGGTATCGACATTGTATTTTCTCCTCGCATTCTGCTATTGTGCGATAAATCGTTCTACGTGAAACATTTTCGTTCTCCAAGATTCGGCATATTTCAGCGTTAGGTATCCCTCCAATTAAGTTATAGATACTTTGTCTGAGTTCCAATTCAAACGACATTATAAAGCAACCATTTCAATAGAACTAACTGTCATCATAAAGTCAACAACATAATAGCTATTTATGCAACAAGTGCTAAAGTTGACGTTTATGCGCGAGACATGAAAATTATGAAACGAAGCCGAAGGCTGAGTTTCATAACATGTCTCGCGCATAAACGACTTTTAGCACGCGTTGCATACAATATTTTATCTACGACCTTAATTTTACCGTTATTAATCCGTAAATATCGATTTAAGAAAGGTTCGCATCTGCGACACTTTTAATTTATGTCATAATGAACAGTAGGCGACGCCGCGCGGGCGATTGTTTGGCCAGGCCCGTGCTGTCAAGGTGAGCTACGAAATGTAATTATTGATACTCCACATATGACTGTATTCATTACATAACGCTTTAATCTTTAATTATTTCGAAAACGCTTTACCTGTAACGCAAGAAGCAACTGGAATAGCTTTACAACTTCACTTCCAGTTCGAGATTGTAGTTTTATAACCTCACTTCACTTTTAGCCCGTGTGCTAAAAGTAAACAGCTGATTTCTTTAAACACGGTAAACTATAAAACGTCACTTTTAGTGAAACAATCTAGCGCTAAAAGGCCTACTTTTAGTAGTGGTCGTAGATAAACAATGTTATGTTTCCAAAGGCAACTTGATATTATTTTATTTATATTTTATTTAGTCATTGAATTTTGTGCCAAAACTTTTGAGACATACGTTAGGTTCAGAAATTGACAACCATCCCTATCATAAAGTGCCATCTAAGACGAAATGCTTAATTGCGTGGTTTGTGGGCAGCACGATCAAACAAGAAACAAATCGAAATAGAATGGAACAACGAATTTCCACTAATACTATTTGCCTACTAACTAAATAAAACTAGGGGGGTGCTCAAAAGAAGACATGGCCATGTGGTGCAATAAAATAAATCGTTATTAGCTCCGTAAATTCTACGAACGATTAGTATTCTAAAGTTAACAAAACATCAACAAAAAAAACAGTTTAGTCAAATTTCCGATTCATACCAGATTCTGTTGCATTTTGAAGAAAGAACTACAATAGTATAAGTGTGCTACATTTTAGTCCGTTGGTACTGGTCTATAATAGACTTGAAATAAGAGCTTCACATTTATATAACATCTTTGAAACCAAGTTTGGTTTAATGAGGTAGGGGAGAGTGGGGCACCTTTGAACGGGGACACATTTGAACAGTTACATTTTAATGAATATAGAAAAAGATACTGCTTTTTTTTCGATTTGGAACACTGCGTAGAGAGACTCGACAAGTGATAATTGATTTTGAGGTTATTCGATGTAATGTTTTGTTGTGAGATGAATGTCCTGTTTTATGCTGCGAAATTGTAAGATTGTCATTGCACAATTTCTTGAATTATATTTAAAATAAGAGCATTTATTGAACTGTTGCTATTTTATAGTGTGATACTGTCTTGAAGAAGTGTAAGGTAAGTGGTTTTTGAAGTGTAACATTAAGCAAAAATTTGTTATTCTTGTTGAACAATGTTCAAAGGTGCCCCAACTGGTTCTTTTAGTATTTTTACTGTAACTATCATGATATGTGGGTAATATCAAACAATCTATTTATTATAGAGCTCCACAATGGTGAGGAATTACATACAAAAACGAACCAAACCACAGTTTATAGAATAGGACATGCAAAAAGCAATCGATAGTGTAAAGAAAAAAGAGCTGTCACTGAGACAGGCTACACTTTTTTATCGATTGAAGAAACTGGGAGAAGCAAATGCACCACAAAAATATTTAGAAAGTTTTTCATCAAAGCATACTTTCCAACAAGTATTTAGTAATGAGCAGGAAGAACTTCTCGTATCATATGTCTTAAAATGTTCTTGTATGAACTACGGTTTAACTTATAAACTACTACAGAGGTTGGCTTCTGATTATGCAGTAAGGTTAAATAGAAACTTTCCAGAAAAATGGAGAAAAAACAACTCGGCAGGATTAGACTGGCTCCGAGGGTTCATGAAGAGGCATTCAAACCTTACCCTGCGAAAACCAGGAAATACTAGCCTCTCAAGAGCTACTAGTTTTAATAAAACGAATGTTGTTGAGTTTTATGATAATTATAGTCGAGCTCGTCAAAAGCATTTATTCACTGCTGGTAGGATTTTCAATCTCGATGAAACCGGTGTGATGACGGTCGTTCAGGTTCCTAACGTAATCGCTGAAAAAGGAGTAAAGCAGGTGGGACAACCTGTTTCTGGAGAACGTGGAACTCTTGTTACTATGGTCGGAATTGTAAGTGCATCTGGAAATACTGTACCGCCAGTTTTCATTTTTCCACGGGCAAGATTTCATGAGTCTTTCATGAACGGTGCACCACCAAAAAGTTTGGGTCTTGTGAATAGTCCAAGTAGTGGGTGGATGACTACATCACTGTTCTTAAAAACCTTGGAGCATGTAGCAAATCATACAAAATGTAACAAGCAAGATCCAATTTTACTTCTTTTGGACAATCTCGAAACTCATTGTCCATTAGAAGCAATCATACTTATATGCAAAGGAAAACGGAATTGTAATGGTCACCTTTCTACCGCATTGCACCCATCGGTTGCAGCCGCTAGATGTAGCTGTAATGGGTCCCTTTAAAGCAAAATATAAAGTAGCTCAAAATGACTGGCTCCTTTCACATCCGGGCAAGACGATTACAATTCATAACGTTCCTGATTTAGCAGGCAAAGCATTTCAAAATTCTTTCACAATTAAAAATATACTTTCTGGTTTTCAAAAGCCGGGAATATTTCCCTTTGATAGAAATGTATTCACAGATGAAGACTTCGACGCAGCAAGTGTAACTGATAGGCTCAATCCAACCCTTCCCATATCAACGGGAGAATGCTCAAGTAGCTCTTCTCTACCGCAGGCACAGCAAACTGAAGTCCACCCATCGACCAGATCTTGTGACTCAGTATCACTTCAAACCATACCTTTATCCTCAACTAACATAAATACTGTGTCTGTATTATCTGATGTGCCATCAATCATTTCACCAGACTCTGTGCGTCCGTATCCAAAGGCACCACCTAGAAGTGAGACCGCCCGTGGAAGGAAAAGAGGACGTTCCAAAATCCTTACAGAAACCCCTGAAAAAGAGGCTTTAGAACAACAAAAGGTAGAAAAACAGAAGAAATTGAAGATTGCAAAGAAAGTTTTTGGTACAATCGAAACATCTAGCGAAAGTGACAATTTCTCCATCAATGATGACTCCGATGACGAATTGTCAGATGAAAGTATAGGTAAAGAATCAGATGATGAAATTGATCATAAAAATTTGTTAGTGAATGACTACATTATCGTCAAGTTTTGTACCAAGAACAGTGAAGTTCATTACGTTGGCCAAATTAAAGAAACAGATGGTAGCTACAAATTCAGTTTCTGAGGAAGAAAGGAAAGAAATTTTATTATCCCATCATAGAAGACATTTCTACTGTGGACATTAGAGATGTAGTTAGCAAATTGCATTTTCCTTCGAATACCAAGGGCACCGAAAGAACATCATCTCTTATTTATTTCAACATTGATCATTCAAGATTTAATTTCCGATAGTGTACAGTCCTATTATACTTACATGTAGTGTAAACTCACTTTAATTAAAATATAACTTACTAAATCTATAGATCTGTATGTTTTCTTAGCCCTAGTATTATGTTCAAATGTACCCAACGAAGTGTTCAAATGTACCCCAGGAATGTTCAAATGTACTCCATTACGGGGTACATTTGAACAATGTCACTGCTTTAAAAAAATTAATTGTAATATAGAGACATGCTGATAAATATAAATGACACTTGTTGGAATTCAAACTTAATATACATAAGCATACTACAATATATGAATTATGGTATTCCTGTAAAAATAAACAGCAAAAAGAAGCATTATTTAAAAAAGTGTTGAAAGGTGCCCCACTCTCCCCTATAGAATGTTTAGAATCGATTTATAAGTGATATATGCATTTTGGAATTACACCAACACGTTACAACTCAAACAATATAATGCACAATGTAGTTTTTTATTGACCGAGTAAAATTATATGGCGTAACAAAGCTGAATACATATAATATATATCTAGAGAGTACAGTGCGGATGTGTGTTTTCTCAAGACCTACATTGTACTGGGTGATCAATAATGATTGTAGGGTTCGTAACTTCGCTATGGTTGTATTGTTATCAATAACGTATACCGGGACCCACGAGAATATGTTGTTTATCAAAACTTTCTTCCCCCGCGACCATATGCGCGCACATAAAAATTTTAGATCTGTCAATAATTGATGACAGACTGCCATTCCTGTTGCAATAAGTAGATTAATGAAATTATTTCTATAATTCTCATAAACTCAGTCTTTAGTAAGACTAAAACTGCATATCTGATTGCTATATCTGGTAAGTAGATAATTTACAGAACTTTGTTTTGAATAAGAAAATGTGAATAATTTTAGATTACAATTTCTGATGAAAACAAATTTATATTGGAGGCTTATTTTTGGTCTGGGAAACGTGACCAAAATGGCGTCTGGCAGTATTCACAAGCTCCTTACTTCGCCAAACTCCAGCAGCAATTCGCAAACAATGACATTAGGTATGAAACTTTCACACATGTTCGTCGCATTATCAACCGATTTCGGGATACTGGCAGTGTCTCCAAGGGTAAATCTCCTGGCAAAAGGCCTGCGCTTAATGAAAAAGCCTTAGAAGATATTCAGGAGAGATAGGAACCAAGCCCCAATAAATATTTAAGGCGACTGTCTGCTGAAACTAGTAATGCGTATAATATGTTTTTATTACTAAATGCTGATTATTATTAAATGTAGGGCTTTCGTATGGAACATGCCAGATGGCTTGCCGAAAAAAGCTGCATGTGCACCCATACAACGATGGAATATTTATCACAATATTTCCAGGATAGACTAATAAGCACAGGTCGATGGTCACAAATTGTATTTTTTTGCTAATTTTGTCTCATCTTTGTTATTATATTGTGTGTTTTTAATATAAGAAACGGTCTTGTCTTTATATGATTTCAATTTTATAATTCAAACTGGTTATATGTTATTTTAGTTCTTCTTGTATGCTTGTTCAATTTTATTAACTTTTTGTGTAACAAAACGTGCACTATGTATAATTTAAAACGTTGCAATAATATATTTATTTTTAATATACATCCAACTTTTAAATTTCTCCCCCAATCTGAAATACCCGCCTGTACGCCATTGGAAATAGTTGGGATCACTGCATGTGCTAAGTGGACAATAGCTTTATTTGAAGGAGGCGGCACATTCAATCATTGTTGATCACCCAACATTGGTTCAAGTACTATTAAAAACAAATGCAGTAAATCCTATTTTAAGTGAATATGTGCCATGCACCGATTTAGGGCAAAAATTGTTAAACATGAATATGTAAAATAAAAATTGTTTAAATGTAATCCATGATGTTTGACTTTCCACGCTTCACTCTTGCAGCCCAACTGCAACCTTACCAATAAAATAGTATGGTTTTGTTTTAACACCGAATGCAATGTTTTTTTATTGTGTACTACTGTATACGAACGGAGCACTAACATATAACGTAGAAAAATTATATTTAAAACTATATACAGTTCGTTAAAAATTATTTTATTCCTGCAGACTATTAACACATAAATACCTCTTGTTCTAACAGATTTTTTAAATTTCAACTGAAACCTAAACAATACATTTTAATAATATAACATTGGTAGAGTCCATTTACCTAACATCTGCACTGTCAGTGTCAAATTTAAAATAAATGTCTTGTTGGCTATACCTCAAAAATAATGTGTTTTTTATTAGACTGTACAGCAATTTAATTGTTAAAATGTGAAAAATAGCAGTGGTGCCAACATAATGTCAGTTTGACAGTGCAGATGTCAAGTAAATTGACTATAGCTGCATATGGTTCTGTAATAGTCGATATGATACTAGGAAATATTTCAAAATTTCATAGCATATGTTCAAGTACGCAAGTGGAAGTAATTTCCATCGTTTAAGCAAGAAGCTCCAAGTCGTTGGTTTTACAAGGGACAAGATGTAGTTACTATAGTGACAATACATTTTATTGTTGATACTTAGCTTACTATTAAATGCTAATAACTTGACAATTATTAAATACTAATAACTTGACAAACAAACTAATTGCCGCACAGGGATTTCTTACACTCGATACAAATTTTTTTAAATTATACAATTCTTGCGAAGTCAGTAGTCGACTACTTTACAATAACTATTAATTTCTAGTTTTATTCGCTATTGATGACCTTATTAATTATGTTCTGAGGTAGTGTGTAAATGATTTTAACTGGTGTTATAAAATACCGCACTGTTAAGGAATTTTTAGTCCTGCATTTGTTACGATATATGCAATTAATGCAACATTAATATGGTTTTGATTACACATGTTTACTCAAATGTGCAATTAAGGTATCTTTTCGTGTTGTCTTATACCCACAAACAGAACAACAATACGGTTTTTCACCTGTATGCATCCTCATATGTCCACGTAGTGTACTTTTCTTTATTGCTCTATATCCACAGACACCACATATGTAAGGTTTTTCTCCTGTATGTGTCCTCATATGTACAGCTAATGTATGTTTCGCAACTGCTTTGTAGTCGCAATTAGAACAAGCATAGGGTTTATCTCCTGTATGAATTTTTATATGTCTCACTAATTTACTATTCTGGACTGTTTTATACTCGCAAATAGAACATGAGTAAGGTTTCTCTCCTGTATGTATCCTCATATGCTCACGTAATGTATTTTTCATTGTTGCTTTATATTCACAAACAGAACATGCATAAGGTTTTTCTCCTGTATGCGTTCTTATATGTACAATTAATGTACTTTTCACAGCTGCTTTATACTCACAAATAGAACATGAATAAGGTCTATCTCCTGTATGAGTTTTCATATGTCTCGCTAAATTCTTACTATGGATTGTTTTATACTCACAAATAGAACATGGATAAGGTTTTGTTCCTGCATGCGTCTTCATGTGTTCACGTAATGTATTGTTCGTTGTTGCTCTGTACTCACAAGCTGAACATGCATAAGGCTTTTCTCCTGTATGCGTCCTCACATGTGCAACTAATGCATTTTTCTCGGCGGCTTTATACTCACAAATAGAACACGCATAAGGTTTAGCTCCTGTATGAATTTTCATATGACTCACTAACTTACCACTCTGTGTTGCCTTATACTCACACACAGAACATGGATAAGGTTTTTCTCCGGTATGCGTCCTCATATGTCTACGTAATGACTTTTTCAGTGTTGCTCTATATTCACAAACAGAACACGCGTAAGGTTTTTCTTTTGTATGCCTTCTCACATGTTCAACTAATGTATCTTTCTGGGCCGCTTTATAATCACAAATAGGACATGAATACGGCCTTTCCCCTGTATGAGTTTTTATATGCCTCGCTAATTTACTTTTCTCGCCTGCTTTATACTCACAAATAGAACATGAGTAAGGCCTTTCTCCTGTATGAGTTTTCATATGTCGCAATAAGTTATTCCTATGGGTTGATTTATACTCGCAAATAGAACAAGAATAGCGTTTTTCTCCTGTATGTGTTCTCATATGTCCATGTCCACATTCATAAGGCTTTTTCTCAGTATGAGTGTTTATATTTTCTAAAACATTACCTTCCACTGCTGCTTCACATTCACAGATATTGCAGCATATTGTAATTGATTTCTTTACAAGGCTTTCATTTGATGTACATTTAGCGTGCAATTCATCCTTTATATCAAGTTCCTCCTGCTTAATAGTCGGTATCTGATAAGTTGCATTGTCAAAAGTACCTTCAACGATCCCTTGTTGTGCAAGTAAGCTTCCAACTGTTTCATTTTCATCAAATTTGCAGGTATTTGGATTGCACCCATTGTAATCAACCAATTCGTGCTTCACGTTCATTGTCATTAACACAATCAACTATAAAAAAAATGAAATTGGTATAAGTTAAGTTGGTTATTTTGATGTTAAATTATGCAACAAACGTGTTATAATTGCATCTACTTATTTCACTTACATGGCATATAATTTTTTAATATGAAATTCAAATAAGTACTTCGTATAGAGCAAAGCTCAACTGAAAACACAAAACAATAAGACTGAAAACAAGGCTGCTGTTCTACATCAACTAGATCTTTACAATGATTTTAGATTAGCTCAAATAAAATTCAAAAGAACTACTACACGGTATAGGTAGTACGAACCTTTAGCTGTGTTTTTTTTTTGGATAGCATGAGGGACACTATAATATAAGAATTTCTAACAGTTGTAACTGTGATCAGCATTACTTTTTTAGTATGCTCAAAAATTCGTGGCATTCTAAAAAAAAGTTAAATAGCCCTATCTTTTATGTTAATAAATATTATTTATTGGTTTAACTAAACATTGTACAATGAGCGTCAAAAAGTAGTGGCCATTTTTATCTTGTAATAAAATTGTACCTATGCACGTCACTTACTGAATGGGTAATAATTGCTTGCTAAATAGAAGACTTTGGGTGTTGGTTTCAATGTCTGACAGTTTGCAAAATGAACCGTTTTAGTTTGCAGCAATACTTTTTTTGTGAAACCACTGCCTCCTACACTTACAAGCCATGCTGTTAGACTTGGCAACATTGCATCTCAGGTAGTTGGTGGTCCTAAATTACAATACTCCAATTTGAAATAATTTTGTTTTAAAGATCATAGTTTTACTCTTTATCATATGATACTTTGTAAGTAACTCAAAATAGCTTCTGTAATAATGACATTTATTTACATACTCAGTAATACCAACATGTAACAGTATATTTATAAAAATAAAACAACTTCACCTATGTAACCCATGGGCGAAACAACATTTCTGTAATTATTTTAAAGTTTGTAACTTTCTATACACCACTGCTGATTGGGAGTAAAACATATATGCAAAACCTTTGGTGCTACTGCTGTAAATAATCTTATTTGAACATAAGAAACTTATCTGCTCGGTCAACATCTAAATTTGTGTGATTTAAATTGTTCCATAAACTTCGAAAAACTGCTGATGTCATCATTTAAAAACACTTTCACTGTTTGTGCATGTCTTTCCAATATTTGTCTTTTTCTGCATTCAGGATTTGTTCTTTCTTGAGGTGCTTTCGACGACAAATATGTTGGTAAATTGTGAAATACGCTTGGGACAGCATCGTCAGCTGATCGAAGGTAATGCAGTAACAGTTCTGCAGTTCCCCACTCTCATTTCTAACGTTTTCAAATTTCTTTTCCATTAAAATGTATTTCAGATCTCGTCCATTGGAAAAGAAAACGTTGTTATAGTTTTTATACGATTTTCTTTTAAGGTACTGATGTGGTTGGTACACAGCGTCTTCGTAGCATTCTAAATAGAAAATTGAAAGTTACAAAAATGCCCTAAAATGAGGTTAGATTGTTACTTACTTGAGTGAAATACTTAATAAAAACCCATAAATTCTAGCAGCAATTTTACTTTCACTTATCACGAACAGTAGTAGTAATATATTATTTTTTGTGGGGAGACTCATGTCAAGCAAGTAGGACTTCATAGGCCCTTTTTGCCAACTCCGTGGACAAGGTCTAAGCATGCAGAGTACCAGGTACCTTAGTTCTACTTAGAATTTTGCCGAGACTAAGGAGTTCCAACCCTAGTAACGGATCTTTTACATGTTACACATCGTAGTAACATGGGACCCACGACTTTACATCACTTCTGAATGATGGCATTCTGCAGAGGCTTTCATCTGAATTTTTTAATTTTTAAAAACTTCACCGGGATCGGGGATCGAACTCTCGACCCTTAGATCAGTAGCCAGAATGCTTACATCTGAGCTATTGAGCCCGGCATCACGAACAGTACAGTAATACAAATAATAGTTATTTAAGTAACAAGGAATGTAAGGACCTATTAACATTTGAGGTAAGCAAGTACAAGCCAAGACGAAGTCGCGGCTTGTTGCCTGCCGAAAATGTTAATAGGCGATACATTCCGAGTTATCTTATTATATTTTTCCCGCTGCTTATCGAAATTTTCCTAGATTTAAAAAAAAAATCGTTTGGTTTGTCACCTGTCACCAGGATTACTTTTCGTGAGTCGTGTTACCTGTGAGTGTCACATGTCACATAAACACTTGTAAATTTATAAACAAAACGTCTAAATCTGCATCTTGCTTTGCCAATTTTATTATCCTAGGAACTTAATAATAATATTAAGTTCCGTTGTCAAGAAAAAGCAGCAAACAAATATAATCACCGACTTACACGATTATGTAAGTCAGTGATACAGCCTTACAAACAAAACGTGTTCTACAAGCCAAGCATAAAGTTATCCAGGGAATAAATACTCTAGAAACGATTGCTGCAACAAAGGAAACTACGACAATTATACCTCGGATAGCTTATTCTGGGTATATACTTGCATTGTAGAACCGGCCCTTAGTCGGTGATTATATTTGTTTGCTGCTTTCCCTTGACAAAAGAACTAAATATTATTATTAAGTTCCTAGGATAATAATATAATTAACAACCTAAGATGCAGACTTAAACTTTTGTTTATAATTGTGTTTATGTGATATGTGACACTCACAGGTAACACGACTCACGAAAATTAATCCTGGTGACAGGTGACAAACCAAACGATTATTTCAAAAATTTAGGAAAATGTCGATAAGCAGCGGGAAACATGTAATAAGATAACTCGGAATGTATCGCCTATTAACATTTTCGGCAGGCAACAAGCCGCGGCTTCGCCTTGACTTGTACTTGCCTACCTCAAATGTTAATAGCCTTACATTTCTTGTTACTTAAATAGCTATTCTTCAAACTTAGAGCAGTCCAACATATTAATATTTAATCACACGTCACATTTGAACAGACATTTTTATAAATAAACAGTACAAAAATTGGTCTACGAGCAGCGTTTCCAAATCTCCAACAGCATGACCTGTAAGTGTAGGAGGCAATGGTGAGACATTTCGTAAAATTAAATGTAACTATTGAAACACGAGGTAATTTCGTTACCACTATTATGTTCGGGATTCTCCTTCACGAAGTACTATTTCGTATTAGATACGAAAATAACAAAAAGATGGCTCAATTGTAGTACCCTTAAACGATGGGAGAACACCACTAGTAGCTCAAACTATCAGCAGAATATGCCGTGAATAAGGACCAGGCGGCGGTTCTTAAGGTTATAAAATGCATATAAAATTGAAAAAACAAGAGGGCAGGGCGCCAGTCGTTTTTCACAACAAAAAACAAGTCTACCTAACTCAGTGTTGCCAACCCTACGGATTTATCCGTAGATCTACGGATTTTAATTTCAAAATACGAATCTCCGATTTCGGCAATAAATCTACGGATTTTTAATGTTTGAGTTTGTTTAAATGAATTAATTTTAACAGAAGTAATCCTGAACTTCATACCTAAAAATAAAATATAGTGTGAGGAATAGGCTCTTGTAGTGATTACAAATTTATTAAGGTGGTAGTTAGTGGTGTATTGACACCAGCTGACCAGCAGTGTCGCGTCGTCAAATATCCAACTTCACGGCGGAATGCGTGCAGCTGTGGAGTTTTCTCGTTTGTTTAGGTCATATATATAATACACATATATTGCTAGTAGGGCCTGGAAACGTAAGAAAACATTACGGCGCCGACATAGTCTCACTTAGAGTATAACGCGTCTCGTGCGCATGCGTGAGAATTCGAACTCCGCCTTTAGAAGCGAATTTTAAATTTTACCACTTCCCCATTGGGCGGACGACGCCGCCGCGCTTGCACACAGCTCACCATTATACATTGAAGAGTTGGTTGTCTGTCTCACTTCCTTGGTAAGTTTCCCACTCATAGCCGCTAGCAATATAGTAAGTATTATAACGAATTCCAATCGCTGCACTCGCCTGCACCAGTGTACACTCGGGTAGTGCGCTCGAATTCCAATCGGCAAAATCGGGTTGCACTACACCAGGGTTGGTGTTCCAATCAAACAACTGCACGAACCCCGTGTACACTCGACTGCACTGGAAAGAGAGGCGGTGTAACAAGTTGACATAATTGACCTTGAACGTTATTTACGTTTTTCAACACGACTTCCATCATCACGATATATAAATTTCACAAATTCTACATTCATTTTGCTAAGATCTACTTCAGCAATGAACAGCACACAAACAGATTTAAAAATTCTGTAAACGTCCCAAACCTGCCAAACAATTGAAGGCAGGTAGGAGTCGAAACATTTGGTCAACATCTGTGAGATTTGTTGGTCGCGCCTTTTTCGCATTTTTAAAATTTCCCTCCAAATTTTAACACGAGAGCAGTGCAGTCACGTGATCACACTACAAGCGTGTACACTCCCACCGAGGGCGGGCAACCTACACCAGTGCAGTGCGCGTGCGATTGGAATTTGTCATTAGATATATGGTTTAGGTTTAGATAACCTGGAACAGTGGTTCTCAACCTTTTTGTGGTGGCGCTATACTTTTGGTAGCAACAGGAAATATGCGGAACACCATCTCCATAAATATGTTTATATTAAAGTAATCCCTTTTTTCACACACTATCTAAGAATCTAAGGAAGGTTTTTTTTTTAAGAAATTAAACAAACTACTAAAGGAACAATACAAAAAATATATTCTTGTCCAACAAATAAGCTCATATTAGAGATAAAAATAAACACAAAAATATGGCACGCAAATTAACGTTTACATGACACGCCGGATATTCCTCTTGTACAAAAATCCAAAATCTTTCGAGACCTACCTCTTCAAACGGCTTCTGGAGGGTTCTTTCCGATAGTAGTAACACATGGCGCCACTACTTTATCACATATGATTGGTAGCAGAGCCAGTAACTGGCTCTGATTGGTAGAACTTTGTGCTGCCATCTGGTAGTCAAGCTTAGAAATACCCCCCGAGTTACTGTCCCAGGCACTCTAGACAGGTTTCAACATTTGGCATGAGTTACTTGTTTGATGTATGTACGCTGCTATATGTGTGTAACATAGATTTAGTTATTTTTTGTTATTTTGTTACTTTTATAATACATATTCTACTTATTTGTATTTTATTTTTTATGTTCTGTCACTTTTATATACTGTAGAAATTTTATAACCAACAATTTAAGACTGCTGTATTTTATAGTCAATATTTAAGGATTTTTCTACAGATTTGAAATTGGTACCTACGGATTTCTACGGATTTTTTTAGTGACATCTACGGAATATTGAGTTCATACGGTTGGCAACACTGAGTCCTAACTGTTAATTTCACAAACTACCTTGGATGCCTTCCGCTTCGCAATCCTAACTAAAAAAAAAACTAGCAAGTTTATGAGGGGTTGTATTAACACATAGAAAAGAATACCAGTAGCAGTGGCCCAATCTTCCCTTTTTTGTATCTCCTAGGTATATTAAATTGTACTGCTGTCATCGTAAGCATGTGTTTTATCTATTCACATAGGAGAAAGGTGTTTATAGCCCAGATTACCTGGTCCGCCACATTCCACAAGCCTCCTCTGAGGGAGGTAGGATGTTGGGTCTTGGCCATACATTGTTAGGGGTGACAATGCAGCCTGGGTTGGAAAAGAACCATCCCTTCACCTGACACAGCCTCTCTTTTGGTTTAGATCCTGAGAAAGGATCTTCTTCAGTCGAGCCGCCTAGGCAGTGATCTCCATAGAACTGTAAAACATCTCTGGTAGATTTATTTTTTGTATAATCGTTTTTGGTCTTAGTATGCCTCCCAGTAACTAGTGATTCTGGTTCTTTTTGCTTGGTTAAAGAGTTTACCCAATGTTGATTTCATCCTGTCGAGTTGAGGACAACACCAGGAGTAACAAACGACTTCCGGAATTGGACCATGTCATTATTGAAGTCGAAGAACTCAACGTTTCGCCCACTTCCGTAAGGGGCTTCATCAGGAGGAAAGGCAAAAGGGCACGGTAACACAACGTGTAAATCACGCCAGAGGCGTAAGGTTTCGAGGGGGTATCCGTAGATGCACCCTGCCCTAAAAGCCTGAAGGTGCATCTCAATGCCCCTGATTTTTAAAGTTTAAAGTGATAGTGCAATTTACTACTTCTGGTTTTGACTGCTGTCTCAACCTTTCGACCTAAGCCAAATATTAGAAGTCTGCCAACTGGCTCCTCTTTCGGTATGAAAAAGGGGCCAGTCCCCAACACCTATCCTGGGATTCAGAACTGCCAGTCGACGAGTAACAGTGTCCTTAGGTGGTAATAGGTTTAAGTTTCTTTGGAATCCACAGAGCTGCTTTCCCCAGCCTGGACAGCCGATCTACCTGGACGACCTGAGGTAGGGCAGGTTTGAAATTGTTTCTTTTAGGGACTAGTTTTAATATAAAGTTGTATGAGTCTAAAGTTAACTGCGACTGCTTGAAGTAACAGATATAAATTCAATGAATACAAATTTTAGTACCAAAAGGTTGTATTTATGATAGTGGCTCTGAATATTATCGCTGTACAGAATCTGCCTTCTCGTCTTCAAAGTTGCAACCTCTACATGTTAGGGCCTAAGTGGCAGTCTTGCAAATATTTTGTAAAGTAACTCCTTTCCACACCAGTGGGAAAGGTGACCAGTCATCTACAACAGCAGAGTTACCCTGACAGAAACAATCGTTTCTGTTAGCAACCAAGTCAATAAATAATTAATAATTTTGATTTCTCCCAACATTTCGTACTGAAGTAGACACAATTTTGCTTGTGAGACATGAAAAAAGAATAGGCTACATCGTTGCATTTCTTAATCGCAGAACTCAGCTCTTTCCATTAGTTGTAAAAATAGCTATTGTATTTTTGTTGTTTACACAAATTCGTTATCATTAATATTTTGCTTAGAATTATTTTATTCCCGGAAATAACATTATTAAAAAAATTAAGATTTCCAGTTTTGACAAAACTTTATTTAAAATAAAAAAAGTATCCTTACAAATGCATACATTTTGTTCTATAATAGCTTACATGAACTAAGAAATATTTCAAAATGCGGTTATTTATAAATGCACAAGGAAGATATTCTTATTATTTAGGTAATGCATATTGAAGAAAGCTTCTAAGCGTTCTAATTTTGGCCATTATGCAAGCCAGACCAACCTATACATAGGACATAATTCTTATTGAAGTAATAAAGCTTGTACTCAATTTAAAGCATCTGTAAAACATCGGATGCATATCCATATAAGTCGTAAACCAAATTGGTCCTTCAGTTTGTCTACTACCTATATTTGTCTACAGTGATATCTAAGTGTTTGCTGTTTTACATTCACAAAGACGTAATCAGTAAGATGCTCTTCCCATTTGTTTTGCCATATGTCCAATAAGATGGGTTACTTTATAGTCAGATATAGGCTAAGCAAACAGTTTTTCACATTTATCAGTCTCCATGTGTTCAACTAATATATTTTCCTCCATTGTTCTATAGTCACCTACATTAAGGTGTTTCTCTGCAATGAGTCTTTATATGTCTAATTAAAGTACATCTATGGGCTGCTCTATACTCACAAATTGAACAAGCATAACGTTTTTCGCCTGTATGCGTCTTCATATGTCCAATTAATGTACGTTTTTCTGTTGCTCTGTATTCACAAACAGAACATGCATAAGGTTTTTCTCCTGTATGTGTTTTTACATGTCTAACTAAACTACTTTTTTGCGCTGCTTTATACTCACACGTAGAACAGGAATAAAGTTCTCCTGTGTGAGTCTTCATATGTGCGACTAGCGCATGTTTCTCTGTTGCTCTATATTCACAAAAAGAACAGCCATATGGTTTTTCTCCTGTATGAATTTTCATATGTCTAACCAAACTACTTTTCTGCACTGCTTTATATTCGCAAACCAAACAAGCATTAAGTTTTTCTCCTGTATGCGTTTTCATATGATCAACTAATCTACGTTTCTCTATTGCTCTATATTCGCAAACAGAGCAGGCATAAGGTTTTTCTCCTGTATGAGTTTTCATATGTTTAACTAAATTACTTCTCAGAACTGCTCTATATTCGCAAATAAAACAAGCATAACGTTTTTCTCCTGTATGTGTTTTCACATGATCAACTAATGTACGTTTCTCTGTTGTTCTATATGCACAAACAGAACATGCATAAGGTTTTTCTCCAGTATGAGCCTTCACGTGTCTAATTAAATTACTTTTCAAAGTTGCTTTGTATTCGCAAATAGTACACGAATACAGTTCCTCTCCTGTGTGCGTCTTCATATGTCCAACTAATGTACGTTTATCAGTTACTCTATATTCACACACTGTACAGGCGTAAGGTTTTTCTCCTGTATGAGTTTTAATGTGTCTAACTAAACTACTCTTGTGTGCTGCTTTATACTCACAAATAGAACAAGAATAAATTTTTTCTCCTGTATGCGTTTTCATATGATCAACTAATGTATATCTCTCAATTGCTCTATATTGACAAATGGAACATGCATATGGTTTCTCTCCTGTATGAGTTTTCATATGCCGTACTAGATTACTTTTCAAAGTTGCTTTGTGCTCGCAAACAGAACAAGAATATAGTTCTTCGCCTGTATGCATCTTCATATGTCCAACTAATGTACGTTTCTGTGTTGCTCTATATTCACAAATAGAACATGCATACGGTTTATCTCCGGTATGAGTTTTCACATGTCTGACTAAATTACTTTTGTGTGATGCTTTATGGTCACAAATAGAACAGGAAAACATTTTTTCTTCTGTATGCGTCTTTACATGCTCAACTAATTTATTTTGTTCCGTTCTATATTCACCAGTAGAATAAGGAAAAAAGTTTTGTCTAGTATGTGTCTTCGTATGTTTTAAAAGATTGTTTTTGTCTTCTGCTTTATATTCACAGACTTTAGAAACAAGTAGTTTGCTTTCAAAGCATATACTTGCAATATTTGTAGCTTGCAAATCTTGTTTTACATCAATCTGCTCATGCTTAATATTTGTTACCGGATCAGTTGTGTAGTCAAAAGTTTTGTCATTTTCATCGACCCTGCTGGTCATTGTATTACACCAAGCATAACCAACATCATGCTTTACATCCATTATTACAAACAATTTGAACAGTTTCTCTTTATTCAGTAAACACTGTAAAAAGGAGAGTATAAACAATAATACCATATGTTGGTCATTTTTCATGTAATTGAACAATACATGTCTTATAACTGTATGTACGACATATACTTACGTTGAATATGAGTTTGTAATTCGAAATTCAGTAAGTAAATTCGGAAATAGCAGCAATATATTTAGTTGTTTTATAGAAATATATGTTAAGTGCGGTCAGGTCACGCGAAATTCAAAAGAACTACTGCAGTGAATGTACAGGGTTCGTCAAAAACGATGAATGGATTTATTTTCCCAATAAAAAATATTGGAATAAGTAAGTTACAACTTTAAAGAAAACTGGAGAATTAAGTACAAGACTAGGTCTCCGCCATTTTCAATACATTCTTCTAAATGGCAGATGAAGATTGCCATTACTTTATTATAAACAAGCCACCAAGGCGCTGTAACACTGGTGTTTCTGTTGCCCCACAAGATGCTGTGTGTCGTTCTAGCTTGTTTAGGTTAGTTGCAGCCTTTGGTCGTTTTTAAAATTAAATAACCTATCAGATGCTGTGTATCGTGCTAGTTTGTTTAGGTTAGTTGCAGTCTTTGATTGTTGTTCAAATTAATACCTCATGATATTGTTTTGCACCTGCTGATCGCATTCATGCCTGGCAGTTCAAATTTTAATCATGCGCAATAGGCAGGACCTTCTACTAAAGGTTTACCATTTTCTGTATTACTCGCTGATCTAGGCCTTCCAGTTTGTGTTCCGTTCAATATTGACCCGGTTTTATGCCGTTTATGCCGAACTAGGTGCGAGAAACTAGGTTCACTGTTCCGTTCCCGGTCGCCGAGAAATTGCAGGTCTCGCTAGACACTGGAACTAGCGGACTGTCGGAGTCGGATCTCGGACGGACTTGCACTTACTTGCATGTTATATTGTGACGTTAGCGCCAGTAAAAAAATTATTTAAAGTATCAATATTATGCCAGAAATTTGTACGGCTCTTATTACGTCACAATCTGCGGTTACATCACCCTAACGCTCGAACAGAAGATAAGACGACGTCCACCAGCGGTGCACAGAGTCTCGTACAAGCAAGCACAGCGCCGTTTCCATTTAATTGTACCTGGAGCGACTACACCGATAACGAGGACTGAAAAGAATAAAAACAACTTCTGCATCCACTTCAGTCACTTGAGAATTGAGACCTGAGATGGCCGCTAGATGGCTGACGACGTGCGTGTTGATTTAAGTAGTGAGCTAGAAAAGCATTTAAAAGTAATAATTGGTGTAACCGAAAAAAGTGGAAACCTCAGGAACGACTACAGGCTGGACATTCAAAGTGCAGTAAGTAAAATAAGAGTGTTTCAACAGCGTTTTAAGTGAATTAAGCAATACAAATGCACAACTTTTAGAGGTTAAGCATCAACTTAAAAGCAAAACCCAGAGCCAGTAGATATAGAGAGTACCGTCATTCTTTGATCCGTGAAAATGCCGCCATCGCCGCCATTTTTGTTCCCATCAGCAATGACTGATTGAGTTATGTCTAAATGTTTACTTGAAATTGCCAAGACTGTAAGTCTATGTCAAATTCGAGGTTATCAGGTTATGTTTTCCATCAGTTTGTGTCAAATAACAAACAAAACCTAACCTACTAACCCTGAATTTGACATAGACTTACAGTCTTGCCAATTTTAAGTAAAATTTCGGATTGCCAATAAATGTCACGTTGACGGAATTGTGTTACAATCCTCAAAGTGACGCATATGACAAAGGAAAAAACATGGCGGACGTGGCGGTACTCTCTATATCTACTGGCTCTGGCAAAACCGAACAGGTACTGCTACCTATTGGGGAAGTTAGGAAGTCGTGCGCAAATATAATTTCTAGCAATGTTAACAAACTAGGGAAGGAACCTGCAAAGAAATTTAAAGTTTTCGTGCAGTCAACAAATAGTCAAAATACAGATTCCATGAAGTTGGAAATTAAATCAAAGATAAATCCTGTAAGGTGTCAGCACTTTTCAAACCACGGGGAACGGGCGAACTATCATAATCATCATCATAATCATAATCATAACTCTATAATAAAGCAGAACACTTCCCAAGGTCAAACATGCATGCGCCCGGTCTATGTGTAGTTCGATTGTGGGCGTGGTCTTGATATTAGCAGCGTTGCCAGACCTGGTACAATTCTACGAATCTGGTACATTTTGAAACCGTTTCTACAAATTTATTTCGTACAGTGTAAATCTGGCAACAGGGCTAAAATCGTCGTGTTGACAGCTGGCCTTTAGTTTACGAAGAAGGAAACCCTAGAATTTGGGGGTATACCCGTTGAAGAAGATCAGGGTAACTTTTATCAGGAGGCAATGCATTTAGGAGTACAAAACAAAGCAGCTGGCGAAATATTTAAACTGTTTAAAGAACCCAAGTATAGCTGCCTGGATTTGTACGGTTTATTATTAAAATTTGTTAGCAGTGGTGGAGCCCTATATGATGATTTCATCACCTTCACCAAGCAGCACATGAATGAAGATTTGTGCAAGGAAGCTGCATATTGTACCCTAATGCAAGCCGAAGACAGTTTGTGGCATCGTTTACGATATGGGAGGATAACCGCCTCGAAATTATATAATGCTGCACATTGCAAAACTGAATGTGGCTCATTTGTGCAACAGGTAATTGGAGTTACAAAACTGAGGGATACCAAAGCAATGGAAAGGGGTAGACGATTAGAAAAGCAGGTATTACAAATTGTCGAAAAAAATATGAAGACCAAATTAAGTTCTGTGGGAATTGTACTGTCAAAGAACCACTCTATTTTCGGAGCTTCACCAGATGCAGTGAGTGACAATTTCGTTGTTGAAGTGAAGTGCCCCTCTACAGACAAAGCAGTGTCAAACTATATAACATCACAAAATAAAGTTACGGCCAAGTATAGAGCTCAAATACAAATGCAAATGCATTTTTTAAATAAATCGTATTGCATTTTTGCTGTTGCAGATGCTAACTTTGAAAAAAACCAAAAAGTTAATTTTATTTCTGTGGGCTATGATGCAAATTACATTAAACAAACAATGTTAGAAGCTGAGAACTTTTGGAAAAAAAATATTTTTCCTATTTTATTAGCATCTGCGAACAAATAACTGCATTTTTAATTTTTATTGTTAGGGATAAGCGTGTAACTATTTTTAAGTAATATATAATATTTTTCCCGCTGCTGATCTTGTAAGTCAGTGATACAGCCTTAGTAACAAAACGTGTAAGTCGGTGATTATATTTGTTTGCTGCTTTTTCTTGACAACGGAACTTAATACTATTATTAAGTTCTTAGGATAATAAAATTAGCAAAGCAAGATGCAGATTTAGACGTTTTGTTTCTAAATTGCAAGTGTTTATGTGACATGTGACACTCATAGGTAACACGACTCACAAAAATTAATCCTGGTGACAGGTGACAAACCAAACGATTTTTTCAGAAATCTAGGAAAATTTCGATAAGCAGCGGGAAAAATATAATAAGATAACTCGGAATGTATCGCCTAATAACATTTTCGGCAGGCAACAAGCCGCGACTTCGTCTTGGCTTGTACTTGCCTACCCCAAATGTTAATAGGTCCTTACATTCCTTGTGACTTAAATAGCTATTTAGAATTGTAATATATTGTAATAAATGTAAAATTTTACAGTGTCACTGCAAGTTATTATAATTGTGTTTCAGTTTTGAATGTACCAGCTTTAATTTTGTTTACAATAAACAAAAAAGCGTTGTTTTCTATTTCTGTTAATACATATAATAGGTAAACAAATATTTTTGGTGTGTGACATGATGTAAAAATATTCTGTGGCTGAAAAAACCACTTATTATAATTTTGATTTCTAAAATGTTCTAAAATTTGATTGAAAAATCATTTTTTTTCTAAAAAATGTAAATTCCAAAACATTCAAATTTTTTAGTGTGATCCTTCTACTTGTCATTAATCCATTTGAGTTATGATATAGCTACTGCATTGATTATAACGTGTAAAATTCTATGTACAATACAGGTTACATACTTAATAAATAAAACTATGTTTTAAAGGTACCTACCTAATAATTTATTTAATTAAAGCAGTTTGCATATTTATAAATGCACAAGCAATAACAATCATATGATCAGTGTATTTAAGCAGGTTTGTGTTGAGACACGAATGGGGTTTTAATATTTTAAATTCTCGTAATCTTTGAATTACACGTTCAATATGAATTCGTAGACTCGCTATTAATTTAGTTTTTAACACATCAGCTTTTGAGCTTCTTATATTTTTATCTACACTAGGCGGTCGTATTAATGAACATCCCTTTTCTACCAGCAAATGTTCTATGTGCTTGAAGCCTCTGTCTGCCATAACAGCAGCTCCAGGTGGCAATGTTTCGAGAAAGCCACTTTCTTTTACAATGATTGCATCTGTAGCCCTTCCTCCATAACCAGTAGATATAAAATTTATTATTCCATTTGGTGTGGCGGATATTAAATACTTCAGTGTATTTGCTTTTTTATATTCTGACCACGTTAGACTTTGGTGAACTGAATTGCTTGGCTTATCAATTTCAATTTCCAAGCAGTCGATTATACATTGTACGTTACTATAATAAGCTATAAATGCAATAGGCAATGATTCCTTTATTTTTGATTTTATAGGCCACGTAATGAATCGTTTTAAATTTTTGCTTAATATTGTAACTGACTTTGCAAATATTCTACTAGCATTGCTTTCGGACATTCCAAAGTCATCAGCGAGTTCAGAAAATGGCAAGCCAGTTCTAATCTTTTTAAGTGTCACATATATGTTAACAACAGTTATTGGATTACATTTTTGAAGTAAATTAATAATATAGTAACAATCTTCGGGAAGACCCATGTAATATCTCGACTTTAGAGGAAGCAACTTTAACATTCTCCTAGACGAAAGTTCCTTTATTTCTTCGTTTACTTCGTTCTGTTCATCATCATATTCTGTTTCGCTTGATAGTGAAAATGAACTATCAAATTCTGATGTTGAAGTAAAACTGTCATGTTTTTCAAATGTCTTCTTTTTTGAAGTAACATCATTTTCAGAATTGCTATTAGAAAAATTGGAAAAATGTAATTTTCTGGAGACGGTCTCGACTTTTGACGTTGGAGATGTAGCACGATCTACACTTAACTTAAATGGGGAACATGCTATACTTTTGATAGTCACTAAATTGCACTGGATTATCTCACTTCGGTAATACTTGCGTGGTGGTGAAATAGTTTGTGTCGACTGCGCCCGAGTAAAAATCTCCATGCTTGAAGTCGATGTACTTGGTACATTGCCATCCTCTGACATCTCTACAGCTTCTGAAATTTCAGTGTTGATACTTGTAGCAGCAGATAAAATTTCCTGTATTGTTGCTCATTGCGAACGTTTTGCAGCAGCTTTTCGAGGGCTTCTAGGTGCAGCACGCTTCCTATCTGCTTGGCAAGCAAAAATATGTGGGATTACAGTTGGTTTTAATTTCTTCTGGCCGCCCATAAGCTTAAACTTAACATAGTTCTCCATGTCTTCTTTCAACTGCAATATAAAATAAGTGTAAGACAATATTTTGTTGTTACAATCTTGTAGGTTAAGTACTAATGTATAATACCGAGTAGTACATACTTATTAAAAATTTACTGGACTTAATTTACTTACGTTAAAATGATCTTCGCAGACATACAGACAAGAATGTTTTGACAACTGTGAAGGATCACGTCGCACCGCCTTTATCCATGAATCCATGAAGTTCGCCTTTTGCTTTCCAAAGGCACATAAAAGAATAATTTATCGGGTGTCCTTGATGTTGTATTTACACAGCCTGGCACTATACACCACTTAGGAACAATTTTCGTCGTTTCCATAACAAAACTTATTATGCAGACCTAAACACTGAATTAATACACGGGGTTAGTACAGTAACGCGCGGCAAAACAACTGTAAAGTGACGTAGCAATTTGGCGCATGCGCAAATACGTTTTAAGCGTTGTAATTATTATTTAAACTTGTTTTGTTTATACCATGACTAACAACAATTATTTGCTGATTATAATTTTGTTTTATGATAAAACACACATTTCTCGCACAACTTTACCTAAATCTGTGAGTGGTGCAAGTAGCCTATTGTTTAATCCAAAAAATAACGTTTTAATCTAAGTCGACAGATCCTTCTGAAATTTTGTATAGGGTTATAATTTGTCATTCTAAACAACTTTTATTAATAACATTTTACCGTATCATGAACAAAAAGGGTAGTTTACCTGAAATTAACATACAATTATCTCAAAAATAACGGTTTTTTATAAGTCGGCAGATCTTTCTGAAATTTTGTATCGGGCCATAATTTATCATTCTAAACAATTTTTCTTAATAAAATTTTGCCGTATCATGAACACAAAGGGTACTTTACCTGAAAATAAAATAGTTTTCGCTTTCCTGTCAAGGCCTACTTGTTTTTCAAAAACTGAAAATATTCTTAAAATTCTTTTCAAACCAAGCAGGACCGAATCCCAGAACCTTAAAATAAAATTCAAAATTTTTTAGACCATCTCACCTCTTGTAACATCAATCCTGGGACACACTGTATATGTTTAACATTACAATATTATTGCTCTACAGTTAGTGTCGTTAATTATTTAATATTTGTTATCTAAGTGGAAAAGCAGATGCTATTTTAAATAGTAATCTGAATTTGCCCTTTTGGTGGTGAAATGGGGGTTGTCGAAATTAAGTGTCTTTATTGCGCAAAGGACATTGGCATAGATGACCTAAATGTTCTAAAATGTTCAGGTGTACAAAAAAAAGGATGAAGAATTTAAATTAGATCATAACCATGGCTACTACTACCAGATACAAATGCAACTCGCTATTACTGGAGTTAATTACTGTGATTTTGTGGTATGGAGTAGTAAACATTTTTTCCGTGAAAGAATACATTTCAATGAGGTATTTTGGGAAAAAGAAAGCGCTATTGCTATGAAGTTTTTTAACAATGTGATGATGCCAGAACTTCTCGGTAGGGCATCCAATCCCGGGATCCCAAAATGTCGGTATCTCGGGATCCCTAATTTTTTTATCCGGTATTTCAATCCCGGTATTTTTCCCCAATACCGGAATTTTCGATATTTTTGGGATTGCTTTTGTGTGCACTGCGTCGCAGTTCGCAGAGTCTGCGAGTCGCCTTACCCGGCCTGGCCGGCGCCAGACATGGAGCAACATGTTGATAGATAATAATTAGTATGGTTCAGGGTAGTAGCAGTTAGCAGATGTGTCCATAAACGGCGTAAACTGTGTTCAGTTGTGTTGTCACTGTTGCTTGCATATTTACCTATTATACACCTACAAGCCTATGATATATATGGATAATACTAGAAATACCGGTTCTGAAAACAGGAAATCCCGGTATTGAACACCGGAAATCCCGGTATTGAATACTGGAAATACCGGTACTGAAAACAGGGAATCCCGGTTTGAACACCGGCAATCCTGGTATTGAATACCGGGATCCAGATAGAATTACTTCAATACCGAAATCCCGGAATTGAAAAT
Organism: Agriotes lineatus; assembly: GCA_940337035.1. Taxonomy (NCBI): domain Eukaryota; kingdom Metazoa; phylum Arthropoda; class Insecta; order Coleoptera; family Elateridae; genus Agriotes; species Agriotes lineatus. The sequence continues at coordinate 91,527,768 of OW679201.1, forward strand.
TCAGTTGGGTATTGGATGCCCTACTTCTCGGTAAATATTTCACAAATAAAGCAGTTAAGGATGCTGCAGCTAATACTGATTGGAATGTATTCAAAGAGTCGTTAAATGTTAATAATGGTACAAATTTAATGTTTTGTAATAAAAGTAGTAGTACGGAAACAAGGACCACTGCTCTCGTAGCCACGCAAACTAAAGATAACAGTATATATTGTTTGTGTAAGGGTCCTGATAATGGAACGCCTATGATTGCTTGCTGTAATTTGCACTGTTCCGTGGAATGGTTTTATCTGATTTTTATTGGTTTAACATCTGTACCTAATACTGAATGGCATTGCCCTTTATGTAGTATAAGTGAAAGTAATAATATTTTGTATTATATTGGTATTGGAATATAAAATAAAAGCAAATAAATATTTGATCGATTTATTTATTATCACTTTAATTGCAGTACTGTAAAATAAGTAAATACAAACATCATGTTTTTAAAAGCACGACCGCTGAGATATGTGAAAAACGCAGGTCTATTTTTAAATAAGTAACCGAATGCGAGGCATAAGACAAGGTGATACTCTGTCACCAAAGTTGTTTACTCTGGCCCTTGAAGACATATTCAAAAAATTAGACTGGCAAGATAAAGGAATACTAATCAATGGCAAACGACTAAATCATCTACGATACGCAGATGATGTTATCCTTATAGCAGAAAATAGAGAAGAGTTGAAACAAATGCTAACAGAATTAGAAGAGGAAGCAACCAAAACTGGACTCCATATGAATTTCACAAAAACAAAAGTCATGTGCAATGAAGACCCTAACATCACCATCAGAAATCAACATATAGAAAATGTATCAAACTATGTTTATCTAGGTCACACAATATCACTAGGGAGGGAAAATCAGACATCGGAAATAAACCGTCGAAAAAGGCTAGCATGGGCAGCTTTTAGCAAACTAAACAGTACCCTAACGAACAAGAACATCCCAATGTATCTCCGAATTCGTCTATTTGAACAATGTGTCATGTCGGTCCTGACGTATGGCGCTCAAACATGGACAATTACCAAAAAATCAATGGAAATGCTCCAAACAACGCAGAGAGCTATGGAAAGACGAATGATTGGAATTTCTCTAATACAACGAAAGAGGAACGAATATATAAGAGGCATAACCAAAATAAAAGATGTGAGTGAAACAATAGCTGAACTCAAGTGGAACTTTGCGGGCCATGTGGCCAGATGTCAGGATGAAAGGTGGACAAAAATAATACTGCAATGGAGACCATATCAGGGCAAAAGATCCAGAGGACGACCACCAAAGCGCTGGACAGACGACATAAAACTTACAGCGGGTTTATCATGGATGAGGGAGGTACAGAACAGAGATAATTGGAGGCAAATGAGGGAGGCCTATGTCCAAAAATGGACCGAATAAGGGCTATTAAAAAAAAAAAAAAAAAAACCGAATGCGCCAAGTAGCTGCTATAGAACACTGCAGTTTAAATTGAAACTAAATGAATTAATAACAGATTCATCCATTTTCAAGTATTCTATAATGTATATTGGTTATTTATATTTATACAGTACAGTAAACATTGCGCTTCCATACTTTGACCAAAATTATTTAAAAAGATATTTTTGTCAACTACACGGAAAAATTGCATGTTTAACACATTGGAAAATTCCATGCTCACGTAAAACTTTTACATTTGCTGGAAAACTCTCACTTTTCTTAACTTGTAGAGCAAACTACTATTAATTCACTAGCGATTTAAGAAGAAAATTAACTCGCTAGCATATAAACATTATAAACAGTTACTTATGGTTGCTATTATAAAGATAATAATAATAATGCCAGTTTAAAATGCCAAAGAAATAATAATTAATCGAGTTATTTAACAATATCAGTAACGGCGTAACTGGAGACTTGAGTTACCGCATTTATATTTTTATGGCGCTCAACGGCTTAAACCTGAAAAGAAACACAGATTGCAGGCAGCTGAAAATTATTTCGGTGGAGCAAATAATTCTCACATATAATCTCATAAGTCACAAGAGCATTAATTCTTTCCGGATTTTTTTTTGACTGCGTTCCAACAACGTCATATTAATTAGGACGCCTTCCAGGGGCAAGCGTTTCCTTTACAGAGACTTTCCATGTGAAAATATATTTTTTGGAACTTTTCCTTACTGCCAATCTCTAGCGTGCTTTTAAAACTTTCTTTAGTGCAACAAAAGTTATTAAATTCGTCCTACATTTTAAATGCGGCATATGCCGCGGGGTTTAAGCTACCTAGTGATAGAATAAAATAGTGATCGAGAAGCTCAAATAATAAAAGACAAATTAATAAAACATGTAAAAATATGAGCTGTTACTAGAAAATTAAGAGAACCGCGCATAATAGTGTACAATATACCTGTCACCTGCAGAATTAACGGTAGAAAACGCAGTAGAAATTATTAAAAAGCAAAATTGAGAACTAGACTTGGACAATGATAAAATTATTCCAAAATTTATATTGAAAAACAAAAAAAAACAAGTAATTTAGTTTTCGAGGCCAAAGGTGAAACGAGTAACAAGATAATAGGAAACAAATTCAAAATTCTGTGGAACCTCTGCACTCTGGGGGATTATATAAATGTTACAATATGCTACAAATGCAGTAAATTTAATCATCAAGCTAAAGACTGCAAAGGTATTTTGACTTGTCCTTTATGTTCGAACTATCATGAATTAAAACACTGCAAAGCTAACAAGAATGAATATTAATGTATTAATTGCATACATGATAAAAAATACACTAGAAAAGGGAAGTTTAATGAAAGTCACCCATCTCTAGATAAAAGTTGAATTTGTTTTTAAGTAACTCTTAGTAAATCTAAGCAAAACATTAGACTTTAATAATAAGCAACCAACAGCATTCGCAAAGTATTAAATGACAAGAATACAAGGGCTAAACAAAAAGCAAGTAATAATTTAATTAAGTGCGTACAAATCAATCTACAACATAGTAGAGCAGCTACACATAATCTGATAAATATAATGGATACGAACAATATAAACATGGCATTGGTACAAGAACCTTCTAACATTAATAATAGGGTAGCAGACACTCCGTCTGATTACAATGTCTATAGTTATAGGACCGGAAACAAGAGGGCAGCAATAATTATTAATAAAAAGTTACAGCCACTGCTGATTACTCAACTATCTAACGAAGACTGTGAAGTAATAGAAACAAACTACAGTGAATTTAGTTTAATGGTTAACATAGCTGTTTCGTTTCTATGCCAGCAATTAATCATACAGGTCACTTCCATAGTTACAAATGAGACCAATAGATTAGAGCGTGTATTTTACGAATTAACATAGGAATGATTTTTTGTCAAAAAGATAACTAAAAGTCATCCTAATGTATACCACTGCAGAAAAGATACAACTTGTGAGTTGGTATAGCACTTTAAGTTTAAGAAGAGTTTCTGATTTATTTTCAACAACATATCCCAATCATCCCAAACCTACTCCAGCTGGCATTTTGAAAATTGTGAATACATTTCAAACCACAGGATGCGTCAATAAACACGAGAAAAGAAACAGATCACGTTTTATACTAACGCAGGCTAGAAAAGATGAAATTCTGAATTTAATCGAAAATGATAATAGACTGTCGACACAAAGAATATCTAATGTTGCTAATGTGAGTAAAAGCACGGTACACAAGTTTCTTAGGCGAGAACGCTTTAAAAGCTATCATTTTCAAAACCATCATGAGTTAGTAGGCGAAGACGAAGAAAGAAGAAACATTTTTTGTGAAACAATGATGAATAAAATTAATAATGGTGAAGTGCCACTTGATAGAATTTTATTCACTGATGAGTCAACATTTTACACTCATGGAGAAGTTAATTCTCAGAACTGCAGGTACTGGAGCCGTGAAAACCTACATCTGTACAAGGTTACTCGAACTCAACGACCCCAGAAAGTAAATGTGTGGGCAGGGCTAATAGGAGATCGTATTGTAGGACCGTTCTTCATTGACGGAAACCTCACTGGAGAAAGTTATCTTCAGCTACTGCAGCAACGGATAGTCCCAGAACTCAATGCAATGAACATCGACGATGTATGGTTTCAACAGGATGGAGCTCCACCTCACTACGCGCAAAATGTCCGAAATTATTTAAATCGTGTATTCCCACATCGATGGATAGGACGAGAAGTGAACTAAACTGCAAGATCTAGCTCCGAATGATTATTTTCTCTGGGGTCGTTTAAAAAGTGAAGTGTTTAATGGTGACAGGATGACCTATGACAGGTAAAAAATAGAATTAGAATCGCAGCACAAGCAATAACTCCTGAACAGATAACTAACACTATAAATGAATTTTACAGTCGTTTAGGATATTGCCTTGAAGTTAATGGCGGAATTTTTGAACATTTGTTAAATTAATTTAAGTACGTTATTTTCATGTATTACAGGTAGTTTTTGAAATTTAATCTTTAAAATATTATAAATGTTTCTTTCTCATCTTTCTTAATTAAATTAAAAGATTCTTTATTCGCTTAATTATGTTTATTAATTTGTGTTCAAAATATGTACTTAATAGTTATTTAATCTACAAGTGTGTTAATGAAGGCCATTAATAATCGAAACTGTTTAAATCAGGAACGAGCGATAGCGAGTGACTGCCTTTAATAGTTAAGATTATTAATCGCCCATTAACAAACGAGTTGATTACAAATTTTTTTCATTGACCACAAAATCTTTTTTTGTGGTGAAAAATTTGATTAATACAACTAACGTCCATGCAAAACATCATGAAAACGTCAAAACGACAAAAACAGTTAATTAATGAAAAAGTGTATTAATCAAAAATAGTGGATTAATGACATATATTAATCCATCCTTTTTTAGAAAAAATAATTCATTAATATTGAAATTAACAAGCGGTCAACGAAAAATAATAACAGTAACCAGAAGATAAATCAAAAACTTTTTCGAACTAAAACTTGTGTTATCAACACACAAGTTGTACCTAAGTATCTACTTTTTAGTTGCACATCTACATTCCGGTAATAAAATTAAAGTTTCTTATTAAAAGGTATCTAATTCAAATTCCTATGTTAACTCGTAAAATACACGCTCTAATCTATTGGTCTCATTTGTAACTATGGAAGTGACCTGTATGATTAATTGCTGGCATAGAAACGAAACAGCTTTGTTAAATATTAAAATAAATTCACTGTATAATAATTATCACATTCATATAGTTAGTATGTACCTCGATATCAACGATGACAAGGGTCTGGAAAAACTAAAATCAATAATAAAAGTAACAAAGAGCAATAGATTGTTATTAGCAATTGACAGTAGTGCCAAATCCAAAACATGGCATAATAGATTTTAACAAACAGTAGAGGCAAGAAAATTGATGAATTTATAATGACTGAGGGACTATACATCATGAATGAAGACACAGGGATTCCAACGTTTCAAACAAGTAATGGATCAAGTTCTATTGACCTAACAATAACGAACAGTAAGCTAGTTCGGCAGGTAATTAAATGGACAAACGGTAATGGAGAAAGCTGTTCCGATCACACTTCGATATCATTTAATATAAATTTGGAAAACCAATATACAACATGGAGTTTTCAACACTCTAAAATGCGATATATAATTAAAGACGAACAAGGATATAGAAATCGTAGATAAAGAATTAGAGGATAAAGTCGTAAACACGGGAAGTGGGAATGCTGAACAAACCTTAGAAGGATGTGAAAAAGCCCTAGATACAGTGGCGTAACTACCGAGGGGGAAAAGGGGGCAGCGGCTCCCGGGCCCTGAACTTCAGGGGGGCCAACTGGTCTCCTAAAGTTTAAAACCCGGCAGGTCCAAACTCGGTCCCGTATAAAGTTTCAATAAGTTCGAGAAAAACACTCACTATTGTTCATTTTGCTTTGATGTTTCTGTTTATGAATTAAAAAAATAATTGAAAAATGATAACCAAAAATGCTTTGGCAAGAATAGGACTTACACTTGGCAATTAAGGGGCCCAGTGAAGATCACGGCCCCGGGGCCCAAAATTTGAAGTTACGCCACTGCCTAGATATTGCTTGTAAGAGCTCCTTTCCGGTGACTAAGGGCCGGTTGCAGAAAGCAATGTTAAGTCTGGTGTTAGCTAACATCGCGTCAAAGTGAACAAAATCGCATCAAATTTTGTTTACTAATGTATTAGTTACCATAAGCATTTGAGATTTGATTCGTTTTTGTTCACTTTGACGTCGCGTTAGCTACCACGAGACTTAACATTGCTTTCTGCAACCGGCCCTAAAAGCAAGAACAAAGAAACTAAAGGTAAAACAGTGCCATACAAAGAAAATACCAAAGAACCAAAAATTATGTATAATTAAGGGAAGAAAAAAAACGAAGATATGAAGAAGAAAAACGAAATATTAAATAGAGATGAAAAATGAAAAAAATAAAATCGTGGAAAAAATACTGCACCATTACTAAAGGATCCAACCCATGGAACCAAGCTTACAAGTTATCAACTGGAAAACTGAAAAGGAGTTTTATACTAATTACTACACTTCGCAAAGAAAATGGCGAATTCATGTCAGATGCAAAAAGTACAATAGGGCACATGATGAACTATTTTACCCCTGAAGATGACACAACAAACGACAATGACCACATAAACAGAAGAGAAGAAGTAAACATTCCATTGGAAACAGAAAATGATGTACCGTTCACTAAAAAAGAAATAGAATAGGTGTTGAAGAAGATGAATCTAAGGAAATCGCCCGGGAAAGATGGAATAACCAGTGATATTCTATTACGTTTGTTTATAACATTTCTTCAATTTGTAACGGCGTTATATAATGTGTTCCTTAAAAACACATATTTTCCCAAAAACTGAAAATCAATCATCATAATTCCTATTGTGAAGCCTGGAAAAGAGTCCTCCAACGATGTGACCAAATACCGTCCTATTAGTTTAATAAAGACTAGCGGCAAAGTTCTTGGAAAGTTGCTAATAAATAGAATAATGAAACACGTTCATAGCACGGGAGAGATGAATAATAATCAATTTGGGTTTACTCCAAACCGAAGTACAGTGGATGCTGTACTATTAGCCAAAGAATTTATATGAAAAAGTCTAAACTAAAAGAGTGTAGTAATTATAACAAGCCTGGATGTCAAAGGCGCATTTGATGCGGTTTTAACATCGTTAAGAACATTCAGATGTCCCGACAACCTATACGAGCTTACGAAACACTGTTTTAAAGAAACAGTTGCTACCTTGAAACTGAATGGGAAAATAATCGAACGAAATATCAGCAAGGCATGCCCACAAGGGACGTGCAGTGGACCCGGTTACTGGAACATCCAGTATAATTCGCTACTCTGACAGAACTAAACCCATAGCTTTCGCCGATGATCTGTTAATACTGACCGGGGAAGGTCACCTGTTAAGGCTGAAAACTAAGCCAATATGGAAATGCAAAAAATCATGAAATGGGCGATAAATAACAAAATGAAGTTTAATGAACAAAAATCCAGCGTAATGTTAATATCAAGGAATAAAAAATCACGCGAAGAAGACGTCTGTTTAAATAATAACATTTTAAAACAAGTAAAGGAGATAAAGTATCTGGGAATATATCTTGACAATAGATTCAATTTCAATAATCACATTGAACACGTAGCAACACTGTATGGGACTAGTTCACGCTCTGTCCAGTGTCCAGGAATGCAAAAATTAGATTGAGGCTGGGACAAGAGGCGCTAACAACTACATATATACAAAGGAGCAATTTTACCAATTATGTCTTATGGCGTACCGATTTGGATATCAGCAATGAAGTTAAAGTATAATCAAAAGAAATATGAACAAACTCAAAGACCTATTAATATAAAAGTAATTAAAGGCTTCCGCACAATTTCATACGATGCTTCCTGTATCTTATCAAGCTTAACACCAATCGTGTACAAAGTAGAAGAAATAGTTAGTATATACGGTTAGACGTAAGTACAGCAAAATGATATGTTTTATCGGGCTATTTTCACTGACTAGCTCTAGGGTGTTTATCGCACGACGTTTCGGGAGTTTTTAATCTGCCCCGTCTTCAGGTGTTCCTGGTTAGTCCTGCCAAAAACGACATCATTTAGAGAACAATACAGGAAAATGTAGAAGAAAGTGAAGTTCACGTGCAAATAGGTCTAGCAGTTAAACGAGCAGAAACTGAAAGTTTAGACAAATTAAATACTAAATGGACACAATCTGATAAGGGAGCCACCACCAGGCAGTTCTTTCCAACAGTAATGGATAAAACGAAATGGAATTTACATTTATTACCATCTTTTACGACGATACTATCGGGGCATGGAACTCTTAATAGTTAGTTTTACAAATTTAAAATAATAGACAGTTCCTATTGTATCTGTGGAAATTTTGAACAAACAGTGGATCATATAATTTATGAATGTTCCAAACTCGATCCATATAGACATAAAATCAGCGTTAGAAGATACAACGGAACCTGGCCAGCAACTAAACAGCAATTAGTGAGCGTTTATTTAAAAGATTTTGCTAAACTTGTTAAATGCATAAACTTTGAACAACCAATATATATTTAAGAATTATCAAATGTAACACTAGAATAAGCTGAAATAACCAGAATTAGAATTAATTTTTATAAATATATTATTCAATCATATTCTTATTGTTATTGATTACAACTAAGTATATTATGTAAGTTAACGAATGTAGTATTTTGTAAAACGGAGCGTGCTGACAATAAATGTATTAAAAAAAAGATCTAAGAGCCTGACCTCCAGCTTTTAGGTGCCCCTCCGGCCTGGCCCTTTTACTTTATACTTTCCTGACGTAGATCTGCTTTGTGACGGGAACCCGTCTCGTAGAGTATATCCCCTAACCTGGACCTAGCAGAGTTCTGCCTTGTGACGAAAACCCGTCTCGCAGAATGCTTCTTTAACCTAAGCCCCATTCCCGACGTGTTACGATATTAAATCTATCTAATAACGACAGGGTACCGATGGCACACGTCACATTCGGGAAATTGCACCGCTTGTCCTAAATCACTCATTAACTGCTCAAAAAACAGGCTAAACCTCGGCTATAACGATCAGTGATATGAGCGGGGTCTTTCTAACGGGACGAACCTTTAGGGACACGTGTTGACACAAATAGTATGATACTCAAAAGATTGCACGGGGTTAAAGGCGCCATCAGCTTCAGTGTTACAATCCCCTCGCAGAAGCTCGAAATCCAAGGGGTTTGTGAAGATAAGTGCTTCAACGCCCTCGTGAATCGACCACCGAAAGCGCCGAGCTTAGCATCCTAAGTAATCACGTCGCCGTAAAACTAGTTACTCCATGCACACCACTTTCAAAAACAATTGTCATTTTCGGCGGCATTAATAGCGCATGTTTCAGACCGACCGTTCAAGTATAGGTTTAGTTAAAAACTGAAGAATATCTCCATGGATTTCCTGCTATCAGACTTCATTTACCTGTCAAAGATTAAAGTAATTCTCCATATGCAAAAAAAAACATTATCCCAGATTTATTTGAACACGACTGTACACTTCTGTGCAATAAAATTGAGCACACACGGATTTGTTGCGTTTATTAATATCGTTTTTATTTCAAAAAGTCTTGGTTTTGGTCTTTTAATAAAGGTGTTATTTTCAAGTTATGGTGTTTTATCATTTATTGAAACAGCTGCTAGGCAATTAAAATAGACCCGAATTAAACAAACTAAATTATTGTGAAAAATGGTCATATCACGTGTGCTTAATTTTATTGCACAGAAGTGTACATTAAGATTACGAGTTAAGATTTATTTTGTACTTAAGAAACATTATACATTTTATTTCTAAACTGTGTATTCCTGTGCTTATACATTTGAGAGAACGAACCCATGGCTATCTGAGCATACTCATTCATTTTTCATCTGCCATTGCCATCAGTTTTTGTCATTGTCGTGTGTCATCTATCATTGTTATCTGGCGTTATCACCTGTCATTTGGCATCTGTCAATGTCATGTCATTATAGTTTTTCTTTGTCATTTGTAATTGCCATGGGGCATCTGTCAGTGACAACTGTAATTGTCATCTGTCATTTTTATCTGTTATTGTTATCTGTAATTCTCATTTATCATCTTCATCTGTCTTTATGTCATTGCCATCTGTAATTGCCATGTGTCATTGTCATTTATCATTGCCCTCTGTCAGTGTGAACTGTCACTCCTGCCATTGTCATTGTTATCTGTCATTGCTGGCGTAGACTGTCATGCGACACTATCATATAGCATTGTCATCTGTAATTGTCATGTGTCATTGTTATATGTTATTGTCATCTGTCTTTATCATCATGCAAGGTACAATATCATCCTCAGTGGCCACAATGTGTTGATAGAAGATAGACTAGATTATTTTAATCTGGTAGAGTCCATTTTCCAGCTTTCTGGAAACGATAAAGGATGATACTACAATGATTCGATATTCAATCTGTAACGCATATTTATTTACTCTCAGGAGTGCTAAAATTAAAGAAAACATCACTTCAAACAATTCCAACATTGGCTACCTTTACATCAAAAAGTAACTATCCCTTAATCCTATTATATCCTCTTTTCAAGAATACAAAAATATATGTAAAAACCTCTAATTTAAATTTGCACATTTTGAGCACCCTGTATAGCGTAACCCAAGCCACTAATTTACACTCACGAAGTAACTCACAAACAACATAATTTTTGGTAACTTCTTCAGCTGCATGAAATTCAACACTTTTTTGCATAAAATTGTTAATATCCACTTATTTCACACTGTAGAATAAAAATAACTTACTAATGCGCACTGCGGACCACCTTATATTGTCAAATTTTAGAAGTGTCTTCCACCTCTGCATCGTTGCCCGGCCCTGTAGGTATGATTGTGACACGCTACAAGCTAAGTAATTAATACTACTGTTTGGATATGTCTATACCGTATTTATTCACTATATACTGGTAGTAGGTACACTTTACAATTATTGTTGGTAAGCACATTTTATTTCGTCCTTTACGATATCACTATATAGCAGATGAGCAATGTTTATCCATCTGTTTTTTCCAATTTCATGAATATATTAGATTCCCCACTTTCACCCAGTTTTACTGTTCAGTTGCTTCAACACTCCAATGTAGCTTAAGTAAGATATTCCTGAAAGTACTGCAATTAGAAATATCACATCAAGTTGCATCAGAACAAGTCAATAGAAGGTGACCGGCACAAGAATATTCAACTTAAAGCAATTCTTTAGTTTACAAGTATACCCCTAGCGAGTCATAAAAAATTAATTTGCACTTCATAGATTAACAAATAATTTCAAGTTTTACATATATTTATTTCTCTTTTAACTCAATCAAGTATAAATAATTTGCCATTAATAGGCACAAATTTTACTTTATCTCAATTTAAAAAAAACAATAATTGACAGAGACAATTTTAAGCAGAGATGTTTATTTGAATTCTAATAGTTTTTATATCATAAAGCGATAATAGGTGGAAGTTTTATTTTTTTGAAAATTATTATATCTGTAACCAACTTAAATGTGTACACAAGTTTAATTTTATAAATAGCTTACACCCACCTAAAGTTTATTTTTCATCTGCTTGAAGGTTGTAAGTAGAACAATAGTTTTCTGTTGTATGTTTCTTCATATGTCTAAGTAATTGGTTTTTCTCGACTGCTTTATACGCACACACAGAACATGAATAAGGTTTTTCTCCTGAATGTGCCCTCATATTATGTCTAACTATATGACTTTTGCGTGCTGCTTTATAGTCACAGAGAAAACAAGAATAAGGTTTTTCACCCGTATGTGTCTTCGTATGTCTCACTAAAATACTCTTCTCTGCTGCTCTGTACTCACAATTTGCACATGCATAAGGTTTATCTTCAGTATGCGTCCTAATATGTCTAATTAATTTACTTTTCTGTGCTGCTTTGTACTCGCACGTAGAACAAGAATAAGGTTTTTCACGAGTGTGCATCTTCAGGTGTGCATTTAAGTTGCTTTTAAGTAGTGTTCTATATTCACACATAGAACAAGAGTAAGGTTTTTCACCTGTGTGTGTCTTCATATGTCTAACTAAAATATTTTTCTCTGCTGCTTTATAATTACAAGTTAAACATGAATAAGGTTTTTCTAAAATATGAATGTTCACATGTCTAATTAATTTACTCTTCTGAGCTGCTTTGTATTCACATGTAGAACAAGAGTAAGGTTTTTCAATTGTATGCGTCTTCATATGTTCATTTAAATTATATTTACGTTCCGTTTTATATTCACAAATTGAACATACATAAGACTTTTCTCCGGTATGTGTCTTCATATGTCGAACTAATTTGTAGTGAATTCCTGTTTTGTACTGGCATATAGAACAAGAATAAGGTTTTTCACTTGTGTGCATCTCCATATGTACAATCAGGCTGTGTTTACGTGCTGTTTTATATTCACAAATTGAACAAGAATAAGGTTTTTCTCCTGTATGAATCCTCATATGTACAAGCAAATTATTTTTCTTTGGTACTTTATATTCACAGTTTGAGCACGAATATAGTATCGTCCCCGTAGGGGACTCCATATATTGAATCGAGTTGCTTTTACATGTGGTTTTGGATTCAGAAACAGAGCAAGAGTAAAATTCCTTGGTATGAGTCTTTAAATGATCCAAATAATTACTATCGTCAGCTGCTTCGAATCCACAGGCTTTGCAAAGCAGTTGCGTTTTTAATGCACTTTTATTTACTTCACACATATCAAGCATTTCATCTTTTATATAAATTACTTCCCGTTTAATGTGCGTTAGTTGATCATTTGTGTCCTCGGAAGTGCTCTCAACAATCTCTGGCTGTACATGAAAGCTTCCAGCTACTTCATCTTCATTGTCTTTTGGTGGTTGGCACAACCTGGTGGTTACTGCATTACACAAATTATAATCAACTAATTCATGCTTCGCGTCCATTATTAGAATACAAAGGAAGAATTCAAAGTGATTGCGTGTAATAGCTGTAATATGAAATGCGGTACCTGAAATGCAGTTAGGTTAAGTCGGTTATGTTTATAAAACTGAAGAACAAATATGCTGTAAGTATATGTATTATTATTTTTAATTTACTTTGAAATGCATTTAGATCTAATAGAAGTTAAAAGAACTACTGAAATGAGATGCACAGTGCGACTAAAAAACAAAATACTGGAATCTATGTTTTCGAAAATTTATTACTTTAATATAGAGATACAGCAACGAAAAATACGATAAAACAGTGTGTTTTATATGAAGTTGAAATTCTATAAATACAAACTATTGGATATTTCTCAATTAACGAAGTTAATCAAAGATGAACAAGACGAGAATTCACTTACAAATAGAACCATCAAAATTAATAGTGTCGAACTATAAAGCATGTGAAAATTACCACATATTTATTTTATCTGAAACGAGTGGCACAGGAAATAATAATTTACGATACAAGTGCGTAAAGCTACTCTTTAGGCACGAGTGGGATAGAGTTACAACGCGAGTGAGCGAGCGTTTTAAGCCCCGCGAGTGACTAAAGATGCTTTACGCATGTGTATCGTACAATATTTTATCTACGATAGAATCTAGAACACACGGTAAATATAATTTTTTTAATGTAAATTAGGATTACCAGCAACCGGTCGTAATTTTGCGTGTTTTAAAAATTTTAAAACACGTTGCTACTGACAACGTGCCTAATGAAATCTTTTAAACACGTTACTACTGACGACGTAAACTAATGAAAACATGTTATTAAACAGTTGTTTTACAAACTTAAAACTGCCAACTAAAGGACAATTTTACACACTGTCGTAGATAAAGAAACATTATGAATGCTACAGAAACTGTAAGTAGTTCTGGTTAAGAGGCAGTGCGGCTATTGAACTCTAGAGGGCACCAAGGGAACCGAAGTCTACAAAGTTAAGGTCACTGTGTGTAGCGTTGTTAAACAATGGAGGAGTGAGCAGTGAGTTTCTTTGAGTTTCAGTGAGCACTCGTAGTGCAGGCGCTGGCAGTGTGATCATTTGGCACCACACACACCAATAAAGAAGATAAACACCTCACTCTCCTCCTCAGAAGTTGGACACAATTTTACGGGACGTCTTTAGTTACTGAGAAATACTACATCGATCGTAGAAAAGGAAAAAGGGTAAGGTTCAGGGTAATTTCAATTCCCCCAACTGGGGGCGGGCTGCTATAGGGACCTTGTGTCCCTCTTCAGCCAAGAACGGGAAATATAGGACGGGCGAGAGAAAGGAGAGGTGGAGAATAGAAGAGAGGCCAGGAAAGGTGGAGAAGTACTGCCCCGGCATTCGCCTTAGCGAAGGTACCCTGTTGACTCAGGAAAACCACCTAAAAACCTGAATCAGAGCAGACGGTCACGAGAATCGAACCCACGACCTCCCGAATGATAAGTAGACATGCTAACCACTAAACTACAGATCTGGGTCATCGATCGTAGCAAGATACCAAAATTTATAAGTCACTGCAAAGTTGTGACTAAACTACGCGAAAATGGCGGGCACTTGAAGTTCCAATTTGTTTAATATTTCCCTGTACTATTGAAATTGCTTATTTAGTTAAATTTTTTATTTATTTGCGTTTTTAGTGACAAAACTAAGACATTACAAGCATAAGAAGCTATTTTGGCAGAACTTCCAAACAAATATAAATTCAAATTATAAGTTAAGATTCGTAACAATTTCAACAGTATTTTATATTGACTAGTAGGACTCCTTGCAAAATATTTCACAAGTTACAAAACTTCGTTGTGGGCAGTTTAAGAGCATGCCTTTAGTAGTGAGGATAAACTCTCTGACCTAAGACTCCGCTATGGATTGCAGCTGACCCTCATAGAAAGTGAAACTGTTTCTGGTTTTACAATAGTTATTAGTTACTACATTACACTGGTAACTATTGCTATTGCTTTCAGGCGCGTAGGATCCGTGGATGCCAGTGGCCCTCTCAAATATATTTCAGAAGGGACCTGGTACCCACATAAATATGTTTTTTTCTTGTTTCATCATTAGTTTCTTACTAATTTCTTATAACAATTAACATGAAACTATACAATTGAATTGCAACAAGACCCCCTTCTGTAAACCGCCTAATTTTATATCACCGTTGAATGAGTGATATTAAATTTCGCTATTCTAGAAAATATAGCTGCCTCGTAGCGCAGTTAGGAAAGCGCTAGGCTTGCATTAAGCAAGTCCTCGGTTCAAATCCAGCGGATGCTGGAATTTTTCCACGGCCTTGGCGATTAGAATCGGGCTCAGTGGGACTATTCACAGTTAGGCATCAAATTAACTGTGCTCTACTTAGAACCACAGACCTAAGAGATAGAGTAACAAACTCAACACATCACCATGACACATACCTCACACAATGGTAGCTGCGCAAACACAAAATGCGCGCTTTAACTTTGTATCTCGAATCCGGGGCAAGATGCAAGTGCATAAAGCACCAGCCTCTACACCCCAAGGTAAAATGAGGTTATCGATAATACATTCTAGAAAGTAGTCGGCCCGGTCGGATATAAACAATGAAATCCGACTACTATAATAGGTAATACTCTTATGTAGTATTTCCTATGTTTTTTAAGCGCAATTTTTTTCATAAAATACTATTAAGATATTTACCGCCTTTTTGAACAGCCAATTGTGCGGGCTTGAAAAGATACATTTATTGACTTATTATAAGGAACATTAACACGTGTTATTTCTACGGGTTTAAAATAATAGTTGAGTGGACGAATAGAGAATATGCCAATACCACCTAAAGAATACAGGCCTCAGATCTCTGACTTCACAGGTTCATGACCGTAACGTCAGCTAAAGAAAGTTATATCTTACGCACATGTTGATTAAAATTCTCAATTATAATTGTTTTTTTAATAGACAGCTCTCTGGGTGCCTTTGTTAGTGTTTGGTGGTGTGCGTGTGAGTAATTTATCACCAGTATTGCACAAATAAACACGTAAATAACCATTGCAGGTGGTTCTGAAATAAATGGATTGTCAACGCATTGGGATTTGCTCGCTTTTCAAAACAGTTACCGCTGAATGAAAATTGTGAATAGTGGTTTATTGCAGTTGTATACCATATTAGTGCAAGTGTTTTTATTTATCTATCATGATTATTCCAAATAAGTGGTCAATTCCTCTGTGTTGATGATGAATTTTCATGGCAGCTTCTATTTTTTAATCAACCCTAGGAGGACCAAGAAAGGATTAAAAAGTGCCCACAAGTTTACTCGTAGCCAGTATGTTAGCTATTCGCATTTGTAAAAATCTCAAAAAATAAATATCCTAGCTATGTTAACACTTTATTAGATATCATAGGTTATTATTATTTTACTTTTTCGTAAATATTTTTTATGGCTCTAGAATGTACTCGTGGATACTAAGTACTCTTTCTTAGTGCAACTGGAGATAAGTACTGTGTCACCTAAAATCGCTTTTTTAGAGCTAGTAACATTCTACAGTGTTGTTGGAAGTCCAAAACTACAATTACACGCTTCAAATACTGCATATATTTATGTGAAAGCAAAGATAATATATATTATCTTTGGTGAAAGTCATAGCGAACTATCCAAAATTTGTCTAAATAGCAAAGTTGCTGATGGAAAAAATGATGGCAAAAAATCTGATTATAAATATTCGTATACAGTGTTCCATTATTTCTATTTTTAGATAGTAGTTTTCTAAGAATGCTTTATTAACTAAAAACGCATTTTTATTTCATTTATACAAAATGTAGATATTAGATGCTATATTAGTGTGTCAACATTTATTAATCTCTCTGTGGTCCAACTTTTACTAAAACAAATTTTGGTCCTCGTAGGGTTAGATTGCATATTTTCCACTTTTCTGCTTTGCAGAAAAACTTTAAAAAGAAAAAATATAATTCAGTTAGATAGACCAAAGAGACCCCTAAAACTTTTGTATTTACACCTTGGCTCTAGAGTTAATAGGAGAACAAATATTTTAGCATTATGAATTTAACATGGGATTTCCTACGTTGCGCAGACATTGTAGCTATATATTGTATAGAGGAGGTAGAACATTTAGATCTGGACGATCTTATACATAATTTTATAGGTGCTTTGTCAACTAGTGTTTCTGTGTTTGGTGCAGGTTCCTAAAATATTTTTTTGTATGTTTTTATATATATTTATTATTTTTAATTTCTATTTATAATTTATTTTCTAAAGAATGTTTTATTTAATTTGTTAGTCACGTATAGTATCTGCGTGTGTGATAATCTGATAATGAATAAAAATTGTGAAAATACATTCTTATTGTTTAATGTTATTTATGAAATAGTATTTTTTAAATAACTAGGTACTGACTAAAATGTGCTATTTAAGCTAAATATTTAGAAATATAGTAACTGATATTAATGGATCAAGCTTATAGGAAATTATATTTATTGAAAGTATGATGGCCTCAGAGTCTAAAAAACGCTCTGATAGCTTGCTGATTCTCGCTATTTTCAAAAGTAAAATCGTAAGACCTTATATGTAAATAATTTACTGAATGTTATTACAACATAACATGCTTTTTCTACGACCCCTACTAAAAGTAGGCCTTTTAGCACTTGTTTGTTTCACTAAAACTGACGTTTTATAAATCAGCGTGTTAAAAGTGAAATCAGCTGTTTACTTTTAGCCCATGTGCTAAAAGTAAACAGCCGGTGTTGAAATTAGAATTTTAAACTGTATGTGAGGTAATAAAGTTATTCTAGTTACTTCTTTCGTTAGAAGTAATATGTTTTGTAAATAATTAAAGCATATGTAATGAATAAAGTCAAATGTGTACTATTATAATTACCTTTGGTAACTAACTTTGACAGCTACCAGCTGCAGAAACCGTCACCTGTGCCGTCAAGGTCATCTCTTTACTATGACATAAGTTATAACTGTTATAATACAATATACAAACAATACAAACCTTTGGTAGATCGACTTTATGGATGAATAACAGTAAATTTAAGGCCGTAGAAAAAATATTGTGCACTTGCACTTGCTGCACAAATAGCTATTAAATAATTCGATGAATTAAATATGTGATAAAAATATTTGTATCGATAAAATTTGTTTCTTTATGAAAACGTTGTTGCCGAGCAAAACTGATAAGAACGAATGTTTATTAATCAAAAACCCCAGCCAGTTAGGGAAAGGGCTTTTATGCAGTCTGCTCGAGACTATTTTGCTTTTAAAGCAGCAATATTTAAGTATTAAACAATTAAATTTTACCAAAGAGAATAATGAAAGGTCGAATAATTTTTGATTTGACAAATTCTAGAAATAAAAAAGATTGTTTCCCTAGTATCACAGAAACAAAGATGCCGCATTTTTTTATAAACAAGGTAGCCACAATAGATATTTACAATACAATTACGATAAAAGCATTATTAAGCAACATACTCGTGTAAAATTTGCACAACGAGACGATAGCCGTCTGTCCTTTATCACTATTTTTATGACAAGTAAAAAATTGACACTTACGTCTTTATTAAGAATGTATTCAAAATAATGCAAAGATTGCTTTATTAATATTTACAACAATAGTAGTTTATGTAACTAGTCCTCAAAGCAAGGCTTTAGGGGACGAGTCGTAATGTTTCCGGACGAGGCGGAGCGAAGCGCAGCCGAGTCCGTAATATGAAGATGAGTCCTCTAAAGCCATTTGAGGACGTGTTGCATACAACGTTTTTTTGTATTAGCTCTCCAAACATTATAATATGAAGTTTCAATTACCATTAACGCGGCATTATATTAGGAGGCCGCGCGAAAATGTATTTTTTGCTCCCCAAACTGGTTACTTTGGAAACTGTCTAGGATCTTCAAAATGGCCATTTAGAGGCCTTGTACTTAAAGTCGTCATGGCAACTAATGTTTGAGTCCGCTAAAATGTTGCCATGACGACTTTAAGTACAAGGCCTCTAAATGGCCATTTTGAGGATCCTAGACAGTTTCCAAAGTAACCAGTTTGGGGAGCGAATACAAAAAAAATTTTTTTGTTTGAAATCGGCATTAAAGTACCTCAAAATCGTCATTAAAATACGAGGAATCGGCAGTAAAGTAATCCATTGTTTTACGACTTTTTTTTAGGTGGCGAGGCGACAGATAAACGTCAACCGACGTTAACATAACCTACAAATGTTGGTTAAAATGTTGTAATTTCATGATTTCTCGACTTCAAATAAAACATAATGTACTTCTCGGCACTGAAGTTCCTTTTTATCCCTCATGTGGTTTATTTGCCTTGGCCCTACGGGCCTCGGCAACTAAATCCACATTCGTGATAAAAAGCTAAACTTCAGTCTCTGGTATGCAAACTACTATTGTTTTATGACTTCCAGTTATAAATTTGCTTTGCTTCGATTATTTACTTATAAAGAAAAGTGAAAATTAGTGAGAATGAAGCCTTTAACTCACTCAAAATGAGTGGTATACTCCCGGGACTAGATAATAACTTTTTACCACGGTATAAATGAATGGTTACTAAAATACTGATCCAAACACTCTTATTGGACGAAAACAGACATTTGACAGTTGAGCGAAGTTATCAGTAATGATTTATCGATATTTGCCTTAAAATATGCATATAAAAATACAATCGACCTGTTACTTAAAAACACTTACACTGCAAGTATATTATAGTAAACATTAAATTAAGCTGATGCAGGTTTACAAAACTGTTTCCAATCAGTCGATTACTTGTGGCTCAATAATATGTATCAGCATTTCTTTTTTATATACTTTTTAGTGAAACGTGCAGATATCTTTTACTGGAAGTTTATTTTCACCTGTGCTTAAATTACTTAAACCACATTCTTCTAGTTAAAATACCTATATATAAAACACAAGTGGTGGATAGATAGCAATTTTTTTTCTTTTTATCGGCATCTAAATTTACAGTAGTCACAACTCTTTCAAAACGACAATAAAAAGAAGTTGATTGTGTTGGTTCCCTAAAAGCATAGGTTTTCATAACGTACACTTTTAAATAAGATGCTGTAACAGTTAAAATAACATGGTGTTGGCTTTGCACGGCCATGTAAAGGTTTGTTAGGTGAAATATACAAGAAGTTGCTTTCTAGTTATTTGTATAAATGACACACAAACCGCTATTTTGCATAACAAGTGCTAACAATTCAATTATTACTGTAATAATTACAGTGAACCAACACTAAAAAGCGAAATTACGATTATCTCTTGTTTTTCTTCGTTAAATTGTTGAGTAAAATATGTGACCTGCATTATTGTTATTGTTAGTTTTAATATTAATCTGATTTGCTGGGGATATGTGTTTGCAGAAACTTTTTGCATGTATTAAACAAAATTGATGGTAAGTTATGGAACATGCTGTATACCACAGTAGTTCCTTTTCCTTTGCACTCCACTTCATTTTATGAATTTTGCATGAAAATGTGTGGTTTTGGTTTACGTAGTAACCTTTGAATAAATAGGAGGGAGGAAGGACCTTACGTATCTCAACTGTACAACAGCTACCGGGACGGAAGTAGCCATCTTGAAACCCCACGAGTGATTCGTAAGCTGTCATTATGGTTAGTTGCGCGGCTTGTGGTTGTTCACAAACCAAGAAAAATTTAAGTGCTGGAATAACATTTCATCAGTAAGTATTAGTCTATCGATACAATACGTTAATTAGGGAAATTAAGAAAAGTTTTGACATCATTAAATTACAAAAAAAAAATTATAGTTGTGACCTTCAGACGTCACTTTTCACCATTTTAACCTTTCGGCGGGCGCGCTGTTGTTAAAAGTACAAAAGTACATAATTTTTGCAAATTGCATGCGTAAAACGCAAGCGACGGCCATTAAACTTTAGGTATTTCTTTATTATTTTATCTACCAGCAGGACATCCGGTCAGTACAGCCTCTGAAACTAATTTCGACGTATTTCTTGTCACTATAGGCTTTACAACGCGCGCCTGCTCGTGTTATTCAATGTGAACTAATTGGTTATTGGAATTAGTGTAAACGACTTGCGTTAATAATACAATGCAACTTTATAAAATATTATATTTAAAATCCTATATGAACTTGTCGCAGATTATCATATTAGTCAGGTATTTCATAAAATTATTATAAACAGTAATTTGTTGATGAAATGAAAAATTACACTGAATTGGGTGTTTTAGTTTCCCTAATGATAGTAGAAGAGATACTTGGATAAATATCATAAAAAAAGAAAATTGGACGGCAAAGAAAAGTAGTGTTTTATGTTCACAATATTTTACTGTGGAATGTTTCGACAGATCTTCACAATTAAAAGTACGATTATTGTCTACTGCTGTGCCACGTATAGAAGTGAACAGGCTAAAATTGTAGTTTGTAATCTATCTCCAATTTAGTAGAAACCCTAATAGAGAAACAGGAAAATCTCAAAATATAATTATTTAAAATATGTAGTGAATATATTCTAAATTATCAGTTTTGGAGTAATAATAAATTAAATTGAATTATATATACCTAACTTTCTTACAGACTCGACTTGCAAAAATTATTACAATAAATATTTAGAAATATTTGCTTAATTGTATGGAGCTTGGTGTCCCAGTACTAAACATAGTATAGCACGCCACTGGCCGAGCGGAAACACCTATCCGCCATATTGAAAACCCATCGCGGACCAAACGTGCTTGTTTAAAAGCTCCTTCCTCCCTCCTATTTATTGAAAGGTAGTAACTCGATAATATGCTTGCTGTTAGCCCATTGCTTCAACGAGTTACTTCTTCGTATTCATATTAGGTATTCCATGTACGTAAAAATATTACATGCAGTATAGTGTTATATTTTTTAAAGTAACCAACTTAACCTAACTATTTTGTTTTGCCTTTTATTTTCAGATAATGCATCCTGATTCTTAATGTTTGTTATAATAATGGACCTAAAATGTGAATTACTTGATCATTATTTGTCTAATACAATACCAAACATGTTACATGAACCTTTGACTCAAGTCATTGAAAGTAAAGTAGTTGCGAATTTACATGTTCGCCAAGAAACCATTCGGGATACTATCGACAGCAAAATGGCTTATCATAAATTGAATATTAAACAGGAGGAAGTCAATATAAAAGAAGAGCTGCCGGGTACGTGTGAAGCAAGTAATGTCCTGGCAGAAGTACTGTTGATTGAAAAGGTCTGTGTATATGAAGCAGAAGAAGCATCACAGAAACGCCATTTAGTGAACCATATGAAAATACATACTGGAGAAAAATCTTATTCATGCGCTAGTTGCGAGTATAAAGCAAAATATAAAAGTCGGTTAGTGAAGCATATGAAAACACATACAGGAGAAAAACCTCATGCATGTTCAATTTGTGAGTATAAAGCATCATGGAAAAGTAATTTATTGGACCATATGAGAACACATACTGGAGAAAAACCCTATTCATGTTCTATTTGTCAGTATAAGGGAACACAAAATTGTCATTTAGTGCAACATATGAATAGCAAGCATGCCGGAGAAAAACCTCATGCATGTTCAATTTGTGAGTATAAAGCATCATGGAAAAGTAATTTATTGCACCATATGAGAACGCATACGGGAGAAAAACCTTATTCGTGTTCTATTTGTATGTATAAAACATCACACAAAGGTCATTTAGTGAGGCATATGAAAACACATACAGGAGAAAAACCTTATTTTTGTTCCGTTTGTGAATATAGAGCAGCAAACAAAAACGCATTAGTTCGACATAACAGGACGCATACAGGGGAAAAGCCTTATTCTTGTTCTATTTGCGAATATAAAGCAGCCGAGAAAAAGACATTAGTTGAACATATGAGGACGCATACAGGAGAAAAACCTTATTGCTGTTCCATTTGTCAGTATAAAACAGCACAAAAAAGTAATTTTCTGGTCCATGTAAAGATGCATGCAGGAGAAAAACCTTATTCATGTGCTACCTGCGAATATAAAGCAGCACATAAAGGTTATTTAGTTAAGCATATGAAGACGCATAAAGGAGAAAAACCTTAGTCATGTGCTACCTGCGAATATAAAGCAACACAAAAATGTGATCTAGTTAGACATATGAGAACGCATACAGAAGAAAAACCTTACTCTTGTTTGAATTCCAAGTACACTTCAAGCGAGAAACGTTTTCTAGTTAAACACATGGAAACACATAGAAGAGAAGAATCTTATTTGTCTTTTACACTGACTAGCAAACAAATCGAGCCACCCATTTAATCTAAAGCTGAAGGATGCATCTGCAAATTGTTTTAATGTGTTAGATATTATATGTGTATTCATTGTAGATGACGGATGAGTTTGCCGTATATTAAACAGTTTATTTTAAAAATTAATAACTTTTTTGAACATTTAACATGCCTGAATCGGTGGATGTGTTTCAGAACACTGCAGACATGCTTATCCAAAATGTGATATAGTGTCTGGTGAGTTCCTTAACTTCCTTAATGTGTCTAGTTTTCGTTAACATTGCCTTAGCTGTTCTACCAACGTTTTTGTCTATTTAAATCAGCTGTAAGTCCACGAATTTAAAATCTAAGTGCATGAGTTCAAGAAGATACTGACCACAGTTACTCGTACATCCTTTCAAACACCAGTAGCTGCCTTCGTAGCCGACAACAATATTAATGGTATCCTGTAAATGTAAAGACGGTAACCACTGGGAGGTGTGCTTGTTGCCACAGAAACTGGAGCTGTATTAGTAAAATTTGATTTAAATTATCATACTGTTTTATTTGTTGTAACATATTTTGTACCAAAAAGTAATATAAACGATCATCTCTACGTCATTCAACGCCTGGAATATTTTAGGCAAAATATAAAAGTACCTATGTCGAGTTTACCATATATGTAATACTCCTATATTGCTAGTAGGTTGTGGGAACGGGCAAAACCATTACGGCGCCGACATATAGTACGTCCGTTTCTTTTTGGGCACTACGCGTCTCGTGTGCATGCTTGAGAATTCGAACTGCACAGCTTCTGTCACGCTTGCGCGCAATGTACCAAGTACGTGAAAGAGATGGTTGTCTGTCTCACTTACGTTGTGGCCTCTCCACTTACAGGCGCTACTATAAACCGTTCAATAGTTATTTGCCAAGTAGGTAGACATGGAATTTTGTTTTTAT
The DNA here is from genome assembly GCA_940337035.1 of Agriotes lineatus. Lineage (NCBI taxonomy): Eukaryota > Metazoa > Arthropoda > Insecta > Coleoptera > Elateridae > Agriotes > Agriotes lineatus. Next base: position 91,552,006 of record OW679201.1, read on the forward strand.
GTTAACTAAAACTAAAACTCCCTAGAAACTCTTTCTGACACATTGTCAGAAGCAGCTGTTATGTACAGGAGGCTCACGAAAGTGTCTAATTTGACATTTTGAGGTTAAACATGCAATGTTGCCAGTCCTTTCATACTTTGTTTGCCACTAGGCATAATATGTATGGACATCGCCGTCATGGATATCTATCTGTCAAACAAATTGTAGTACTAAAGTAAATATGCCAAAAGTCATTAAAGGTGACACAAAACTACAAATTACAAAGGCTTACAGGCATTATAAAGCTGACAGGCCCGACCTCAGTGAAACTGAAATCTTTGCTCGGCTTAGTGACTTTTGGGATGCAAGTATTTATGCATAAAACTTAATTGTTGCTTTAATTTTCGGCTTTGTACTGTTTTAGATATCTGAAAGAACTATTAGAAATATTATGGGGCGGAACAATTTTGAAATTAAACCTTTTGGCCCACGACCTAAAAATGATACATACTATTTGCAACATACGCACTGAAGAAGTAGTTAACAATGCGAGACAAATTGTGCAAGAACAACCACACGTATCTGTTCGCCATTTAGGACAGCAATTAAATGTTTCATATTCAACATCTCGTAGGATATTAAGAAGCAATTTGCATTATTTTTCTTACCGGTTGCAAGTGTATCAGGAACTGCTGCCAAACGATCCTCCGGTTAGATTGGAATTTTGTAACTGGTTTATCAATAATTTAGGAAATAACGATAATGCGTTTGAGAAAACTTTCTTTACTGATGAGGCATACTTCTATTTATCTGGCTATATTAATTCACAAAGTATGAGGATGTGGAGCGCTGAGAATCCCAATTTGTATGTTGAAGAACCGCTTCACCCACAAAAAATCGGGATTTGGGCTGCAATTAGTAAAAGAAGAGTTATAGGTCCTATATTTTTTTAAGGTAATTGAGTGCAGTAAAACGATTAAATTTTATTTTAATAGTTCAAATTTTAGGTTTTCTAAATGCACAACCATATCATACTGAAATTTTGTCGCCGTTTTTTGAAGAGTTACGTGACAATGAATTACAAACGGGTTACGTACTTTCAATAAGATGGGGCATAAATTTACTTAAATAGTTTTACAAAAACAGAGTTATTAGTCAAAACATGTCTACAGTGTGGCCCCCGAGGTCTTGTAACTTAACTCCCTGTGATTTTCTTCTGTGGCCATATTTAAAAAAAATCCATTCTTCAACTTCCACTGGACAATATTCAGCAGCTTTAACAAAGAAGTACCTAATGGAAAAAATAAAGAAATCAATAATAATGGCGTAATATTAAGATTTGAGAATAGAACGAGTTAAGGAGTTTACTTTCTTAGGAACATTAATCTCTGAAAACTTAAATTACACACAAGGAATTAAATCAAGGTTAATAAAAGCATCGAGATGTCCGGGCGCGTTAAATAGTATAATGTCCTTAAGACAAATGTCGCGAAATGCAAAATTACGACTTATAAGACTGTAATTCGACCCACAGCTACGTACGCATGTGAAACATGGACGATGAATGTGGCAGACCAAGATACGATAAGTAGGTGGGAGAGAAAAATGCGGAGAAAAATATTTGGAGGGACTCGGACGGATGATGGTTGGAGAAGACTTACAAACGAAGAGGTACAAAAGAAGTATGGAAAGCCAAATATAGTAGACTTCATTAAAGCTCGAAGGTTAAGATGGTTTGGGCATATATGGAGAATGCCAGATGGAAGAGCTACTAAGATAGTATTGGAAGGCAGAGCGCAAGAAACTAGAAGAAGAAGCGACCAACGAATAGGTGGAAGGAGGCAGTAATGGAAGACATATCAAGGAAAGGAATAGAAGACTGGAGAAATAAAATCATCAATAAGGGACAATGAAGACACATTGTTATGCAATGGGCCTAAAGTGGCTTGTAAAAGCTTTATTTATACTGAAAAAATACATAAATTGTAATATTTAAATATTTTTGTATACAATTTATAATTACAATAAAAAAAACGACTTTCATTATACCATTATGCCTACTCAACAAAGTATGAAACGTATTCAGAATCAGCAATTTGTCTTTCATGAAATTTATCTTAACCAATACTAAAAGTGGCACAAAATCCATAACCAAATCTGGCAACCACGTTTGTACATTAACATAAAATTATCATTTTATATAAAATGAGCATAACCTAACTTTTGTTAATGACTGACAGCATATTTACAGGGTGAAATTCATCACCCTAACATGGCCTCCTATCTGGCAAATAACTATTGAACGGTTTATATATAGGAATATTGTATATATGGAAATTACAATCTAACACAAACTAATTTAAATTTAACAAATATTAATTTCAAAATAAATTTCTACAGACGAAATAATTTGATTCAATTTAATTCGATTGGAAACGCCGATGACAATATACTGGATTAAATTCTTCACATCCATTATAATTAGTGATGGGCATAACCGGACAATTTTCATAACTGAATTATTTGCATTCGCATGATATTAATAAACGAATGATAATCATTCGAATAAATTTTGGCTCTCGATTCGTTTCGATTTCGGCGGTTTGCCGGTTCACCGTCATCTGCATCGGCATCGTAACTTGCAGTTAGCAGAGGAACTCAGTTAATCGTTAATTATAATAATTGTATAAATGATTTTTATTTGGTTTTTAAGGAGTTTAAACCATTGAGAATAGCTATATCAATACTAATCATAAAGAAATTATAAATATGCGAATACAAAGTATCTATTGAATCTATTTTTAGTTCCTAAAATTCTCTAGTAGCCACCCTTCCCTTTTCGCTTGCACATCATACCGGGATATTTTAGAATTCATAATTTATCTACGTTCAGCCTTCCGCGGTTCTAAGGACGCACACTTAAAATTTTAAACATCGAAATCCACTTCTTGTCCCACGTTCATATCATATGACGACGGATGGGCATCGACTGCTCCGTTATTAAAAAATAAATATAAATCTGTTACGACATTGGAAAATCTTATTTCGCATTCTGTTTATCCCGTATTAGACATAATCAACGGCGTTTCGAAGCAAAAATTTAGGCCGTTATAAATTAATACCAACACAGCTTCGGCAAATCTCATACTCAGCAGAGCGTTATCTTTAATAGGAACGACCCCATAAATTTAACTAGACGACTGGGAGTCTCAAATGTGTTAATAACATCAACAAGTAGCCGCGAGCCTCACTTGGGTCAATCAGTACAATCTGCCTTGCTTATGGTTATGAATGACGTATTATTTACAGAATTTCGATCACTTACAGGTCGCTGAGATACGGCACGTAGTACGTATCGGGATGAGGTTATTTTTCATTCGAATAATTGGAACGAAAACCGAGTTACAGAGGTTATTTCAATAACCGGATAACCGGTTATTTTTCATTCGAATAAGCCCATCACTAATTATAATAATAATACAAAGAATTCAGAGTTATTCGATATAATATTAAAAAAAATGGAAACAAATACTCTGTAATTATATGTATTACTTTTACTCAAATGGATATAGATTATAAGTAGAAAGCAGATTTTAGGTTTTTAGCCTTTCGTGTGTTTTTTAGGCACATCACTTTTAGGTACATATAAATTCATTTCAATTGAAACTATGCATTTTGACGCCTATTTGATATCACCTAAAATACCTATTTTAGGGATTATAAGACCTAATGCCCTATTTTCTGCCCATTTTTTGCATTTTGCACCTATTTAAAGTTTTAACCTACCTAAAATAAGGTTTTTAATTTGTTTAAGTATAGAATAGTTTTTTTTTTTTGCTTTTACAGAATTAATGTAAGTTTTATACGTATGCAACACAATAAACTGCTGTTTATATTTTCATCCTGTGTCTTCAGCGTATGAGTAAAATTGTGTAGTGCCACTGGTAGTGCGTAGGCGTAGGTCACCGAATTATTTTATTTCTAGGTAGTTCTTAATTTTGATCTCAAAGACGCCAAATGTATTGGAAATGCTCAGAATCTTATAAAAAATGGAATATTAAGTATGATCTACTATATATTAAATCGCATTTTGAACATATTGTCAATGCTATAACAAAACTGGAAACAATAGGGTTTTAGCTCTTACAGACTCTTTGCAAATATTCGAAAATGTGCATGACACGCTAGAAAAAGCTCCTGGAAATGTGGCAAAAATTGTTTTAGAGAAACTCAATTCTGTATTAAATAAAAATCTAGGATACCCTCTCTTAAGAATACAATTAAGAATTTACTTTGTGGTGAGAGAGTTGAACATGAGGTAAGTTTGACTAGCACCATACCTCCTATAAGTTTGCACCTATAACATCATGCGATGCTGAACATTAATTTTCCCGATTAACAAATATACTTACCAACAAGAGACCAACTTAGAGCAATATATATTTTGCAATGCCAACGTCTTTTAATTTGCATAATTCAGTATTTGTAAAATATTAAAAATTCTGTGAATTTTGCTTTAGAATTTGTTTTAAATATAAAAATTATATTCAGTTAGAAATTTATTATATTTTTTACTTTATTTATTATTATAAAATAAATAACTTGTTTTTTTAAAATTATATATTGGGGTTTGTTTATGTTGTACATAGTTTTTTATTTTTATGACAAATCAATTTAAGAACCTGACTACTTGATTCTAAATTATTTAAAAAAATATATTATTTTTTTATTCTAAAGTCAGCACCGATTTTGACATTTTTGCGCCCTAAATATGGATATTTCTAACCTAAAATAAGTACTTATTTTAAGTTTTTTCTAACCTAAATATCCGCTCTCTAATTTTAAGATTATTTATTTATTTATTTATTTATTTTAGCAAGTAGCCAACAGATCAACCAATTACAGGCTACTATTAAACAAAATATACATAATTCGTACAATACATACAGTAAGGTATTAATTAGTTAGTTAGTTAGATTGTATGGTAGTGCCAAAGCAAACAAGTAAGAATGGGTACCAGAGACGAAAATCACCTATAACTATAGTTGACATAAATATTAAATAAATATATTACAAACTCGCTAATTATGGGAAAAAAGATCTATATTAACTAGTTGCTAAAGTACGTGCAAAAAAAATTAAAAAAATAAATTATTATAATTCTAAATAAAATATAAATGGCATCCGTTTAACGAGCTATTGCTCTATTTACATAAAACTTAAATTGTTTTAAACTGCCGTGATAAATATCTATCTCCGAAAAGTTGTTATAAATCGAACACATACGCAACATTGGCGAATTATAGGCATAATTCGTTCTGTAATTCGGTATTGAAAAAACAAAGGTATTCCTAGAGTTGTGTGAGGGTACATGAAAATGCAGCTCCGATAAAAGGGTATCATAATCTACAGCCGATCGCACTAATTTGAAAATAAATATGCATGACTGCAAAGCTCTTCTTTTTTCTAAACTTAAGAAATTAGACTCTTGAAGCAATTCAGTATAGGGTAGATAGAGAGGATAGACCCCATGCATTTTGAAATACAAGAAGCGTAAAAATTTTTTTTGGACCTTTTCTATTAAATTCTTATAATTGTTGTAATATGGTGACCAAATAACACATCCATATTCTAAGTGTGGTCTCACAAACATATTATATAAAAAAATTAGGGAGTGAATTTGACTAAACGATCTGGCGTTCCGTATAACAAATCCAAGTTGTCCATAAGCTGAGTTAACGCAGTGAAGAATATGTAAGTTAAAAGTAAGTTGATTATCAAACTGTATACCCAGATCTTTTATATTGTTTTTCCTACAAACATTCTGATTATCAAGTGTATAGTTAAAGGTTATTATTGATTGTTTGCGAGTGTAGCTAACTATAGCACATTTATTTATATTAAATGAAAGGCGGTTTACAACAGACCATTGAAAGATTTTTTCAAGGTCAAATTGTAATAATTGACAGTCGTTAATGCAAGATATACTCTTATAAATTTTAAAGTCATCAGCAAACAGTAGACATTTAGAATAGGTTATTACATCGGGTAGATCATTAATTAAGATCAGGAACAGTAATGGCCCTAGGTTAGAGCCCTGTGGAACTCCTGATAAAACGTTAAACTCACGTGATACACAATTATTATATACTACATACTGGCGCTTGTTCTGAAGATATGATGCAAATAAGCGTAACATTTGTGGAGTGAAGCCAAATGAATACAATTTTTTTAAAAGTATAGTGTGATTTACCTTGTCGAATGCTTTAGCATAGTCCGTATATATTACATCCATTTGAGTATTATTATTAAAGCAATTAACAGTATCTCGTGTAAGTACTAGCAAATTAGTACTAGTAGATCGTTTGGGAATAAATCCATGCTGAAAGTCCGAGATATGAGGTTTAACATGACTGTATAAGTATTTGTAAATAATTGATTCAAAAATTTTGCAAGGAACTGAAAGTAGTGCTACCGGTCTGTAGTTCGTTATGTCACACTTTTTACCGCCCTTGTGTATTGGGCACACTTTTGTTAGTTTCCAGGCTGTAGGAAATATAGAAGTTTCTAGAATTAAATTGAATATGAATTTTAAAGGTTCAATTAGAAATTCGGAACATGCTTTGAATACATATGCAGGGACACTGTCAGGGCCAACTGAACGTTTTGGTTTCAATAGTTTTATAGCTTGAACTACATCTTCAGAGGATATGCTAGTTATGTGAAAACTGTGAGAACAAACAGACATGCCGGTAAATTGATCCACATCATATAATTCTCCGTCGTGTAGATAAACGGATTCGAAATAGGTTGCAAAAGCATTGACTATAGTAGTGTTGCTGCTATAAGTTTCATCCGCATACATCATTTCTTCAGTTACTGTGGAGCTATTTTTCTTAGTTTCTTTAACAAATTTCCAGAATACACTGGGATCAGTATTGATAGTATTTTCAATAGAGTTTACATATTCTTCATATGCATTTTTAATATCAACTTTAATTTTAGCCCTTAAGTAATTAAAAATTTGTTTGTCATTGGGCTTTTTAAATTTTTTGTATCTTTTCCAAACCCGTGCCTTCCTCTTTATCTCCCTAATGATTTGAGCATTGAACCAACTAGGGTACATCTGCTTTTTGAAAGATGTTTTAGGTACTGAGTCGTCTAGGGCTTTATATAAGTTTATATTAAAGATAGCTACAGCACTCTCAACGGTAGAAGCAGCGGCCAAGTTCCACTGAGTGTCCCGCAAATTACAGTATAATTTCATAAAATCAGCTCTCTTAAAATTATATTGGACACCACCAAATGAATTCGACGCTACTAAGCCCGCAGTGCTGTACTCGATTTCACAAATTAGAGGAGGGTGATGAATATCTTCGGGGACTAATGGCATGTCGCATTTATTTACTGCGACGTTTGTATTGCTAACTACAAGATCCAGCACTCTGTTGTTCTGGTTTGTAATACGATTAAATTGTTGAAAATCATGCATATTAATAAAATTAATAAATAAAATATTCTTGTAGTTTGGCCGTAAATCAGTAACTTCATCATTCACCCCCAACATGTTAAAATCTCCGAAAATTATTATTTTTGACCCTGTACTCAAAACATTCCCGTCAACTGCCTGGTAAAAAATCTCGTACAATTCTGCTGTAGATTGCGGTGGAAAATAGATGCAACAAATATAAAATGAAGTATTATCTATCAGAACTTGAACCCATATGTCTTCACAAACAGTTTCTAAAAAACATAATCTTTTACTTTTGAACTTCTGCTTAACAGCAACCAGGACTCCGCCACCCCTTGATATTCTATCTCTACGGTAAACTAAATAATTGTTCGGAAAAACTTCGGTATCAAATACGTGGTCGTGGAGCCAGGTCTCTGTTAGAACGATAATGTCAAAGTCGCTAGATAGAACATTCAACAAAAACTTATTTAACTTAGAGTTCAAACCTCGAACATTCTGATAATATATTTTTAACGTTTTGTTATTAATGGACATCGTTAAAGTCAATACTAGAATTAATTACGAAAATGCGACTGTTATCCTGCTTGCGCATCATAATCTTACCGTTCTTTATCCACAGAAACTTGATATTATGAGATTTTTTGAACACCCGACACTCGGCAAATAATTTCCTATTTGAAGGGGATAATGACTCATTGATATAAATGGGTTTGGCGATTCCTGTTGCGAAGCCAAGGTCCTTGGTATTTAAGTCTCTCTTGATTTTTCTGGCTCTCAGGAACTCTTCTTTATCAAGACGACTAACGAATTTTATTATAATTCTCCTGGGTTCTTGAGGGTGATGAGGATCAGGCCTAAGCCTGTGACAAGCGTCTATCATATGTTTTTCCATTTTGAAATTAAGTGCTCGACCAATGCCACAGACTGTCGTAATGATGCTTTCATCTTTCGTTTCTGGAACTCCTTGAACCTCGAGACAGTTGAGTCGACTATATTGCTCTATTTTGTTAATTCGCTGTTTCATTTCAGTGTTTTCTTCCCGCAAGACCTTATTTTCAGTTTGTAAATTTTCCATACGGTTCAGGCAGTCATCGATTTGCTTATCTTTTTCTTGGATTAATGTTTTTAAATCTCCGAGCTGGTCAGTATAAAAATCTAAAGTTTTTTGAAAATTCTCGAGCTTATCCGATAGTGCCTTGTTTTCCTCCTTGACCGCTTCTTTAACTGCTGACGTTATAGCACAGAATAATAATAACCAGAAGGATATCTTCTGCAAAACCGCATTGATGTCGACGCCGACAACGGGTGACCTCGAACCTTTGTATTCCATGGGCTCTCCCCAAAGCCGCTACCTACACTTGCCGTTTCGGGGTAGAATTTCGGGGTAGAAACGTCTCAAGGCTATGCGGGGCCGGCGGTCAGGTAATACGAGATATCCTTCTGGTTATTATTATTCTGTGGTTATAGCCTGTAGTAATTCTGCATTCATGCTTGTAACTTTCGATACACCTGTATTACTATCAGCTGCACTTTTGCCCTTGCACGACCCGCAACGCCAAGCGAGTTTGCTTTCAGTGCTGAGACCACGATAGCTAGTTTCCCGAAGATTCGCGCACACATAATGAAAACCACCACCGCAGCTCTTACACTTCACAAAATCTGACTCTGATGGCAAATTCTCGTTGCATACTCTGCACAGGACCATTTTGCAAACTCAAAACTAGTTAACTCACAATATGTACTTTGAAAATTAGCTTTGTTGCGGAGCGACCCACTTGTACGTTGTACGGTTGTACGGTTTTCGATTATAACTATATGAATAAAAATTGTGTTCCAAGAATAGGTTAATGAAAGCTACGATGCTGTAAACTAAATTTTTCGATACAAACTACTATTATTCACCTAAAAATGCGTTTAGATGTAATGGAATTAAAAAAGCTGCTTCAATATTTTCACAGCGTGGCTAAAAAAATCCCAGAATCTAAGTTTCCCGAAATAATATTACTTTAACATAAAATTACAGAAACGAAAACTACTGAAAGAGTGAGTGCTTTCTCAAAATCAAAATTTAGAAATAGAAAATATTGGATAATATTGCTTCCATCAACAAATTTTATCATAAAAATAAACAACATAGTTATAAAACAGAAATAGAACCATCAAAATTAACAGTTTTTACTACTAAAGTATCAGAACAAAGACCACAGAAGGGATTTTTACCTGAAAGGAGTGGTGCAGAAAACAAAAAATTCTGAAAATTAATGCTGCAGAAACTGCGAATAGTTCTGGTTAAGAGGCAGTACTTTCTGAATTAGTACTACAAGCACATTTTGTCTTTGTGCTCTTTGACCCTTTTTTATTAGGCTTATTTTGGATCACATAGGTATTAGATTTCATTCTGTTTGATTTCTTGTTAAGCAAAATGTAGTACCTACCTTTTAAGACAAAGTAGTCGAGTAAGCACATCTCCTGTTGCCGTGCGCAAGATTTTGCAAGAAGTAGGTCCTCATTTCATAATCGGCCTGCTGTTTTGTAATGCACCAGCGCTGGAAAGACGAATTCGCGTTAGCAGTTTTACCCTAAAGCGCTTGCACAGCCCAAAACTATCTTTTATTATTTAATTAGTAGGTAATTTGTGGCCCGATTCTATATTTTCCCCGTTTGGAGTGCATCCAATAATAAAAATTACGTGGACTCTGGAGTGCACCGAATTCTCTCGTTTTAGAAGGCAAACATCTAGAAATAATTTAATTAATAGCTTTTTTGCATAAAAACAGACTCAAAAATCACTAATTAATCTTTTATTAATGTAACATGAATTATCTATAGTTATGTAGTCTAGCAATAGGTACTCTAGTGTACATAACTATAGATATGTAGTTCATGTTACACATATATTGTCTTCTTTTTAATTCCATTAAGGTAGTCTACTATTGCTTAAAAAATCAATAGCAATTACCTTTTTCCAGACAGACACAGCTTTCTGATGCTCTCCTCCAAGACAGCAACAACAGTTTGGTTTAAGTTTGAAACAAGTTTGTCATGACAACGGTTAATGTTTGCAACAAGCTTGGCTTGACAAGTCTGAAAACTTACTGCAAGCTTAAATCGAACAATCTTGTTACTACAAGACAAGCTTGCAGGAAGCTTTGTCGCAAGAGTACAGGAAGTTTTTTTCTGGTAAGGTTACAGTAAACTAATTTGTAAGCTTAAATAAAACCAATCTTTAAGCTTATACTGTAATATGCTTGATTTACAAGATTGCAATACACTTTTCGCGGAAAGTCTACAAATGTGAATCAAAATTGATTCAAACATGAATTATGGGTACTTGATACAGCTTTTTAAAAGACATCATGATAAAAATGATGCATCTAAGTATAATCTAACAGTAAACTTTCTGGCATCATAAACATTTAGAGAAAGCTCATGAAAGATTGCAACAGGTTTCATTTTCGGAATTATTGTTTGACTTTAAAACCGTATACGGACACTGACACAAAAAGGAATGTCCATTTATATAAAATCCAGTTGTATCTGTTGTAAGAAAAGGTGGCCAACTTATTTTTGTACTTCCTGATTATCTACAAACATGAAGTTTGTAACAAACCATCCTTGGTTGATTTGAAAAATTCCAAATATGGAAAACGCAATATGGTGGATCTAAAACGGTGGCCTTAAGATTTCGATTCTTCGAGAAGACATAGAAAGTTGAAATGTTTATAGGAGTTAGTCCATGCCATAGAAGGGGCCCTTAGAGTCTGAAATAATGTAGTAGCCGAGCACCATACAGCAGGTCTTCGCAATTATTCTACAACGGTTTTAGTATAATTGATAACCGCACCTGGAAATATGTTAGTCCTGCGTTGATTAAAACAAAAAACCATAATATCTTACGCAAAAGAAAAAGTCTAATTGAAGGAGCAAAAATGAAAATAGCCCATCGCAGGTATTTTTTCTTTGTTTATTAGTGATGACATTATCAATACATCTACCAAGCCACATCTGTTCACCAGGATGCCCACATCAGTAATTCTTGGCAAGTTATTGATGAAGACGGAATAAGAGCATTTATTCGAATGCTCTTACTAGTAAGAAGATTTGGGAAATCAAGAGAAAACAAGAATTACTTGTGAACAGAAATAATGATCTTTGCAGACCTATACAATTATACATTCTACAGCGATATGTGCCGCGAGAGTTTGAAAGGAATTCTAAGATTTATACGTTTCGATGATTTGACAACAAGGTATCAGATAATAGAAGAAGAGACGTTAGCTCTACTTAGAAAAGTTACTGACACTGTTGCATCCAATTGTAGGACATCTTCCGCAGCTTCCTCTGTTGGAACAATTAATAAACAATTGGTAAATTTATGAGTTCTCTGTGACGCAGAACACCTTTATTGTTGAAATTTCGGCATCCCGTTAGGTAATGTTGATGACGTACGTAGCTGAAGTAAATCAAGGGTAGAGCATTGTAAGTCACTTTGCAGAATTTTGAAAAAAAATGTGGTCGAAATATAACTACCGACAGTTTTTACGAACATGTCGCTCTTTGAAGAACATTTGCAGAATAAATTGACAATGAGCAAAAAATAACTCAATATGGCCACAAGTAATTTTTATCGTCCATTAAAAAACAATTTTAAACAAACGTTACTAATCTCTGTTCCACACGCACAAATAGGTAAACCGCTTCTCACAAATGTATTCGTGCCCTCGAGCAGTTTCACACGTTGCAAATGTATCAAAACGCGCCAGATTTATCCATGTACCCACTTGCTCGTGATACGGGTTTTAGAAATATGACCAATGGATAAATTCTGTTCAGTTGTTGCGCGCTTTTGTAGAGACAGTGTTAGGTCAGTAGTCTTCAAAGTTTGGTCAAACTATACTCGAAGACGACCAAAGATATGCGAGCGGAATTTGGCATACAGACAGAAATCTGTATACCTAATAAATATTAAACAAAAAGTTATAAAAATATATTAAAAAAATATCGAAAAAAAAACAATTCATAATAACATACAAATTAAAATCAATACATACCCTTGCATGTTTATTATTGTTTACATTTTATTTCCAATTGCAGGTTGACGAAAGATATTGCAGGATTTTAAATTTGCCACCATTTATTTTATGCGTTGATTGTGAACTGACGGTTCAATCTAGTAATGATAAAATGAGGCAATCTCTTAAGCAATTAAACGGACAGCCAGAATACTAGTAAGATATAAAGATTGTGTTATGAACTAAAAAGGGGAGATTGTTACCGTCAAAAAACGTTATTAACGACACCGAACAAGCCCTCAAGTCGGCTAAACAAAGCCACACGATTGGGAGCCAAAATCTGTTACCCACAAAAACTACTTTAACGACATAAAAACCACACAATCGGGAACTTAACGGGTTACGTAGCCCCAACCCCGTTACGATGGACGGTAACAAAAGGTTGCTCCGACTTGGGAACGCTCAGCAGGAGGGCAGCTTCTTTACGACCTTTGAATTAAGGCCACAATTCCATTAAACCAGATAAATGACGTTAAATATTGATGCACCACCACATTCAGGCTAAATAGGGAAAACAAAATCAGCAACACAAGTGAACGCACTCAAAATGTGAGCAGCTGAATCGAACCTATCTTTAGCTGCACTTACTTACACTATATGGATTCTTGTACATCAAAACAAAACACAAAAAGGCATGCAAACACCAATGAAAAACATAGATAATTAACAATAAACTCTATTAAAGTAATACAGTATGTGAATGATAATGAACATGGAAGTGTTTACTGGTTCCAGTTAAAAATAACAAGCAAAAGGGGTTAGTTAGGTTAAATTGCGACATTTAAACTAAACACAACGGTAAAATAATAATCAAACGTTAAGGCTACATTCTAACCGTAATAATTTTAAATACTTCACAAAAGGACTACGTTACATGTTCAAAAATGAGCAACAATTACCCCAATAGCGGTACAACAATGTTTACATAAACTTAAAACGCAAAACAACATGTAGACAATAAAACTTGACTATAATGTTCAAATTCCTACAATTTAAATAAATAATGGACCGACGGCCAAGATAACACTTCACTATAAATTTCTTGACGTTACAAACACTATTAAATCGACAAATACCTTGATTTGAAGAAATCCAGACATTACGTAGTGATGTCCAATTCTAGCTGCGTGTCTCACCTCAACTATACCTCGAAAAGAACGACAGGGAAACTGCATAAGGCCGGTATGCAAGCAGGTGTGACAACATTAAATCCCCGGGACGGAAAGAGCGAAGCACCTTACAATAGGTAGATTTGGTACAAGATCGTATACCAATCTTGGATTCGGTACTGCAATTGGCGACTTCATTACGGTGATGATTTAGCACATAAAAGAGGCTTTTTATTTAATAATCCAATATCAGCGTAATTGGAGGTACCCAGCTCTACGATACACAAGAAACCCATGGCTAAACATTTAACGATACTGACACAGTTATGCGATTTTCTTCAAAAGCTTGCTGTCGCATCTACATAGTACACAAAACTTATATATGAAGTTTCAACGCCATACCTCTTTTCGTTTTTGAGATATTCTGTTCACAGACTGACACACAGACAGACCAATGAACAAAAACATGTTTTTTGGGTTCAAGGGACTCTAAAACGTGAAAATCTGTTGAAAACTCAATTTAGAATTTTTGGGGTGAATCCAATACTTCCTTTATCGTAAAAGGAAGGAATAACTGATAATTTTAACTAATTTGAGTAGAATTTAAATTATTATTAGTCTATTACCCAAACTGCTAAATCTATTATAGTCAAATTTATACCCATTCGGAGTCACGTGATAATCTAGTAATTTTACGTATGTCGATTCTTAAAAATGCAATTTTAGGGAAATAAATGACATTTCGTTTTGTAGGTTATCCTGACATATGCCAATTTCTAAAACAAGGTTGCTACGGGTTTATTCTCTTATATGAAATCAAACTGAATTTACAGGTTAAAGAAAACATAACATGTCGTAAAATGTAAATATAATAAAGATATGTCAGCTGCTACATTAAAAACCTGCTGCGTATAGCAAATTTTAAGTCAATTTCTGTGCATGCATATTCTGTTATAGAACATTGCCATTTGAAGCCTATTTCCTTGCACAATCTATTTAGGGAAGAAACTGAATGTGAAAAATCTCCAGATTCTTCAACCAAGCATTTTTTAGATTTTTTATGGTTACAAATTCTTTAGCTACATACATTTTATATACAGTGTCTTGACTGCTTCGTCGACTTCCGTTTTTGCATTCTTCACTTTCTGGCTCATATTTTCGGTAAATTGTGCTCTCCGAGATATTTAACGCAAGAGAAGCACGGCGAACAGCGTTGGAGGGTGAAACTGTTGATTTACTATTATTAATATTGTACTCTTCATAAAAAAAAACGCATAATATTCAAATTAATTGTTGTGACTGCTCGTTATACCGCATGTCCGATGGTTTCTTTTAATTTCCAGTTTTCGGCTCAACAATTTTAGGTTTTATTACCCTTATCTCAATAACTTACACGAAAAATATAATCTGACAGATTAGAAACGTCAAATTTTTAAAATAAATTTTATGAATCGACATGCCTTTTTTTCAAATTTCTTCCATTTCATCTATTTTACTAAAGATGAACAGAGACAGACAAAAGTCACGTGACTCCGAATGGGTATAATTTTGACTATACTATCTTTTTAAAATTTCTATTACGGAAAAAATCAAGAGTTGACACTGGTGCCGCGTGAAATTGATTGGCACCAAGACTGTTAACAGGTGCGGGTGTTTTGAAAGCTAGTTGATCGTACTTACGAATTATCATCAGTTCCGTGCTGGCTAAAATAGCCGCAGACAGTGCTTCATATATTGTGTTGTGGCCGGCATTATTCGCCACCGGCTCATTGTGCCTCTGAAGGGGACGCCAGCCGCCAAAAGCGCCAGATCCTGTTGCCTTCGCAACACCTGTTTTACTACCCGGCTAGAGCATTGGAAGACCCCAAAATCAGATTAGTTGCTAGCTATAATCACCAGTTAAAGTGAAACAATTTACAACACCTGGAGCACTTGCACTCGTGTTTGATAGCACGGGGAACCCGTGTGAACAGAGCTCCGCGATTACGTCAGGTGAGCGTGTACGCGTTATCTTTGAAGGTCGGGATCCGGTTACGAGACTGTTTCACGAGTGGACAACGTCGCGTTCAGGTTATTAGTGTGCGCCCCTTGACTTTGCGTTGATATATAAACTTTAAGCATCTATTTAAAGCATTTGCGTATATGTAGCGTGCTATCGCCTTATTTTATATTTGTTTATATGCATATTCTTGTGTTTGTGTTTTCTTACAGATTATATGTTGTTGATGTAAGCTGTTGGGTTTTATTACTATTGGTGTTTGCATGTGTAAATACAACATTTCAGGTGACAACGAGCTACCCCAAGACAATATTAGCTTTCCCTTAGCCGTAGCTGTTTAAAAGGTACTATTACATGGACGGCACAACAACATTTGATATCAACTAAAGATAAATTAAAAGAATGGGATAAATACCTGGAAACAAATCTATATTTTTATAAATTAGCACAATTAATATTTAAGAAATTTCCAAAATTAACATGTAACAATGATTTTCATAATTATAATACACGATGTAACGACGAACTTCGTTTGCCTAAAGTTAATCTGCCCTTCATACCAAATGGTGCCCTGTATATGGGCATAATTTTTTAAAATAAATTACCTACACATATAAAGGAAACAAATACGTTTGAGGTATTTGAAAAACACCTTACGTTTTGGCTTCATTTTTTTTACAAGTGATGCATCCCAGTCCGTTGCTCGGTAGGAATACTTTTCTTTTGTTACAAATGGGCTCTTCCCATACAGCCATTAAGGCTTCTTTATATTTTAAATGTTTGATTTTTTCTTTTGTTTTTTTCTTAATATATTGTACAGTCGTGTGCAAATAAATCTGGGACAGTGTTTTTTTCACATGCAGATTCGGTTAAGAATTTGAAGAATATTTCCATGGATTTCCTGTTATCAGAGAGAGTTATGAGTTTCAGTACCTGTTAAAGTTTAATGTAACTCTTTCTGATAGCAGGAAATCCATGGAGTTATTCTTCAATTCTTAACTGAATCTGCATGTGAAAAAAACACTGTCCCAGATTTATTTGCACACGACTGTACATGCATTTGGAAGATAAATAAATAAATAAAAATAAATAACCTAAATAAAATTGCAATTTACCTGACTTCACTTGAGATCAAAGACTACCATTAATACTGAACCAAATTAAAACTAAAATATACTAAAATAATCAGACAAATTCAAGGAAGGTCACTATCGTATTTAAAATGTACATTACAAATCACGGTTTTGATTAAAACATATAAGTAAAGTGCATTTTTAAACGTAATAATGCACTTTATTTATTTTATTTTAATTAAAACTAAATTTTAAATACGGTAGTGGTCTTCCTTGAATCTTTCTGTTATTTTCGTATACTGTAGTTTTAATGTGGTTCAATATTATTCGTAGTGTCTGCTCTCAAGTGTAGTCAGGATAACGGCAATTTTAGGTTATAATTCTTGAGAGTAAATCGCCACCTTAAGTAAGTGCATCATTTTCTTATTCTTCAAATTCGTCAAGGATAAGTATACGCCAAACATCGCCATTACCCAAGGACACCGGAAGAAAATGGAGAAATTGGCTGCGAACTAGGTTGTTACTTATTTATTTATTATGTTTATAAATATATATTTTCTTCATTTAGATGTTCTTTTATAAGCATTTATTTTGTGTTCTAGAATTTGATATTTGTTAATTTTTATGTAATAATTATTGTTGAATTTTTAAGAATTTATCGTTGTAATTTAATAAATATGTTTCTTCTATTTGACTAGTGTTTATTATTGTACATTGTTTCAGCTGAATGTATGTAATACATTAATAAAGTTTTTTTACTAGTGTTTTCCTGAAGTAATTCTTTTATTTACACTAAAGTTCTGTTGTAATTTGTATTTAAGAAATAATTTGTAACTTTTAATTGGTGATGTCTAGTTTTAGCATTATCAATTAAAATTTATGAATTATTTTTTAAATCAAATTTAAAATTAATCTGAGTTGGGGGTTGCCTATATGCGTCATTTAAATCTCCTGCTCTTGTGTGTAATTTGGTCACCCCGTCATCAAGGTGCAGTTCTGTGAAAAAATGATGGCACGTTGCCAGCTTTTAGCATGGGGAATTCCCTTGTATTAGCTATTATTATCCATTTATTTGACATCCGCACTGTCAGTGCCAAATAGGGGACTTCTATTTAAGATAGCATGAGACAGAATGATTCTACCCTAGTGTTGTATTTTGCTACCAGTGACACCAATATAATGGCAAGAATAACTCTAAATTACTAGTTACTATTGAATATTACTAGTTAAGTTGGCATGTACAAATACAATATAACCTGACTTTCTCTATTTGTTGTTGTTCTTTGCTTTCTGATTCTGTTCCTTGTAATCCGCCAGTAGCTTGTATCGTGTGTTTTACTAAAAGTGTTTATTCCTCCACCATATACTCCACTAAAGGAAATTTGCATAAACTACGCTAAAGTAAGTTCTTGAACTCAATACATACTTTTATTTTGTGTTATTTGCTAGTTGTAAAAGAGTAGTGATGTGTAATCATTCATTTTATGTTTTTAGAAATACCACAAAATGCCGAAATGCTTTTACAAGGATTGTAGTAACACATCCAAGTCTACGAAGTTGAAAACGCTGCGATACCATCCATTTCCTAAACCAAAAACAATCCTCGCAAAATGTTTTTTATGGTTAGAGTTTCGTGGTAATGAAAACAACTATAAATTACTTATACCCCCATTTCTTGCGGGTAGATCTAGATTGACAAGAGGGGAGGAAATATTGACAAAACGAATTGCTAAGGGGCGTATCCACGTTGAACGAGCAATCTAAAGGTTCAACACTTTTTTAATAGTTATTAGCAAAACCAATTCAGATTTCCATGTTACCGCTGATATCAAATATATTTAAGTGTGATTTGTTTTTGGTCAATTTTGAGAATCCTTTGGTTACTTGATTGTTTCTACTTGTATTTTTCTATAATAAACTTTAAATTATTTTATTACTAGTTGCTTAATTGATACTATAATAGCTATTTAATATAGAAGTAGCATAAATAAAACACTTATTATGTGCTTTATTTATGACTGAAAGTCAGGTTATGATGTACTTGTACATGCCAACCTAACTAGTAACATTCAATAGTAACTAGTAATTTAGAGTTATTCTTGCCATTATATTGGTGTCCCTGGTAGCAAAAGACAACACTAGGGTAGAACTTTTCTCTAACTTGTTTCAAGATCGTATTTCAGTAGAAGTCCCCTATTTAATAAAAAGGTCTTGACTATACTTCCAAAATAATGTGTTTTCTATTAGACTGTACATTAATTTAATTGTTGAAATGTAAAAATAGCAGTGGTGCCAACATACTGTTAGTTTGACAGTGCGGATGTCAAGTAAATGGATAATAGGTATTCTGTGAAAACAGTTCTGTGCGTATAAATCACTCTCAATAATGGCTGTTTTTGTAGTTATCTAATGCCATGTTTGCTTCAAGGTTTTTTTCTGTAGTAATTGCCATCTAAGTTGCGTTTTTCCAATTTTTTGTTGTTCCATGTGAGTAAAAATATTAACACTGAAGTTATGTGGAAATTTGTAAATAAAGATAAATAACTTAATCTAACTGAATTTCGCTTTTTGTTTTACTTTCAGATATTCCATTAAATTAATTCCGAATCTTTGATTTGTGTTATAATAATGGAGGTGAAGCAGGAATTGCCTGATAATGATTTGTGTGGTGCAGCGGTCACCAGGTTATACAAACCACTGATGCAAGACAATGAAACTACAGTAGTCGAAAACTTACATCTACAGCGAGAGTTCATTGAAGCCACTATCGACAACACGGCTTATCAAGGATTGAATATTAAACAGGAGGAAGTTAATGTAAAAGATGAATTGCATGATATACCCGTAGCAAGTGGAAACCTCGTAGAGGAACAATTTGGTTGCAAGGTGTGTGAATATGAAGCAGAAGACGAGAGTAATTTCTTGAAACATATGATGAAGGCCCATATGAACGAATTGCAGTCATCTTCCGTTTGTGAATATAAGACGGTCCGTAAAAGCAGCTTTGTTAACCATTTGAGAACACATACAAGAGTGAAACCTTTTACATGTTATATTTGCGAATATCAAACCGCATGTAAAGATCATTTAGTGAACCATATTAGAACTCATACAGAAGAAAAGCCTCATGAATGTTCTATTTGCGAATATAAAACAGCAGAGAAAAGTAATTTAGTTATACATATTAGGACGCATACAGGAGAAAAACGTTATACATGTTCTATTTGTGGTTACAAAGCAGCCGAGAAAGGTCGTTTAGTGAAACATATTAGAACTCATACAGGAGAAAAACCCTATGCATGTTCTATTTGCAATTACAAAGCAGCCTTGAAAAGTCATTTAGTTAGACATATTAGGACTCATACAGGAGAAAAACCTTATCAATGTTATATCTGCGGTTACAAATCAGCCGAGAAAAATCACTTAGTTCGGCATTTGAAGACTCATACAGGTGAAAAACCCTATGCATGTTCTATTTGTGAATATAAAACCGCTCGTAGAAGTGTATTACTGAACCATGTTAGGATGCATACTGGAGAAGAAAGACCGTATGCATGTTCTATGTGCAAATATAAAGCAGCAGTGAAAAGTAATTTAGTTGCACATATTAGGACTCATACAGGAGAAAAACCTTACGCATGTGCTATGTGCGAATATAAAACTGCACATAAAAGTATATTAGTGAACCATATTAGGACTCATACAGGAGAAGAGAAACCTTACGCATGTTCTACTTGCAAATATAAAACTTCACGTAAAAGTTTATTAGTAATACATATTAGAACTCATACAGGAGAAAAACCCTATGCATGTTCTATTTGCAGTTACAAAGCAGCCGAGAAAAATTGTTTAGTTGAACATTTTAGAACTCATACAGGAGAAAAACCTTATGCATGTTCTATTTGCGAATATAGATCGACAAAAAAAAGTAATTTAGTTAAACACATTAGGACTCATACAGGAGAAAAACCTTATTCTTGTTCTGTATGCGAGTATAGAGCAGCAGAAAAAGGTACTTTAGTGGACCATATGAAGACGCATACAAGAAAAAAGTCTTATTGATGTACTAAGTGTGATTAGGGACCGATATTAAAACGCATGCAGTCGAAAAACCTTAGACATGATCTGTTTGCGGATATAGACTCATACAGTGGAAACTTTTTAATGTTCTATTTGCGAATATAAAGCAGCAACAAAATGCAGCGCAGTTAAACATGTGAAGGTACATATAGTGTAATGATTGTGTAATTTGGTTATGAGAATACGTATGTAATCATTAAAATTATGATCGATACATGAGTTTAATATTAAACTTACACTCAAAGATTTAACTTGGGACATTATTCATATTTAATTCATTTAGAAGATATTATTTTAAGTTTAATGTTACTAATTGTGTAAAATTTTATGTAGAAAATATAAGTAATTTGTATACAGGGTGACACAGCGAACATGTAACAGCCCATAACATTTTTATTTATTAGAATTAAATTCTGAGATTTGGGTGATGCATTTATCATAAGGGCAATCTTTTGATAACTAAATAAAACTAATTTTTCCACTTCCGGTTTAACCGGAAGTAACCCTGAATTTTAAATTTTAAATAGCACCCTGTACATATTTTTAGCCTACCTGAACCGCTACAAAATTCTCTTTTCAACCGTGTGTCACAACTTGACATTTGATTTCAAAATGGCTGCCAAAATCAATTTCTCTACCAAACTCTTAGTTGGCCATTACATGACACTTGCAAATTATCAGCATGTAAAGGACGTTGAGATGTAAAAATTAAGGTGTAAAAATATTTGTGATTTTGATACTTTTTATCTAATTAATAAGAGTTACGAATAAAGGATCATTTTTCAAATTTTAGAAATGTATTTGTTTAACGCTTAGTTTCTCAAAATCCAAAATAGGAAACTCTAATTTTTATTTAATGTAACTGTAGAACAAATATTTTCTGTTTCATATAATTTATCAGAATTGGTATGAACAATTTTTTTATTATTAAAATCGCAAAATTTTACATACAGTGTGTTTCACTTTACATCGAAGCACCCCTGTATTTTGTTTGTTTTTGTATGAATCTATTCAAATTTTTTACCTTTTTTTACAACTCACCAAGAGGCATCTATTCATGTCTTTGAGCGCAAATGACGTTATTAGCCTGGCCTACTACGATCAAGAACATGGGTCGCATTGTCAATATTTTGCTTCGCATTAGAGTTACAACAAAAAGTTATTAAGAAAAGTTGTTTAGAATCAAAAAGTACCCCAGATACCGATTTTCGTTTAATAATAATTCGAATTTTTAATTTTTATCCATAAATTTGTCAAAGTCCCAAATTTCAACTTTTCATTTGGTATCAAATGGTGCCATGGAGAAACAACATTTTTATTATTGTTGCAAACGTCATTAGCTAAATGGCTGAATTACGTTTGACTGTTGCTGAGAAAGTAGAAATAATTAGAATTACTGGTGAAATAATAATTTTCTATTCTGGATTTTGCGATATTAAGTAATAAGTAATAAATGCATTTCTAAAGTTTAAAAAATGGTCTTTTATTCACAACTATTATCAATTAGATAAAAAGTATCAAAATCACACACATTTTTACACCTTAATTTTTACATCTCAAAGTTCTTTATATGCTGATAATTTGCAAGTGTCATGTCATGGCCAACTAAGAGTTTGGGAAAAAAGATTGATTTTGGCAGCCATTTTGAAATCAAATGTCAAGTTGTAACACATGGTTGAAAAGATAATTTTGTAGCGGTTCAGGTAGGCTAAAAATATATACAGGGTGCTATTTAAAATTTAAAATTCAGGGTTACTTCCGGTTAAACCGGAATTGAAAAAATTAGTTTTATTTAGTCATAAAAAGGTTGCTTTTATAATAAATGCATCACCCAAATTTCAGAATTTAATTCTAATAAATAAAAATGTTGTTGGCTGTTACATGTCCGCTGTGTCACCCTGTATATTACAGTATAAATGATAACACTGTAATGAAGTAACTATGTGACTAAAAATTAAGAAAGTTGCTGGGTGATAAAAATAAAGAGCATAATGAGTAATCGCTTTAAATTTATATTGAAACGTAAATTGATGTAATTTGGAATTGAATAAACTTGTGGCTGTCCAATGGTAGTTTTGTTGGATGATTAGCAATAGGAGTGCAATTTAGAAGAAGAAGGAAGAGAATATGGGTTAGTAGAGATGTTAAATACGGAATAATATAAAATGAAGGGAAGAAGTCGGGAGCAGATTCAATACCAACTAGATTGTGAATTTTCAACATAAAAAGATATTGAAATGAATTAAATTAAATGCATGTCCTGAATTATGTGTATGATAAGGTGGTCAATTTTTTTACAATGAAAAGGAGGACGAAAAAATTTAAGAAAAAAGTACAACGTAACTAAATGAAACATTTTATTAATTCAAACAAAAATACACTAATTATGCTTACATCCCTTTAAATTATTTAATTAAACGAGTATTTTTCCATTGCATGTAATATTTTTTGTCAATATATCATTTTCTAACAATATATTGGAAATTTCAGAGCAAGAAATATCCTTCATATTGAATTTTACGGTAAGTGCTGCAACTAGAGGATCAACATTCAATCTTGATTTCTCACTTGTCCAAAAATCATTACCAATTGAAAAAACCCTTTCAACTGCTGCATTAAAGTTCGTTTTTTTTTCTATAATAACTGTCAAAGTGTTACAATGTTGGTAGACATGTGATTAAAACGCTAGGAAATGATTATACCTCATTATGGTAGAACTTTTTCAAAATTATGGTTATGTGTCAATTTTGAATGTCAAAGTTTCTTAATTTGAACTCTTGACAAATTTCTTTTTTTAACATGGAATCATCATCATCAATAAAATCGGATAAAAAAAGAAAACCAAGAAATACTTTAAATGAAAAAATGAAGCAAGCGATATTAAATTATGACATATCTGTCAAAATGACAATAATTTTTTTAGTGGAAGAAAAGATCTAAAAATCTATGTACCAACATTATTAAAACTAGGGACCATGCAGGAATTCAACTTATCCCCTAGAAAGTTGACCTTGAAAATTATTATAGGAAAAAAAATGTACTATAGTTCCAGGGCAGCACAACGTAAATTCAACAAGAATAACTAAATTTTCATATGGAATGTGTTAATTTTTGAAATGGTTAAATATTTCCACACATCTTTTATCAATTTCAACATGTTGATTTTCTCATTGTTTTAATTTATCAGAATTTAAACATGCATTCAGTATTCTATTTTTTTCAAACAGACAATTGTCATCGATTTTAATATCAGGCATTTCTTTCGATACAAACTCAACACAATTTTCAATATCTGCCCAATTTACTTGCGATGAAGTCAAAAAACACCATTGAAAATTGTTATTTCCTGTGATATTTGTTTCAAGCTAATCTTCAACATATTGGAAACATGTTCTGCACTTCTTTCGTAAACTTTTCCGTTATACCCGGTTTTGGTTCCTCTAAGTTTGATAATTTTCTTTTTATTATTAAAGGAATAAATTTTCCTTCAAATCAAAAAGGACATGTAGGAGGACACTTTTCGAGGAAGGACAAAACCTACAAAAGGACTGTCCTCCCTAAAGGAGGATGATTGGTCACCTTATTTATAATCATACTACTATAACGAACGACTGAGCTGAGCCAAGTATAATAATCTGGTGTACACGCACACAACTTCCTTTTACAGTGATTTTATAATTAGCCCAAAATTTGATATTTAATCTTTAAGCATTTCTTAAAAATTTTCAAAAATTACAAATTCTACAAAAACGGTACAAAAATGTAATAATATACCAGATGTTCTATTTAAAACAGGAGTTAATAAAAAAAAATTGAAAAATACAAATGAAACCCATTTTAGAAGTATTCAACTGGAAAATCCCTTATCTCACATCAATACACATTAAAAATGTAAAGTTTGAAAAAAATCGCTAGAGCCGTTTTTATAAAAATCGCAAGGGTAAACACCTACTTCCGGTTATGCGATTTTCTTCAAAAGCTTGCTGTCGCATCTACATACTACACAAAACTTATATATGAAGTTTGAACGCCATACCTCTTTTCGTTTTTGAAATATTCTGTTCACAGGCAGACAGACACACAGATCAATGAACAAAAACATGTTTTTTGGGTTCAGGGGATTCTAAAACATGAAGATCTGTTGAAAACTCAATTTCGAATTTTTGGGGTGAATCCAATACTTCTTTTATTGTAAAAGGGAGTAATAATTTAAGATTTAAATACATAATTTTCATAATTTATTTGATTCAGATGCGTTGAATTGATTTAAAATTAAAGAGAAGTAATTAAAATTGTATGGAGTACTATAGAGAGGTAGTTTAATAATACACAGCTATGTAATTTATTATATTTATTTTGAATATATTATTGCAATAGGTCTTCTGGGTGCTGTCGTGCTTGTCCAAGATTTTCTCTTTATGTGTGGGGAGGATGGAAATACAAACGGTGAAATTTCAAGGTAAAATTTTAACAAGCATGGCACGGAACCATCCTGTCGACAGCGTAACAGAAAAACCTTAATTTTTCTGTGATGATGTCATTTTTGACAGTGGTCTATTATGAGATGTTTTATCGGACTTCTCCACTGTCTCGAGTCTTTATCACACAACTTTTCGGGAGTTTCTGATCTACTCCCATCCTCAGGTAAATGAAATCCTGGTTAGTTCTGAGAAGTGCTGATTTTTGTATGTCGTTACACTCGTGCCTACCTCGGGATTTGAACCCGGGACCACTGATTGCTGTGATTACGAGTCTGACACTCTTACCACTACGCCACCATGCTGGTGACACACCAACATAAAAATAGAAAAATGTTTTCTGGCAGTTTAGTAACGTTCTTATACTTGTATCCTTAGTCAATGAGATTTGAAAATTAATTTTTTGTTGCTAAAATACCTATTTGTTTCCGTGCCGAGTCTGGAAATATAAAAACGACAAATCGTATAAAACAAAATAAAAAAGGGTGTTTAATGAGACCTATAAAGACACACAGGAGAAAAAATATAACAAAAAAAGCAATATGTAGTAAAATTTTAACAGCATATATTATCCTATTTTAATAGTATATTATGATACTAGTGTATAAGTACGTTAAAACTTAAAAGTAGAGACCCTGTATATAGTTAGATAAGAGTTGAGAAAACACAAACGTCAACCGCCAAATTTGATCCAAAACATGCATCATGCATGCGTGCGTAGAAATACTGTTTGAAAGTTACTAGATCGTTTTATCTAAAACACCTCTCTTTAAATTTTTTCTGCTGCTTCAAAGCACTCAAAACATAGTGTGGAGTACTGTTTGTTTCAGAAATAAGTAACAAGTGTTAAGACACTGAAATATGTATACACATTTCGTAAAGCAGATATATGAACATTTCCTAAAACGATGGTTTTTGCATATTAAAGCTTCGAACTGATCTTTAGTAAAAAATTTTTTGAAAGCTTTTTCGAGCTTCTCGTTTTTGCTCTTTCCATTGTGTACCTAATTTCTTGCTCAGGATAACGTTATTCTTTTTTATTTACTAGCAACGTGATATTGTACATTTTCGTCATAGAAACAAAATATGAAAAGCTACTCATAATTCCCAAGGGACCTGTCAAATTTTTTCTCCCTTAAACTCTTGGTAACCATGCAACTATAGGCTATATCTTAGCAACCATACATTTAGGCAACCCTTGATGTTACTTAAATATTCTAATTTTAAATGTCATTATGACATTTTGAAATTTCATACTATTGTTACTAATATGCTAGTAAATAAAATATTGTATGCACCACGGGAGATATTCATGTGTTTTACCCTCGGTTGACTTACAGACCTCGGACCAGAGGCCCTCGGTCTGTAACACATGTCAACCTCAGGGAAAAAACATATTCATATCTCCCTTAATGCATAAATATCTATTAAATTGTTAATTTGTGTTTGCGTGCAGGTTACTGATTTTGAATGGAAAATGCAATCCTTGCTTTGGTATAGGAATTCATACTTGGTTTGGGTTGCAGATTCCTGTTTATTGCTATTTCTGTCTTAAAAGCAAGGTTCAGGCAAAGGTTCAGTGGAAAAGTCGTCTTTAGGATTGAAGAAAATTTCATTTTCAGGTCTGGTTATATGATATGAAAATAAAGTAGGACTGACAGCACCTTTTAATTTCCTTCTGTAATCCACGCGTACTTCTTCCCACTGGTTTTATTAAAATGGACTATTTTCGATATGCTGCTCTTAGCTCTTCGTTTTTAGGATATTTTTTTATAGAAAACCTTGTTCGGATCTGTTTTTGCAGCCAATAATACATCAACCCGTCATTTCAGGAACTTGGATAAGAGTGCAGCTCCATATGTTTGCATAAAAAAGACAAATTACTACATTTTCAGTGACAAGTTTTGACTTAAATAACAATTTGTCAAATTTGATTAATGGGACACTGTTTCTAAGGCAATGAGTATTCAAATATACGACACGCGTGATCCACCAATCACAATGCATTCCCTCTTTTTCTCAACTCTATAGCCCCTCTACTCAACTCTTTTGTAACTATATACAGGGACTCTAGTTAAAAGCACTCCGCTAGCACGTCGTGCTTTTAAACTGGTCGCATGTGCTTTAAAGGCTCTTATACATGTGTATCATACGCTATTTTTTCTACGATCGTAACAGAAATATAAAAACTTAGTTCAGTGACACTTTTTCCATCACATTGTGTTAGATATTCTAGGTTATGTTGACATTCAAACTTAAGGCAAAGCGTGTTTTAATTTAGTACTATTAAAACACGCCTCCAATGGCAACGTACGAATAAGACGTATTTCGGGCGCTAATCTTAAAAGTGCTACAAACGTCACTTTTGACACTAGAAACAGTGCAAAAAGTTATCATTTTGACACGATCGTAGAAAAATAGCTATTTATGCAACAAGTGCTAAAAGTTCGGCTTCGTTTCATAATTTTCATGTCTCGTGCATAAACGACTTTTAGCACGCGTTGCATACAATATTTTATCTACGACATTAATTTTACTGTTATCAATCCATAAATATCGATTTAACAAAGGTTTGCATCTACGACACTTTTAATTTATGTAATAATAAACAGTAGGCCATGCCGCGTGGGCGAATGTTTGCGAAGCCAGTACTGTCAAGGTCAGTTACGAAATGTAATTATTAATAATCCACATCTGACTGTATTCATTACATAACGCTTTAATTATTTCAAAAACACTTTACCTGTAACGCAAGATGTAACTAGAATAACTTTACAACTTCACTTCCAGTTCGAAATTGTAGTTTTATAACCTCACTCCACTTTTCGCACATGGGCTAAAAGTAAACGGCTGATTTCTTTAACCACGCTAAACTATAAAACGTCACTTTTAGTGAAACAAGCTAGCGCTAAAAGGCCTACCTTTAGTAGTGATCGTAGGTAAAATATTTTATTTCTACATTGTAAAAAATTATGTAAAAAATTATAATGTAATATAGTTTATTTCCTCTTGACTTGTTAAACGGTCATTACTGTCGTCTGAACTGACTCGGTAAATGAGTCTTTACAGGCCAGGTGCCTGTAAAGTGTTACTGTCGTCTGAACTGACCGGTAAATAAGTCTTTACAGGCCAGGTGCCTGTAAAATGCTGCCATCGCTACTTTACAAGCACCTTGTTGTTTTAATAGATACATCCTTTATTAATCACTAATATACATTTTTAGGATTTTCAGCAGGAGGAAATAAAACGTTGTACGCGGATCGCTTGCAATTAGCTTTTATTGGGGCTCACCGCATTACAGGGCTCGCTCCAACGTCGCTCACCCTGCAAATAGTCCGGCTAGCCCATAAAGGCTAATTTACTAAGCTTGCCACGTAAATAACTAATACCATCCGGTAATGCATATTTACAGGTTATTTCTTATTTTACAATGTCACTAGTTAATTTTTAGTTTTTTTTACATCAACGGTTAAATTATTAGCATTTCTACCTATTCTCAGTAGTGATATGCTACACCAGCAAAAGACTTTAACTGGTGATTTGGTGAAGAGCATATCGGTGGTGGACGTTGTGACCAGGGTGGACGTTATGACCAACTATTGCGGTGGACGTTGTGTCCAACATGGCGGCCATACTAGGTGGTAAACGTTGTGACCAGTAATTGTTGTGTCCAGGCTCCTTTGGGAACTACCTGAAAATAACTAAATATTTTGCCTGTTAATGGCGGATATTCGCGTCGACCAATAGCGGAGAAGACATCCCAAAGGCCACACTGTCACTGTAATATACACTGGCTCTGATTGGTACTAGAGTCCCTGTATATAGTTAGGTAAGAGTCGGGCAAACGCGGGTCAATTTTTGATTGGTTACGATCCACTGCGCATGCGCAGTAATCCAAAATAGAAATTTGACCGGTGGCCATGGCAATGACAATTAAATGATGTACTGTGAAACTTGATTGCCAAATTATAAAGCGTTATATAAAATGACAGGCTCCTGCATCTTTGGAAGTAAAAATCGTTCAAAACAAGAATTTATTTTAAAAGCCTTCCCAAAAAAATGCAACGCAGAAATACGCGACGCTCAAAATGAATTTCTACAGATGGTTCCAGAGTATGCGAAGTATATTTTGATAGAAACCAATGGGGAAAACTCGATTAGACTTAAAAAAGAATCTGAGGTAATTTGCGGTATCTACTTTATTAACCTACAATATAACTTTCAACGTTTTGATTTCTAGAATACCGCAGCAGTTAAAACTGATATATACGTTCCTGCAAAAGAAGTTGTAAGAATCAGAATGGGTAAAAGAATTGCGACAAGGGGCGAGCAGCTTCATAGTGAAAGATGTAGCTATTACAGGAATTAACAGATGTACTGAAAAAGGTTTAAAACGTTAAATAAAAAGCTGTAACTGTTTTACTCGTAATTCATTTAATGTGGAAATTAAAATTATAGAACTTGTCCTCTTCTCATAATGTACTGAATATAATAATTATTATTGTATGTATGTATTATCAGCAAACTCTTTTTACCGAGCGGTGTAGAGGCTGGTGCTTTATAAGCTTTAGCGTCTGAATTATTAATATTATTGTCAGATTCGACAACGGTAAGACAATATACTGTTTGAGGCTTTCGCGGTTACTCGAATTATTCTTCTTAGCATGGAATTTCGGCTTAGACCACGTAGTATTTGTATATGAACACCCAGCAGTTTCTGGCTTGATGTGCCTTGCACCTTGTGAAGTCGAGCAAAAACCCGCGCGATGGTCATGCTCCTTGGTGGCTCGTGTTGTTTGAGTATCTTGAGAACGAGGATACTTAGGCAGATTTGGCCGTTTTGCCATTTGTGTATCCATATTCACTAACGTTTCGCAAGACTTTGCAGCTTGCATCATCAGAGTGAAAGTCGCACTAAGAACCGAAGGACAAAAAGGACAAAGGTAAAGGTTATTTCAATTCCCCCAACTAGGGGCGGGCTGCTACAGGGACCTTCCGTCCCTCTTCAGCCAAGAACGGGAAACTCGGGATGGGTGAGAGAAAGAAGGGGTGGAGACTGGAAGAAAGGTCAGGAAAGGTGGACAAATATTGCCCCGGCATTCGCCTCGGAGAAGGTACTCTGTTGACTCAGGAAAACCACCTAAAAACCTGAATCAAGGCAGGCGGCCGCAGGAATCGAATCCACGACCTCCCGCATGCTAAGTGGACGTGCTACGCACTAAGCCACGGAGCTCGGAAAAAGAGAACCGAAGGAATTGAATTTTAAAAGTTTATTCAGCTAGAAAATTCAATTCCTTCGGTTCTCTTTGTCCGAGCTCCGTGGCTTAGTGCGTAGCACGTCCACTTAGCATGCGGGAGGTCGAATTGAATTTTGAATTTTCAAAGTTTATTCAGCTAGGAGTATACAAAATTATACTAAACCTAGCCTACTACCGTTTAGGGGACTACCCCTCTTCGGCATTGTACAAAATTATTTGGGCTTAAAAAAAAATTACATTTAATTTTAGTTTTTGCTTAAGATATTTCATGTTTGATGTTTACAATATTTTCGTTTTAACTTAGGATATAGTGTTGTATGCTTACAAAAATAAAAATTAAACTTAAGATATTTCATTTAACAGGATTTAGTCTTAAGATATTGGATTTGACATATATACAAGAACATTTATACAAGAAAATTTACAAGGCGTCGGGATCATCGGAGGTTGAGGGGAACGTTTTCTAAGAGGTCCTGGAACTCCTCGGGAAGATCTTCGGCGTCGCCGAGAAGGATGGCGGGGGGAAACCTCTTCTTCGTCCTGGGTCTCCTGGTTTGGAATGCTGGGGTTTTGAGGATGGTGACTGTGTGCTGATGATCCTGCTCAATCGCTCGTTGCACGAATCGGCCTCGGAGTTCGGAGAGTCTGCCGTCTATAGGGGGGATGCCAGCAATGTCGCAAACCTCCTGAGAGGGATGAAACCAGTTCAGGTGCAGCATCTTCCTGGCGACGGCCCTCTCCTTTGCCCTTAGCCTCTTCATGCTGGAGCGAGGTAGAGCGCTGAAACAGATAAAGCGGTAATCAATAATGGGTCGACTGAATGTCTTGTAGGTGTGGATGAGGGTGCGAGGGTGGCAGCCTCCAAAGCTGCCTCGGAGTACGGAGAGAATGGCACTCCTTCTCTGAATGGAGTCGAGGCATCTTTGAAGCTCGGGGAGCCAGCTCAGGGTGGAAGTGAAATGGACCCCCAGGTAGATGACTGAAGTGGAGAGCTCTAGCCTAGAGTTCCATAATGTCAAGGCGACGTTGTTGGGGTCCAGTAAAGGTCTGTTGTGATGACGTGGGTTTTTAAACAAGATGGCCTGGGTTTTGTTCGGATTGGGTTTGATTCTCCAACGCTGAAACCAGCGTTCGAGGATGAGAAGTGACGGGGACAGGAGGTTGGAGGCACGGGCGCTGCCGATGGCTTTGACCCAGATGGCGGTGTCATCTGCGTACTGAAAAAGTTGGACTCTTGGGTTGGGCGGAAGTGGAATGTCGGCGCAGAAGGTGATGAAAAGCAGAGGGGCGAGAATCGAACCTTGAGGAACCCCGGCTCTTGGGGAAAACGATCTTGAGGTTTTTCCGCGGACTGTGACCTGGTGTTGGCGAAAGGATAGGTAGCTATTAATGATACGGACAAAGAAAGGATGGACGTGAAAGTCCAAAAGCTTTTTCAGCAGACCGGCATGCCAGACTGAGTCAAAAGCTCTCTCAATGTCCAGCATGACGGCGAGGAGGCATTGACCGGAGTTGATGGCGAGAGTGGCGTCAGTTTGGAGCTGAAGCAGAAGGTTGGTGGTGCTTAGTTGAAGGCGAAAACCATATTGGATGTCGGGAATGACATTGTGAGCCTCTAGAAATTGTCGAAGCCTGGAAGCAAGGATCTTTTCGAAAGTTTTGCCCAGAACATTGAGAAGGGCGATTGGGCGATAAGATGATGGAAGGTTGAGATCCTTGCCCGGCTTCGGTAGCATCACCACATTGGCTGTTTTCCAAGCCAAGGGAAAGTGGCCGGAACGGAGGCAGCAGTTAAAAATCAAAGTGAGGAGGGTGATAGCTACAGCGGGAAGTTGACGAAGAGTTCGACGGGTGAGCCCGTCGTTCCCGGGGGCGGTGTTCTTTCCAGAGGCCAGGGCGTCGAGGACTTCCTGCTCCTCGATGGGAAGAAGAAGGTTAATGTCAGGAATGGCCTGG
Source organism: Agriotes lineatus (assembly GCA_940337035.1). Taxonomy (NCBI): domain Eukaryota; kingdom Metazoa; phylum Arthropoda; class Insecta; order Coleoptera; family Elateridae; genus Agriotes; species Agriotes lineatus. The sequence goes on from OW679201.1 coordinate 91,584,484, forward strand.
GCTGGGGGAATGAGACGAAGTGGACGAATACTGGGATTTCCAGCAAGGGTTCGATGAACTTGGACATAGTTGGCTTAAGAGAAGTTGGGGTCGTTCGGAACTTGATTAACCTGTTCCAAGGTGTCGGCAAAGATTTCGGACTGTCGCTGAGGGTCTACCACAACATCGCCACCATGGTGGAGCGGAACCCCAGAAGAGCGTCGCTGCCCCGTGAGGCCTTTCAACTTCCTCCAGAATCTCGCCCCCTCACGATAGTCGAGGCCAGAGCAGATTGTCCTCCAACGCTGTTCCCGAAATCTGGTGGTTTGGAGACGAACGATGGCGTTGAGGCGATTCCATTGGGTTTTTATTTGGGGATCTCTGGTACGAGTGAAAAGCCGATAAAGGCGCCGCTTTTCGCGGATGAGGGCGATGACTTGGGGTGGAAGAGGTGGACGGCTGATGTTGATGGCCTTGGTAGGGACCGATTGATGAACAGCCTCTTGGATGGTAGTGGAAAGAAGGTCGACAGTGGCATCAACTTCTTGGGTGTTGGTGGGGGAGGGGATGTTTTGGAGGCGATCTTCTAGAAACTCCCGAAAGTCATCCCAACGAGCGTTGTTCCAGTCCCGAATGGTTCTGAAACCCTGGCGAGGAGGTGGAGGAGCCATGATGTCTGTGGATGCCACCAGAGGGAGGTGGTCGCTGGTGATAGAAGTGCCTATGAAGGCGTCGGCAGTGAAGTGAGGTGCCAGTCGATCAGTGACGATGATATGATCGATTATGGAGCATCCGAGATGGGAAATAAATGTCGGGGATTGGTTGGGAATTCTGAAGAGGTCCAGAAGAAGAAGACAATTGGCAAGTTCGGCTCCTTTGTTGTTCGTGGAAGTGTCGCCGAAAGCAGTGTTTCTGGCGTTGAAATCTCCCATGATAATGGATCTACGGTGGGCGGCGGCGAATTCCAGTAGGTTTTCTGGAAGGGGATCATTAGGGTGGACGTACAAACTGAAGACGTGGATAGGGCCTACCGGCGAGTGAAGAATCGCCGCGCAACAATGAAGATTTGAAAATTCCTCTGGAAGATCTAGGGAAGAAGATGGAAGGCGATCATCGATGGCAAGAGCGACGCCTGCTCTTCCTCTGGGGCCATCTTTGCGAAAGATTTAAAATCTGGGAAGAGTTAGGGATTGTGTGGGCTTCAAATGGGTCTCTGTGACGGAGAGGATGTGGATGTTCTCGGCTTGGACCAGGTTTTCGATAAGAGGACGTTTCCTGGACCAGCCGTTGGTGTTAATCGTTGCGATTTGTAGATCCATTAAAGAAATCGATGCGTGAGGTGGACATGAAGAAGAAGCAGTTTAAACCAGGGATACGTGCAGCCAGTTGCCCGCATAAGAAGCCGCAAACTGCAGGCCAAAGAATTGGTAGATGAGAGGCTTCAAGACGTGCTGAATTCGACCACGCAGGTCTGGGAATAGGTTGACGAGAGTGTTCATAAAGAAGCGGATGATTTTGTGAACAGTGGGATCATCAGCCTTGGAAAAATCCTCAGGGAGGGGGGCATCAGCCGTCTTTAGCGGAGCAGTGGAGTCGACCGTTGCGGCCTCGGCAAGGCGTTTGGGGCATTTCGCGGAAAAGGCAACGTGGTCACCGTTGCAGTTTCCGCACTTGGGGGTGGCTTGGGGTTTGCAGGAGGAAGTGTTGTGATCCCCACCACAGACTCCACAAACAGACTTCCTCTCTTGGCAGCTGGAGGTTACGTGGTCGAATTTGAGGCATCGGCCACATTGGACTGGTTGAGGTTTGGGAGGATTGGAGGGTTCTGCGGGGTAGGAATGGTGAAACATTCGTAACCCGCTGGAGAGGAGAATGTCCAAGGTGGACTGAGAGCTGGTGACAATTCGAAACAACCTAGTTTCTTGGTCAGTGGCCTTGGAACGGATACGCCAGGTATTGTTAAATTCGAGGCCAGCTTGGCGGAGGGCTTCTTTTACGTCTTCGGCGGAGACGTCCAACTCAACTCCTCGCAGGACGCAGGAGAAAGTAGGAGGACGGGGGGCGATGTTGCGACGATCTGGGCCGGAGTGCGATGAAATTCTTATAGGATTGCCAAACTGGTGAGAGAGGGATTGTAATTTTAAATCGAGGTCGGGACATGGAGAGCTGACACGTGCAGTGCCGTTGTTGAAGACAGAAATTGATGTAATGATAAAACCGGGAATTTTCCTGAGGTAGGTTTCGAGGCCTTTTGGTGTGGAAGCATCTTTCGGGAGTCCAGAAATTAGGCGGGTTTGGATTTTAGTTGTGCCAGTGGAGGTATTTGAAGACGTGGAACTGGTACGACGCCTGCCGGAAGCGACAGTCCAGGGGTTGGAATCGGGCTGGGATTGAATCGAGGCAGGAGATGCGATGGTTTCTTCGGCGGGTGAGGAAACCGGAGACATGGAGTCCTCATTGATAATCGAGACAGTGGATCGGGTACGTCGTAACAAGATGGTGTCCGAATAGGAAGGTGGAACGCGTTGTGAGGCGGCAATCGGAAGTTTTGGGATTATCTTGGAAGCTGTAACGGGCGGTGAAACTTTCTGGAGGCTAGCAGTGGTCGGAGGCTTCGGCTGGGACGTCGAAGATGGTTTTTTCGGCTGGGCGGGTCGTTGGGGCGCCATCCTGGCAGTCGGGCCCCCGTCTACGCAGCACGGTGGAAGCGTGAGAGGGGGAGGAAGAACTTCTGAAAACCCTTGATTAAAGTATTGCACCACACGTACCGACTGCAGAATAGATGGAGAGCCTCACAGAACTCTTGATAGAAGGTGGTATATTTAACTCACACGCACCGGCAACAGAATGGATGGAGAGAGCTGAAATACAAAATTAAATTAATAACACTGAATAGTATTTAACAACGGCACAAATGGCCAATAGCAGCGGCGAGTAAGGCGTCCCTCACTCTTGCGCGCACTAAAGGCCGAAAATCACAGAAAACGATCACAGAATAAGCACTGTAGCACGCAACACACTCGAGTGCCGTAGACGGTGACTGTCCCGCGGGAGGTCGTCGGTGTGGAGCTATTTATAGTCCTCCGTGCCAGGCGCGCGTAGTGGCGTAGAGCTGGTTGGTCGTCCGAGTGCAACGTAATCCGTGGGGCGTGGCCGTATGACGCACACTATAGAATTTGAGTACGCAAGAGTACTTGCCAGAATACCTCACTACTTGCCGAGAGTGATACGTGAAGCCATAGAAATAGAAAAACATCCAAATAATATCAACAGGGAAGATGGCTTTATGCTTAGTAAAACGTGGACCCCTGTGATACACGATCTAAGGCATTACAACCACTGTCAAATTGACATTTCAATAAAATAGTTAAAAAAAGTGTACTGTTTTCACGATTTTGTGTTAATAAAAGTGGTACTTTCAATACGAGTTTTAGTTTAAAAAACGTCTTTCACGATCACTATGCAAAAAAAAATAACATGGTGTTGGCTTTGCACGACTATCTAAAGGGTTATCAGGTGAAATATACTAGGAGTTGCTTTCCAGTTATTTGTATCGTGTGATCGAATAAAATTCACATCCAGTGTGCTGTGATCCTTGGTATACATTTGGCAGCACTGAAGTGGATTGCCAGTCTATGTCTATGTCACTTTGTGTCAAATAACAAACAAAACCTAACCTACTAACCTCGAATTTGACATACACTGACAATTCACTTTAGAGCTGCCAAATGTATACCAAGAATCACAGCACACTGGAGGTGAAATTTATTCGATCACCCGATATAAATGACACAAAAACCGCTATTTTGCATTTCACATTACTGTAATAATTACAGTAAAACAGCACTAAAAAGCGAAATTACGATTATCTTTTGTTTTTCTTCGTATACATTTAATATTAAATTTTAAATTCCAATGAAATACCTACCACAACTAGCCACATTGTTGAGTAAAATATGTGGCCTGCATTATTGTTATTGTTAGTTTTAATGTTAATCCGATTTGCTGGGGATATGTGTTTGCAGAAACTTTTTGCATGTATTCAACAAAATTGATGGTAAGTTATGGAACATGCTGTATACCACAGTAGTTCTTTTGCACTCCATTTAATTTTATTAATTTTCATGAAAATATGTTGGTTTCGGTTTATGCAGTAACTCGACATTATGCTTGCTGCTAGCCCACTGCCTCAATGAGTTACTTCTTCATATTTATATTAGGAATTCCATGTACGTAAAAATATTAGATACCTACTTAATCTAACTACTTCGTTTTGCCTTTTATTTTCAGATAATGCATCCTGATTCTTAATGTTTGTTATAATAATGGACCTAAAATGTGAATTACTTGATCACGATTTGTCTAAAGCAACACCAAATATGTTACATGAACCTTTGACTCAAGTAATTGAAAGTAAAGTAGTTGCAAATTTACATGTTCGGCAGGAAACCATTCAGGATACTATAGACAGCAAAATGGCTTATCATAAATTGAATATTAAACAGGAGGAAGTCAATATAAAAGAAGAGCTGCCGGGTACGTGTGCAGCAAGTAATGCCCTTGCAGAAGAACCGTTGGTTGAAAAGGTCTGTGTATATGAAGCAGAAGAAGCATCACAGAAACGTCATTTAGTAAACCATATGAAAATACATACTGGAGAAAAATCTTATTCATGCGCTAGTTGCGAGTATAAAGCAAAATATAAAAGTCGGTTGGTGAAGCATATGAAAACACATACTGGAGAAAAACCCTATTCATGTTCTATTTGTCAGTATAAGGGAACAGAAAAATGTCATTTAGTGCTACATATGAATAGCAAGCATGCGGGAGAAAAACCTCATGCATGTTCAATTTGTGAGTATAAAGCATCATGGAAAAGTAATTTATTGGACCATATGAGAACACATACGGGAGAAAAACCTCATTCGTGTTCTCTTTGTATGTATAAAACATCACACAAACGTCATTTAGTGAGGCATATGAAGACACATACAGGAGAGAAGCCGTATTTTTGTTCCGTTTGTGAATATAGAGCAGCAAACAAAAACGCATTAGTTCTACATATCAGGACGCATACAGGGGAAAAGCCTTATTCTTGTTCTATTTGTGGCTATAAAGCAGCCAAGAAAGACACGTTGGTTGAACATATGAGGTCGCATACAGGAGAAAAACCTTATTGTTGTTCTATTTGTCAGCATAAAACCGCACAAACAAGTAATTTTCGGGTCCATGTAAAAATGCATGCTGGAGAAAACCTTTATTCATGTGCTATTTGCAAATATAAAGCAGCACGAAAAGGCAATCTAGTTAGACATATGAGAACGCATACTGGAGAAAAACCTTACTCTTGTTTGAATTGCAAGTACACCGCAAGCGAGAAACGTTGTTTAGTTAAACACATAGAAACACATGGAAGAGAAGAATCTTATTTGTCTTTTACACCGACTAGCAAACAAATCGAGCCACCCATTTAATGCAAAACTGAAGGAGGTGCATCTGCAAATTGTTTTAATGTGTTAGAGATTATTCGTTTATTAGCTGTAGATGGCGACTGAGTTTGCAGTGAGTTCGTAAATTACAGTTTATTTTAAAAATTAATAACAATTTTGAACATTAACATGCCTGAAGGGTGTGGCCTCGGTGGTTGTGTTTCAGAACACTGCAGACATGCTTATCATCCAAAATGTGATACAGTGTCTGGTGAGTTCCTTAACTTCCTTGTGTTTAGTTTTCGTTAGTGTTGCCTTAGCTGTTCTACCAACGTTTTTGGCGATTTAAATCAGCTTTAAGTCCACGAATTTAAAATCTAAGTGCATGAGTTCAAGAAAATACTGACCACGGTTACATTGGTATTTTCAAACATCAGTAGCTGCCTTCGTGGTCGACAACAATATTAATGGCATCCTGTAAATGTAAAGACGGTAACTACTGGGAGGTGTGCTTGTTGCCACAGAAACTGAAACTGTGAATTATCATACTGTTTTATTTGTTGTAACATTTTGTACCAAAAAGTAATATAAACGATTATCTCTACGTCATTCAACATCTGGAATATTTTTGGCAAAATATAAAAGTACCTATGTCGAAATTACAATCTAACACAAACTAATTCAAATTTAACAAATAATAATTTCAAAATAAAATATGTGCCCTTCAGTGCTTTCCAAGAATACTTCGATACTCAGCATCACTCTGTTTCGCTAGTACAATGAAATGTTATGAACCAGTTATTTATCATAAAAATTGTCAATACACACTTCACTCCGCTTCACAGTTCAATGTAATGAATCAGTAGTGATATTTTAAGTGCCGAAATTTAAATAAAAAAAACTTTATTTTATTTCCACACTGAGCAATTATACAATGTCTTTACATAAAGAATGCTGCATAACAACTGACTTAATTCTAATTACTATCTGCCTACAAGCAAGCAAGCAAGTTGATAAGATAAGGAAATGACACCTCGTAAGATTATCAAAACGTGCCTTATCTGTCCCACGTAACTCCTCGCGGCCTAAATGGAACTTCGGGGTACACGGAGTTCTTCTAATGAAATTTCCTGTGAATTGTTTTTTGATTTTTGATTAAAACACGACATCTTAATTCTATGATAAACATTTAGCTTATAACTTATTATACCTATTATAAAAGTAATTACGGCAAAGGCAGTAAAATAATTAAAAGAATGATGTATTATAGAATACGTATTATTTTCAAAATTTGTAGGTAACTTTTGAAATTGAATTTTAATTGATTTTAAATCATCCAGATCTATATGTTCCAGATTTAATTTCGGTAAATTATTATTTCCAATTGAACCTGGAATATTTATACTTTCCAAAACAGGCAATTTAATTATTTATTTAATTTTGTTGGAATGCTTTAAAGTTGAGAGAAAATGGTGTTCAATAGTAACATTGCAATTTTCGGGAATTTGTAATAAGTATGTGCCGTTTAAAGGATACTTAAAACTATGATTAATACAATATATAGAAGCAATTAATTCCTGGGGGCTAACAATAATCCAAGAGTTTAAATCTATTTTCTGAATTTTAAGTTTATCTACTTGCGCATGATGCACTTCACAGTTTGGGTTTTTCACGAATTTTAAAAGGTCACTTTCACACAAATTAATTTTTATTAACTCGTGAAACTGCACTTCACAATAATAATTGTCTTTTAACACTTGTTTGCACTTTTTGACCATTGATACGCTATTTTGTTCGTTATATAGGAGATAGGGTTTGGAAGGAATTATAATTTGGTAATTTTTACTGTTCCTTATTGGTACAGGGAAAAGGTGATAGTATTCATATTGGATATCATTACAAAGTGGAATTTCTAATATAAAATTAAGGCTGTAATTTCTTCTGTATGCTTTGATGGTGATAATCTCTTCGTACTCGACTAATTCTTTGGATGTAGAATAGGGCAATTTATACAGCAAGGCATTTTTCTGTATTTCTTCTAATTCTCGTGTTAGGTCCCTTCTTTCTATTATTGAAGGATGTAGAGTTTTCAATTTCGCAAAGGTGACGGCTTCCTCCAGAGTGTTTAAAATATGTAATAAAAGGTTTAATAATGCTGCTATTTGTAACTGGATCAAATGCATGTTAATAAATGAGTACATCTCGGTTTCGTGTAACGTAGGCGTTTTGATCGCTGATTCAAGCTGCAGAATCCTTGATTGTAATACCAATTGATTGGTGCTTAATTGCCGCATGGTTTTGTTGAATTTTTCTATTGCTTGTGTCATTAACGAAGTTTGTTTTATGATAACATTAGCTTGATTTTCTTGATTTTTCTGTAGTGTATTGATGGCGTTTTCGATTCGTTCCCCATCTTCTGCATCTAGGTTACCTGTTATGAATTTGAGAATATTTTCTAGTCCATTGATTGCACCTCTCTTACTGCGTTCATGTGGAAATATGTGTTCAATTTTTCTCTGATTTTCTCATAATAATACTTCCAATATTATTTGATAATTATGAAATTCAGTTTTGTAGGTTTCGCCGTTGGCATGAGTTTCAAATGACAGTTGAATTTTCCTAATGTTGTTTTCCAATATCTGTAATTCGGTTATTATTGGTGAACAATCTATTGTTTTTATTAGAGTCCATTGTATTTCTTTTATTTGTGCAATTCCTAATTTATCGTAATAAAGTCATGGATTATTTTCGAGGTTGATGAATTTAGGCTGGTCCAGTGCAAAACTAAATGCAATTGATATTATTGCAATGATCGAGTATTCGAGGAGCATCTTGTCGAAGCTACACTTCTGTTGTCTTCGTCTGCAACAAAAGGCAGCAGATCATTTACGTGAAGTTTCTTTGTTTGATTTTTATTATTCAGTAATATACAAGTATTTTCGGGGGTGATTTCTTGAATAGTGTAGGGTCCGTCGTATTTATTGCTTTTCTTGTTCCTAATGTGGGTTCTTGCGAATACTTTGTCTCCTACTTTAAATTGTGGATCTTTTCTTTTTGCGTTTCTCTTGTCGATAATGGCTTCTTTCGAAGTTTGCAATTTTTCTTTAATTTTTCCGTAAATTATTTGCAATTTAGATTGGTGAGATTTTACATAATTTTGGAAATATTCTTTTTCATAAAATAAGTCAAATGGATTTCTACTGTCGGTATGGCCTAATAAAATTTCAAATGGTGAATATCCTGTTGTTGAATGAATTGTGCTATTATAAGCGACAATTGCATGTGCCATAAGATTATGGGGCTGGTTTTCTCGTTTTTCGGTTCGTAGCAATCTATAATGTTCGATTAGGGTTGAATGCAGTCTTTCAACCATTCCTTGAGAATTGTGATTATAAGGCGTAGAATAATGTAATTCAATTTTATGAAGTTGGGAAAATTCCTGTATAACTTTATTATTAAATTCTACTCCATTGTCGCATGTTAATTTCCTTGGTATGCCATAGTGAGAAAAGAATTTTAATAAATTTTTGGCAATTATGGTTGCTGTTTTTGATTCAATACTGCGTTTTATTGCTTCTAATTCAATAGGATATGCTTGGGCCAGTTTAGAAAATGCGTCAATTATTGTTAGATAGGGTTGATCCATCAATTTGAAATGTGTCGACAAATATTTGTTCAAACGGCTTTTCTGATGTTTCTGTAATATTTAATGGGGCTTTAGTCGGGTTTCTGTCGTATTTCGATTTTTTTTACACGTATAGCATGAATTAATGTAGTCTTGCACGTCCTGCTTTAAACTTTTCCAGTAGTATTTTCTTCTTATTGCTTCCTCCGTGATATTAATTCCTCGGTGGTTGGTTTTTCCTTCATGATAATTTTTTATTGTTAATTTTCTTCCTTCGGGGTCCATTAAGTGTTCCACTCGTGATGTACACTTGTAGAAAGTTGGCGAATTGCTATTCATAACTGACGTTACGATTTTACAAAATTGTTCATAAAATTGCTGGTTAGGAAAATGACAAAAATACTTTGTTCTTGGTTTGCAATAGTGAATTACTAATTGTTTAGTAAAATTTTCTAAATTTTAATTTGGCACTTGCACTGTAATTATTTCATTTTCTTCTTTTTTCTCGATTTTAGGCGTCAAAGGTATGCCAAATACAGGTTGAAAAATTATTTGATTTTTATGAGTTTCTAGGGGCTTCTCGCAAATTTCTACTGTAGCTGTGGATTCATTTTGTGTATGTACGGTATTATTTGAATTTTCTTCTAGTTGTATCCTGGTTATGGGTATCATGTCTTCAAAATCCGGAGGTGAGGGTGGATTTGCTGCTACACTTGATATAGGTTCTGTTGTTTTCAGTTCTTCGAGTCTTTGGAGTTCTGCTACTAATCTATCGATTTCTTCATCTGCGTGATTTATTAATGATACCTGATCCTCTGCTATAATAGGATTGGCTGGAATTCTTTACAAGGCATCGGCATTCGTATTGCTTGTACTTTTCTTATAAACAATATTATAGTCGAATTCTTCTAGTTTGATTCGCCATCTAGCTAATTTAGAGTTAGGTTCTTTCAGTGAATGAAGCCATTGAAGTGGTCGATGATCGGTAACTATGGTAAATCTATGTCCGTATAGGTATGGCCTAAAATGTTTCGTAGCCCAAACTATTGCCAGTAGTTCTTTTTCTATTGCACTGTACCTTTGCTCGGAATCATTTAAGGTTCTCGATGCATAGGGGATTGGTAAATCGGAGCCTATGTTACCTTGAGATAATACTGCTCCCAATGCTACGTTTGATGCATCAGTTGTCAATATAAACGGTCTTGTAAAATCTGGGTACTTTAAAATTGGGTCATTTGTCAAAATTTGTTTCGCTGTTTCGAATGCGTTAATAAATTCGGTATTATGCTCAATTTTGGCGTCTTTCTTTAGACATTTTGTTAGCGGTTTTGTTAATTTCGCAAAGTTGTTTATGAATTTCCTGTAATATCCTAGCAACCCTAAAAAGCTTTTAATTTCTTTTCGAGTTTTAGGTATTGGAAAATGTATTGCTATGATTTTGTTTGGATCTGGTTTTACACCATTCGCTGTTATTTGGTGACCTAAATAATTTACTTCTTTACGTAAAAAGTCGCTTTTGTCGAGTTGTACTTCAAGATTTTTCTCTCTAAGACGTTGGAAAATTTTCTTGATGTCCTGAATGTGTTCTTGAAGCGAAGGCGAATAAATAATAATGTCGTCTAGGTACACTGAGCAGATTTCGTTCTGGAGTTCTCGTAAAACGTTGTTCATCAATTTTTGGAAGGTAGCTGGCCCGTTTTTCAGCCCAAAAGGAAGGCGTTTATACTCGAAGTGTCCAATATCTGTTGAAAATGCAGTTTTCTCAATATCCGATGGGTTCATTTTTATTTGGTGAAATCCTGAAGCCAAGTCCAAAGTTGTGAAATACTGACTTTTTCCTAATTTATCCAAAATGTCACTTATATTGGGTATAGGAAACTTGTCGTCAACGGTTTTTTTATTTAGCTTCCTATAGTCTATCACTAATCTCCACTTGGTTTTTCCCGACGCATCTTGTTTCTTCGGTACTACCCAAATTGGTGAAGACCAAGGTGATGAGGATGGTCGAATAATATTTTCTTGTAACATTTTTGATACTTGTTGTTTTACCTCTTGTTTATGGATTTCAGGAAATCTGTAACTTTTGGTGTAGATTGGTATGTCATCGGTTGTTCTTATTACATGCTTGACTTCGTTGGTAAAAGTTAAAGGGAGTTGTTCATGATGAAAGATGTCCTTGTATTCCTCACACAGGTTTCTAATTAGAGTAATTTCTTCATCGTTTAGGTGTTTTAATCTTAAGTTTTTCAAGTTTTCTCTCTGAATTTTCTTAACATTGACTGGAACATTATTAATATTGTTAACTGGTATAGGTTTCTTGATTGGTTCAACTTGTATTAGGTTTAACAGTTTCGATATTTTTAGAATTTTTTGCTTTTCGCTTTTGTTTAACAGTGTTGTTAATGCTTGCTGATTTTGAACTTGTACTAACGCTGTTGGCATTTCTATATCAGGTCCAAAATTCTGATGTTTCAAAATTCCTTGCTGTAGTTTAGTATTTACGGGTATTTGCACTACGGTTTCCGTTCTTGGTTGAAGTGTTAGTGTACAACACACGTTTTCCTGAATTTCATTATGATAAATTTGTATTCTAGCTGTTGGGGTCACTATAATGTCATTTTTTAAATCAATTGTGGCTCCTAACTGTTTCAAAAGATCCAATCCAATTAAACCATCGTATTTAGGATTAAAATTAAATAGATATACTTTATGATAGCCCTGTTTTTTAAATGTGGGAGGTAACGGAATATTAGCAACTTCATTATGATAGCTAGTATTGTGCGCTGTTTGTATAGCAAATGGTTCTATACGAATTTGATTTGGATAGGTAGTATTTGTAAATTAAATTTGGATTTATTAAGGTTCTTGCAGATCCAGTGTCAATCATTAATTTAGCTTGAAGTTCCGGTATGATAATATAGGGAAGGTGTACATTTTGTTTTACATTTAACGATATTACGTCGGTGGTGTTCTCGCAGGGTCCATGGAAAAATCCTGATGATAATTATTCGGTGTTTCTTCTGGGTCTAAATAATTAGCTTCCTGTTGGTACTCTTCATAGCCTTCATATTCTGGTTGACAATTTTGGGTTGTTTGAGCGTCGATTTCGAATGGATTTTCGAAGTTTGGCTCTTCTTCTGGTGTGTCGTGGTAAAATAATTCTTCTGATGTAAAAGTTGGTCTCGGCTGGGAATAACTAACTCGCGAAAGTTGCCTAGTATTTCCGGAGCTGATGTCCATTGGTGTTGGTTTTGGTTGCGGTAAGTTTCGGGGTTTGAATACATTTGTATTTTGCCTTTGTTGATTTCCAAATTGTTGAAAAGATGTTTGTGCATTTGCTGTAGCTGGAGTAAACAATTTCGGCTGTTGTGGAAAATTTGATTGTTGGTTACCAAATCCAGTAAAGCGCGGGTTTTGTGGTGGCAATCTTGAATATCCAAATTGTGGCAATTGTGAAAATTGTGGAAATTGTCTGGATATGGGCTGCGGTATCGCTGCTGGAACTGGCATGGTAAAAGGTCCTCTGGTAAATTGCGGCTTATAAAAATTGTTAGAAGTTTGTTGTCTTGGTTTCTGGGTTCTTAAAGTTGATGGAAATCTCTGCTGTGTAGAATTTTTCGCATAATTTATGTTTTCTTCGGCTAGTACATAAGTTAATGCCTTTTCAACGGTGTCCGGTCGTTGCGCTCGTATTAGCGATCCTAGTGGTTCACGTAGCCCGGTTAAGTATGATTTTAAAATAAGTTGATCGTAGAGATCACCTTTGATTTTTCTAGTAGCGGCGTCGTTAGTATTTATTCGTAATTGTGAAAACAGTAATCCACGAATATCCTGACAGCGGTTATAATATTGTTGTGGATTTTCGTTTCCTTGTCTAAGCAGCATGAGGTCACGTAGCAAAGAATTTTCGTCTCGTTGGTCCGAAAAAGACTTTTGAAGTATGTCTTTTAAATCGTCCCAAGAATTGACATCTCTACCATTTGTAACTATGCCGGCGTCGCCAATTAATTTGCTTCTAATCGACGAGAGAATGAAGTGGTTAATAAAAAGATCCGGTGTATCTGATTTGGTGAATTGATTAATTATCAATTCGCTAGCCCTAATAAATTCGGATAGACGCGCAGGATTGCCGTCAAATTCCGGAATAGTACGCAAATATTCGACGTGGACTGAAGTCATATTTTGCGTGGTATTATTTATAGAATTTAAAGTTTGGGAATCCTCTTGATTTATATTTAAATTAGATATTCGGTCAACAAGGGTTTCAATTGACATTAGGGGTAATAATAAAATTATGGAAGGCACATAAAGGAATAACGAACAAATAAAATGCGTATGAACTGACTTTGATTCTTCTCTGCGTTGTCCTGTCCTTGGAAGTCCCCTTTTGGGTGCGATGTCCTTAACCTAGGTGGTCCAATAGGTCCAGCGATTTCGGTCCGGTCCCCTGGATTCAAGATTCGGCGATGGATGTCCTCCTCTCGATTCAAGACTCGGCGATGTATGTCCTCGTCCCGATGTTCTGTTGTTGCGTTGCCCGAAGTTGCCGATTTTTGTGCACTCCGAACAAAGTTTTTCGATTGCGAATTAAATCGTTGACACGAACGACAAATCGATTTAGTATTTGCCTTATCGCAATCCTACCGACTGCGCCAGTGATATTTTAAGTGCCGAAATTTAAATAAAAAAACTTTATTTTATTTCCACACTGAGCAATTATACAATGTCTTTACATAAAGAATGCTGCATAACAACTGACTTAATTCTAATTACTATCTGCCTACAAGCAAGCAAGCAAGTTGATAAGATAAGGAAATGACACCTCGTAAGATTATCAAAACGTGCCTTATCTGTCCCACGTAACTCAGTCTATTTAGTGATGTAAAAAACGTATTTTTTTAAATCGAATAAAAAACCTAAAAAAAACCCACAAAAAAACGTTTTTTATTCATTTTTGTAATTGGCGGCACGTTTTGATAGGTATGGTTGGCGGCAGGTAAGCAAACGACAAAATTTAAACTTATTTTGATTTTACGTTCACTTTAAAGTTCAAGAAAACTACAGCACAGACTAGACAAATGTTTAATAAACAAAAGTAACATTTTATACCTACTGCCTACTCGTATTACGTAGTACTCACAGAACAGCAAAGCGTTTGCATGGGTCTATGCGAGCACCCCCGCCCCCGCCGCACCGCCACTGTTGGAAGTTGTTTTAAGTTGGACCCAGCTCTGAAACTGTCGAGCTGATCGACGAATCAAGTTACGTTAGGGATTCATCAGATAGTGACATGGACGACGTAAACTGTATGGATACTGACTCCGAGTCAGTTGAGGAGTCAGCCATGTCTGTTAGCGAGTAAGTACTGCATTATTATAATTTCTATATCCACTTTGGCTATGAAATGTAATGCATTATTTTTCTTTATAAACAATTTTTTTTTGTTATAAATTCTATAATTCACTTTACCTATGAAATGTATTCTTTTTATTTAGAAATATCTGTTTTTTGTTTTTCCACAGAATGTACTTGTTATTCAATACACTTTAATTCTGAAAAAAACGTATTTAAAAAAACCAGACCTCTTGGTTTCTTTAAAAACAAGTTTATAAAAAACGAACGGTTTTTTTGTTGCATCACCTAAGTCTATTGTTATAAAAACTATTGATACGCGCCCTGCGGTGCTTTCCAAGAATACTTCGGCACCTTATCTTCGCGTTTATTATAAAATTGAATGTGTTATTAATGAGTGTATGTAAGAAATCATTTGAATGCTGCAAAAAGTGCTGTTCGTTATATCATGTAAAAAATAAAAAATCTGGTGTGATACACTCACACAACTTCCTTTTACAGTGATCTTATAATTAGTCAAAAATTTCATTTTTAATTTTTAAAAATTTGTCAAAAATTTTCAAAAATTACAAATTCTACAAAAACGGTACAAAATAGAGCGTTAGTTGAAGAGACAAATTTTCTCTACAATTTTAAGGTGAATTCGAAAATGTAATAATATACCGGGTGTTTTATTTAAAATAGGAGTTAATAAAAAAAATTGAAAAAAAACAAAAGAAACCCACTTTAGAAGTATTCAACTGGAAAATCACCTATCTCACATCAATACACATTAAAAATGTAATAAAAATATAAAGTTAAAAAAAATCGTTAGCGCCGTTTTTGAAAAAATCGAAAAAAACTGAAAAATCACAAGAGTAAACACCTACTTCCGGTTATGCGATTTTCTTCAAAAGCTTGCTGTCTCATCTACATAGTACACAAAACTTATATATGAAGTTTCAACGCCATACCTCTTTTCGTTTTTGAGATATTCTGTTCACAGGCAGACACACAAGACAGACAGACAGACCAATGAAAAAAAACATGTTTTTGGGTTCAGGGGACTCTAAAACGTGAAGATCTGTTGAAAACTCAATTTCGAATTTTTGGGGTGAATCCAATACTTCCTTTATTGTAAAAGGAAGTAAAAACAAAAATGTATTTTAATGCTTAACCAAAACAAATTTATTAATTATTTCATTCCAATGAAATTAACTTAGATACTAAAAATTGGCAAATCTAATCAATTCAACTTTGTATGTGTTGTGTGCGATTCTTAAGAAACCGTTATAACAAAAAGACTTGAACAAGTTTAATTAGATTTTTTTTTAAATTTAATTCATCATCATCAGTGGATTTGCCCTATATATTTACATGTGATTGTTATTAAGGAAAATAACAACAACCGGACGTATACGGACATTTTGAGGGCTGGCAACTATTGTTTGGCTCATAGCACGTGGGTCGCACCCATGGCACGTAGTTCACACCCATGGCACGTGGTTCACACCCATAGCACGTGGGAACTTAGAATAGGTTAACGGTCATTTTTGAATTGATGTCGCTATATCGAGACTTTGATTATTATTTATATGTCGGTTTAGCGAGGTTTTAGTGTTGTATGAAAAAGACCAGAAAGTGCCATATCTTTGGACTTTTGCATCAAAAGTTGATGTTGCCTTCATTTTCGGACGACCTATCGTATGAAGAAGATCCAAACCTTCAGGAAGGTTTCTGGCGACCGGAAACGTGTACACATACGAACATACGTACACCGCACAGCACGTTAAGTGACCCCCCAAAACGAGGGAGGGATCTAGTGGGCTGGGGTCTTCACCAAAAGATCCGCACAGCTGAGGCGGTGATTTGGTATAGTGGGTTTATTAGTCGGTTGACAAAAATTTTTAGAGATATTTGACATAGAGTGGTGAATTGCAATACTTCGTACACTTCGTGTCGAAATAATTTTTTCTAGAGACGAAATAATTTGGTTCAATTTAATTCGATTGGAATCGCCGATGGCAATGCATACACTGGATTTAATGCTTCACATCCATTATTATAATACAAAGAATTCAAAGTTATTGGATATAATAGTAAAAAAAAAATTAAAAACAAATACTCTGCAAATTATATGTATTACTGTTACTCAGATGGATATGGATTATAAGATATATAAAAGATGAATAAAAAAGCCATTCCAAGAATAGGTTAATGAAAGCTACAATGCTGTAAAATTAATTTTTCTATACAAACAACTATTATTTGCCTAAAAATGCGTTTAGATGTAATGGAATTTTAAAAAAACTGCTTCACTATTTGCACAGCGTGGCTAAAAAATCCCAGAATCTAAGTTTCCGCAAATAATATTACTTTAACATAAAATTACAGAAACGAAAAATACTGAAAAGGTGAGTGTTTTCTAAAAATCAAAATCTAGAAATAGAAAATATTGGATAATGTTGCTTCCATCAACAAAGTTTATCATAAAAATAAACAATATAGTTACTAAAACAGAAATAAAACCATCAAAATTAACAATTGTAATCCTAAAGTATCAGAGCAAAGACCACAGAAAGAATTGTTACCTGAAAGGAGTGGTGCAAAAAACCAAAATTTCTGTAAAGGAATGCTGCAGAAACTACGAGTAGTTCTGGTTAAGAGGCAGTAAAATGGCCTACTTTCTGAATCATTACTACAGGCATATTTTGTTTTTCTGCTCTTTGACCCTTTTTGATGAAGCTTTTTGGATCACAAAACTGTATTAGATTTCATCCTATTTGATTTCTTGTTAAGCAAAATGTAGTACGCGTTTTCAAGAAAGTAAGGTAGGTTTCTTTTAAGAGAAAGTAGTCGAGTAAGCACATCTCCTGTCGCCGTGCGCAAGATTTTCCAAGGAGGAACTTCTCATTTCATCATCGGCCTGCTGTTTTGTAATGCACCAGCGCTGCAAAGACGAATTCATATTCGCAATTTTACCCTAAAGCGCTTCTACAGCTCAAAACTATTTTTTCTGATTTAATTAGTAGGTAATTTGTGGCCCAATTCTAGATTTTCCCCATTTGGAGTGCACCCATTATTAAAACTTGCGTGCACTTTGGAGTGCACCGAATTCTCTCGTTTTAGAAGGCGAGCATCTCTAAATATTTTAATTAATAGCTTTTTTGCATAAAAACAGACTTAAAAATTACGAACTAATTTTTTATTAATAAATTTATTGCACGTTTACATCGGGATATTTGCACTGATATTTTAATACATTGAGTTTGTGTTGTTTTGCTGGCATATGAATTTAGATAATTTTTGCTTCCTGGTTTTGTTCATTTTTTATAAATTTAAATAAATAATTATTAATTTGTGTTAATAATCCATTAGTATGACCCTCCTTAGATTTATTTTCGGTAATATAAGCCTTTCGAGAAGGTAGGAGAGTGTGTTTTCTTATTTTTGTTGTTCGATTTTCTTCGGAGTTCTTGCGATACCTTTTTAATGAGGTTGCAGGTTGCCTAAGGGGCGGTAAACACTAAAAAAATTAAATAGGACGCCACCCGGTTTCGTCAACCAGAATGAAATACAAAGGTACGCCCATAGAGGAACCAGGAAGCCAATGAACCTACCTTTCGACTTATCACCTTGGCGAAATCCAAGTGCGACAAGTGCACCGACCTACCTGTGATGTTTCTAAACTGCTTTCAAGCTCCAATTCACATAAAATCGGACACAGTGTATAAATATCACCTGCAAATGAGCATGCACAAACTCGTAAGGAGATAATAAGGCATTGTTAAATAAATCGATCTATTGGTATAAACACATTTAATTAAGATTGGTGCACACAATGTAAACATATAATAAATGGGCTAAATCTATACCACAGCTGGGAGACGCTTTATATTAACTGTAATCATAATCAACCAGGCGAATGAATTAGTTTACAGCGGGCTCAGCAAAGGCGGCAATGTTTCAACAAATAACATATAAATTATGCGCGAACAATGGAATGAATTTGATTTTACAGGTAGCCTCGGTAGGCGGTTGTGAGTCAGCAAACAAACACATAAATTATGAGCGAACAACTGAATGCATTTGATTTATTCTCCTTAGCATAGAATTTCGGCTTAGACCGCGTAGTATTTGTATATGAACACCCAGCATTTTTCGGCTTAATATGGATGCACAAACAGCAAAACGGCCAAATCTGCCTAAGTATCCTCGTTCTCAAGATACTCAAACAACACGAGCCACCAAAGAGCATGGCCATCGAGCGGGTTTTTGCTCGACTTCACAAGGTGCAAGGCACATTAAGCCGAAAAATGCTGGGTGTTCATATACAAATACTACGCGGTTTAAGCCGAAATTCTATGCTAAGGAGAATAATTCGAGTAACCGCGAAAGCCTCAAACAATGCATTTGATTTTGCAAATGGCCTCGGTAGGCGGTTGTGAGTCAGCAAACAAACACATAAATTATAAATTAGTTATTACTAGCTACACATGCTACCTGATTGATTTAGCCGGGCGAATGCGTCATGATGCTCGGCGAACTTGCTACTGCAACGGATGGGATTCGGCATAAGCGTGGGCGTCATGCGGTCCCTAAAGATTCCGCCTTAATCGCAAGGTCTGGTGTAAATCTCTCGCGGGAATAACGGAACGGAAAACTGGCAAGACCGAAGTATTGGCCAGCTCTGCTGAATGTATCCCCAAAACAATCGCGAAAAAGGCCCCTTTCGGACCACGGGAATTTGCAGAACCGGCGGTCATATAAACGAGGAACCACACACTGTCACTCAAAACCAAACACCTTTTCGCCTCCGCGGCTCGTGAAGAACTCTCACAACAAACAAAGTCAAACTTCCCTGTAACAGCACAAGAACACGGCCGCCCACACGCGCACGAAGCGCTGGGGCGACAAACTCGCGACTGTCTGTAGTAACGGCCGGTGGCTGACTAACTCCAAAAGAGACGTCACGCCAAGTTTTCTCGCCAGACGCGCTGTCTTGTCACCACCTGTAACCAATGACGAGCAAGCAGGAGCCCGTCGTTAACTCGACTTGACGAAAGAGTGCGATGGAAGTTACATTCTTTAGGAAAAATAGCTCGCTCTTCCATGGGCTCGCGTTTTAAAATTGTTCTAACCAGGCGCGCCTAAACGCGACGAAACAAATGCAGCTGCGAAGAAGACGGCTAGAGCCCAGAGCGGTGCTGAGTTGCATGCGTGTCAAATCTTTAGAATTTTTAGATGCAATTAGCTGAAGTATTATACGAGAAAATATGACCGAAAAGGAACGTATATCCAAGTGAACTTCTAATCTTTCTACCAATAATACTCCAAATGGTCGCATAATTATTGAATTTAAAAATGGCCTGACAAATTCTAAAAACTTACTGCAAGCTTGAATCAAGCATCCTTGTTAGCTTGCAGGAAGCTTTTTCGCAAGCGTACAGGAAGTTTTTCTGGCAAGGTTATAGTAAACTAATTTATAAGCTTAAATAAAACCAATCTTTAAGCTTATACTGTAATATGCTTGATTTACAAGATTGCAGTACACTTTTCGCGGAAAGTCTTCAAATGTGAATCAAAATTGATTCAAATATGAATTAAAGGTACTTGAAACAGCTTTGTTAAAGATATCTTGATAAAAGTGATTCATATAAGTATAATCTAGCAGTAAACTTTCTGTCATCATAAACATTTCGAGAAAGCTCATGAAAGATTACAACAGATATTTCATTTTCAGAATTATTGTTTGACTTAAAAACCGTATATTGACACAAAAAGGAATGTTCATTTATATTGTAGCCTGACGGGCTAGTTTAATTTAATTTAAATGCTACAATCACCAGCCTGAAAACTGGTTGCCCAAGGTTAACTCAAAAAGCCAAGATCCAAATAATAAACTCAGATAGTAACGTGGAATAGAAACACAGAATAACTTCTTACTATTATATAATAATATTTAACTATATACATTAAATTAAACTGTATTAAAACAACACGAAATAATAGAATGTAATGACATAAAAATAAAATAACTCTTCTAACGGGGCGTTCGTTCGTCGGCAGTCGAGCAGTGGCACACTATTACGGGACAGCCTGTATGTGCGTCAGTCCTCTCGTCACGTTGGCAACGCGCCGGCCCTGAACAGGTAATATGACAGATTAGTAGGCCGCCAGTGATGGCGGACAACAACAATACATTTGGTCTTGAAATCGTTAAATAAACAAAACTGTGGTCAATGTTAAATTAAATTGTGTGCATACCTAGGGGGCGTCTGGAGCTCTGACAGTGAAATTCCCAACGTTCGAGTGATGGGCGCCGTATTTAATTTGTTTTACTTGCCAGCTGTACTGCCGCGCTAGGTGAGTGGGTTTTGATTAATTAAACGCCGTTTCTTGTTGGCGGAGGCGGCCGCTGAGTTACCCTAGCTCCAGGAGTGCGTGCCTATGGGCGGCGGCCTCGGGCTTACTCCGCAGGAACCCCCGGTGCACGCTCCTCGGCCTCGAAGATGTTGAGCCACTCCGGTCGCAATTAACAGGCCTGATTGCGTCGGTGTCGCCGTCCTGGTGCTAGGAAATTTGTTTCGCGGACGGCGTTGTCACCGGCGCACTCGGCTTGGCCTCCCGAGTGCCCAAGCTTTGGAAGGCGTCGTCGGCGAGTTTGAAAAAACTCTGCTTATATCCAGGTATCTGACGTCGTCGCCGTCGGACCTGGGGCGGTTCTCTAGGTCGCTAGGTGCTCGGGAAATGACGCTGGAAAGTATAACAACAATCCGAACGTGCAGGGGTTCAAGAGAATAACGTCGGAAAGTAAAGTAACAATCCAAACGTGCAGGAGTTCAAAAGAATAACGTTGGAAAGTAAAGTAACAATCCAAACGTGCAGGAGTTCAAAAGAATAACGTTGGAAAGTAAAATAACAATCCAAACGTGCAGGAATTCGAGGAAATAACGTTGGAAAGTATAGCAACACTCCGAACGTTCAGGGGTTCAGGTAGCTGGTCGGGATACCCTCGAAGAGTCCTGGGGGACACTCCTGAGAGTACAGGCGAGACGGGGGGAGTGGGAAGATCTAGGAAATTCTAGGAAATTCTGTCTTGTCTGCGCTCCGGATTCTGCTTTTATACCTGGTACGAGCGTAATCGGAGGTCGTTGGAGAGGGGATTCGTGGTCTAGGTGCTCAGTGGTGTTAGGGCGATCGCTTGCGGTGACGTCACGTCGTCCTCTCGGCGCGGAGCTTCGGTCTCTAACGTGGTGCACGACAAGGGGGAACGCGCTAATTAATTTTTAATGTATACAATCGCGTTCGCGCTGGGCGAAACGTTACAATATAAAATCCAGATGTGTCTGTTGCAAGAAAAGGTGATCGACTTATTTTTGCACGTCCTGATCATTTACAAACCTAAAATTTGTAACAAATCATCCTTGGTTGATACGAAAATCCAAATTTAAAAAATGCAATATGGTGGATCTAAAACGGCGGCTTTAAGAAATAGTAAAGTGTCTTCAGAAATAATCGAACGTTTTTGAATGTTTATGGTTATACAACGTATGAATAATATATTGGCGGCACTGTAAGTCTGTCAAATTCGAAGTTAACAGGTTAGGTTTTGCATCAGTCTGTCAAAACTGACGCAAAACCTAACCTGATAACCTCGAATTTGACATAGACTTACAGTTCCACCAATATATTATTCATTCGTTGTATTGTAACGTTTCGCCCAGCAAAAACGCGTTTTCTGAATTAAAATCAATTCGCGCGTTTTCCCCTAGCGATTTCTACGTTACGCGTTTGAATTTTTCGCCTGCGCGGCCGAATACGTCATCAAGAGATCCCCGCTCCACGTATTGCATGTAACATCCTTAAGCCCTCTGCTAATAAGGGCTAATGAATTTAATAAATTACCTTCGGGTAGCTTTCTCAGTCGGAATTAATTTGGCTCAGTCAGATATACACTTGGAAATTAGCAAACAAACACCAGGATAATTTTAGACAGTTTAATTATAATGTTCAATATTTACAAATATCGGTATTATTCATTAGAACCAAATTATCTCCGACTGAGAAAGCTACACGAAGGTAATTTATTAAATTCATAAGTTTTTATTGACGATTTAAAAAACAATTTTAAACAAAAGTTACTAATCTCTGTTAACCGAGCACAAATAGATAAGCCACACCCACAAATTTATGCGTGCCCACAACCAGTTTCACACGCTGCAAATAAATACGAGCGCGCCAAGTTTCAAATAAGTAAGGGTAGCTTGATCCATGTACCTGCTTGCTTGTGTTATGGGTTTTAGAAATACGAGCAATAGACAAATTCTGTTCAATTGTCGCAGGCTTTTCTAGATAAGGAAGTAGATCAGTAGTCTTCAAAGTTTGGTCAAACTATATTCGGAGACGACAAAAGATATGTGAGCAAAATTTGACATACAGACGTAAATATATAATACTTTTAAACCGAGACATTAAAAAAATGAAAATTAATATTAAACAGAACGTTAAAAAACATATTAAACAAAGTATCGAAAAAAAATCATAATAAAATACAAATTAAAATCAATACATACCCGTACATATTTATTATTGTTTAAACTTTCTTTTCAATTGCAGCTTGACGAAAGATATTGCAGGATTTCAAACTTGCCCCCATTTATATCATGCGTTGATTTTGTTCAATCTAGTAATGATAAAATTATGCATTCTCTTAAGCAAGTAAACGGACAGCCAGAATACCAGTATGATATAAACATTTTATTATTAACTAAAAGGGGGAGGCGTGATATGGCAGTAGTTTTGGTAGAATTATTGGTGTCTAAGATCATGCATGCTAAGGTATTTGGCAGTATTTACATATGATACTATGGATCTGGCTGCTGATAGTTACCGGTATACTTATATTATAAACATTCCTTGGTTAAATTATTATGAACCGATGTTTTCATTTAAGTGCGATACACAATCTGGCTGTTTGCAGTTTTTCTGTAGTTCTATTGTTACTGTTGCCTAATGCTAGTATGGTAGTAAACGGCGGACAGCGGACAATAAATTTAGGCCGGCCTGTCATTCGCTTGACATCTATTACTACAACTAACCTCAAATCCGATTTTCCGGCCTAAATTATTGTTCACCATAGCTGCTTTTGCATTACACATTAGAGTACTCTGGAGTGCACCAGAGCAAGTTACCTCGCGTTCGAATTACAACATAATTTTTGGAGTAACTAACGCTAGTCTTCCTTCCCCTGCCCCCTTAAGCCCCATGAAAATTTGCGGTGCAACAAGCCC
This sequence comes from Agriotes lineatus, assembly GCA_940337035.1. Lineage (NCBI taxonomy): Eukaryota > Metazoa > Arthropoda > Insecta > Coleoptera > Elateridae > Agriotes > Agriotes lineatus. The sequence continues at coordinate 91,608,141 of OW679201.1, forward strand.
TGGCATGCGCTGTTGCGTTATTTAGAATCAGCTGTCAGATTTAAACGCCTTTTGGATGAATCCGAGTCTTTTAACTACGAATTAAGTTCTTTAAATCTATTTTGAGCGCAGTTTGTATATACCGCCCTTATTTTAAACGTTCAATTCAAAAGCAAATTAGTTAGGTTATGTATTTTACGCGAGAGTAACCTAACATCTGTTCGAATTACAAAGCAACTCACCCCAGAGTAATTCACCCCAGAGTCAATTGCACCAGTGCTAGTTGCACTCAATTCGAAAGCAGCTCATGGTATCATTAGCAAAAGTTGCTACAGTATTATTTTCAGAGAGGTCGCTGATATACAACAGATATAAAACCGGTCCTAGCACACTCTATTGCGGAACTCTCGCATTTATTCCTTCTGGTTGTCAGTATGCACAGTCTTTTTTGATTCTGAAGAACCTCTCTAAGTATGATTTTAGTCTTTCTGAGTGTTGTTTGGTAAAGATAGGTTTCAGCTTGTTGTTTAACATTTCCTGCCAAACCTTGTTGAATGCTTGCGCCATATTCAGGAAGTTTGTGGAGAACACGTTTTCCCTTCTAGTGTTTTTTCTGTAATATCGATTATCTGTGCACTTGATCAATTGTCGAATGTATATTTCGAATACTCAATTGGTGGTTTGGGATTCAAATTTTATATGTATTTTTTAATTTAACAGTACCCTCTATGGCTACACATTAATCTTATAACAATAGTTGTTATCTATTTTTAATATAGAAGATAAGCTAAAAATGTAAGAAGTTTCTATTTTATAAATAAATTATATTGGGAATATCCGTAACATTATGCACACCGCTTAAGTGAAAGTGAATGCTGTCTTTAGTAGTTAATGTTCTTGGTGGCTCTCAAAACGATCTGAAATAACTTTTCAAGTTTTCGGAAACTGCCTTTACACTATAGTAGTTCTTTTGAAATCCAGTTGACCTAACCTATTCCATGCAAAGAATAAGTTTGCTTTGTGTTTACTGCCAAGCTCCCCTTCGTACGAATTACTTATTTGAATTTCGTGTTACAAAATGATATTCGATGTAAGTAAAATAAATAGATACAAGCATTTGTTGTATTATTTTAAATGAATATAATCCTATACTAATTTTATATGCATTTTTTAGAGTTAATATACGTGATAAATTGAAAGCTCTTCGTATTTATAACAATGGATGTGAAGCATGAATTAGTTGATTATAATTGGTACAATTCAACGACTATCAAGGTGGATGAAAATGAAGTAGTCGGAAACTTTCCTGCACAGCAAGAGACCACCGACAAGACTTTTAACAACACAGCGTATCAGGTACTGACTATTAAACAGGAGGAACTTCATATAAAAACTGAATCGCATGCCACATGTCCAAGAAATGAAACTCTTGTGGAGGAACCATTTATGGTTTGCAAAATCTGTGAATATCAAACAAAAGAGAGGAGTCATCTTTTGGAACATCTGAAAGTTCATAGCGGAGAAAGGCCGTATGCTTGTTCTGTTTGTGAATATAGAACAAGAAAAAAAAACACATTAGTTACACATATGAGAATACATACAGGAGAAAAACCCCATTCTTGCTCTATTTGCGAGTATAAGGCAACCCAGAGAAGTAAGTTAGTGAGACATATGAAAACTCATACAGAAGAAAAGCCGTATGCTTGTTCTGTTTGTGAATATAAAGCAAGACTCAAACATACATTAGTTACACATATGAGAACACATACAGGAGAAAGACCTTATTCTTGTTCTGTTTGTGAGTATAAAGCAGCCGAGAAAAATAAATTAGTTGGGCATATGAGAACGCATACAGGAGAAAAACCGTTTGCTTGTTGTATTTGTGAGTATAAAGCAGCCGATAAAAAGACATTAGTTGGACATCTGAAGAGGCATAGAGGGGAAAGTCCTTATTCTTGTTCTACTTGTGAGTATAAAACATCTGAGAGAAATAATTTAGTTAGACATATGAAAACTCATTCGGGCGAAAAACCTTATTTTTGTAGTAATTGTGAATATAAAGCGGCCGAGAGAAGTAATTTAGTTAGACATATGAAAACACATACAGGAGAAAAGTCTTATTCGTGTTCTACTTGTGAGTATAGAGCAGCTGAGAAAAATACGTTGGTTAGGCATATGAAGATGCACACAGAAGAAAAAATGTATGGGTGTTCACTTTGTGAATATAAAACACTACTTAAAGACAGCTTACTTAAACATATGACTGCTCACACTTTTTCGTGTTCCATATGTGGGTATAAAACAAGACGAAGGAGCCACTTTGTTGTACATGCGAGAATACATACAGGAGAAAAACCTTATTCTTGCGCAATTTGTGTGTATAAAGCATCCGATAAAGGTAAATTAGTTAGACATATGAGAGCACATACAGGAGAAAAAAGTTTTGCTTGTGCAGTTTGTGAGTATAAAGCAACAAGAAAAGGCAGCTTATTGGCACATATGAAGAATCATACCATAAATTAATTGATATTGTTTATAAATGAAACATGTTTTTTCAAATATGACGTAGTAATGATTTATTAATACATGGTGAATATCTGTATTGAATTTTATATCTTATGCTTGATTTTAAGGTACCATCAGAGTTCTTTATTCACTCGTTTTGAAGGAAATTTAATTGTACTTATTTAATGATAGAAAAAAGTAGACTTATGGACTCAGAACTATGTTTTTAGGTTATTAGGTGTGCACTTAAAATATAGATAAGACTGTTTAAAAGAGCTACTTACTACTTTAATTCTAGCATATTTTCTGCATATAAGTGCATGTGTGTGGTTACTAGGAATTGGTGGCATAATTTCAGAGATATATTCGCTGTTTAAAAATGGTAAATTCAGTAAAAATGTCTCACAATGCGACTATGGAATAACGTAAATTGTTTATTTGTCATACAAAGTTACAGAAATATAAAAAAGATTTTTTCATGTAAAAGTAATATAAGTAATATACCAAGAGAGGAGACCAAGAAGCCCAGTAGCACAGTTTGGAAAGCGGTAGGCTTGTGTTAAGCGGTTCGAATCCCGCAAGGGCCAGAATTTTTCCACAGCCGTGGCGATTTGAATCAGGCTCGGTGAGCCCATTCACAGTTGGGCACCAAATCAACTGTACTCTACTCAGAACCACAGACCGAAGAGATAGAGTAACAAGGTCCACACACCCAACCCACAAGGGTTGCTACACAAGCACGAACGGCGCGCTCCAACTTTGTAAATCGCAACTCAGGTGAAGTTGAGACTACACCGCCAGTTGCTAAAGCATACAAAGCACCAGCCTCTACACCGCTAAGGTAACAAGAGGTTAATGATAATACATACATACAAAAATGGGGAGACCATGGTGTGTCTGCTATCATCCGAAAAGTTTTAGATTAGAATCTTTGCAGTATTTTAGTATTCGATGGTTTTGCACAACCCCAAAGTTGTACTCCATAAGACCAAATGGGTTTTAGTATAGCTTTATATTGTAATGAATTGTTGTAAAAGCTCCATGTTGAGGTGCCTGTTTATTATGACTGCCTTGATTTATAAAGGTTATTTTTAATTAGAAAATTAACAATTAGGGCAAATCACCACATAATCCTCAGATTCATTTATACTGTGCTCAGTTTGCCTCTTAGTAATTTAATGCTAGTTAAAATGAAATGTATTAGTTGATGTTCAAAATAAAATTGTCAAATGCCCCTTTTTTAATATTTTATTGAACTGCAATACTATCTAAGCTAGCTCTCGGCAAAACACAAAACTCCTTTCAGGTGGGATCAGAATTTTAATATATTCATAAATTATGCGCGATTCTAGTAGACAATATTTACAACCTGTCAGATGAACACATAAATGGTTTGTGCGTACAGCGTGTATTTTGATAATTAATAGATGAACTTAACAAGGAATTATCGCGCTTGGCAATCAACCTCAACTTATTTGTTAATAGCTGTGACGTAGACTCACGCTACCAATCATTTGTTTCTGCTGTTTTGGGAATCCTTGCAAAACCCGCAAAATTTACTGTCGCCATGGATTTTCTGAAGATTGAGCCGTAGTTGGACTCTTGGATATGCGATAGGCCTCTTCAGCAAGGTTTATTCTTGTATTTAAATAACTTTCCCGACTTCTGACCCTCAAATTACAGGCCGCTCCTACCTTTTTAAAATCTTGTCGAGGTGGAACCGAGTCTGATCGTAGGTGACGCCGTTGGAAATTCTTTACTTGCGGAACTTCCCTGGGCGCAAATGTTGATCCTGCTGCTCTTGCAAACCCCCTCGATATGATGGAAGGCTGACCTCTGGGTTTTGCTGCTTGGGCCGGAAACGATGTTGGGAAAATTCAGGTGCTCGGCTGCCGTTCACACTCTGGATTGGATTGGAAAAAAATTGATTTTATTTTGTGGAACTTTACACAAACACTCCCCCAGGTGCAGGGTAACTTGGACAGTAAAGTGGAACACTTTTTGTAGGGTAAAAATACTTTTTATTTATTTTAAAACATAAATTAAGAGAGCACAAGATTCGCCCCAAACTTCAATAATTTAATTTCAATGGTTCTCCTCTTATTAACAAAAACGCATCGCGTTGCTATGTTACTGCGATCATTTACTGTTAATTAGAAATTAGTTTTGATAACAAATACACATAGATGGAGTAAAGTTTGAATACATAATTCTTAATATAAAAATTTTGCTTACATCTAAAAATTGTATCTTGCTTATAACTGTCATTGTTCTTTCTCGTTACACCCACATGTTTTTATAAATCACTGTTACGGTATCAAATTAACCTTACGACACTCACGGATGGGCGAGTATCGAATGCTAAACAAATCCGGGAAGTGGGGCACTCTTACCCTGAGAATCGTTAAAAACAGGCTAAAGGCTTTGGCTCGAGTGCGCTCAGGAAGATGGGCGTGGTTCAAAACGGTACACCGCAGGGCAAGCGTGTCGGGGTATATACAGGGTATTGCTAAAGAAATGGGCGCCACCAGATCCAACTCAAGATACCCACGTTCAACCGAACTTGGAGGGTTAAACGGGGCGAGAAGTACACAAATAACTATTTCGGAAGCCACGGTGCAGCGCCAGACACAAACACCTACCTAGAATGCTCATCCGCCACGTCCGGGCATCACATTACAATGGTCGTAGCGCAGTGACACAGTCATCCTGTAAGCAAACATGCACAGGACACAATAGAAAAAGAATAAGACGGTAAGGTTAATACATCTATTGGGTCACTCGCAGTGACCTACCAAACACCATACAAAATACGGGTATGACGGTTCGTAAATGATGGCTTAATGGTTACACCCAGCTGGGGAAGCGCTTTATCCAAAAGATGGCGGCCCACAGCTGAGCTGAACACCAGATCCAGGCCAGAAATAAGAAGTTAAACGTTGGCTTAGGCCCCAACTTCGTGACGCCGTGACGCGCGAGAGTAAAGCCTAAATTTGAGTTCGGGTCACCAGAACGCCTGAATTAACACACAAAGCCGCCTTGCGGCACAAAATGTTAATACACAACAGTAAATTTTAGTCGGAGTGTACGTTACACTAACACGGTATTGCAAGCAAATTTGAATAAGGAATTTGACATAATCAAAGCCGCCTTGCAGCCCAAAATGTTAATATACAACAGTAAATTTTAGTCGGAGTGTACGTTACACTAACACTGTATTGCAAGCAAATTTGAATAAGGAATTTGACATAATTAAGGCCGCCTTGCAGCCCAAAATTTTAATACACAACAGTAAGTTTTAGTCGGAGTGTACGTTACACTAACACTGTATTGCAAGCAAATTTGAATAAGAAATTTGACAAAATTAAAACCGCCTTACAGCCCAAAAGGTTAATAAACAACAGTAAATTTTAGTCGGAGTGTACGTTACACTAACACTGTATTGCAAGCGCTTGAGTGATTAAGTTGCACATAAACATGCTGGCGTATTAGTTCATTCTTCAGATTTTTACCGTACTAGTTCGGCCGGCAGTTGACGGTAGCATTCAAACGGTTTCGGAAAGGCACCTCGCACCTGATGTGGCTGTAACAACGCTGAAAGTGGCTATTACGTCCTAACGAATCCTCCGTAAAGAGCGAAATTTTGTATCCACCCCCTTGGTCATTCAAACAGCTATCAACGTAGCCGTTGTATGGGTGAATACAGGAAACAGGATCCCGCCTAATTTGACGACAACGGATAAGTTGGTTTCAACGAACCCACATAGTTCTGCACCCCCGCAGCGACACGCTAATCGGACTACCACACACCACAGCGCGAGCGCCCAAAACTTAACCAAACAACGTCTCTCTTGCGACTCTCGGGAAAACACAATTTATTCGGTAAAGTAAAAACAGATTTATTCGGAAAAGTCACAAACGGAAAAGCAAGCGCTCCCAGGCAAAGCGCGAGGGGACGCTCGCACAAAATCGCACTATCAACTGTCTTGTTCGACGACCCGGGGCAGAATGCCTAAATCGGCTGCTAACGACCACCTGCAGAATCCGCGCGAACAACCGTCTGCGACAGCCAATCACAAGCCAGGGAGTCCGCCGGGTAACAACAAATCATCTCGGAGCGACAGGGATAAATAGATGCTTTCTCATTTGCTCTCACGGCTGAATTTAAAATTTCTCGAAAGCAAGACGCTTGTAACTACGAAAACCTGCAGATGCGAGGAACTAAGCTAGGGCTGTACAAAATTTATGAATTAGAAATAGCGATACAAGGAGTGTACAAAATTACAAAAGGCTATGCTTGATGTTAAATGTTGCAGTTTTATGCTACGTACTATTGCTAAGAAGGACCCAATATACAAGCTGACTCGATAATTATGTACCCAACTGTTTATATAGTTAATTAACTTACTGAGAAATAATAAAATGGCCTGACAACTGCTATGCTGTTGCACTTTGTTTTTATTTATGCACTGGTATTCGAGTTCACAATTTTTACACGTCACTTGTTTTCCCTCTCTTCCGTTACCTAATTCTGGACTGTTCTTTGCAATTTTTTATTTTATCCTTATCTGGCTTTCTTCTACCGTTCAGATTGCTTGCCTTTTCACTGACATTACTTTTATTAATAACTATGCTCATTTAGTATGCACATAACAAACCTTTTGTGTCAATTAATTTCGTTTGGTCTGGCTTTAAATATGCACAAACCTATTCTATTAATTACATTATTTTATTTAAACTTCAAATTCAAACCCTCTGAAATATGCTTGCTTATGCGTGCCTTTATCCGTCTAATTACTGCTTCTTGCATCTCATTACCAATGCATTAAATACCTTTATTACTGTTTAAATTACAATTACGTATATAAAATATTTTAACTCTGTGCTTTATTGACTTGGTTAAATATTTCGCACTTCAAACAGAGCCAAATCGTGATCTTTAAACCATTTCAATATATCAAAATCTTTTTTGTGAGAGAAAGCTGCGAGTGTCGGCCGAGCAACCCATACATTTGTTTGACTTTAAGGTCCAATTGTTTTCTCTTAGCCTTAATATGCGATCTCCGGGTGAGTTTGGTTTAGTAGTAATTCAAGGTATTTAACTTCACTTTGACCGGAATAGGGGATTTGGTTGGAAGACATATTGCACATTTATCGGTAAAAGTTACTTGGGTAGACTTATCGTGGTTTACTATCGAGAGATCCAAAAAAAACTGTTCCTCAGCTGGCTGTGGAAATTCAAGGTATGAATAATATGTTGGTGACACTGTACGTCAATGTCAAATTCTAGGTTATCAGGTTAGATTTTCCGTCAGTTATGACACAAAATGACGCAAATCCTAACCTGCTAACCTCGAATTTGACATTGACGTACAGTGTCACCAACATATTATTCATACGTTGAATTTCCACAGCCCGCTGAGGAACAGTTTTTTTTGGATCTCTCGATACTATTCTTCATTTGCTGTACCAGTCTTATAATAGGTTGAGGTGATTTTGTAGGTATTCTGTTGTCGATTCAATGGCGGTGTCATCGGCAGAAGTGGCGATGATAGTATTTTCTGTAACTGGGGTGTCCCATGTATATATTAAGTATAGAAGTGGTCCTAATATACTCCTCTGAGGGGCTCCAGAGTCGATTTTGTGGTAGATATAGAGCTGTTCATTTTTACTTGAAATGTTCCATCAGTTAGGTAAGATTTTAACAGCATATAAAGCTGGCTTGGTAGTTTTTGTTAGAGTTTATACTAGCGTGAGTGAATAGTCACTCACGTCACGCACGTTTCACTCTTGCTTTAAACACTCACGACGTGAGCCGGAGCTTTTATTTCAAAATTCAAATTCAGATAGAACAGAATGTTTAACTTTAAAACCAATAAAAATCTGTAAAGGGCTTTACCTAGAACTTTCTTCGTAAGTGGACATTGTAACACTAAATAACTTTAAAAATTAAATTAAGCTAGGGTTAAAAATACATTCACGTGTTTAATAAATTATGTACATAAGTTTTCAACTAAAAAAATATTACCGGTGATTGAATTCGAAGGGCAGGCGTATGCGATTCCAGCGTTTTGTGGGATATTTCAAGCGAATGCGCTATTCTTACATGCGCTACAGAGCACTTCTTGTGTCCGTGCGTTTCTGCTGCCTTTAATAGAACCTTAGAATAGAAATTAGTTCCCAGGAGAACGCATTGACTGTACAGTGTACACAGTACACACAACACGCACACCACAACACAGATGCGCATGCGCAGATCCATCTCTAGATCTTCCACATGGGAGGGCAGCGGGTGGGCGGGGCATCCTGCAATCTTTTATTCATTACTAAATATTTAACGTGAAACGTGAATAACTCTATGGAAATTTTCACTCACGTTTACGTCCCGATTTTCAAATATTAGTCACGTTCACGACGTGACCCGACTGTTTTCACGGCACGCGCTCATCCCTAGTTTATACAACAGTCCATTGTGCCAGACCTTGTCAAACGCCTGTTTTATGTCTAGAAACACTGCTGGGCATGCACTCCTTGTTTCCAGGCTTTCCATTATTTTATTGGTAATTCCGTGTCCCTGTTGAATGGTTAAATGGTTCTCCCTGAAGCCAAATTGGTATGACGGAATTATTAATTTTAAAATACTAGATTTAAGTAATAACATCGTTGAAGCCCCTGGTACAGTAAAACTGTTTTTAAAATGCACGAAGTTATCAATGAATATTTTTTAAGTGTGTCCCTGTTCATCCTAAGACTGATGTGAATAGAGACACTATACATTTTTACTTCCCTCGTCTAAAAGGCGAAGGAAGTATTATAATCGTGAAAAAATCACCTTCTGTGATTTCGTCACACTTTCACGTTTCAGGGTCCCTAGATGACGAAAAACAGGTTTTTCTCAATTCCGTTTGTCTGTCTGTCTGTCTAACTCAAAAACTATTTTTTGGAGGAAGCCAATATTTTGTATGCAGATTATATGTCTACCTGGCATGAAACCGAGAAAAATTCGTACAAATAAATACAGGGTTATCACCTTGAAAAAATTTAATGTTATTAATTTTGCTTTAACGAAGTAATAGAACCAGTAGCCATTTACACATAGCACATGCTTTGCCCTTGACGAATATGTCACTCAACAGATACAGAATAAATGCTGCAAACAGAAAAAGGGGTAAAAAAGCGTTATATTTAAGGCAACCCAGATGCAAGGACGCGAGGAGTGCTCCGTGGCGCATGCAGGAGACGGGCGATGTGCGTGCATTATCTTGTCGAACGATGAAATCGCATTCGCAGCCCCTGCCGTTCGAATTCTACATCAGTAATGTTTGTTTTTATTGATCATTGATGTAATTTGGATTGTAACGCCCTATTGTATTCTGGCGTTCTTTTAATAAATTGCACCTTTCGAATTTTAGCATTCGCAAATCTTGGCAAACGCTCGCATCTTGGACTTTATGAACGCGCCCGTGAGGGAATTTTAAATGTCGAACGCGCAGAGCTGCCGATACGTGAATTCTATTCGTGACCCTACGAGGATGTTTCACGTGAACCCCGTATTTTACAGTATGCATTGAAAATGGTGATGTTTATTTGTCTTCATTAAACAACCGCTCGTGCAAGCTGACGCTGTGAGCTGCACGCGTTACTTTGGCCCGATGACGATTATTGGCCCTATTTATGCACAACCGTATTGCTGAATTCATTGCTGCGTTTGCATCATGCAGTCTCTTGGGCGACGTTGCCGAAATTCCATGAAACCTTATGGGCCGCTGAATCTCCTGCGCTAAGTTGTTTGCCACATTCCAAGACCTGCAGATACCGTCTTTGGCAGCATACTTCCTGTAAAAACCTATGTCGTGGTGTTCCAGATAAACCGCAGTAAGTGCACGCTCATTTTGCTGTAATTCAATGGATTTGTGACTATACAGGCAATTACCCCGGCGATGCATTGATCCAAACAAAGGTCTTTGGTTTCTCAATCACGCGGGGATAAAGTTACTTAGCTTTATTATCGGTCGCACTAGCGACTTCAATTAGGGCTCTACTGAACTCTAGCACCAAGCGTGTACAAGCTGTAATTCAGTTTTTGTAATCCGACTTGGATCGTCAGGCTTTTCAGTTAAATTTTTTTAACAGTTTCATAGCCAGCGATCGGGGCGTTTTTTTGTCAGTTTAACCGCTGGAATGTTTGCATTGCATTCTAGATGTCAAATTATTGTAATACCAAATATTAATTGTGACATTATGATTTGGGTTTGACTCCAGTCATATTTAATTACTATTTACCGCGGTAATGCGCCGAGTTTTTACCTGTAATTGTTTTTGTTAATTGCTAATTGTGAGGCTTATTGAGTCTTATGTACCTTAATTACGCTTAATAATAATTGTGATAATCCTTAGTGAAGATTAAATGTACTTACTATTACTGGCATATTTTTTGATTATCTATAGCTATACGTACGATCCTTCATCAACCTGCTCGCTTTTTGTGGTTTAAGTTGCTGGAGCAAGAGATATCCAAGGGAGGTGGTGAAGTGATTTGTTAGCTAGACTTGTGTTTTTGTTGTGAACGACTGGCGCCCAATTGTATTCAATTAAGTATTTTGTAAACTTAAAAACCGCCGCCTGGTCTTTATTCACGCCATATTCTGCCGAAGGTTTGAGCTAGCCAGGGATGTGGTCACACCTCGATTAAAGTGTGATACAATATTATTCAGCAAAAATATAACTAAAACCATTTGGAATTGCTGAACTGATGTGTTCCTCTCCTGTTTATAGGTTCGGGCAATATTTTGAAATGTTATCTAATTATTTTCATTATGGTCATAATAATATGTAATGTCACACCCTAGATATTTAAAATACCGTACCTGTTCCAAGCATTCATTATTTATACATATTTTAGACCTGACTGGATCTTTCCCTATAAATGTCATTATCTTGGTTTTTGTTTTGGATATATCGCAGTTATACACTTTAGCGAGAACGTGTAAACACTGGACGGCTCTTTATAAGTTATCTTCTGAAGTTGCAATAACTGGCTGATCGTCTGTGAATAGTAATGTATTTAGTATTCCGTTTACTTGCGAAATTTTCCAGTTTTTGATGAAATTGTCTATATATAGGTTGAGTAATATAGGTGATAGGCAACATCCTTGTCTCCTTGATTTATTTCTATCGGCTGGTTGCGATCGTCAAAATTATTTTTTATTATAATAGCGTTGTGCCTATAATAATCTTTTAACAACTTCTATAAGGTGTCTTGAGAATCCCTTTCCTTCTAATACCGTCCACAACTTACTGCGTATTACGTTGTCAAACGCGTTCGTATAGTCTATAAAGGCTATATGTGTTTCCAAGTTTATTTCTGGTCGCTTTTCAATTGTTTGTTTCAGTGTAAAAATAGCGTCTATACATGATCATCCCCTGCGGAATCTGTTTTGTTCTTCGAGCAGTGTCTGCTATATTTTGTATTCGATTAGTAACTATCTTGGTATAGATCCTATAAGCCGTATTCAGTAAAGTGATACCTCTATAATTATTGGTATCGGTTCGTCGTCCTTTCTTATATAGACATTTCAGTTTTGCTATTGCCCATTGGCCGGGGACTGCCTTTTGTTTCCAATACATACTAATTAAGTGTAATAATCTAAATTTAAGTAGATTACATCCATACCTGCATACTTTAATAATTCTGGGTTTATAGAGCTTGCTGTTCCTGGCACTTGTCCCCTATTATTCTTAATTCTGTTTGTTAATCACATAATTACCCATACACTTTTCTTGTATCTTCGGTTACTAATTTTAGTCTCTCTATGATCTCTTTTGGTTTAATTCGCATGCACATCAAATTTCTCTATTCTATTTTGACTAAAACTATATATAATTTGAGGTACCCTTACATTTTTATGACAACCTCTGCTATTTTTAATTTTGTCTCTTCTAAATTGAAGATTTATGCTTTGCCCTCAATATTTCAAGCACAGTAATGATTGTTTTCTCTGTATTGTCTTTCACTTCTTTTATTTCTTGTGTTTTAGTATTTCTACCTCATCTTCCACTTTACTAATGTGGCCAGTATTATTAATTGTGTGTATCCCCATTTTCCGCTAAGCAATCTAGTTCCAAGCTTAGCTAAGGTTCCAAGTTGTTATTTACCACCGGACATTCTTCATATATTTCCCTACAATGTTGTTTTGTTGTTTTAATTTATGATTAACCTCAGTTAATATCTCCACTTTGCAATTATCTAGTTCCTTATTAAGTTGATCTTACTTTAATTTGCATTCTCTACTTTTTTCAAGTCTAATTTTGAATCATCGTTTTAACTCCTTACTTAATTGTCTTTTAATTTCTTTTATGTTCTGTTGTAATTGATATTCTTTTGTATTTGTCAGGTTTTATGTAGACTTTCCTTCTCTAAGCTTTCTCTCCTTGATGTGCTTTGTGCTTTCGATCTAGTTTGAACACTTTCAAATTAATTTCGATTTTTAATAATCAGAAGTTGCAAAATAAATAAATTTACGTATTATCTCCACTTACATTATATTTATTTGAAAAGGTTCTAAATTTACCAGGCCGTTCTTTATTTAATTACCGCTATGGATAATCATCAATTCTCATACGATTCACTAACAATCACAAATAATATCCCCCTTGATTCCATCTAATTAATATTTGCCCCATGTTGGATCGACATAAATAAATATTATGATAGATATATGACAAGGTATTAAAAATATCAACTAATTGAAATGTTTCGTTCTACCCAATCATGATCTCTTATTGTATGTTCTGTGACATAGTAAATAATGTCAGTGCATTTTGAGCAATCTTTGTCATGCATTTATTACTACGTTTCAGAACATTGATGTACTGTGCAATGGTAAACAAGGGCTCAAGGAGCTTTAAGTTTTGAGTTTATTTATTAGTATCTTGTATAATTCATCTTCTCCAAATGGGTATAAAAACATTGAACGAGTAGGTATACTAATTGCTATTGATCATCGGTGCTCCAGAATTTATAGGGGGTATATGATTTACAGTGTGGATGTGTGCGTTAACAAAAACAATGATTAAATACAGTGGAAATCGACTGAAGTTCAATTAGAATTGTACCATTTTTGTTTATAGTTATGTTATTAAATTTTTGTTTGATAGTTCTAATACAACATGCCATGCAGCCCGTGAAATTTTTAGAATTGAGAATTTTATTTTTATAAAATAGCTTCTTTGTCTTATTAACTAAAACAATGGCTTCTATCTGGACTTACTATCAAAAATTTGTAATTCAGGATAGATAGCTTTTATTATATGCAGATCTTCTAAATTAGAACTAGACAATCCTACTTTATCGTTCATCCAGCTCTTATTAGTCTTCGTATTTAGACATATGCATATCTTAGGGTAACGTATATTAAAATAGCACTAAATTATATTATTGAAAGATTCAAATGCTTCAAAAACTTTTGTTTTAGAGTAAACATTATGCCATTTTTAATTTAGAAGGCCACATTCGAAATTTAGAATATTGTAACTATTAAAACTCCATTCAATACAAAATTTATTATGCAAATTTACCTGTTCAACCTTTTTTAATATCAGCAGAATAATTGTGTGATCCAAGATATCGTTTGTTACGGTATGAAACTGTTTTACGACACCTCGGGGTACGAGAGTGCCACCGAACTTATCACGTCCGGGAACCGCTACCCCTTGCCCTGGGATTTTCGAGAACAGACTAAAAGCCACGGCCGAACACGCTCAGGGAGATGGGCGTGGTTCTATGAACGGGACGCCGTGGGGACAAGGATGACGACGTATACAGAATGTTACAAAATAATAGGACGCCACGATTTTTTAGAACATGTAAATTCGATAAAGAAAAATCTCCTCATTTAGACAACTGTAAAAGAACATTTACAGGATTTTTGTAACAGTAATTCATTAACAGGCTTAGATTGGAGTTTTTAGAAGCCATTTAAGTAGATATTAATTAGAATTGAAAAATATTTCTCCTAAAAAGCGTCTTACATAGAAAACGTAAAAATGATGCAAACGTACTACTTTTCGATAAATAATAAAAAATTTAAAGAAGTAATTAACATTTGATATTTTTTCCATTTATAAATCTTCAAAGTGTTCACATAAAAAAATTTCAATTTTAATATTAAGTCTTAGTATGTGAAATTTTGCAAAATATTTAAAGCATTGAAAAATAGATTTTTAGCTAGAGTTGAAAAAAATTAGGGATTTTCTGGCCTTGAGATTGTTCAGTTAGCTAAAAATAACACACTCTAAAAAAAATTTATTGAAATCGTACCTACTTAATTTCCGAAAACTAGCACTTTTCGGATTTTGACAATTTCCAAAAACGCGATTTTCTAAATAAGTAAAAATCACTCGGTATATATGATAGGGGTTAAATAGGTTTTTAGACAAGCACAAATTATTGACTTGAAAAGTTTTTTGAAGAATCATAAATTAAAATTTTTCCCATATTATGCCGACTTTTTGGCGGACACTGTATATATACTATTAAACAGGTTAACCAAAATAGAAAGTGAGCTATCTTCTTTGAGAGTCTTTAAAACCTCTACATACATTTCGTTCTGCCCTGGCGATTTGCCATTCCTTGCTAACAAGATAACATATTCAACTTCTGACCTAGTAATGTCAATTCCTTCGCACAGCTCGAAGTTATAATTTTCACTTCTGTTGTCGTTGAAAATATTTTCCAGGTATTTATCCCATTATTTTAATTTATCTTTAGTTGATGTCAATATGTTGTGCTCGTCCATTAATGTTTAGGAACTTTTGTGCTTGATCACCAGCGATCTGTTTCAATTTTTTGTGTAAGTTAAGCGAGTCGTGTTTTCCTTTTAGGATTTCAATTTTGGAACACAGTTCGGATAACCATGTATCTTTTGTTATTCTGATTTTTGACCGGATTTCACTTTGAGATTCCTTGTATTTTTATGCACATTTATTTTTGTTTGTTCTTCTTAAATCCATCAATTGTAATATTTCAACTGCTATCCAAGGTTGTTCCTTTTGTCTTGTTTGACTTTATATATTTGTCTCCTATTTTCTTCATCGTATGTTCTATTCCGTCACTATATGTTGTGTCCTTTAGCTTTTTAGTTTTTCGCTTATTTCGTTTCTTAGTTTATTATAGGGCCTTTTAATTTTTGTGTATCCAGTCGACGTACTTTTTGGGATGTAATACATTTTTTCAACTTTAGATTTATAAATGTTACTAGTAAATTATGAACTGTATGCACATCGGCACTAAGAAAGTCTTCGCGTTTTTTGGAGCTTCTGAATCTTATTAATATAAGTATGAAATCTATCTGATTTCTTACGTTTCTGTTTGCGTTCGAAGTACACGTGTATACACGTTTTGAATGATTTAAACATGCGTTTGTAACTACATAATCTTCATCCAAACAAAACACCAGTCTATTTCCTCTTTCATTTGATATTCCTAAACCGTAATTGCCTACCACCTCTTTTCGTTGCCCCTTTCCTGTTTTGTATTTAAAATCGCCCATCACTATGTTAATTTCATCTGTCATAAGCGAATCGGTTGCCTTCTTTAAGTCCTTATAAAATAACTCGGGGGCCGAAATTTTTCCCCAGTCCTTGGAGATTGGAATCGGGTTTGGTGAGACCATTCACAGTTGTGCAATAATTAACTGTGCTCTACTCAGAACCACAGACCTAAGAGATAGAGTAACAAGGTCAGCACATCACCATGACACACACCTCACACAATGGTTGCTGCGCAAGCATAAAAGGCGCGCTCTAACTTTGTAACCCGAATCCAGGGCAAGTTGAGCATTGCACCACCAGACGCAAGCGTATAAAGCACTAACCTCTACTCCGTAAGAGAAAATGAGGTTACCAACAATACATAGGTATACATAGGTATATGTTGCATGATATTGATCTTGTTTCCAATTGTACCTACAGGGAGATCAAAAATAAACTAGATAGTGGGAGCCCCTGAAAAATTCTGCTAAGTACATTTGAACTACAATTAACTGAATTATTAGTTCATGTGACTAACAGTCTAATCATCAGCTACCAAATATGCAAAAATATGTAATTTAAAACAAACTTATACATTAAATTGATATATAACATTAAAATAACAATGGGATAAGTTAAACAAGATGTCGAAAGTGAATTTTAAATTTCAAAAAAAAAAAATTGATAGTTCTATGTCAACAAAAAACGGGCTACAGATTAGGCAGGTTTGATTGTTTTCAATGGCACCCACGATCAACTTTATTTTTGATCACACTGTACTATAGAATTACGCGGTCTGAGATGTGAATTGCGTTTTTCACAACTTTATCAATTGCCTGACTGATAATTATTCCAACACCATTCCCGTGTTGAGAGTTTTCGTTTCCAGAGTAGTAAATGTGGTATCCGTCCATTTTGATTTTCCCCGATCCTGGCCATCGCATTTTGCTCACTCCGAGTTGGTTCATATTAAGCCTTCTCATTTCTCTTAATAAGTTGAGTTTTTCCTCCCTGGAATAAACTGCGTACATTCCAAGTGCTAATCCTTTTAATTTCTGACATTTCGTGCTAGTGTAGGGATTTCGCGGAATGACAACCGAAGAACTCCTACAGTCTATTAAGCTTTTCCTACTCCTGTCGGATCTTGGTGTCCGAATTCCATTATCAGTAACTTTTTCATCTACAGAATTACTATTCATATCATGCTGATTTTACTAGGGAAAACATCATGTGGTGGTTTCCCGTTGCCTTCCGCACGGTATAGGATGTGAGGGAAGGATAAAATATGGTATGGGTAGGAGTTAGGGTTTCGGACATAACATAGGTTACGTGGGAGGGTGAGAAAAATGGCTTACATGGGGTCATAGAGGAATGTCTACCTGCAACCCATACCTACTAACTACTTGACACTGATAAATTATAGGTTATGTTTTATCATGATGTGTACATTGACGTAACGTACATAATTTAACTTCATAAGATTAAATAAGCATGACACTTCCGCTCAATTTATTTGTACTCCCTAATATCCAGCAGTTCTTCATTGTGCAGATCCTAAAATGCCGGGAATAACAAATAGTATTTCCGCCAATCGTACTAGAACTGACACATTATTGACAAAATTCAGCAAAGTTAAACATTCCATTACATCAGCCGTTGCTAGGTAATTTACAATAAAACTGTACAGGAATAATTCAAACATTCCCTTACATCAGCCGTTGTTAGGTAATTTACAATAAATCTGTTCAGGAATAATATTCCCCGCCTAGGCAGGGAATATTCGAGTAGTACTATTTCCTAATTTTGTTAATCACTCGTATTGATCGGTGGCAAAATAGTATGTGTATCTTGGACAAAAAGCAACATTCCCAGATTCCTATGTTGTTGGGCTCGGCATTGATCACGCCCAACAATATTCACAGTCGTCTGGGAATGTTACACTTTTCGCCCTAGATACACAATGTACTATTCTTTTATATAATACAATAAAATACCTTCTAATCATTTTTTTCTGGAATGTTTATGAATGTGTTAACTGAAAGGCAATGCTAACGTTACAATAATTTACTATCCGATTGAGAAAAGGAGGAAGCTATTTGTGCCCATGCCCTGTTAAAGAATAAATACGTCAATTTGACATCACGGCACCCTATCGTTATCTAAAATACTTCTTTTTATTACAGGCCAATGGCCTGTTCTACCCACAAAGTGGTCTATGAGGCCTCGTTGCGCTTAGGTCAGGTAGGTGGCTAGCCTAGCCTGTCAAAATTGAGGAAGAGTTCCCTTGTTAGATGTTAACGATTACCACAGGTGTTAGCATGGTAGCAGGGGAGCGTACGATTTTTAAAATCCACCTATATAATCCGCCAATCGAACCCGGGCCAGCTGCCTGAGAGGTGAGCATTTGCTCACTGTGCCACATGCTCACCACCTAAAATGCAAAATGTATAATCTGAATATACAGTAGTAAAAATATGATCACTAGTCATACACGTGGCAGAGTTGACTCGAGTAGGCCAATGTAGTAAGGATAAAAAATTAAAACTAGGCTACATAATGCGTTGCATAACAACTTGAATTTACTAGAACAATTAAATGGAGAGACATTAAAATCATCGCACAGAATCATTTCAGTGCCCAGTACATAGAGTGAATCTAATACTAGTAACAAATATTCTACAAAATCATCAAAATTTCCAGTAGTAGATCATGTTAAGATTAAAATGGAGCTGGAGCTATCTGGTGTCTAACAGATATCGTATATTTCAAATTGTTTAAGTATCTATGCAGTATTACGTAAGATCAATACGTTTTACTTTCAAATTTGACTTGAACCAAATAACAACTTTGCTCATTTTTTAGATTGTTCTCCAATAATAGCTACTTAAGAGAAAAACCATCAATATGTACACTCTTAAGGTATACTGGATCAGTGGCGTAACTATGGAGGGTGATATGGGTGTCGGAACACCCCCAGAGGCTTCAGGAATAACTAAAATTCGTCTTGAGCAAAAAATCTAAAATTACATTTTAGGTATAATAATTGAGTAGGTATATATTATTACATTCGGAATTCGGACTCAACCATTTTTAAAATCCGATCTCAACGAACCTTCAAATTGCCAAAATGTACAAAATCTTCCATATAAGACAGCAATGGATGCGCAAGCATATTCAAGTTGCTGCAAATTCTTGCAAGGATTCCTGTGTCAACTGCAACAGCTGAAAGATCATTCTCCACCTTAAAAATAATTACGACTTACCTCCGAAATACAACAGCGCAATATAGGCTAAATGGATAGGCAATGCTCTCCATTCACAGAGAACTGCAGGTGAACGTAGATGAAATTATACACGAGTTATAAAAAAAAAGCCAAGAGAACTTGAATTACTACTATAAGTTGTATTGCAATTGTAATGATTTTATTGTTTATAAATAAACAGTATAGTTGCTTTCATTTCTAAAGGACTTGCAGTAGGCCATGATTTAACTAATTTTCTACAGTCAAAATATCATTTAGCATTTTCATAGGTTATAGAGTTATTGCAAGAACATGCATTATCTTCGAATTTTGTTTTGCAAGCAAGCTGTAATATAACTCTTTCTCGCGGTGTTATTACAATTAATATCAAACTCCAAAGTGTAAGTCAACATGTAATAGCTCCCTTTTTGGAGCACTATTACATATCAAATTAAATATACCCTTTTTATAATTATCAAAAAGAAGCACTATCAGTTATAGCTCACTTATGTACTTACCCTACTTCTTAATGTAATGACTAGTAATTGACGTATCTTATAAATCAATTTGACATTTAAAATTATGTTATGAGATTATTGTTTTTGAAACCTCGACTAGTCAGTTTTACAAGCAATGGGACTCATAAATCCCAGCTGAATGGGTTAATCTTCAACTAACAACTTTATCTTGCAGTTAAAGACTGAATTACTTTTAAAATATAATAAATATTTGGCTTTATGAATCAAATACACGTTTCAGGTACTTCAGTTTGTTAGTAGCACATTGAAGTTTGATCTGACATTACAAAATAAAATACAAATTGTGAAAATCAATTTAATCGAATATTAAATATGTCCAAACTTGATTTATATGAAAATTCTAAAAATAAACGAATTCCAAGAAGTAAATTTCAAAATGGAATTGTCGAAAAACGTCGAGTACTCGAATCACTATTAATTTTAGAAAAATAATCCTAAATTAATTTC
Organism: Agriotes lineatus; assembly: GCA_940337035.1. NCBI lineage: Eukaryota > Metazoa > Arthropoda > Insecta > Coleoptera > Elateridae > Agriotes > Agriotes lineatus. The sequence goes on from OW679201.1 coordinate 91,628,383, forward strand.
TAAATACAATTACAATTATCTTAATGATTTGCCGCACCAAACTTGCTGTATAACTTCTTAATATTTCGTAAGAAATGGGCACTAACCTTCTGATTGTTTCTCTGGTACCTCAATGCTCTACGTCAGCTTCTAACTGGATAAATTCTAGTCAGAAAACACCTGCCGGGGTTGTTCCCGACCAAATCAAAGCTCGTTGTAGCTCTTTGAAACCTCTATTATGTGGATAGATAGTTCAACAGCATACCATAACACTGGCTTTCACTGGTTTTACTGGCTTTGTAGTAATATACCAAGTTAAATGGAATCAAACAGTCTTGAATTTTATATTTGTATAATATTTGTGACTTAAAGTCACATTTGATCGTAGAGAATACTACATTGCTGCGACGTATCAAATCATCAATTATTATTATTCTTCACAATTAAAGGGAATTTAACCCTTAACGTGACTATTTCTCGTAGATTATCAATCCAAGTTATTTTAGTACTACTAAATATAAACAACTCTCTGTCTGGTTGCCCTTCCAACCCCACTAGTTAAAACATACAACTGTTATATCACATGATATACATTAGATATCTGGATATTATTATTAAATGCATCATTCATACGGTATGCTGCATTACAAAGCTAAATTGTTATTTATTTAGTAAATAATTATTTCTGATTTCTTTTGGTTAATAAGTAAATAATAAGCAAAAAATAAATTCTTAAATGTAACTAGGTGGTCTATACTGCCAAGAAGTTAAATCAAGGCCTACCGCAAGTCCTGTAGCAATAAAATCAACTATACTTTATGGTACACTCATTTTTTTCATTCTTATTGTAAAGTTGATCACTCTCCCAGAACACCCCCCAGAGCAAAATCTTAGTTACGCCACTGTACTGGATTATTACCAGCTTCCAAGAAACAAACGAATTTTAAGTTGCTGCAGTCACTAAGATCAACTGAAAACATATCAATTTTGTCACTATTAATACTTTGCACACTTAGCAAAAGTATGTCAAGATTGAAGATCAAGGATTTTGGGTTGGTTTCCTACAAAGCTGAAAAAATTTACCAACACACGCTTCTGTTGACCAGGCATCCATCACCTTATGAAAGCCACTGTATTTAGGACTGCTGACCTGAAGTTAGCAACTATCAAGCTTCCCTTGAATGTTTTCTACTTACCTAACCTGTAGAACTATAAAACAACTTGTAAGTTTGAGTTATTGTAGCAAAAATTTTCATAAAAATGTATTATTTTATTTGGTATAAGGTATACATATCTATCATGTAAAATTAAAAGAAAGTTGAATTTTACATTAATTTTTATAATATAAAGATAGAAACATTTTAGAGTAGATAAAGGGATCCACAATACAAAATTTATGACTTATCAGGCGCCCTGGTTGTTGCATAAAATAGTCGTATAAGGAAGATATAATGGTTTAATGCTAACGGAATATTGTTGAATTTTTCCACTACCTCAATTTTCCTATAAACAACACAGGATCCAGCATCAAGTATTTTTATATTTTTTCAATAACTATATTAGCGAACAATATAACACTTATATCATCATAAAGAATAAAGATGGGCGATTTGTTTAGCCTAATATCTCTTAAGATTACCACCACGTTTTTCCGTGTATTTCTCCGTCTGTTTAACTACATTTTCCATTACTCCCTCCAAGACAGCTAAACTTCTTCTCATATCTGCTCCCTGAACGCTGGGACTGTGTGGGGGCTTATAATGTAAACACAAGTCTTCAAATAGCACCACAGAAAAAAAGGGTTGTTAGATCGGGTGACCAAGCAATAAAATGCATTAAAAGAATCTTAGTTTGAAAATTTGCAAAAAGTCAAAAATGGCAGTTACATTAAGGATATTGTATTTAACACCTAGGCTAAATAAATCTGTGATCTTTCTTCTTTATGACGCCCTCATTGTTATTTTGTTCAGTAATATACAATAAAAGTTATTAAAGAAACAAATAGGGAAATGCTTTATGCCAAACCAGTTTGTGAATATAATATAAATATAAAATACAAGCATAATAAGTAGGTAATACAACTTTACATTCAATTCAATTGACTTGAAATTTGTATGTATCTTATTCTCATACATAGACAAGTCTTGACTGACGACATCACCACGAGGTTAAATTTCTACTAATGTTTTTTCTCTCGTATGTGTCTTCATATGTTTAACTAAATAACATCTATAAGCAGCTTTATACTCACATATTGAACAGAAATAAGGTTTTTCTTCTGTATGTATCTTCATATGTTTAACAAAGTTACTCTTATTTGCTGTTTTATACTCGCAAGTTAAACAGGAATAAGGTTTTTCCCCTGTATGTCTCTTCATATGTTGAACTAAGTAACTTTTATGAGCTGTCTTATACTCGCAAATTGAACAAGAATAAGGTTGTTCTCCTGTATGTTTCTTCATATGTTGAACTAAAGCACTTTTCTGCGCCGTTTTAAACTCGCAAGTTAAACAGGAATAAGGTTTTTCCCCTGTATGTCTCCTCATATGTTGAACTAAGTAACTTTTCTGAGCTGTCTTATACTCGCAAATTGAACAAGAATAAGGTTGTTCTCCTGTATGTTTCTTCATATGTTGAACTAAATTACTTTTCTGCGCCGTTTTAAACTCGCAAATTGAACAAGAGTATGGTTTTTCTCCTGTATGTTTCTTCATATGTTGAAGTAAATGACTTTTCTTAGCAGTTTTATATTCGCAAACTGAACATGAGTAAGGTTTTTCTCCTGTATGTATCGTTATGTGATGAACTAAATGAATTTTCTGAGCTGTTTTAAACTCGCAAATTAAACAAGAATATGGTTTTTCCCCTGTATGTTTCTTGATATGTTGAAGTAAATTACTTTTCCGAGCTGTTTTATATTCGCAAATTGAACATGAGTAAGGTTTTTCTCCTGTATGTATCTTAATGTGACGAACTAAATTACTTTTCTGAGCTGTTTTATATCCACATACTGAACATGTATAAGGTTTTTCTAATGTATGAATGCGCATATGTTGAATTAAACAACTGTGATGTGCAGCTTTATACTTGCAAATTGAAGATGAATAAGATTTTTCTCCTGTGTGTATCTTCATATGTCGAACTAACGCACTTTTCTCGGTTGCTTTATACCCACAAATAAAACATAAATACGGTTTCTGTGCTGTATGTGTTCCCATACGGTTAACTAACTTATGTTTCGCTACTACTTCATCTTTGGAAAAAGAACACAAGCTCATATCTTCTGTTTCATTTACATAGCCCTTGGAAATTAATTCTTCTTCTAAAATGCCTCCACTTGTTGCACACGTAGAAAAAAGTTCATCTTTTATACAAACTTTCTCCTGTTTGATATTCAATCCGTGATAAGCTGTGTTGTCAATAGTACTTTCAATGATCTCTTTCTGTACGGGTAAGTTTGCTATTAGTTTATTTTCTTTAACTTGCATCACTCGTTCATGTAGGGTGGTGGCTGTGGCACTATGGAAATTGTTATCAAACAATTCCTGCTTCACGTCCATTGTGATTCTGAAAACCAAACGGGCAGCAAAATTTAGTTAGGTTATGTTGCTTATTTTATATATGTAAGACTCAGATACGAATTCGCTCAATTGCAGAAATGGAATGCTCAAACCAGGAACTGTGTAACACCGAAATTCGCCCAATTGCCGAATTAATTTGCTCAATTGCAGCATTGGCCAAATTCATTTTGACAATTGATGAATTCGGCATCTGGGTCTAACATACACAAATTTCAAATTTCCATAACGAGTTCCGATATGTTACTTACGTTAAATAAGGTGAACTTTGAAGAAGAAACTAAATACAAAGACGGTCCAGCAGTAAAAATGATGGAGAACTACACAGTACACACACCACCATTTTAAAGGCAAACTGGGTTATATGAAATAAAATTCAAAAGAACTACTTGTATGTAAAGGGTGTTCCACAAGAAGATATCCAAACAGTATCCATACACAAAAAATGTAAAGATTCGAGGTAATTTCAATTCCTCCAACTGGGGAGCGGGCTGCTATAGGGACCTTGTGTCACTCTTCAGCCAAGAACGGGAATTGTAGGATGGGCGAGAGAAAAGAGGGGTGGAGAATGGAAGAGAGGCCAGGAAAGGCGGAGAAATACTGCCCCGGCATTCGCCTCAGGGAAGGTATTCTGTTGACTCAGGAAAACCACCTAAAAACCTGATTCAGAGCAAACGGCTGCGGAAATCGAACCCACGACTTCCCGAATGATAAGTAGCCGTGCTAACCACTAACCTACAGAGCTCGGTTCCCATACAAACAACATGCACACTGTTTTAACCATAGAGAAAAATTTTAAATACTTGGGGGCCAATGTGTGTTCCAAAAAGAACTCATATAAGGTAGGTCTTGGAAAGAACGCTAAAAGATCTAGTCATGTCTTAACTTAAGTCTGTAGGTGAATGTCAGATTACAATTTGTTTATGAACACATCTGTCACTGAGACAGGTAAAAGTTTATACTGTATTAAGTTTAATTGTATCAAGCAAAAAGGAAAATAATATGGCATTTACACAACAACAACGAGTGTAATAATAATAACGTCGATAAAAATTGTTTTTGTTAAGTGTTTTGTATATTTTCAGGAAAATAATTCAAGGTCAAGATGTAAATTTGATCATGGCATGCTGCGAATGAGTTTTTTTCGGAACACACGATATAACAAGCAGCAGAAATTTAAAGCCAGAAGTACAAGCGCAGACAACCAAAGCGGCTATGATATCAGGTTATCTACGCGATGTAATATGGAGGAATAAACACAAGAGCACACAAAGCAAAGTTAGAATTCATAAGACATGCGTGAGGCCAATCATGACATATGCTACAGAGACAAGAGCAGAAAATGCAATCACACAACGTCTTCGAAGAACAACCGAGATGAAGACATTGAGATCCATAACAGGCTATACTGTGAGAGATAGGCGGAGAAACGAAGACATCAGACGCACATGCGACACCGACAACGTCAGATGGTCAATAAGAAGGAGAAGAGAGTGGAGAGACCATGTCAATAGGATGGCTGATGATCGGCTGGCAAAAATAGCCGACTCCAAAAGGCCCCCCGGGAGACTACTAAAGCGCTGGTATGAAAGCTGTACTTCAGTGTCATAAGACTTATTATAACGAGGATTTTATTAGTACAAGTCCTAATTTAAGAAAAAGAAGAAGAAGAAGAAGAAGAAAGGTAGGAAGAGCGAATAAGTGAAACCCAGTGAACTCTAAAGCCTATGTTACACAAACAGTTAGTTTGACAAACTAAACTGCTCAGTCTATTTTAATGACCTCACGAACGAAAAGTTTGAAACAATTTTTAAGCTAGGTTGTCACACTATACGTCGAGTTTGATCAAATATTGAGGTTACGTCAAGTTGTTTACGTTTATTCATATGTAGTTTTTGTTTAAAAAAACATTTTTCTTTAAAAATGAATAACAAGAAACCAGTAGCATTGTTATCACTAGCAAAAAAAAAATCAAAGCAGCGAAATAGAAGGAAATTATGATTAAAACATTGGTTATTAAAACGAAATGATTGCCTTGGCCAAGAGGTACTAACCATGTTAAGAAATTAATAATTACTACTGTTAATTAAATATACAAATAAGAGGCGACTACGTTGAACACACAGCTTAAAGTTAAGTAATGCAAAAAGCGAGTATTGAATATTAGAGGTTATATTTTACCAACAAAGTTCAAGGTTTCCGTATGTTTCGCGCCTTTTTGTTGAATCCAAATTTTAACCAATCAGAAAATTAAATCAACACTTTTGTGTTTCCATCATCAAAAATAAAAGTGACAGGTCTGTTTATGTACAGTAATAATCCAAATTCCGTCGATTGTTAACTATGACAAACATTACCATGTGTAGTTTCTAACCCAAACATTAATAGTATTCCATGAAGGAAAATGCAGCGCTAAAATTCCGAAGAAAAGTAAGTTGGCCGAGTTCATAAAATTTATATTTACAAATTAGTTAACGTTAGGAACACGCATTTTGGACTCATTATTGCACATAAACAAATCTTCTACTTTTTACTTTACTTTTTACGCTCGATGTTTGAATACTTGATGTTTCGCCAATGTCAACTACTTGTTTTATTAACAAAACAAAGTCACATAGATACCTGGGACTCTCTGTATTATAAGTGAGTGAAATAAGTCATTACCCACTGGTGTGGTAATTCTCACGGACGTATAATGGCATTTGACACACGTGTGATACACGAAGTTTTATCTTACAACAGCAGCGTTTGTACGATAAAGTTCAAACACAGTATAAACTATCAACTGTCATAAAACTTGTAGCAGTGTATGATGAAGCACGCTACTATCACTTACGAATACTTAATCGTTGTTTTTAGTCACTAAAAACGATTGCACAAAGTATATCAAAAGATGTTACTGTAAGATAATATTTATTGTAGTGTGGAATCATTATCATCATACCTATATAATAATCCACAACACTACAGGCAGTGTTAAACGCGCAACAGTACCATGGTTGCAATCGTACGTTTCTATTTTAATAGCAATATTATCACAGAAAACAATAACTTATTATGCCTATTAATTGTGTTTGTTTAAAACTATTAACACAGCTTCAAAGACAAGTCCATTTTGTGTAACAATAGAGCGGGTTCATTTCTGCCATGCGGAACGCGCCTATAATAGTATATTACATACCGAGGTGGAAAGTGTTTCATTCCTGTCGAGAGATTAAGTAGTTAACCGAGACGCGTAGCGTCGAGGTGAACTTTATCTCGAGACAGGAATGAAACTTTTCACCGGGGTATGTATACTATTTTATTCGCAACTACTTTATTCTAAACAATAATTGGAAAAATTGTTATATTATGATACGACAGGTTGTGACGCGCATGAATGGATCGACGAGATTCCCAGTGTCCCTACCTACTCAGCGGTCGGGAATGTACCTCCCGCACTCACTTCCCGCTCAAGTGCGGGAAGTGAGTGCGGGAAGTAGCGGGCGGAAATGTACGACTTCCCCCACTCAAATGAGGTCAGTAATGTTAACATTACATATATGGTTGCGAATAAAATACGTTTCAACAGACCCTTATTAGAAAGCGTGTCGAAGTTTCATTTGAAGGTTGATCACATAACCTATAAAGTATAAATTATTTCAGATTCAGGATATTCAAACTAAAATGAAGAGAAGTATTAACAAATCTCCTGCGATTATGGCTGCACAAACCGGTACAAATATAAGCAGGTACCTAAATAGCAAATCTAAAACTTAAAATTATTCTTTGTACAGGATTTCGTATCAAGTCGGCAAACCTGGAAAAAATCTGTAATCTAGCATGTATGTATCAAACCACACATTGTGTTACAAGTTCGCGCGAAGTGGTGCAATAAACACTAGTCTAAGAGCTGGTGACATTTTTTGGTGATCATTTAGTTAAGGCCTATTTTTTCAGAGAATGTTGCTGGAGGCATGTATAAGTGTCATCCGTAAGGATTCTCCTAGATAGCGGTATCGGAGGGAGGCAGAACACCCCCAATTTGCACTGTCAGTATATGTCAAATTCGAGGTGAGCCGGTTAGGTTTTGTGTCAGTTTGTGTCAAAACTGACGGAAAACCTAACCTGCTAACCTCAAATTTGACATAGACTTACAGTGCCACCAAGCTATTATTCATACGTTTCAATTTCCACAGCCGCCCCTTATGGACTTTTTTAGTGTAAGTTATGTCAAATTCGAGGTTAGCAGGTTAGGTTTTCCGTCAGTTTTGACACAAACTGACACAAAACCTAACCGGCTCACCTCGAATTTGACATATACTGACAGTGCAAATTGGGGGTGTTCTGCCTCCCTCCGATACCGCTATTTAGGAGAATCCTTACAGATGACACTTATACATGCCTCCAGCAATATTCTCTTAAAAAATAGGCCTTAACTAAATGATCACCAAAAAATGTCACCAGCTCTCCTACTACACGTTTAATTGTGTTGAAAGTGATAAAAATCATTTCAATTAGTATGAAGGACAGAGACATAGTTGACATAGAGACATAGCACGTGTAACCCAATCAGTTTTTACCCTTCTGTAAAATTTAGGTAAAGAAAGATAGGAGGTATTGTTACTACCAAAACTTGGAAATTAGTAGATTCTAACATAAGTTCCGATTTTCACTGCGCTTTATCTAAAATCTGTAAGCTGTACCATATCAATTTTTGCATACAGTGTACAGTCAATTCCTAATAAAATTGATGATCTATATATTTTCATTAACAGCTATGTTAATAAATTCTCTGTTATTTGTTTAACCAAACATCACTTAGCTGTTAATTAAACAATAAATTGTGATATTACGGTATCCAGGAGGAAAGCTTGAATATGATTAGTTCATACCTAGATAACCGAAAGCAATTCACATGCTGTAATGGCCCCAAATCCACTGTGACAAATATCATTCAGGTAGTCCTGTAGGGCTCAATATTAGATCCCCTGTTATTTTTAATTTTCATCAACGATCTGCACAATGGCTCACCAGAAGCCGACATAACGCTGTTTGCAGACGACACTACTGCAATAAAGTCAAATTCTAATCTAAACGTTTTACTTAATGAGATAAAAGCAGTGATCTGATCCTAAACCAGCAGAAAAACTGGTCATGGTCTTCCCTCAACGAAAAATAAATGGTTTTACAGATCCTAATAGCATGAAATTCCTAGGGGTCTGAATGGATCCATTGCTTTCGTGGAATATGCATATCGATAATAATATATCGAAAAATATCTCGAAAAACTTATTTGTAATAAGACAACTATACGATCCTGTTTCAAAAGATTATGTAAAAATTGCTTACCATTCTCTAATTGCATCATTGCTGAGTTATGCTGTAATATGGTGGGGGCACTCGTCAAGCTCCTCACGTGTTTTTAAACTTCAACGTAAAGCTGTTAAGGATCATTACTGGTTTGTCCTACAGAAGTGATGTAAAAGTAAAATTTATTGAATTGCGTATTTTAACTTTTCCGTGTATCTACATTTATTACTGTTTACTCTATGTTAAAGGTAACATGCATCTGTCTACTACCTACAACAATGTTCATTCTTATAATACTAGGAATAAAATCAAAATTAGACCAAATTTTTACAGACTGAATGCGAATCGCAATAGCCTTACCTATTATGAGGCTGTATTTTTTAACTTTCTGCCTGGCCACGTGAGCAAACTTTCAATGCCAAAGTTTAAAGTTACACTAAAAACATTTTTAATAAATAATGCTTTTTTCAACATGAATAAATTTTTAACCTTTAATTTTAATGACTGGTTCTAAGCATGTTTGACGTACTGAATTTGGAATAAATATATACAGTGAGGTCGTAAAGTTTGGAATAAATTCAGTATTTCCTAACATGTACGTTTCCGGCTAAAACGCTCGGACCCGTCGATTTTTATTTTTATTTGAGCATTTTTTGAAATAAAAATAAAAATCGACGGGTGCGAGCGTTTTAGTCGGAAACGTACATGTTAGGAAATACTGAGTTTATTCCAAACTTTACGACCACACTGTATAATTAAATGTGAACTGTAGATATTGTATGTATTTGGTGTGGCATTTGTCATAGTAGATGTGTGTAGAACATTTTTTTTGTAATGGCTCAAATAAAGTATCTATAGCTATCTAACGCGTGACACTTTAAATGCGGCATGCGCCGCGAGTTAAAGCTAGTGTAGCATAAGTCAGGAAATAAATAGTTCAACTACGATGCCCGTACAGTAGAGTGGTTAATTTTGTTGAGTGGCTACTACGCATTCCACATAAGTGCAATATAACGTTTTATCCAATACCTCTCTTAAATTTCTTAAAAAGTTAAACTTGTTGACACTGACAACATTTGATATGCTGTTTATAAAATTTAGAAATTATAAACAAGCTTTGGATTAATGATTATATACAGGGTGATTCAAAAGCTACGGTTCAAACTTAAGGCTGTGGTGTGGGATGCTACAAGAAGCAAAAAATGTTAATAAGCCCATGTTTTATTTTTTACGGTTATCTAGTTACCTACAGAGAATTTCTTTGTTTTTATTATTATTCTATTAAATCAAGTCATCTAGGAAGCAAGTCAAACGCTAATTTGTTATGCCGGAAGGTGTTTCAAGCTTGAATTATTATTGTTTCCTAAGTATGATAATGATAGGGCCCTCTCCAATAAATAATCTACCACAGATGCACGAGCATTTCCACTGGAATAGCCGTACACAAAATGCATTTCTGCATAGTCATGTACAGAAAAACGCTCCATCATTATGACACTTAGAAAACATAATAATTCAAGCTTGAAACACCTTCTGTCATAACAAATTAGCGTTTGTTTGACCTATTTCCTAGTCACTTCGTTTAACAGAACAATGGTAACGCCAAAGAAATCCTCTGTGACTAGATAACGATTGGTAATAACGCATGGGTTTATTAACATTTTCTGCTTCTTGTAGCATCCCACATCACACCCTTAAGTTTGGAGTTTTGAATTACCGTGTATAGATATACAATATACAGCGATTTTTTTTCTTTTTAATATACATACGAGTATCCCCTATGTATACTTAAAAAACACATTAATTACGCCTATTACGTAGACAACCAACAATACATACGTGACTGACAGCGAATCCTAGTTTATATTTTTTTGTAGGTTATGTTCCATACGTTGTGAATAAATTAAAGTTGATGGAATATCAAAATAATTTTAATTAAAAGATTATTCTAAAACAAAATATCAAGGGTCAAATTCAGTACACGGTCCGGTCTATTGCGCATGTTCGCCAGTCAACCATCTTATTGGTCTCGGGCTGTTACAATCTTTGAACGTTTTTTAATTTGAATTCCCATAAAATGCTGTGTATCGTTCTAGGCTGTTTAAATTAGTTTCAGTTTAATTTTTTTTTTAATTTAATGCCCCCAATATTGTAACAGCCCGAGACCAATAAGATGGTTGGCTGGCGAACATGCGCAATAGACCGAACCGTGTACTGAACTTTTACCAATATCAATAATACAAAACCGAAATCAAAATAAAACGGCAATAGTTACAAGGTAAAATTTCATTCTCTCCAAAGAATTGAGTTGCAACAAGTGTTCAAAATGACAACCTTGCACTTCTAAACAGTAACCTAGGCGATCTCGGAAAGCACCCACAGCATTCGCGAGAAAGTCAGGATTGAATCTATTGCATTCGGTACATTTTTTAACACTTTTAATTCCTCAATACTTTGTATTGGAACATTCGTGCAAATTGACTTCAGGTAGCCCCAAACAAAGAAGTCGTTGGGTGACAAATGTGTAGACCGCGTTGGCCATGGTACGGGACCGAATCTCCCGATCCAGCGTCCTGGAAACCTGTCGTTTAGAAAGTTTATAATAGCATTTATGGAATGCAGGGGGATTCCATCTATCTGAAACCCCAGGTCATCGATGTTTAAGTTTTCTATTGCCGGAATGATGTCGTTTATTAACAGCTCCAAAAATTTGGCTGTAGTGAAATTCCCGCCAATAAAATATGGACCAACTTTCAACTATTCCTAGCCATACATTAAGTTTCCCAGTGTATTGGGTGCGAGTTAAGTTTTGTAAATGGCGGTTAGTGCGGGACCAATATCTGAGGAATAGGAACGAATGAGGTCAGCAAGATAAAGTTGATAAATGAGGAATAAGATACACACCGGAAATGGTGTGAATTAATTTCTCCATTTATTGTAAAAGTTGCTTCATCGCTAAAAACTATCTTATTTAAAATGTCTTTGTGTTCATTAAGTGAACTAAATAAAGTTTCACAAAAGCTTGTTCTTTTTTCTTTGTCTTCATCAAATAGTTGCTGGTGATTGGAAAATTTGTACAATTTATATTTAAATTCTTTTAGTGTTTTAAATACAGAGGTTTTAGATACATTAAAATGCGAAGCTATTTCTAGTAGTGATATCATGGGGTTTTCTTCAACGTAACATAAAATATTTAATTTCATTTCTTCAGCTAATACATGATTAATTTTAATTCTCGTTTTATGGGAACTGATTACGCAGCCTTCTGATTGAAATTTTCTAATGTTTTGTATTGTTCTAATGCAAGGAATAGGCCTTTCTGGAAGTTTTGTTGAAAATAAGTCTCTCACAGTCCTTAAGCTGTTAGCATTCTGATACCACATTACAATTTCTATTTTTTCATCTTTACTATACATGATTGTATCAAAAATGCAATAAAACGCTTGAAATAAAAACTACTATTCTTTGACATTAATCTAATTTATTTTTGCCACAGCATGCTATTTATTTTAAATTAAAACTCAGTTTGCTGTATAATTGGCTGCCTACATATAGAGTAGAACAATGCTTTGATGCGTTTTTTCTGAAAGTATACATACGGTATATGTATACTAAAAAGAAAAAATCCTGGATATAGCTCTACAGGTCTTGTCGACCCATGGCTTCAAACATTTTTATTATTCTTTTCCATTTTATTCCGTCCTAAGTCTTCTCTTGCTACTCCTCCATTCGCACTAATAATAGATCCCCTCCCACTACTGCAAGCTATCTTCTCTTTGGCCTTCCTCTCTCTTTTTTTCCTCCTGCAGATTAGTTATTATGGTAAATTGCTATTTCTTCATGACTTGTTTTTTTCTCTCACTAGTAACAAATAATAAACCTTCTTTACGTGAAATGACCACTGTAATATACTTATTATGGGTAGTTGTATAAAAAATATTTATCTACGACAGTGTGTAAAATTGCCTTTTAGTTGGCAGTTTTAAGTTTGTAAAACGACTGTTTAACAACATGTTTTCATTAGTTTACGTCGTCAGTAGTAACATGTTTAAAAGATTTCATTAGGCACGTTGTCAATAGCAACGTGTTTTAAAATTTTTAAAACACGCAAAATTACGACCGGTTGCTGGTAATCCTAATTTTCATTAATTTTTTGTTATATTTACCGTGTTTTCTAGATTCTATCGTAGATAAAATATTGTACGATACACATGTGTAAAGCATCTTTAGTCACTCGCGTGGCTTAAAACGCTCGCTCACTCGCGTTTTAACTCTACCCCACTCGTGCCTAAAGAGTAGCTTTACGCACTTGTATCGTAAATTACTATTTGCACACTTAGTTAACTAGCGAAACTGGAAATTATAATAGCGGATTACGACATTAAACGTTTATGGCCAAGCTAGTACATCACTAGTGAGAATATAAATGTAAATAGCGCCCATATGTCGTATACAATTTGTTTGTATACTAAACGAGAACAAGAACAATTTTGAAGTTAAATAATTTTAGATAATTAGAAACAATCAAAATGGTTCTTGCAAATACTGTCAATACCCATTATATAAATAATATATATATAAATCAGCTCGAGAGGCCTTTAAGGCCCTTGGCTTTTTCTGTTATCTTCCTCCATTCCTTTCTTCTCATTACTTGGTTTTCCCAGTTTTCTACTTTTCATTCTTTTAAGTCTTCTTTCACATCTTTAAACCATTCATTTTGAGGTCTTCCCCTTCTGTTATATAAATAATGGTACGTTTAATTTTTACATCAATAAATAATAGAGTAAAATTTAGACGCATCCTATAACTAAACTTAACAAGTTGTGTACCTACCTAACAGTTTGTTTTAAAATAAAGGGTTTTCCAATAAAAATGATATGATTTTGTAATGATCTAGTAACCATGGTAATAAAGTTATACCTGTCACTAGTTGTATTTATGTTCACTCAACTCTAACAATTTATTATCGCTAAATACTCGCTCCAAGAACGTTTGGTTATTGTCCAAAAATTTTACGAAAATCGTGGTTCTTATGTGAACACTTTTCGAGCACTTCGCGAAAACTTTGGTTTAAATAATCGTCCTTCTGTGCTTTCCATTCGTCGCATCGTTAAGAAATTTGAAAGTAATTTTACTCTTCCCGATGTAAAAACACCAGTAAGACGCCGAAATGCCAGAACTGTTGAGAATATTGCTGCTGTAAGAGCTAGTGTTGCAGAAGATCCAAATTTATCAATTCCTCGTCGTGCTCAAGAGTTAGGACTGAAAAAAACAACTTGGCGAATTTTGCAAAAAGATTTAAATTTACACCCGTATAAGATTGTTTTGACCCAAGAACTTAAGCCACTGGACCATCGTCGGCGCCACGAATTTGTTGCTTGGAGTTTAGAACGACTTGAAAGGGATCGCAATTTTGCGGAAAAAATTATCTTTTCAGATGAAGTTCATTTTTGGTTAAGTGGTTACGTAAATATGCATAATTGCCGTTTTTGGTGTGAAAACAATCCACAACAGATTCACGAGAAGCCTTTGCATTCCCTGAAGGTAACTGTATGGTGTGGTTTATGGCATGGTGGTATCGTTGGACCATTTTTTTCCAAAATGAGGTTGGAGATTCAGCTACAGTGAATGGTGAACGATACCGACAGATGTTGACAAATTTTTTATGGCCAAATTTGAATGCGCTTGGTTTAGAAGATATGTGGTTCCAGCAAGACGGCGCTACATGTCACACTGTTCATGAAACTATCGACATACTGCAAGAAAATTTTGGAGAAAGGATAGGATAATTTCAAGGAATTCAACTGTTCCCTGGCCTCCAAGAAGCTGCGATTTGACTCCTTTAGATTACTTTTTGTGGGGTTATTTAAAATCTAAGGTTTATGCAAACAGGCCACAAACACTTGATGCTTTGAGATTGAACATTGAACGCTGCATTCGTGAGATTACGACCGATTTATTGCACAAAGTCGTCGAAAATTGGATTTGTCGAATTCACTCGTGTACACAAAGCCGAGGTGGACATTTAAACGACGTGCTATTCAAAACATAAACGTTATCGATTGTACTTTAAGATAATATAAAAAGTGTGGTTATATCTGAAATCATTTCTATTTGATTTCATTTTAAAATCATATCGTTCTTATTGGAAAACCCTTCACTTACCTCGTCAACTGCATCGTTATGTGCTACCGGTCTGGGCCATGAAAACGTACCTAGATACATTGCTAAGTTGATAGATAGTTGCTACCAGATCAGTTGTTGGTTATACTAATTTAGGTTAGTACAAAACAAAAAGTAACTGTAATGATTTTGTATAAGTAAGTAGTGTTGATATACACGTTTGGAAGTAAGAGTTCTTTAGAAACAACAGCACTCGTTATTGCCTTAAAACACAGTGAATTCAACATCAGTATACAAATAACAAATAATTTTGCAGCGCCGTGCTAATAATGTATACTGCACTTTATGACTTTATTATCAATGTAGAGCATTACATAATCATTTACAATCAAGAGGATGTTTATTCTTATATTAATTTTTAGAAATTAGCAATAAGCCAACACAAAACGTATGATTTATTGGGCACCTTCGTTGTAGTAAAAGCTAGAAAATAATTTAAAATTAAAGCCGTTCTCAGTAAAGAGTTAGTTACATCACAAATACCCTGTGTACAATTATATACAAAGTATCCATCATATTTTGCCCTGTATTTGCACTCAAGTTTCTCACTACATAAATATTCTGTTATTTTGTATTTAAAAATAGTACACAATAGTAATTTGTACAACTCGTTTTGAAAGTCATACTTTTTCACGAATTTGCAGTGAGAAATGAAAAAGGGACTTTCAAAACGTGTTGTACAAGTAGTTTTTTGCATAGTGACCTCTTGTAACTCGAAATTTAGTCGAAAAGGACTTCGGAATTTACAACTGTCAAATTGACATTTCAATAAAATAGTTAAAAAAAGTGTACTTTTTCCACGAGTTTGTGTTAAAAAATGTGGTACTTTCAATACAATTTTTCGTTAAAAAAGACGACTTTCATGATCACTATGCAAAAAAAATTCTTTTCAGTATGTAAGTCAGATGGTGCCATTTGTATAAGATTTTGTATCACCATGCATATTGCAAGCTTATTTACAAGTTATTTAAACAGCCAGCAGCATGAACCGCAAGACTCAAGACAAGCGTTGAACATTTAACACAAATATGGATGCTCTCCTGAAGGAATGCTCATTTGCACAACTAAATTACCATTCTTTGGCAACTTTATGTGCTATTACAACACGAATAAGGATATTTTTCAGAATGACTCCTCATACCTTTAACAAACTATGTTTCTCTGTTGCCTTATTGCAAATAGCACATCATTAAGGTTTCCCCTCTATATGCGTTTTCATATGTCTAACTAAATTACTTTTGCGTGCTGCCTTATATGCACAAATACAACATGAATAAGGTTTTTCGCCTGTATGCATCTTCCCATGCTTCACTAAATCGCTTTTCTGTGATGCTTTAAATTCACAAATAGAACAAGAATAAGGTTTTTCTCCTGTGTGCATCCTAACATGCCTAACTAAAGGACCCTTTTCTGATGACTTATATTCACAAATAACACAAGAATAAGGTTTTTCCCCGGTATGCGTCTTTATATGCGTAACTAAATTACGTTTCTCTGTCGCTTTATACTCGCACATAGAGCAATAATAAGGTTTTTCTCCTGCATGCGTCTTCATATGATTAACTAAATGACCTTTTCGAGTTGCTTGATACTTGCAAATAGAACAAGAATAAGGTTTTTCTCCTGTATGCGTCTTTATATGATTAACTAAATTACCTTTTCCTGCTGCTTTAAACTCGCAGAAAGAACATGAATAAGGTTTATCTCCAGTATATGTTCTCATATGAGTAACTAAAGCAGCTTTCGTTCCTGTCTTATACTCACAATTAAAACATGAATAAGGTTTCTCTCCTGTGTGCGTCTTTATATGAATTACTAAATCACGCTTTTGTGTAGCTTTATATGTACAAATAGAACATGAATAAGGTTTCTCTCCTGTATGTGTCTTCATATGATTAACTAAATTACCTTTTCGTGTTGTCTTATACTCACAAACAGAACAAGAATAAGGTTTTTCCCCTATATGTGTCTTGAAATGATTAAGGAACTTAAAATGTTCTGCTGTATTATATTCACTTATGGAAAGCTGTTCCGTATGAACCATCGCCGCTTTCAAGAAATTAGTCTTATCTTCTGTTTTATATGCATAGACCTTGCCAAATAACTGTTCTTCTAAGAGGTTTCCACTTGCTGCATATGTACCAAGCCATTCATCTTTTACATCAATTTCCTCCTGTTTAATTTTCAATAGGTACATGATGAGCTATGTTGTTGATAGTACCTCGAACGATTTCTTGCCCAACATGTAAGTTTGCAATTACTTCATTTTCATTCACTTGCGTCAGTGGTTCCTTTAACTTGTCGGTCATTGCATTGAGTAAATTATGTTCATCCAATTCATGGTCCGCGTTCATTATTACAACAAAAATGGGTCAGAATTTATTTCTGAAAACAAAACACGAAACGAAATTTAGTTAGGTTGCGTTGCTAAAGTTTACTTTAAAAATACTAAAAAAACGTTCTATACTGAGTCTAGTATTTAAGCAGACTAAACTGCAGCGCATTACGCGGAATGTAAACATAAACATAACCTGCATTTTATTAGCGTTGTTTAACCACGCGTTTAATGTTGGCGCTAATATCTACGATAAATTAGTGTACCTGTATTGTAATGCTAGCTGGGGCTTTACAATGATTTCTGGTTTGTATTTAATTTGAAAAGCAAATTTGCAGCATTATTAATTGTGCCCTGTATGAGGGGTAGCTCCTGCTCAAGCCAAGCTTTAGTTTGCTTATACTCCGACTTATTTAAAGTAACAAGACTTAACAGAAAATACATTTATTCTTTACTATGTACATGTCATAAAATGAAACTAAATCCTTTGCTAAATTACAAACAAGTTACATAATATTTTGTTTCAATTCTGACGCTGGTCCCTGGATGGATAGGCTGCCTGTCTTGCATCGATGTATGGCAGCGATTTTCCCCACGTCTGGTTACAGGAAGGGACAGTGTCTTCTCGTCTACGTTGGCAGAACTGTAAAACCAAAAACTTTAAAATGACAACTAGTGCAGATGTAAATGATTCTAATTTGATTCGATCATAAAGTGACTTGACTGAAGCTATAAAGTGATTTTTTTATGCAAGGATTTGTGCAGGTGACTGATATGGTAATAACCCAGCTATACTTGACCTCGTGCCTGGATCAAATTCCAGTCAGCTGTTATCTAGTTCCTAGCGCGAGGCAACGTTATTTTACTACTCGTTCAAGAAGGTAATTTAATAGGGTGAGTACGTCGTTTTACTGTCTTAGGGGGATAGCCAGTTTTATCGGGGAATACTTGCTGGGTTTTAAGATCTAACGATCTACACTCGGGGAAACTTTAGTGACACAATACTCAACTGTACGTAACTTTAATGTTTTTACTATGAGCTTTTAATACTTCTAATGAAATTGAATTATTGCATTTTCCTTATTCAAGTGTGTTTGCCATTGAAACTGATTTATCTCACGTACGACAACTTTAATCAATGAATATCGAGTCCAACTATTCGTTAATTAAATTCTAGGAGCCTCTGTAAACTGCCAGGCCGGAAAATGAATCCAATTAATTTACTACGATATGCCATTCATAAATTAATTGCACACAATTGGCTGGAAAGGTCTCAGAGGAATTTGAATGCAGCTTATTCCGATTCCAGATATAAGCTGATTCAAATTTGAGTTTTGAACGTTTCTTTGTAGCTACACGGTCAGGCGGGGCTCCGATAAATTTGAATGCAGTTCAATCCGACTCCAGATATGAGCTGATTCAAATTTGTCTTTAAACGGTTACCTGGGAATCTATTTCGAGTTAATCTCGAAATTTTCTGGTGTGTTTCTGGTACTCCGGACGGCGAGCAATTCCCTCTTATAAGCTGCCATCGGCTTTTCGGGACTCACCGGTTATTGAAGGAGGGGTGCACGAAAAACCATTATTACGATCCGCTAGCGCACCGGCGTTTTCGGCGCGCTCGAGCGGACTGGAGATTCCCAATTGTTGCAAATTCGATTGTTGCGGCGTTTTAAATGCCCTAATATTATACATATATTATTTAAAATGCATTTAAAACAAGAGCGAAACGTTACAGTATAATACTAAGTATTATACAGGTACACTACGATAAGTTACAGTCGCTTTATATAAAGTGACTGTACGATAAATACTCTAACCTAACCTCAGAAAATAGCTAACAAACGACAAAGAACATGAAAACAAAAGTATACTTCAACCAATACCTTCTAGACTCTCTAGAGGCTACTGTTTCGACTTAAAAGGTTTGCTACTACGCATATGCGCATGCCAAATTTAACATCAAATTTAGCACAAGTTACAAACAGGAAATTGTGTTTTTGAAAAAAATTTACAGGGAATTTATTTGAAAATTTACAAGTAAATTTTGCATAAAATTTAGCGTCGTGTCATACAGGCTTAATACAGCAGACGTAGTATTTCTTTGTGAGCCATTTAGTGCGATTGGAATACGTTGGAATTCAGTTCCATCTGTTATTGCTGGGATTGTCTTCCATTTGGTCCACAAAACAATAGCTATTTGGTCGTCGCTCTACGTTCCTGTACGAGCAGATTTATTTGGTCGTTACTGTACACTTCTGCATGAGCAAGATTTATGGCTACAATAAGGTTATGTACTAGAGATCTAGTGAATTTCGAATAATTGAACTTTTGGTAAATATTTTGATAGTGGATTTATAATGTAACTGTGAGTAAGTATTAGTACATACTCGTATCTAGGTAATGGGAATTCTCACATAAAGCTTTTTTTGTTATACAGTGTGGTCCATTAAGTGTGCAACAAATGGGAATTTTTTTTATTAGTTGTACAATCCAAATTTAAATACGGCCAAAAGTTAGTGCATGTTCTATAACCATATCAGATGCCCTTAGAATGGCTTCAAGTCAAACAATATTCAGGGCAGGACAAAAAATATGAAATGCGTTCAAGAATAAAGTACCCTTATTTAAAAAAATGTAGCAAAATTTTATTGAGAAAAGTTGTTTAGAATCAAAAGTTATGCTCAAATACAAAGTCACGGCCTCCTATTCGAATTTTTATTATTTTTTTGAAAATTTTGTATTACCCCCGTATGATACATATTTTTATTATTCTGATTTTATATGTATATAAAGTAGCCACAACCACATCATTTTTAAATAACTTTTAGCAACTTGAAGCGTATTTGTAAAATTTACTTGGATTTATATTTTTTTAGGTAATCGTCCACTTCATGTTTGTTGCAACGATATTTAACAGAACTTTAGAATTTCGCAAATATTCTTTGTAACAAGGCAAATGCTTTACTAATAATAATTTACATATGAAAAAACTCTTAATAAAATCAGAATAATAAAAATATGTATCATACGGGGATAATACAAAATTTTACAAAAAAGAATCAAAATTCGAATAGAAGGCCGTGATTTTGTATTTGAGCATAACTTTTGATTCTAAACAACTTTTCTCAATAAAATTTTGCAATATTTTTTGAAGTAAGGTAACTTTATTCTTGAACGAATTTCATATTTTGTCCTGCCCTGTACATTGTTTGACTTGAAGCCATTTTAAGGGCATCTGATATGGTTATCGAACATGCACTAACTTTTGGCGGTATTTAAATTTCGATTGTACAACTAATAAAAAAATGTCCCATTTGTTGCACACTTAATGGACCACACTGTATATAGGTAAATATTTACAATAGGTAAATAATTTATATAATTGTTACTATACATGCTTGGATAGTCTACATTAAATTATTGAGGTTACAGTTTGTTATTATTGGCCATTGTGGTAAGAGATGGGGCTCTATCGTAGTATTTGAAAGTTAGGAATGTTTTAAAAGGTCTGGCGCCCAGTAACTAATTCTCAGTATTATAAATTTTGATTCTTCGATTGAACCTATAACACTCTATCGATATCGTTAGAAGTAGCTAGCGGGTATCTTACCAATTATTTTATGAGGTAAGGTTTGAGTAAAAAACCTATTTTGTTACGTTTGTCGGTTTTATCCCCGTTCGGATAGAATTTAAAGAAAATTCTGCAAACTGAAATAGCATGGAGTTAACTTACCACAACCAGTTAAAGGTTTATCAGATAGAATACGCAAATACTCCTCCTTTACTTATCATCATACACCAACATCAAAACTATAGTTTTTATCGACAAGTGTCAACAATATATTTTCTTCTTCTTCTTCTAAAAGCGTATAACCCTTGGTGTGTTTTTACTTATTCTGCTATTCTATCCCGCTCCTTCCTGTTCTTACATAACATGCTCCAATTCACGAATTCTGTCTTTTCATTTTTAGGAGATAATCTTTTACTTCCCCCTTCCACCTTTTATTTATTTCTTCGGCCTTTTTATAATAGGTGTCCCTTCTCTTATTTCTCGTATACTGCTCTTAATGGCTATTCTTCTTAAGTGTACATATTCTCCCAATCTTGATTTTTTTATAAATCTTACTATATTTTCATGTTGCATAATTGTCTCAATTCTACATTTCCTTCTCCTTCTTATAATGTCACCTTCTCTTATTCCTAAATCTATTCTTTATATTATTTTCCTTTCGAATTATAGTAACAATATTTGCTCTTCTTCTTTAGTCAACGACCAGGTCTCAGATCCGTAGGTTGGGCGTATTATAGTAACGCATATCCTTCGTTTGGACTCTACTTAGAATTTTGGAATCCAGTGATTTTACGTATGTAATAGGTAGCTATTTATAAAACCAGTTAGAAAATGGGTCATTTTGTGTAACGCGTGAAATGATATTCCTAAAAGTCACACAAAATCGCATTTCCTAATATGTTTTATACAAGATTTTTTTAATTTTGAGAAAAAAAAAACGTTCTTTAAATCTTAAACCGATGAAATTCTAATTGTCCTGTCAAATAAATATCAGTATTGTTGTACTTTTCACTACTAGTTGTAAAATATTTTAATTTTATAAGTTGTTACGAAAAGCGTGTCATTTCGAAACATTAGTCAGTTTTGAAAAATGGCACTGTATTTGTCAACATTAGAAAAAATATATTTTGTTACCTAATAGTGTAAAGTGCATTTAAAATTTTGCATCGCAACTTTACGAAATCTCCAGCCCACTCGGAGCTGGAAACTCGCCGTTATACGCAAATGAAACGAGGAAACGTCCGCTGCGCATTTCCATTTCTGCCTTGATGCAAGAGAGGGAACTTGACAACCAGGTATAAAATCAAATTTTCCGCCGAACTGAGAACCAGAATTATATCAGAATTCTTCTAGAAAATTTAGATTCAGATTCAAAAACGACATATCCGTCCCGCTCCATAAGTTATTATCCGTCCTGCGGATAAATTAACTTTAGGTAAATAGTCACCGACTTCCCATAATTTTGTAATTTAAAACGACGCAAACCTGGAGATTAGGGCTAGCCAGTTAATATTCACGTAACCTTTATAATTTCTTAATTTAAAGCGACGCATACCTGGAGATCAGGGCTAGCCAGTTCACATTCACGAGACTTTCATAATTTCTTAATTTAAAACGATGCATACCTGGGGATCAGGGCACGTTACCCCGGCAAATTTAAAATTCCGAAAAACCCATAGTTTCTTAGCTGTTGCTAAGCCGATGACTAGAAATCGGCGCCAACGAGAACAGCCTTTATTTGGCCGAAACGTAGCCCGAACTTCACGGCATAATATGCAATTTCACCAGATCAAAAATTAACCTACCTTGAGCGTTGTGTTTACACGACCTTGACACGTGCGGTGCATTCACTATCAACCAAAGATAATCTTTCATCGCACACTGTTATCGCCAAGCCAAATTCCACAGTCGCGCACGTGGGAAACAAGAGAAAGTAAATCAAGCTGGTATTTGAACATTTATTTGCTTTCATTAAATAAAGTAACTGATAACATCGTGCCTTCATTACACTTTTGTTGACATTTGTTTAAATCCACAGTACTGCCAACGTCAGCCGAAATACTCTAGGAATTCCAGTGACCGTCAACCAGTTTTGAGCCAAGCCCGCTCCTGCCAGTTGGGTGGTCTAGCCGCAAGGGAAATATAATTAAATATTAATTTTGTAGATGATTCTAAATAATTTACATACTGATTTATTTTTATCCTTAATACTTGAACTGTAAATAGTGGTAAATATATGTAATTTCTGTTATTTGGCATGCCTTGAATCAGTCAAAGTGAATTTAAATCGAACCTGGATCCAATAAGAGCTACCCACTTATTTGGGTAAAATTAATTAATGCTATTATTAAATAAATATACGGGGAAGCATTGCAATAGTAATCTTCTATTAATTTCTTGTTAATTGCTTGTTTGTAGTGCTAATTTCAGATCCTAAATAAGTAGTTTTAAGTACATTCTCTATCTTGTATTAACCTAATTCTATTATACCATCATTGCAGTGCTGTTTCGCAAATACCATATATTTAGTTTTCTTCTCATTTACATGAAGACCAATTTTTTAAATTTTTTTATCTAGCTTTTGAAAGTACTTTTCAGAATTGTTTACTTAGACTTAGCTTTTCATCCCCGATTCTTTTAATTAATTACAATTCTAGTGAAATTTTAGTAGGGTTTAGCAACGTTTTGAAGCGCCGTCTAGTAACTTTTAAGGCC
This sequence comes from Agriotes lineatus, assembly GCA_940337035.1. Taxonomy (NCBI): domain Eukaryota; kingdom Metazoa; phylum Arthropoda; class Insecta; order Coleoptera; family Elateridae; genus Agriotes; species Agriotes lineatus. The sequence continues at coordinate 91,652,039 of OW679201.1, forward strand.
AGCATTTAGTAACTTTAAAATTCAATTTCTAGTGCTCTTCCTGCACATCTAGTGATTTTTGAGAACGCCTAAATACAGGCAACATATTGAACAATTATTGCCACTGGCAAGCGCTTTGTTGAAGATTTGTCGAGTCGAGGCCACTAAGCCTATGGTGATGACTGATGACTTAATCTGACAGGGTACATCATTACGAAAAGTTGGCCAAGAAAATGGGTTGTAAATAACTGCCTTTTGCATTAAATTTTTTTTTTCTAACTTTATTTCAAATTAGAAGATTAGTAATAGATCAGAAGATAAGATAGTGAGATAAGTTTATTTGTTCAAGATTTTGTTTTAGGTTTTTCTGTAACAGATAATGTAGCTATTAATAATAATAATTATTTTTATTGCACTACTTTTTCCTACAGTTAAAAGCAGTTTTTGAATACGCGATTTAAATCAGCTGCGAAGTTTTTATTTAAAAAATCGTTGTTTTCAAACATGCCAGGCGTAGATATAATGTGACAGTGCTTTAATATTCAATAAGATTACTTTAATTTTATTATAATATTCTGTACCTACTCAAAATAAAATACACTTCTTATTTGATCAAGTTTTGTATTCTTTTTTCTAAAACGCCAAATAACTGAATAATTCAATTGAAGACTAATAAAAATATTCTGTAGCATACATAAATGAATAAAAGTTTTGCATTTAAGTACTTATCTGGATTATCGGTAATTTATGATTTTATATCAATTTCATAGCTTGTAAAATTGTAAGTCTTTGTTATGGTTAATGAAAATTGCATATTAATGGATCATTTGGGGAAATCTATTTTTGTTCATCTGACTTACTATTGGTGGTGTATTTATTATACATAACTGGAGGGGATGGATACTTCATATTTATTTCGGTAATAGGCATATTATGTTATTATTACATTGCGTTCAGTTTACGTTACCGTTTATACAGTGAGTGAAATTGGAAGTGTTGTGAATATTACAGTATGGGTCGTAAATCCGGAAAAACTGCATCAGCTTATCGCATCAGTACGAAATTACGAGCGAAAAAAGCACAACAAGCTTGGTCAATAAAGAAGAAGATGCGGTAAGTTTATTTTTATAAATAATATATTTATCGATATATATAGATTTAAATAAGTTAAATAAACTTTTAATGTAGTCAATTATGTTGTAAATATGTAGCTTACATATAATTATCAATGTATAGGACAGTTATATTAATGATGCCAATCATATACAGTTGCTTGAAAAATTGTATAAGACAAATTTTAAATTGGGCAACCTATAAAATACCTAAACTTTAATACATTTCAATTAGCATTTACTTTTTACATACCTATTTATAGAATTATCTATAAACATTATTTTTAAAAATTTATTTGGTTTTAGCCAAACCGCAGCACCTATTGAACAATCAATATTAAATAAACCGACAAACTTGGACATCAATCGAATGGAAATAGACAAAGTTGTTGAAGAAGCAGAGGTTATGTCAGACTACTCAAAATCTGACTACATCCAATACACTGGAGATGAACCGTCATCTGGAAATGTGCCTTTTGGATCTTTTCAAGAAAGTAGTACTTCGTTCCATTACAATGAATCTGATATCAACAACTGCGATTAAGACAATGATATATCTACCGACTCTCTGCCGGATCTAGAATGTGAACGTGTAACTGTTATTAGTGGACGACGAATTGTCGATATAGGCTATTTTATCGACGCCTTGAATTCTATCAAACATGAAGGATTTCAGTGCTCGTTTTTTGACTTGCAATTAGTTTCGGAAAGGCGGTATGGATATATTTCTAAACTAACATTTAAGTGTAAAATGTGTCACACTACGAACAGCGTATACACTGAAAAAATAGAGGAGATTGAAATGAATGTAAATTTGTCAGCGGTGTCTGCCACAGTATCTATTGGTGCAGGTTATTCCCAATTGAAAGAATTTTCTAGTGCCCTCAACATACCTGATCCATCGTCGGCTACATATGGACAATTTCAGGAAGAAATGTTTGATGTTTATAATGTCGCTGCTGCAGAAAAAATGAAGAATGCTGCTAAAGAAGAAACAGAATTAGCAATTCAAAATAGAGATGTGGACAAGGATGGGCATCCACTAATAGCAGTAATAGCAGACGGAGCATGGAGCAAGCGATAATACCGCACAAATTACAATGAGCTATCGGGCGTAGCATGCATTCTAGGACTTAGAACCAAAAAGGTCTTGTATATTGCAATAAAAAATAAATGTTGCTTGTTATGTGTTAGAAAAGACAAGTACATAAACGGAAAATGTGTTCCACATGAGTATGTTACAAGAACTGGAATGGACCTTCAACTGGAATGGAAGCTGCCATTATTGTCGAAGGCTTTGCAAAATCGATAGAAATGTATGACATAAAATATATAAGACTAGTGGGCGATGGTGATAGTAGTGTGTATAAACGATTGCGTGCAGTTATGCCGTATGGTCCAGGAGTAATGATTAAAAAAATTGAATGTAAGAATCATATTCTTCGCAATTATTGCAAAAAATTGACAGAGATATCGAAGAAAAAAAAACAGATAGCAAATTGAAAACCGTGCTCTCCAATAATATACTACGATTTAGATGTGCCATTACAAAAGCGATTGAATATAGAATATCGCAATCCGTTTCGTTATCTACAAAGGTGACTGAACTTGAGAAGTATATCCTAAATGGTCCGAAGCACATTTTGGGAGACCATTTCGGATGTACTAAAAGGAATTACTTTTGTAAAGGTCCTAAGCATCCAGAAGAAAATCGTTTATTTGCGTTTACAAGTTGTGGTTTGTATGACGACATCACAGAAGCACTTCAGCGCGTGGATAGCCATGCCGCAAGTCTTATTCATGATGTGACAAATAATGCAGCAGAATCATACAATTCCCATATTGCTAAATTCGTAGGAGGTAAACGACTATGTTTTTCCTTTAAAAGATTCTACAACGTCTGGTGTAAAGCTGCAGTAATAGCGCACAACAATGTTGGTAGCTTTCATGATGTGGTGCGAAGCCATATAACCAAGACGCCTGCAAAGTATAATAATAATAATAATAATGGTGAGGCACTAACACCCCATGAAGGAGCTTGGCCTGCAAGGCGGAAGGTCAGAGCTTCCATATCCTCGATCTCACACCCGGCTGTCGCGTGTCAAATTCATGACACGTGGTGATGTGTTGAGCATCACGCATTAGACAACCGCATTATTACCCCTTATTCTTTCGAACGCAGGTCCCCAATTATTTAAAGCGACTGGATAGGTGCCCGTCAGGCATCGATCTGAGATTTGAACTCCAGACTTCTGCGCCGCAGTCCAATGCTCTAACCACCGAGCTACGCTGGCGCTCGCCTGCAAAGTATACGGCTGAATATTGTGAAGGTCGACGAAAAATTAATGCAAAAAAGAACCAGAATCTTTTAAAAACGAACATAAACTACCGTAGAAAGAACATTGCTGACGCAGATTCAGACTATGGTCCGGACGCAGGAGAAGTTATTCCTGATATGGAGGAAGAATGTTTCGCAAAATCTAAAGAGGTATTTTTGACAGAGTTAGGTGCAAATTTAGACTATATTCTTGCGGAAACAGCTGGTCAACACCGTAGCGATCGATGGTACGAAGAGAGGATGAAAAGGCTAACCGCTTCGAACTTCGGAAAAGTTTGTAAAATGAGATCTTCCACTTCCTGTGCGAATGCAGTAAAGGATATGATATACAAAGATTTTTTTTGGAAATGTGGCTACTCGCTATGGCGTAGAAAATGAACATAAAGCTATAGCCGACTTTGAATATCAAACAAGAAAACCCATAACTCCGTGCGGCTTACACATAAACAAAGATTTTTCTTACCTTGGAGCATCTCCGGATGGTATTATTGAAAATGATTCACTCATCGAAATAAAATGTCCATATGTTTCTAGAGAGTGTACACCAGCGGAAGCTGTCACACAAAACAAAATAAAGTTTTGCCAATTAAAAAACGGCAACTTACAATTTAAAAAAAGTAACAGCTATTACTACCAGGTGCAGGGTCAATTAAATATTTGCGATAAAAACAAGTGCTATTTTGTGGTATGGTCACCTAAAGGAATTTCCATCGAAGTAATGTACAAGGATGAACAATTATGGAATACCAAAATGTTACCAAAACTAGAAGAGTTTTATATGGTGGCATTATTACCCGAACTTGTAGATCCACGAAAAAAAAACGGAATATGCCAATAAGAGACTCATTTTTGGTAACACATGCAAAATAATAAAATTTCAGAAAATCGTACAAGTGTACAGTTCTTAATTACATTCGTTATTGCTTTTTAACATCATAAGTAGTCATTGGATTTGTTATTTGCATTATAGTTGCACACAACTAGCTATATTAGTACTTATTTAATTTCTTCACTGGTTTTGTTGCAATGCCATTGGGTATTTTCCTAATATTGTTGTTGTTTGCCTTTTTGGTTGGTCAATTAAGCCAATTATTATGGATTGTTTATTGTTATTATTATTATTGTTTGATTATTTATTGTTTTCAGGTTTTTTACTGAGAATGTTTATAATGGTAGTAATCTTTAGCTGTATTACATACGTCTTACATGTTACTTTTACATAATTATACCATATTTTACGAATATTTGCTTGTATATTGTACAATATATTTATTGTTGCCTATTAAATTTGTTTTTATTATTGTGGAATAGTCAACAGCTTCTTTTCATATTGTTTATCTACATATTGTGGAAATTTCGCTATTGACTAGTATTCATTCAAATTTTAAAAAATAAATAAAAACCTTAGCGCGAAGTTTCACTTTCAGCACGAAGAGATGTAGTAGATAAAAAAACACAATAATTCTGATATTGTGCAGCTTAGCAAACTCGTAAACCAGTAAACTCGGGCTCACCTAAAACAGTGGCATAAACCGATGACGGCCTTAAGGCCCATAAGGAGAGAGACTTGAACTTGTGATTACTCCTACTTGACATTAAATAGGCAACCATCCTTACGGTTGCTGAAGTCTGAGGTTTCATTCAGACTACCTGCATTCCTAAGCGATAATGACCTTTCCTGGAAAAGGATTAGTTTGCCGACCAACGGAATGTTTCAAAAATAGTTTTTCTAGCAATTGGCAGGCAGTGTCGTGAATATTTACGTATACAATATAAATTCTCCATAGCTAAACGCAATACCAATATATGAACTCGGTAAAGCTCCGTTCCTCCAGATTTATTTAATCTTTGTATTGAGTTGATATTCTTATACTTCAATTTGACAAATAAGTACCTAATGTCATTTCGTACGTCAAACGTCATTATATTTCACAGCAGTGTTATAAAAGCCGTTTCTAATCCAACTAACTAATGTTAAACGGTGTGTTAATGATTGCGAAAAAAATATATAGTGTCGGTTTTGTTATGTTACGTCATTGTATAATTATAACAATTAATTCTTTGTGATTAAAACAAAATAGCTGCGATTTTTAATTTAATACACTATATAATAATCTGGTGTGATACACTCACAGGACAGTCGCGGAATTAAAAATCCGGACACTTAAACTAATTCAGTGTATGTCTTACTTTACTTTACTTATCACGTTACGTGGTGAAATTAGTCAAAGTCAAAATAATTACTCGTATATGACAGCATGCCTCATTTAAGAGTCGAACAAAAAATGTAAGTAATTATATTACCCAAATATTGCAAAAATCCGCTATAAGACTCGTCCGGATTTTTAATTCCGCGACTGTACTTCCTTTTACAGTGATTTTATAATTAGCCAAAAATTTTATTTTTAATTTTTAAGCATTTGTCAAAAAATTTCAAAAATTACAAATTCTACAAAAACGGTACAAAATAGAGCGTTAGTTAAAGAGACAAATTTTCTCTAACATTTTAATCTGAATTCAAAAATGTAATAATATACCGGGTGTTCTATTTAAAATAGGAGTTAATAAAAAAATAGAAAAAAAAACAAAAGAAGCCATTTTAGAAGTATTCAACTGGAAAATTACCTAGCTCACATCAATACACATTAAAAATGAAATAAAAGTGTAAAGTTTGGAAAAACTCGTTATAACCGTTTTTAAAAAATTTAAAAAATTAAAAAATCACAAGATAAAAACATCTACTTCCGGTAATGCGTTTTTATAAAGCTTGCTGTCTCATCTACATAGTACACAAAACTTATATATGACGTTTCAACGCCATACCGCTTTTCGTTTTTGAGATATTCTGTTCACAGACAGACTGACAGACAGACAGACAGACCAATGAACAAAAACATGTTTTTGGGTTCAGGGGACTCTAAAACGTGAAGATCTGTTGAAAACTCAATTTCGAATTTTTGGGGTGAATCCAATACTTCCTTTATCGTAAAAGGAATTAAAAACATACACATATGGGCATTTGAATATTTCATAAATTTGTCCCTAGAAAATGTTACTAAATACAAGCCTTAAGATTTTGACCTGGCAACTCTGCTGATAGTGCTGATTAAAAATAAAATTTGTATTTTTGTAGTTGCCTGTACGTAAAGGTGCCTTAAATACAAGATTACCTTTTGTCTGTTGCTGGGCAATCTCTGTAATAGCTGCTCCTTCCAATGTCCTGTTATTGTAAGTAAACATATTAGATAGAACTCAGTTATAGGGAATATGTAAATATGTACAAATAAAAATAACCAACTTAACCTAACTTAAATATCACATTGCTGTTTGTTTAAGATAGTCCATTTAATAAATCCAGACTCCTCATTTGTGCTATCACAATGGACATGAAGCAGTCATTCCATCATAATATTTTGTGTAGTGCAATGACCAGTAGCTCACACGAAGCAGCGATGAAAGTTGAAGAAAATATAGTGGTTGCAAACGTAAATGTAGTACAGCAAGAAATCATTACTTGCGTCTAGCCGTCACACCCGGTGGAGCCACGAAAACAGTCGAACGCCAAGCGCGCGATTTGCATTGAAGCAGCCGTGTATGATCTCGTTTTCTTCGAGTGTAGTGAAGCAGAAATTAATAATAAGAGACCTAGTAGTAGACATAGAAGTTTTATTTAAAAATTTTAAAAAAATAGAAACTATTTTAAGAGATTTTCGGTACTTACGTTAATTGTAAATTTTAAAAAGAAACTCCAAATTTAATATTACTTAATGCTTCTTCTTCTAATAAAGAAAACATTGTTTAATGAATACTTTATTTTTTGTTATTTGGCATCGAGTTTGGCATTAAATTAAACGTAGGACTAAACGTGGATTAAAAAGATGACAATTTCGCCATGAAACTTTCGTCAAATTTTACATTTAGGTAAAGGTATGATAATATTTTTTTAGCAGAATAGCTTGCACATATACAAGAAATTAGAAATCCAAAAAGATACCTACTTTTTACTTCCTTTTACTATAAAGGAAGTATTGGATTCACCCCAAAAATTCGAAATTGAGTTTTCAACGGATCTTCACGTTTTAGAGTCCCCTGATCCCAAAAAACATATTTTTTTTTATTGGTCTGTATGTCTGTCTGTCTGTGTGTGTGTCTGTCTGTGTGTCTGTCTGTGAACAGAATATCAAAACGAAAAGAGGTATGGCGTTGAAACTTCATATATAAGTTTCGTGTACTATGTAGATGAGACAGCAAGCTTTTGAAGAAAATCGCATAACCGGAAGTAGGTGTTTACTCTTGTGATTTTTCAGTTTTTTTCGATTTTTTAAAAAACGGCTCTAACGATTTTTTTTAAACTCTACATTTTTCTTACATTTTTAATGTGTATTGATGTGAGATAGGTGATTTTCCAGTTGAATACTTCTAAAGTGGGTTTCTTTTGTTTTTTTTCTATTTTTTTTATTAACTCCTATTTTAAATAAAACACACGGTATATTACATTTTTGAATTCACCTTAAAATTCTAGAGAAAATTTGTCTCTTCAACTAACACTCGATTTTGTACCGTTTTTATAGAATTTGTAATTTTTGAAAATTTTTAACAAATGGTTAAAAATTAAAAATGATATTTTTGACTAATTATAAGATCACTGTAAAAGGAAGTTGTGTGAGTGTATCACACCAGATTTTTAAATTTCAATCTACTGTAATTTGGCAGCCCAAAAATTCGAAATTGAGTTTTCAACAGATCTTCACGTTTTAGAGTCCCCTGATCCCAAAAAAACATTTTTTTCATTGGTCTGTCTGTCTGTGAACAGAATATCTGTAAAACGAAAAGAGGTATGGCGTTGAACCTTCATATATAAGTTTTGTGTACTATGTAGATGAGACAGCAAGAAAATTGCATAACCGGAAGTAGGTGTTTACTCTTGTGATTTTTCAGTTTTTTTTCGATTTTTTCAAAAACGGCTCTCAACGATTTTTTACAAACTTTACATTTTTATTACATTTTTAAGGTGTATTGATGGGAGATCGGTGATTTTCCAGTTGAATTCTTCTAAAATGGGTTTCTTTTGTTTTTTTTCAATTTTTGTTATTAACTCCTATTTTAAATAGAACACCCGGTATATTATTACATTTTCGAATTCGGCTTAAAATTCTATAAAAAAATTGTCTCTTCAACTAACTCTTTACTTTGTACCGTTTTTGTAGAATTTGTAATTTTTGAAATTTTTTGACAAATGCTTAAAAATTAAAAATCAAATTTTTGGCTAATCACAAGATCACTGTAAAAGGAAGTGGTGTGAGTGTATCACACCAAATTTTTATAATTAATATTGTCATCTTTTTAGTCCACAGCTGTACATAAGAAGTAAGTACATGATTTATCATATTATTTCAGGAGTAGGTATACCTAACTTAAAACATTTGCTGGCTTTAAAATAAAAAACTAATCATATGAGAAATGTAATAAGTATTTGCCTTTATACAAGTAAAAATAACATCGCTTGTATATAAACTTATCTTTAAAAATATTAAAATATCACAAATTTTATTTTAACAAATTTATTGCAATCGCATCCTTTTCCTCTACTGTAGGAAGTGAACATGTAGCAGTTAAATTGCTCTTCTTCTTCTTCTTTGTAGACGTAAAAGTTCTTTGTGGTTTTATTGCACACTTCTTACTCTTATCAGCAATCTCTGGGAGGTAATGCAAGTTTTTATTTTCCAAAGTCGACAATATGGGTTTTAGAGGTAATAAAGCCTTCTCAACAGCTGCGGTCCCTTCCATATTAGTAACTTTTGACAAAATTTCTGTGAATTGTCTTTGCAAAGTAGCTTTGACATCTTCGATTTTGTTTGTCAATTTCAAATTTTGAGAACGCGTCATCTCTCTAAAAATTGAGATTTAGAATTAATAAAAGATAGTTATACCTATATTTAAACTTTTAGTTACTTGGTACAGATAATAAGTTATATTTACATCCAAATTATTTCTTGCTCTTCTTTTCTGGGTTCAATTGAAACCAAGAGATTGTAATTACTTTCTTCTTCATCTTCCTGTATCACCAATGCTGACGTCTGAGTGGACTGTCGATTTAAATAGGAACATATAATGTGTATATGTTCACATATATTCCGTTTAATAGCGTTGTCAGGACAAGAACACAATAATGAATGAATGCATGCCTTACATTCCAAACACTTCAGTTAACATGGACATGATGACACATTCCTTTCCACATTGTACAGTTCTTTACCAGTGGAAGATGTAATTTTCCAGTAGCCTTTTCCATCTTCTAAAATTTGGTGTTGGTTTTGACGTTGGTTGGCAGTTGTATGATTACGTCTTAGATTTCTCAACTTGCTTGAAAGTTTACTTGTAGTAACACATAAATATATTATTAAATAAATGAAATAGCTGTGAAAAAAACCTTCTTACCCTTATTAATAGTAATAATTCTTTCAAATAATTTATCCCTTATGAATTTCATAATCGCATGCACCGTTTTGTCTATATATATATATATATATATATATATATATATATATAATGCATTCTGTATGAATGTGCCCATGACTCTTTGTTAGTTACATAATATGTTTCCAAGTACGTAGCAAAATCTTTTAAATCTGGATCACTTAACATCTTAATAATAGCTTGGGGATAGATTAAATCAAAAGCTGTTCTATCACGTTCCTCCATGAGAGTTCTTATTACTTTATAAGCGTATGCTTGTTTTTCTCGATCTTTGATTTTTTCTTTAATATTCTTTCTCCATGCCTTATCTATATGCCACGAACAAAACAATCTTGCTTGTACAGGTCCCATTGTATCACACCAAGCATTGTAGTAGGCTTCTGCTAGATCTGACATAAACAATTTGGGTTTTAAATTAGTGCAGAGATTTTTAACAAGTGTAAACACATGTTTAAAGACTGTTAAATCGGCTCGATTACTAAATACAAACATACAAACATACAGGGAAAGCCTTCCCTCATTTCATCAAGAACCAATAACGTCGTTAGTTCAAAATTGTAAGCATTTGTACCGTGAGTACCGTCGACGCAAATAACATCATCTCCATACTTATTTAAAATTTCTAATTGAGCTTGGTTCATAATTACCAGTAAAAAGTCTCGTTCTTCTAAATCTGGAAAATTCGGATCGTTTTGCCCTTGTGATTTGTAAAGTCTAACGATAGAATCATGATGGCTTTCTTTCATTTTTTCTATCCATGTTTCTACGCTAGTACAATCGTTGGAATGTCTGACTGCATCACTATGTAAATTATAGGTAGGTACTTTCAATGTAGCAGTACATATCGTAGCTTCTACAGGAATATCGTTCAATATTAATTAATCCTAATAGATAGGCAACTTTAAGCGCAAGACCAGTAGGAGGGGTTGCCTACCCTTTTTGAAATTTAATTTAGAAGGCCCATGGTTACGTTAATAAAAGAACAATAAATAACAAAAATTATTACTTCCTGTTTAATTGAGAAAGCAAAAGGGCGCTTCTCTATGCAGAAGCGAAGCAAATTGAAAATCCTAGCTTAGAAAGGATACAAGCAGACAATAGTAAGCCTTTATTTAACTCATACAGCATAGTATTAAAACATAATAATTTTTCAGGCAGATAGGATAAATTCCACAAACATTTTCTTTCTGAAAAGGGCAGTTATTATATAACTGGTAGGTAGACGGCAAACTAATACATACAAATCGTAATAGAGGGTTTTCCTTGATTCAGCTCTTAGTGTCACCTCTTTGACCACCAGCTCTTAGGGCTTCCTCTTTGACTACCAGCTCGTCGGTCTTTTTCATTTGACGCCAGTTCTGGTCAGTTGTATATTCGCCATGGAGAAGTGTGTCGATAAGTTACGAGCGATAAGGAAAAGAGAGGACGCAATTAGAAATCTATAACCAGTTAGGAGATCACTCACCAGTCAAGGGCAACTTCTTTGGTTCGATGAGGAGTTCTTCATAGTTAATGTTGGCAGATGGAGAGGTCCAGGTTCAAGGGTTCTCTGCATTAACCGTATGTTAGTCCTGAAAGGGTTTAATATCGTTAGTTAGACTTAAACCCGCGTCATAGCTTAAATATAATTAAATTAGGGCGTAAGCCTTAAGAATATTCAATAACAGATTAGTTTCAAGTAAAAACAATAGTTACTTACCAGGTGATATGGCCTGAAGTGAGATTAAATCGTTCTGTGACTGTCAAGTTGGTTTTTGGGTCACTTGTCAAATAATAAGTTTTTTTTTCATAAAGGACCTTTCTTATACTACATGGAATGATACCAATTAAACTAGATACTGATCATTAATCGTAATTAAGACCTAGGAAAGAGAAATACGAGGGTATAGAGAGCTCATTATATTTTCATCTTACGAACCGGAGGTTATTAATTAAATAGGTATAAGAAATCTCCTAGATACTGATAGATTCATTAATCCTAACGTTTTATTAGAACAAATTCTAACTTGTCAGAGAAGAATAAAACTTGCTAAATAATTACATAATGTGTATTAAAATTAGAAAGGTATAAGCCTCTAATGCATAACAATTGATTTGTGGACTGTTGGAAAGAATACGTAACCTTTGTAAACTTATTGAATTTAAAACTTTTTAAATAAAGTTATGGCGCCCATTTCTTCTGATTAATAAACTTTTACCTTTATATGAAAGTGAAACGAACTAAAAATCCCACAATTGTTAAACCCTGATAAGAAACCGTATCTTGAGCTAGTCGGTGAAGTGTAAGCCTTCAAAGGTAAGTAAGGATGAGGGGTACACGAAGTGGCCCCCAACGTGGGTAGCAGTGTTGGATCATTCAGGACAACCTAATCAAAGTGATGTTAAAATAGAACTGCCAGTAGGAAGTACAGATCCGTTACCTAACATTAATTATGAGTTACCAACAGAAACAATTAATCAACCATCTCATAGTTCACCTAACATTAATAGTCGAAAGATAGAATTTGATATCTCGGAACCAATGAATCAATACACAGAGAGAATGAAAAATTTAAATATATCACAAGCTCCGTCATACAATTATCAAACAGGTTTTGTAATGAATTCAGTTAGTGTATCCAAGTGGAATATTAAGTTCTCAGGTAATACAGCTAGTCAAGGTGTTAACTCATTCTTAGAACGAGTAGAAGAACTAAGAGTGGCCAGAAATTTGTCATATGAACAGTTATTCTTAGAAGCAATAGATTTGTTTGAGGATCAAGCACTAATTTGGTTCAGGTCAATTAGAAGTAAGATAGGGAGTTGGAAAGAAATAGTAGAATTACTAAAAAGACATTATTTACCTAGTGATTACGATGAAGCATTATGGGATGAAATTCGATCTCGAGTACAAGGTGTAGATGAACGTCCTCACATCTTCATAGCGGTTATGATAAATTTGTTCAATAGATTAAACTCAGTTCCCAGTGAAGATATTCAGTTAAAATATATTAGGAAAAACTTGCAACCTTATTATAGTAGTCACCTTACGTTAACCCAAGTCATTAGCATAAATTCACTTATTGATTACTGTCGAGATTTAGAAGAGACGAAAGAAAAAAATAAAAAATTTAGACCAAATTTTTCCTTAGTTAAAACACCTTTAGAACCTGACTTAGCATATAAAGTACAAGCTCAAGTAAAACGTCAAATTCATTCCTCTACTATTGGTAACAAGTTGTCAAATAAGTTAACCAATGCTGATAAGAGAGAAGTATCATCTAGAAAGTTTATAAGAAATTTTACGAATGTAACTTGTTGGAATTGTAATGAAAAAGGTCACACCTATCATAAATGCAATAAAGAACGTACCTTCTTCTGCTACATTTGTGGGAATCCCAATGTTAATTCTAATAATTGCGATAAATGTAAAGGTCAATTTCGAAAAAACGAACAGAGACAAGCATCGTCCGCAGTCCGCGAAGCTTAAGTCCAACAATTCTAAGGGCTGAAAAGTTGAAATGGAATGAATGGTTAAAAAAAGTCTCACAATTTTGTAAAAGTTCTCAAGCTAATTATACGTTTTCACATAATCATAAAGATAATCGTCCTTTTATTAAGGTTAAAATTAAAAACATGTCATTGTTAGCTCTTTTAGATACTGGTGCTAATCAAACTATAATAGGCAGGCAGGGTTTATTTTTGATTAATCAGCTTAAATTACCTTTAACCAAGCCTGGAATACAGATGAACTTGCAAACAGCTGATGGAAATTACCAATATATTATGGGAATAGTAGAATTACCGATAACTATAGAAGGAATAACTAGAATTGTTAGTTGTTTAGTTTCCAATACTATTTCGGCTTCTCTTACTCTTGGAGTTGATAGTTGCTATGTGTTTAATTTGAATATTACAGATTTTCGGTCAGGTCAATTTCAAGTTTCGGGCATGAATAGTTAAAATAAAGTCATTTTAGCAAGGGAAGATCTATCTCCAGAACAGATCCGTGGTTTGGAAGTAGTTATAGATAAATTTCAAGAAATTAGTGGTCCTAAGCTTGGTAGTACAAATATGGTAGTTCATCGCATTGATACCGGTGATGCTAAACCCATTAAACAAAGATATTATCCAATGTCACCTCTTATGCTAGAAGCAGTAAATAAAGAAATTGATGAAATGTTAAAGTTAGAAGTAATTCAAAAATCTTTTTCGCCATGGAATTCTCCTATTGTCATGGTTAAAAAAAAAAGATGGTTCATTAAGATTTTGTTTTTATGGTCGTCAATTGAATAAGGTTACTAAGAGAGATGCATACCCTTTACCTTATGTTAATGGTATTCTCGATAGATTACAAGATGCTAGGTTTTTAAGTTCAATTGATCTTCAGAAAGCATTTTGGCAAGTACCACTTTCCCCAGATAGTTGTGAAAAAACTGCTTTTACGGTTCCTGGTAGAGGATTATTTGAATTTAAAGTTCTCCCTTTCGGTCTTAATAACAGCGCTCAAACTTTACAGAGACTAATGGATAATATTTTTGGTCCAGAATTGAATAATGTATTTGTTTATATGGACGACGTCATAATTATTTCTAAGACATTTTCAGAACATTTAAACACGTTAGAACAGGTTTTCAATCGATTAAAGAATGCGGGACTTACTATCAATATTGAAAAATGTGAATTTTGTAGACCTTCATTGACATATCTAGGTTTCCTAATTGATGGAGATGGTTTGCGAACAGATCCGTCCAAAGTGGAAGCAATAGTTTCTTTTCCTACTCCAAAGAATTCCACAGAAGTAAAAAGATTTTTGGGAATGGCTAGCTGGTATAGGAGATTTGTTCCAAATTTTTCAACATTAGCTTCTCCTATGTTAGATTTAATTAAAGGCCATCAGAAAAAGAAATCTATTAGATGGAATGAGCGAGCCGAGTCTTCTTTTCAAGAACTTAAGAAATTATTAACTTCTTCTCCCATATTGAGTAGTCCAGATTTCAATAAAATGTTTATTATACAATGTGATGCCAGTGACGTAGGTGTAGGCGCGGTTTTACTACAAGGTAAAGGGTCAGAAGAAAGAGTTATTGCCTATGCCAGTCGGTCTTTGACTAGTGCAGAACGTAATTATTCGGTAACTGAAAAAGAGTGTTTAGCATGTTTATTTGGTATAGAAAAATACCGTCCTTATATTGAACTTACTCATTTCAAAATTGTTACTGATCACCATGCTCTTTTATGGCTACATAAATTACAATCACCTACAGGTAGATTAGCTCGTTGGACTGCTAGGATGTCACAATATAGTTTTGAAATAGAACATCGTAAAGGAAAATTCAATGTTGTTCCAGATGCTTTATCCCGAAATCCTATTCCTGTTGTTAATATTAGCATGATGACGTTAGAGGAAACAGATTTATGTCCGTGGTATAAAAGTATGATTGGTAGAATAAAAGATCATCCAGAGAATTATCCCTTGTGGAGAGTAGAAGATAACATTTTATATAAGTACATTAGCAATAAACATGATATCTTGTCTAATTTAATAGAATGGAAGATAGTTGTTCCTAAAGCTAAAAGGTTAGATATATTACAACAATTTCATGACGAACCTACCTCAAGTCACCTAGAATCTTTTAAGACCTTTAGAAAAATAGCTGAAATATATTATTGGCCTAAGATGAAAGCAGATATCGCTAAGTATGTCAGAAAATGTGATATATGTCAAGCCAGTAAGTCGTCTTCTCAACTTCGTCCCGGGTTAATGGGAAATCAAAAGAAAATTAAATATCCATTCCAGCTGATTTCAATAGATTTAATTGGTCCTTTACCAAGATCAACGAAAGGTTACACTTCTATTCTAGTAGTAACTGATTGGTTTACTAAGTTTGTGCAAGTACAACCACTTAGAAAAGCAACCGCCTCTTCTATCGTTAAGTTTCTAGAAAATGATGTCTTCTTAATGTTTGGAGTTCCTCAAATCATTATGTGTGATAATGGACCTCAGTTCATAGGTGGACTTTTTCAGAAGTTAGTAGAAAAGTATAAAGTACAAAAGGTTTGGTATAACGCTTCTTATCATCCGCAAGTAAATCCGGTCGAACGTACGAATAGAATCATTACTACTGCATTACGCTCTTATATAAAAAAAAATCATAGAATATGGGATGCTCAAATTTATAAGATAGCACATGCCATAAGAAACGCTGTTAGTGAAGTTACGGGCTATACTCCATCCTTTTTAAATATTGGCCGAACTGTTCCTGCTCACGGTGATTATTATGGTCGGTTAGAAAATTTAACAAAGGAGGACATATCATTAGAAACACGCGAACAGTTAGTTAAAGATGTCAATCAACTATCTCCTATTTATAGTGAGGTAATACAATGTCTTAATCAAGCCTATGAAAGGAATAAGCATTATTATAATCTGAGAAAACGGCCATTACATTTCAAGAAGGGTGACATAGTCTGGAAACGTAACATGGTACTTTCAAATGCGAAAGAAGGTTTTGCAAAGAAATTAGCTCCGAAATTTATAAAAGCGAAAGTAGCCGAAGTCACAGGTTCTGTAACGTACAAGTTAGTAGATTTGGACGGTAGGAATTTAGGAATCTGGCATGTAAAAGATATCAAACCTGGAACCAGTAGTCAACCAGATTTGATAGAGGAAGAATTATGAGGTTTCGTTTAAGCTTGTAAATAAATAGGTATAATTAAGTAGTTTGTTAATTGCCAAAGATATTATTTCAAAAGGATTAGGTTGTATAACCGAACGACTTTTCTAACTTGATGTCATTGAGTTGTGGCATAGCACTCCTCAGCGAAACTGTGTCCTATGAGGTGCGGTTTATTATTTTAAAGACTCCAGTCTCGCATGACTGAAGATCTTGAATTTTAGGTAGTGTCCTATGAGGTGCTGTCCTTAGTTATCTATTAAATTACTTTACTCAAAGTGTAAAGTTAATAATTAGCTGTTAAATGCAAGAGGTTAACAATTACTTCTGCAGAAAAACAGACAAAATAAAAAGTAGCTTTATAGAATGGACTATGCCTCCAAAGCTAATTCCTTTTCTTAAAAAGAATTTACAGAAATGTTTCATATCTGGAAAGGAAATAAATGATGGAATTCTAGATACATTGGATTTCGTTATGGACAATTAAGATTAGAAAAGTAACTTGAAGTAACTTCAGTGGTAATAGTTAGAGTTCATAGATTGTAATAACTTAGTTTAAAAGATAGGGTATTA
The DNA here is from genome assembly GCA_940337035.1 of Agriotes lineatus. Taxonomy (NCBI): domain Eukaryota; kingdom Metazoa; phylum Arthropoda; class Insecta; order Coleoptera; family Elateridae; genus Agriotes; species Agriotes lineatus. The sequence goes on from OW679201.1 coordinate 91,669,174, forward strand.
GTGTACATAGATAATGAATAATCAATGTTATTAAGAAAGATTGTTTAAAGTTAATGTATTAGCAAATATTAAAAAGGGTGTTATAATAACTTTAGCCAACTGTCTAAAGGGGAGGATTTCAATTTTCTTATTAATTCTAGAAGGGAGATAGTGTAGCAGTACATATCGTAGCTTCTACAGGAATATCGTTCAATATTAATTAATCCTAATAGATAGGCAACTTTAAGCGCAAGACCAGTAGGAGGGGTTGCCTACCCTTTTTGAAATTTAATTTAGAAGGCCCATGGTTACGTTAATAAAAGAACAATAAATAACAAAAATTATTACTTCCTGTTTAATTGAGAAAGCAAAAGGGCGCTTCTCTATGCAGAAGCGAAGCAAATTGAAAATCCTAGCTTAGAAAGGATACAAGCAGACAATAGTAAGCCTTTATTTAACTCATACAGCATAGTATTAAAACATAATAATTTTTCAGGCAGATAGGATAAATTCCACAAACATTTTCTTTCTGAAAAGGGCAGTTATTATATAACTGGTAGGTAGACGGCAAACTAATACATACAAATCGTAATAGAGGGTTTTCCTTGATTCAGCTCTTAGTGTCACCTCTTTGACCACCAGCTCTTAGGGCTTCCTCTTTGACTACCAGCTCGTCGGTCTTTTTCATTTGACGCCAGTTCTGGTCAGTTGTATATTCGCCATGGAGAAGTGTGTCGATAAGTTACGAGCGATAAGGAAAAGAGAGGACGCAATTAGAAATCTATAACCAGTTAGGAGATCACTCACCAGTCAAGGGCAACTTCTTTGGTTCGATGAAAAGTTCTTCATAGTTAATGTTGGCAGATGGAGAGGTCCAGGTTCAAGGGTTCTCTGCATTAACCGTATGTTAGTCCTGAAAGGGTTTAATATCGTTAGTTAGACTTAAACCCGCGTCATAGCTTAAATATAATTAAATTAGGGCGTAAGCCTTAAGAATATTCAATAACAGATTAGTTTCAAGTAAAAACAATAGTTACTTACCAGGTGATATGGCCTGAAGTGAGATTAAATCGTTCTGTGACTGTCAAGTTGGTTTTTGGGTCACTTGTCAAATAATAAGTTTTTTTTTCATAAAGGACCTTTCTTATACTACATGGAATGATACCAATTAAACTAGATACTGATCATTAATCGTAATTAAGACCTAGGAAAGAGAAATACGAGGGTATAGAGAGCTCATTATATTTTCATCTTACGAACCGGAGGTTATTAATTAAATAGGTATAAGAAATCTCCTAGATACTGATAGATTCATTAATCCTAACGTTTTATTAGAACAAATTCTAACTTGTCAGAGAAGAATAAAACTTGCTAAATAATTACATAATGTGTATTAAAATTAGAAAGGTATAAGCCTCTAATGCATAACAATTGATTTGTGGACTGTTAGATAGAATACGTAACCTTTGTAAACTTATTGAATTTAAAACTTTTTAAATAAAGTTATGGCGCCCATTTCTTCTGATTAATGAACTTTTACCTTTATATGAAAGTGAAACGAACTAAAAATCCCGAAATTGTTAAACCCTGATAAGAAACCGTATCTTGAGCTAGTCGGTGAAGTGTAAGCCTTCAAAGGTAAGTAAGGATGAGGGGTACATCAATATTAAATAAATCTTTTCTGGTCAACAAATGGATTCGCCCTAGGTCATTATTAGACGTAATACCATCCCTCACATAATTTAAAACTTCATCGAATGGAATTTTTTGACTTAGTTTAGTAGCTTTGTCATCTCTCTCAGTTTTTGATGAAGTCAACCTTCCTAGATCCATTCCATGACCAACATGTGACTTAATAAATTTTACCTTTACATTGCCAATTCCTTTTGTTACAGTTACGTCTAATTTAGCGGGACAATAGCCATTGATTTTATTACTTCCCAGTTGTTTCAAGTGACGTATATTTTTCCCTGATGATTTATAAAATCCATTGCGGTGACATCGATAAAAATGTACCACAGTTGTTTTAGTCCTGTATTTAACATATTTTGAAGTAGTTTCTTTTTCCATAATTGCTTTCCATTTTTCGAATTCCATGAAATTACTGAAGTTTTCGTTGCAGGTAGTAATATTAATATCATGAAGTAAACGATAGTGATCCAGCATATCTTTCTTGTCGCACTTAGAGGGGCACACACACATTTAATAGAAGCAGTAGATGATTTATTGTCATGTTTTCGACTAATATGACTAATAAACTGGATTTCCTTGTAAATTTTTCATTACAATCATAGCAAATAATATTCTGGTTTTCATCACTATGTACATGAGATGTATGTCTCAATAAATTGCACCGTTTAGTGAACTGTTTTAAACAAATATTGCACTCTATCGCCATTGCACAATTAGTTATAAATTGTAAAACACTGTGGGTGAACCGTTACAATTATACTATATACTATAACCTACAAAAACTACAAGTGCTACACGGACACGGCTGCTTCAACTCGATCCTCGCGCATTCGACTATAATCGTGACCCTTCGTGACACCACCGGGTGTGACGGCTAGACGCAAGTGAAATCATTGATGGCACTATTGATGATACAGCTTCTTATGGATTAAATATCAAACATGAGGAAGATGATATAAAGGATGAATTGTTTACTGCATGCGAAGCAAGTGCAAGCATGGTCTGTGAATATGAAGCAGAAGGCTGGAGTAATATTTTGAAAGAAATCGTGACTCATACGAAACAATTTTACTCATGTTCCATTTGCGAATATAAAGTAGTAGAGGAAAGTAACTTAGTTACCCATATGAGAACACAATATGGAGAAGAAAAGCCTTATTCCTGTTCTGTTAGCGAATATAAACCAGTAGTGAAACATGAGTTAATGGCACATATGAGTACACATACAGTAGAAAAACCCTATTCATGTTCAATTTGTGAATTCAGAGCAGCGAGCAAAAACCACTTAGTTCGCCATATGAGAATTCATACAGGAGAAAAACCTTATTTGTGTTCAATTTGCGAGTATAAAGCATCTCAGAAAAGTAATTTAGTATATCATATGAATATACATACAGGAGCAAGACCTTATACCTGCTCTATTTGTATATACAAAGCGAGAAGGAGAAATGAGTTAGTCCGCCATATGAGAACCCATACAGGAGAAAAACCTTATTCATGTTCAATTTGTGAGTATAAAGCAGCCCAGAAAAGTAATTTAGTTGATCATTTGAACATACATACAGGAGAAAAACCTTATTCATGTTCAATTTGCGAGTATAGAGCTGCTCATAAATGTGCTGCAGTTAAACATAAGAAGAATCATGAGAAGAAAACATTAGAATGATAACTTCAGTGTGGTGTTATTGATCCAAGAATTTGTCTTGACTTCTATACATTAGAATAGGGCATCACCTGTATAAAAATATCATGTGAATTGAATTATATGCAGAGTTATATTACTTCTTATGGTTATAGTTTGTTTATACAATATGTACAAAACAGGATTAGAAAGACATGAGTTATGTAATTGTAGTATTTATAAGAAAATTGAGTAGCAATGAGAATATTCAACAATACTCCTTTAGCACTATTCTGTAATACTTCCCGTTCTTATTTATAGGTATCTTAGACAATAACCAAGTTACCGGATAAATGATATGTAAATTATAAATTTTGTGTTGTGGATTTCTTTGATGTCCCAATTTCAGAATGTTTCTATATCTATATTATAAAAATTAATGTAACACCAAACTTTCTTTTGATTATAAATGATTATGCAATACTTCAGTGTCAATACTACAGAAATTATCTCTACCTAGTTGCATCTCAAGATTCTTTAATAAAACGGATGGTCATTTCATCATTCGCTATTACACAGTCGTAAATGCAGCATAAGTTCAACCATTAAAACTGAAAGAAACAATAATTCAACCTTTTGGTTGTGTGAGGAAGATGTAGTCAAGTTTACAGTCAGCAATCATTTTCATGGCATCGACTATATATAATATCTTAAATATCGGTGCCAATTTTTGGTACAATAATGTAAATTCCGAAGTTATTTTATAGTTCCACTAGTTAGGTAAGTAGAGAAAGTTTAAATGAAATGTGATAGTTGCTAACTTAAGGTCAAGAGTCCGAAGTATAGATAGGGGGAAGAAAAGGTGATGCAATGCGGCTATAACTTTTTACTTCCTTTTACGATAAAGGAAGTACATATTAGATTCACCTCAAAAATTCGAAATTAACTTTCCAACAGATCTTCACGTTTTAAGAGTCCCCTGATCCCAAAATAGTATATTAAAATATAAGTTGCAGAAGGCATCTATTCAAGCACGAATTTAAAATTCCAAAACGAGCCGCATAGCGGCGAGTTGAGGAACAAATGAGTGCTTGAAGGACCTTCTGCAACGAGTGCTTTATACTATTTTTCTATTTTGCAGCTTTATACCATTTTATAAATTAAAAAATTAATTTCTTTTCTACTTTTGAATTTAGAATAACTCCATTCTAGCACCCAAATTATGTCATATCATAGCGACTTATTCTAACACTCAAATGACGTCATTTGGGTGCTAGAATGGAGTTATTCTAAACGCAAAATAGAAAAAACATATTTTTTTTCATTGGTCTGTCTGTCTGTGAACAGAATATCTCAAAAACGAAAAGAGGGATGGCGTTGAAACTTCATATGCCGGGTGCTGACTTGCGCGACGCACCATAGGAATTTGCATAGTAAATTATTTTTGTTCAATTATTTGCTCCCCTAATTACGTTAGAGTTAAAGTGTAAATGCACTTTTTGTAGAGAAAAAAATACTGCATCCATTCATACTGTTGCTAACAATTTTTTATTTTCCGGAACCGAAGGAATGCAAAAAACAAACTAGCATTTTCACAAAAATCAGTGATGCCATGGAATTATTGAAACAAGCCAATGCCAGCGCAAATGCGTGCGGCGCGACAATATGTGCTGTTTGTTTGTTTGTCATTGATGTTTGACCTTTATAATAATTCATTATTAATTATGTTCTGCTTAATGTCCCTCAGGTACCTAGACCTTGTCCATAACAAAAATGGTTTTACGAGTATGGTGGACGTTCGTTAAGTAAGCCCCTTGTTTATTGTAAAATATCCGTATCGGCAAATTCCAAACAGTAAAACCATTAATAGACTGATTCATTTTAAGTTTAAGACTACAGGCAAGTTATTAAATAATTGTAGGTGCAATAATGAGGTTCAGAACTTACACCAAAATAAGAAAAACGACAATACGTTCAATCTTTTGACAGCAGTGACTGGATGATCGTCCCGCACGCACTTGCGTTGGCATTGGCTTGTTTCAATAATTCCATGGCATCACTGATTCTTGTAAAAATGCTAGTTTGATTTTTTGCATTCCTTCGGTTCTGGAAAATGGAAAATTGTTAGCAGCAATATGAATGGATGCAGTATTTTTTTCTCTACAAAAAATGTGTTTACACTTTAGCTCTAAAATAATTAGGGGAGCAAATAATTGAACATAAAGAATTTACTATGCAAATTTCTATGGTGCGTCGCGCAAGTCAGCACCCGGTATAAGTTTTGTGTACTATCTAGACGCGACAGCAAGCTTTTGAAGAAAATCGGAAATGGTGAAAAATATTTGAAGGCTTCAATTTGGTGCACATTGCTCTACAGGCAGGTATATCGATAATAACTAATTTATTACCAAAATAGTCACAGCTCAGAGCTCTAATCCAGGAACATTTAGTAAATGGGATTGTAATCTTAACCTCTTTTGGTTTTGATCATGTGCGTTTTAAACAGTCTTTGAGTCACTTTACTTAAAAGCGTTTATTTGAAGTGGTAGGAGGCGAAACAGTTAGAGCGGTAACTGAAGCTATCATTTAAATAATATGTTACAGTATCAAACTGTTTTAACGACAATCAAGGGTGTGGGAGTGCCAAATGCTCAATCAAATCCGGGAAACGTCGTCAACACTTACCCTGGAAATCTCACAAAACAGGCTTGATACGCTCAGGGAGATGGGCGTGGTCCTAGAAACGGTACACCACAGGGCAATACCTGGACTTTCTCTCTTGATTTCCAAAAGCTCATTGTAGCTCTTAGGAACTTTGTTGCCTGATTGAACTGATATGCAGCACACAACACTCACGTCACTGATTCTATTTTCTTCGTAGTATTTTAGTAATAGAATTCAAATAACTTTGAATTATATACAGTGCGTACCAAATGTATGGAACCAGCCTTGTTATTTCAAAACTATTCAAGCTAAATCGATAAAATTTAATATGAATGCTGTTTACAAAGCCTTCTATTATTTCCACCGTTTTATTTTTTAACTGACAAGGTCGGGACATTGCACAGCCAACTCGATTTTTTTAAATAGGAAGGTGGGTCAAATCGCATACCATTTGAAAGGTATTTCCAAGTAGAAAATACAGCAATATGCTGCTTGCCATAGTTATTTCTAAAGATAACTTCGCTATTGTAAATTAAAGATTGGGAGTAGGTATTAACTGGTAAAACTGAAGATCCAGTTAGCGCTGAAAACAATGGTTAGTTAATGTTGTTTAACGAACGTCAAAAGCTTAAAACTGTGCCCGAAGTGCTAAATTATTGAGCATCTTACAGAAAAAGAACGTATAGAAATCTTGATGATGATAGGATACGGTGATAGAAGACGCAGTCATGCAGAAGTACGCGATTTGTTTATAAATTTGCTTATAAATGATTCTTGTACTAGATGAATTTCATAAACTTAAAACACAGTTTCAACAATCTGATGTCACATTAAACACCATAAAACAATTCATTGTTCCTCATGCTAACTGGATCTCCAGTTTTACCAGTTAATACCTATTCCCAATCTTTAATTTACAATAGCAAAGTTATCTTTAGAGATAACTATGGCAAGAAGCATGTCGCTGAATTCTACTTGAAAATACCTTTCAAACGGTATGCGATTTGACTCCCCTTTCTATTTAAAAAAAATCAAGTTGGGTGTGCAGCTCCCGACCTTGTCAATTAAAAAAAATAACAAAACTGTGGAAATAATAGAAGGCTTTGTAAACAGCATGAATATTAAATTTTATCAATTTAGCTTGAATAGTTTTGAAATAACAACGCCGGTTCCACACGCACTGTATTTTCATAATAACTACTTGAAGTCAAATTTGATCGTACAGAATACTTTATTACTACTATGTATCAAACCAACAATTATTATTTTCCCACAATTAATGGGAATTCAACCCTTGCCGTGAATATTTCTCGTAGATTCTCAATTCAAGTTATTTATTTTATACCGTTACTAAAAACAACCTTATGGTTGCCCTTACTACCCCACCAGTTAAACATACAACTTTTATATCACATGATATCCATAAGATATCTGGATATAAATATATAAATTACATGGTTTGATTTATTTTTTTATTTTTTTAATATTTCCTTTAATGAATTTATTTACTCTTGATGAGAACAGCTTTATGTTATTGACTATTATCATATCAGCAGGAAACATATTATATATTTTAGGACCAATGTATGTTACAAACTTTTTATCAAATGTACGTGTAATTTGTGCAGACTGAATATTCTGATGGGCAGCAGATCTGGTATCATAATTATGTTCTACAAGTTGCTGAAGGTTTTTATTTTTGTGTATAAAAATACAAACATTTTTAAAATATAATCTTTTAAAGTCCAATACATTTAATTGATTATATAACAAGTCGGCAGGGTAGAATCTTTTTCCAAAAATGATTTTTATTATGCATTTAAGTACAATTACATATTGTAAAATTAATTCTGTAAGCGTGTGGTCTAATGTTTTTATTAAATACGCATCTCATTTCTAGAAATATAAAAATTAATTTTATAATCTTTTTTACGAGGTATTGTATTAGTTTGTCCCATTTTAGATACATATTTTATTTCTTCAACTAAATTTATAGATGTTCGAAAGTTGCAATTTGCAATTATTGAAAAACTCTTCGTGCATAAAATAATTTATTGAAATCAGACTGATGTATTTTAATTGTTGAATAACCAAGGAAATTTGTTTTTCTTAGATTGATTGTGAGGTTATGGTAGAACCAGTTTTGTATTATCTGCAAGTGTTTTTCAGCTACCCGTTTTAACTGAAGACCAGTTTTGTTCCTCGGTGAAGAGCACAGTGTCCTCAGCATAAGCAATCATTTGCCATTTATATTAATATTCAACAAATCATTTATATTAAAGTGCCATAATCAGTTCTGTGTTTGTCATAGTAATTTCTGCATGTTTGGCAGTTACTTATAGATCCACTTGCCTGTTGAATATTCAGTAGCACAGTAAAGTGTGGGATACTCGTAATAGCATTTTCAATAACTGCAGAAATAACATTGATCTGTGTTTTAGTTTTAACAAAAAGATGGTCAATGCAGCTTTCTGAAATTAGTGTTTGCCGTTTAAAAGATTCAAGTAATCATTAGTACAGTTACAGTTTTCATCAAGTAAATTAATGTTTACATCACCCGTTATAATAACAAGCATCAGCATGCCCTGTGATTTGAATTACTTCCTTTAAATCCTTTATAAATGCTGTGATATTTCCAGACGGCGGACGATGTAAACAAAAAATAATATAGTTTACATTACTTACCTGAAACTGAATTTTTGTAAATGTGACTTCAGTTATTTTTAGTCAATTTTAGCTGAATAGTCATTTCTTATGGAACACACTAAATCGTAATTTTTGTTGAAGTTAGCTTCATTATAATATGTTCAATAACCCCTAATATAATAATTAGAAATATTTGTAACTTCCCATGTTTCAGACAGTATAATAATTGAAGGTTCTTTTATTAATATTTCCAAAAGTATTAACAGTTGATCAAAAATTTTTTTCAGACTTCTAAAATTCAAGTGAAATATGAACAAATCATTATTATTTCTTTGTAACAATGGAAAATTATGTATATCAGTGCAAGTTTCCATGATAATTTAATCAAAATCATCTGAAATATAACAATTTATTGGTCATTATTAAAAACTAAAATAATATAGTTTAAAACCCTCTCAGTTTAAAAATATTACAATTCCTTCCTTTAAAATGTTTTATCTTATTATCTATGTTACTAAAGCTAAATGTATATAATACAATAATAAAAAATACTTCCTTAAATCATTCAGTTCTGCAGTTAAACAATTGTTTTCCGATTCCAGATGTTTTTGTTGTAGCTTCAGTTCATTTATCTGTCTTTCATATTTATCAAAACATTCTCTTGCTTCAACAGGTCACTCATTTTCTTAACTATTTTATTTGTCCATTCCGAATCAAAAATTATCGCTGTAGTTGAACGCACGATCTCTAAATATCTTGCACTTGAGATTGTGTGAGCGGCATTTTAGTTGTTATTTTAGGATTAACGAAAATACTTATAAGTTTAGTTACTCACTGGTTATATGCAATTTAGATTTCTAGGAAACCACAGATTTAACATTAAATTTCCAAAATATCACAGCCGTCTAATGTATTACAGCTGGTTGTTCGTATTCATATGGCTTTGCTAAGTAACATTGTATAAGCCGTTCACGACCTTTTTGGGACAGAGTTGGCTATGATTTTTTCTTTTCATGTTGGACTACCTGATTCGATGATGTAGCGGATGCAATTTTTTTTTCTGTCAGTGTCTGTTCGACATTTTCTTGCCACCACATTGCCAGATTTATTATTTTAATATTCGCAAGAAAATAAATGATTTATCAAATGTGTAAAAATAATTTTAATTTCCATCAAAGGAAAAGTCAAAATGCCCAAAATAATTTTGTTACAACAAAAAATTTCCATTAAACGATGCTACTTCCAATTTAAAAAGGACAGACCAAATTTAAAAGAACGCGAGTTGATGTGGAGGCTAGAGAATATCCGGCAACAATGTACCTATTCAGAAAATATAACCTTAAACTGAAAACAACCTAACCTAACACAAAAAGTGTCAATTTCCATGAGGGAGTTTAGTTGCAATAGAGGTTCTGCCAACAAAATTACTAGATGGTCATAGCCTCATCTGACCCAAAAAGATCGTGAACGGCTTATATTTAGAATTTAGTATAATTATTTTTGTTAATGTACGCATTAGCTGTATATAGCTGGTTATCTATAGTTTCAAGGTTCAGTTGAAAAACAATTTAACTGAACTGAACCTGGTGATTTTGGTGTGAATAGACTATACAGTGAGAATAATGTAAGACTATACTTGGCTGAATTATGCAAAATTAGACATAAGGAATTTACTTAATGTTACCGTGGTGTTTGTAAATAAAATAACAACACAGTGATTACAGAAACTAATTGAAACTGCATTATTTCATTGTAATTTCAAAACCGACAATTGTTAATAACATGGGTAAATTGATTAATGCGAATAATGTAAGACTGTACCTGGCTGAATTATGCAAAATTAGACATAGGGAAGTATGACAGTCAAGTAGCAACAGTTGAAATGCCCAAAATACCAGCCTTGGAACTGGTGAAAGAAAAAGGAATAAGAATAGGCTAGATAAACTGCAAGGTCCGGGAAAGGATTCAGATGACCCGATGTTATAGGTGCCTAGAATTCGGACATACAACGTGGGAGTGTAAAGGCAGCGATAGATCGCAAGAATGTCTAAACTGCGGGAATACGGGCCATAAAGCTAAGGAGTGTAACAACAAATCGTTTTGTAGTAAGTGTAACAAAGACGACCATAGGTCGGACCAAACGAGATGTCCTATATTTAAAAAAATGGTGGAGGAATGTAGGAGAACCTACAAGGTTCAATAATGAACTTAAAAAACATCAAGATACTGCAAGCTAATTTAATGCGGTCGAGACTAGCTCATGACATAGCATATGCGGCCGCAGCCAAAAACGATATTGACATTGTAATAGTAAGCGAACCAAATAAGAAAACGGTAGAAGGGAAAGGCTGGATTACGGACAGGAGGGTAGATGTAGCAGTACTTTTTAGAAACAAAGCCATAAAAGTCAGAAACATAAGAACATAAGAAGAAGGGAGCATACACATTCTTCTCAAAAACCTCACTATATCCTGCTGTTACAGTTCTCCGAATATAACCTTAGAACAATTTAAGGCAGGAATGGACAACATAATGACCTACGTGAAAAATACGAAAGAAGAAGCTATTATACTAGGAGATCTAAACGTTAAATCCCCGCATTGGGGTTCACGAAAAACCGACGCTAGGGGCGAATACCTGACAGAATGGATGTCGGAATTGGACCTAGTAGTTCATAATACAAGGGACAAACCTACCTTCGTCAGAGGAGAATCAACATCGTACATAGATGTAACTTGCTAAACAGGAGGAATAGCTAGGCAGATTATTAACTGGCAGGTGTCCGATGAAGAAACTCTAAGTGACCACCGATATATATACTTCGAAATCAAAGGAAGCAGACCACCACCAGACATAAAAGTGAGAAAACAAAAGGTGATTAACGATTGGGACACCTTCAAGCTTACACTAGAATGGAGACTAAAAATATCACCACCAGAGACTACCCCAGAATTGTGCACTCAAGTATTAAGAGAGGCTTACGACAATAGCAGGTCAGACAGGAGTGGAAAAAACCAACGGAAAATGCCATACTGGTGGAACCTAGAAATACAACATAAAAGGGAGGAATGTGTGAAGATGAGAAGAGCCATGTCTAGGACTCTGAAGAAAAGCGACGAAAGTGAAATCAACAGAACGGCAGCCGTGGAAAAATACAAACAGGGCAGAAAAGAGCTAAGAAAACTGATCAACGATTCAAAAAGAAAACACTGGGAGGAATTATGTAATGACCTGAATAGAGATATTTGGGGCGACGGATACAAAATAGCCGTAGGAAGATTATGTAACTATGCGCCTGTGGAGTTTACTAGAGAAAAAAAGATGGAGATAGTAGCTGAACTCTTTCCAAAACGAAAAGATAATATATTAGCTGAACCAATCGTGCACACAGTTGAACCCTTCACAGAGGCAGAACTACTAGACGTGGTAAACAAAATAAAGACCGGAAAGGCGCCAGGGCCAGACGGCATCCCAGCGGAGGCAATAAAGGTCGCGTCAAGCATCTGCCCCGAATGGATGCTAAAGATAATGAATCAACTATTGAAAGTCCAAGACTTCCCGGACAGCTGGAAGACGGCGACGCTGGTCCTTATTCCGAAACAAGGGAAAACGTCTACATATAGACCCATATGTCTACTAAACACCCTAAGTAAGCTGTATGAGGGTCTAATACGAAATAGATTAGAAATAGAATTAGGGAACAGAGAGGGCCTGTCAGACCAACAATATGGGTTTAGGAAAGGTCGATCGACTATTCAAGCGATTTCTAAAGTACAGGAAGAAGCAAACAACTGCAGGAACAAATGGTTCGTACTAATCTGCGTGGATGTTAGAAACGCATTCAACTCGGCACCATGGTGTTTAATAATAAAGGAGTTGCGAAAGAGGAACATATCAACATACTTGGTCAATATAATATGCAAATACCTGGAGCACAGAAGGATTATTATCGGGAAAGGACAAGAGATGGATGTTACCGCTGGAGTTCCACAGGGATCGGTACTGGGACCGACCCTGTGGAACGTACTATACGACGGAGTGTTTAAAATAAACCTGCTGGAAGGAGCTCAGACGATAGGATTTGCAGATGACCTGGCCATAATGGTGACAGCGGACGATGAGGATGAGTTAAAATTTAAGGCCAACCAAGCAATTTGGAAGGTAGATATATGGCTTACGGCCCATTATCTACAGGTAGCACCGGAAAAGACAGAGGCAATAATCCTTAAGGGTCCTAGAAAGAGAGCGGGAGTAGTTTTTACCATGAGGGAGACGGAGATAACACCCAACAGGGTAGTACGGTACCTTGGAATAATGTTTGACGACAAGAGGGGTTTTGGGGAGCACATAAGATGGATAGCAAATAAGGCCGAAAGCAGGGTGGCAGCATTGACAAAAATAATGCCAAGCATAGGTGGACCGAATTGGGCAAAAAGGACAGTGCTAAACGGAGTGGTACAATCTACGCTCCTATATGGGGCATCCGTGTGGTATAGGACGATGACAACTCATACATATAAAGCGATAATGGAAAGAATACAAAGAAAGATGGCCTTACGTTTAGCAAGTGGTTACAGGACGATCTCTACACAAGCCCTGCAGGTGGTTGCAGGAACAATACTGATCGACCTGCTGGTGGAGGAAAGAGGTTACTTGGAGAGACACAGAGAAGGGAATGCTAACAAACGACACGCAAGAAACGCAATGATTGAGAAATGGCAAGGCAGATGGTCAAATGGCGAAAAGGAGGCGTGGACGCGGAGACTTATCCCAGATTTAAGACTCTGGGTGGGCAAGAGACATGGAGGCATAAATTACTACTTAACACAGGTACTAACGGGCCACGGCTGCTTTAAAGCCTATTTGAAACGATTTAAAATCACCAACACAGACGAATGTCCATACTGTGGTAATCCAGATACCACAGAACATACGGTATTTCATTGCGAAAGATGGGCGAATGAACGACAGGAAGCAGTAACTGAAGTGGGAGAACTCACACCGGATACTATAGTAGGAAAAATGCTGCAAAGCAGAGAAATGTGGGAAAAGATTACCAACTTTTTGAAGACGATAATTAAAGTTAAAGAACAGGAAGAAAGAAGTTTTTGAATTGTAAGGATGTCCCGAAAGGACGAAGTCAAAGACCGGAACCGAAATGATGATATGTGAATAACAGTGCCATTTTCGGATATCAGAGTGTACAGGGAGAGGTTTTTAGCCGGTAAAAATCCGGCACTACCTGGAAGAACGGGCTTCCGGGTGTCTATCGAAGATTTTCCTCTTCCTACTTAAAAAAAAAAAAAAAAAAAAAAAGACAGGGAATTTACTTAATGTTACCGTGGTGTTTGTAAACAAAATAACAACACAGTGATTACAGAAACTAATTGAAACTGCATTATTTCATTGTAATTTCAAAACCGACAATTGTTAATAACATGGGTAAATTGATTAATGCGAATAATGTAAGACTGTACCTGGCTGAATTATGCAAAATTAGACATAGGGAATTTACTTAATGTTACCGTGGTGTTTGTAAACAAAATAACAACACAGTGATTACAGAAACTAATTGAAACTGCATTATTTCATTGTAATTTCAAAACCGACAATTGTTAATAACATGGGTAAATTGATTAATGCGAATAATGTAAGACTGTACCTGGCTGAATTATGCAAAATTAGACATAGGGAATTTACTTAATGTTACCGTGGTGTTTGTAAACAAAATAACAACACAGGGATTACAGTAACTAATTGAAACTGCATTATTTCATTATAATTTCAAAACCGACAATTATTAATAACATGGGTAAATTGATTAATGCGAATAATGTAACACTGTACCTGGCTGAATTATGCAAAATTAGACATAGGGAATTTACTTAATGTTACCGTGGTGTTTGTAAACAAAATAACAACAGAGTGACTACAGAAAAAAATGACAATTGTTACTAGAATGGGTAAATTGATTAATGCTAAAATAAAGTTGCCAATGTATAGTCTTACATTATTCACACGGTATATAACATATATCCTCCACCAAAATAAATACTTTATTATTATTATTGCACAAATTGACACAGAACACATTACAACATTGTTGGCTGATAAAATTTTATATTAACCAATAATTTTGTTTACACAACCTACAACTACAACATGATTTTTTCTGCAATCAAAATATAAAAAAAGAATAAGTTCTGTCACAAGTTTTAATATCAATGACATTTGAAAACATCAAAATTTCGGAAAGCGAGAAATAATGCAAGAAAATTCGAGTTGCGACTATTTTGATATTAATTGGTTTGACAAATATCCCAGATGAAGTAAGCTAGCAATAATAAGTGTAATGCATTTAGAACTGAAAATTTATTGGTGATAGTTAAAAAAGATAACTGATAACAGATCTTTAGATGATTAAGAAAAGACAATTACTATTGTGAAGTATGTCGGCTATTTGTATGAACAATTAAATTCATACTGTCATTCGTGAATTGGATTCATGTTAAGAAATCTTCACATTTTGCTTAAAGCCATAATTTTATACTCTGAATAACATTTCTTAATGATATTTTTTCTACGACCACTACTAAAAGTAGGCCTTTTAGCGCTAGCTTGTTTCACTAAAAGTGACGTTTTATAGTTTACCGTGGTTAAAGAAATCAGCTGTTTACTTTTAGCTCTAGTGCTAAAAGTGAAGTGAGGTTATAAAACTACAATTTCGAACTGGAAGTGAAGTTGTAAAGTTATTCTAGTTGCTTCTTGCGTTAGAGGTAAAGTGTTTTTTAAATAATTAAAGCGTTATGTAATGAATAAAGTAAAATGTGTACATTTATAATTACCTTCGATAACTGACTTTGACAGTACTGGCTCCACAAACATTCACCTGCGCGTCAAGGTCATCTCATTACTATGACATAAATTATAACTGTCATAAATGCAAACCTTTGTTAAATCGACATTTATGGATTGATAACAGAAAATTTAAGGTCGTAGAAAAAATATTGTATGCAAACTCGTGCTAAAAGTATTATTGCACTCGACCTGTCTCGTGCATAAACTTTTAGCACTTGTTGCATAAAAAGCTATTGCCGTATTCAGACCACTTTATTTCAATACAAAATGCTATTTATCTATCACCTAGACATCCTTGATTTCAAGCTTCAAGCCAAGCAGGGCTTAATCCCCCAAATATAAAATTAAAATTTAAATAATTTTCTGTAGTTCTCTTGTTGCAGCAATCTGTGGGTGTACTCTATATAACTAACCTACTCACATTTCTGTGTTGCTTTGAATACATAAACAGAAACTGAAGAGTTTGCTAATGCACAGGTTATCATATGTCTAAACAATTTTTTGTGCTTCTTTGTATTTACAAATCGAGATACTCTTAAAACGTTTCACCTGTATGAGTTCTAACATGTCTAACTAAATCACTTTTATTAGTCGTTCTGAATTCGCAGACAGAGCAACTGTAAGGTTTTTCTGCTATGTGTGACCTAACATGTGTAACTAAACTACTTTTCCATGTTGTTTTAAAATCGCAAAAAGAACAATTATAAGGCTCTTCTCCGTTATGCATTTTAACATGTGTAACTAAACTACTTTTCCATGTCGCTTTGAAATCACAAACAGAACAGCTATAAGGCTTTTCGCCTGTGTGAGTCTTTACATGTCTAACTAAAACACTTCTATATGCAGTTGTTAATCCACAGACAGAGCAACTGTAAGGCTTCTCTCCTGTATGTGACCTCACATGTCTAACTAAATTGTCTTTCTGTATTGTTTTAAAATTACAAACAGAGCAAATATAAGGTTTTTCGCCTGTATGCGTCCTCATATGCCTATTTAAAGCAGTTTTATCTATCGTTCTGTAGTCACAAACAGAGCAACTGTAAGGCTTTTCTCCTGTGTGTGATCTCACATGAGTAACTAAATTTCTTTTGTGTGTTGTTTTGAAGTCACAAAAAGAACAAATATAAGGCTTTTCACCTGTATGTGTCCTCATATGTCTAACTAAATCAGTTTTTTGAGTTATTTTGATATCGCAAATAGAACAAATATAGGGCTTTTCGCCTATATGAGTCTTCACATGTCTAATTAAATGATTTTTATGTGGTGTTCTGTATTCACAAACAGAACAACGGTAAGGCTTTTCTTCTGTGTGTGATCTCAAGTGAGTAACTAAACCTTTTTTGTATGTTGTTTTGAAATCACAAACAGAACAACTGTAAGGATTTCCTCTTGTATGAGCTCTAACATGTGTAACTAAATTAGTACTTTTGATGCTTTCTCGTTTCATGTCTAACTCATCCACATTTTCATTACTATCTATGCTCTGCAATATGCATGACGTAGTTGGTGTAGAACTACATGATTTACTATCCAAAGTTTCTTCTTTGATGTCCATTACAATTGCTTAAACGTCAGTGTTCCCGTTGATCGTAGAAGAGCCAATGGAATTTAAATATTTTCAGACCTACAACAAAAAGATTACCATTAAACTACAATAAAATTAGCAATGAGTAGGTTTATCTTGGGGCTTCTATCGGATTGAAACTTGATCGGCTCTTGTCCATCTACTTGAATTTTATGAGGCAAACCATGTAATTTGAAATTTTGATTGGATGCATCAAGTAAATCCAATCACATGACTTTGCCGGCTTGAATTGAATGAAGCAGATGCAGCGTTGCATATTGGTGACAGAAACGCATTTGAGATAGATCGACAGACCAGCTGTTTTGGTGTGCAGCTGAGTTCTGGTAGATATGTTTGACATTTTCTGTCCTTGCTAAACTATTAAATAAACTAACCATCATAAGAAACTGTACACTTGGCAGTTTACCAACAGCTGTTTTTGAGTGTTATAGGTTGTAATTGAGTTTCAAAATACAAATTAACCACGAAAAGTATCGAGAGATAAAAAAACTCATCCTCAGCGGGCTGTGAAATTCAATCGTTTGAATAACATGTTGGTAGCACTGTAAGTCTATGTCAAATTTGAGGTTAGCGCCGGTTAGGTTTTGCGTCAGTCTGTGTCAAAACTGAAGCAAAACCATGTATATAATACACATATATTGCTAGTAGGGCCTGGAAACTTCAGAAAACATTACGGCGCCGACATAGTCTCACTTCGAGTATAACGCGTCTCGTGCGCATGCGTGAGAATTCGAACTCCGCCTTTAGAAGCGAATTTTAAACTTGACCACTTCCCCATTGGGCGGACGACGCCGCCGCACTTGAGCACAGTTCACCATTATACATTGAAGAGTTGGTTGTCTGTCTCACTTCCTTTGTGAGTTTCCCACTCATAGCCGCTAGCAATATAGTGAGTATTAGATATATGCGCAAAACCTAACCTGCTAACCTCAAATTTGACATAGACTTACAGTGCTACCAACATGTTATTCAAACGTTTAAATTTCACGCCCGCTGAGGATGAGTTTTTTTTGGATCTCTCGATACGGTTATATACGTGTTTGACGTACGATAAAGTGTGATAAGTGAAGTTGGTTAATCAAGATCGTTATCTTCTTCTAATGTATCATTCGTCTTCGTTCAATAAATTATAACGGACTTGTAGAGTCTGTTAAAATACAATACAACTAAAACGCTGTAGCTGTAGCTTGTAACAGAGACTAATTTGTCACGATCGGATGGACTTTCCATCCGATAGAAGCTCCGAGATAACCGTATTCATCATATCAGCATTTGGTATCAAACAGTAAATTTTTTTATTTTATTATAAATTTTAACAGCTTTATTGTTGATATTCCATTATTTTGTTATAAAAACGAAATTCTGCCGGTAAGTAATAATGACATCAAAATGAAGTGATTCTTCGGCAACAGACGTTCGTCCGTTGACCAAAAACTGACGACATAATGACGTCTAATAAATTGCATACATAGCATGCCATATTGTCGTCTTTATTTTAAAATAATTAATTGTGATGAACAAGAATCTTGTTTTCATAAATGACATTGGCCTTATTATTTTGAGGATATATTATTAATGGTCTTCAAAGTATGTTCGAAGGTTCATTGTGTTTACGGCATGGTATTGCAATAAAAGCAAATATTTACATATTTATTTTTATAATTTTTCACATCACAGCAATTCATAATTTCTGCAATTTAAATTTTGCGGTCCACTTTCAAAAATAGTAAATTGTTTGAGCCGTAGCCCGAATGATAGCGCCAGCGCAGCGCAGTTTTGAACGTGAATATCAACCATTCGGTATATGTACTGCCTATACATGCACAGTCCATCTTCGCTAACAAACATGGTCATCTCATCTCATGATAGACCATTAAAGACCGAAAATAAATTCTTTCTATGATCGTAATACAAGTTTTGCTATTGCAAAAGTTATTGTAGTGCTAATCATTTATTAGCGTAAAACATTTTGGCCGTAAAGAGCAACTGATGTGACCTCCTCTACTTTATTTGGTCTACAATTGTAATTTTGGTTTTCACAAAATTTTCTGATAATTGAAACGGGTCAATTCGTGTACCTATATTTATTTCATTTTATACCTCTTTGTTATATACTAATTAGCCATAAAGCCTGACAGTAGGTGTTCTCATGTACTAGTTACGTAGAGTCACAGTATGAGGGAAAATCACTGTATACGCAGGCAATGACTATAGAGTGTAACGCGCCGCGATTATATGAAAGAATGCGCTGATAGTGCGTGTTAGTTCGGGGAATAAATCGTAGCGTAGTGTAATTAACGCGGGGGCCTGCAAAAAGGGTGATTCGCGCCCTACCCTCGAGGTGAGAAGGTCACGCTACTCCGCGCAAAAGGGTGCGAACATAGCATAGCACTTGATGCGCTATCCAGTTCAAATTAGAACGAATCGACCTTTAGAAAGGGTCGTAGAGTGCTGTACGTGGAACCCGCAGGAGAAGAGCAACGTTGACTCAGCCCCAGGTGCAAGCGGTCCCATTCGAACAGCACCGAAACCAGATTGCAGCAAACGAGTCTGATATCGCAGGAAGCTACAATTGCTGTGGAAACCAGGTTAGTTACGCTTGTAAACAAACAGCGAAACAAGAACGCTGTTTGCAATTAGCACAAGTAATTGCGTAACGGTCGGCAAAGTGTTGCGTCTCTAGAAAGGGACATCCCCGGCGAAGTAACACGTCATATACGGATCCGGCTGATTGCGGGCTTATTCATGGAAGTGTGATTAAGAAACGACAACTGCGGGTGCGGCTTATTAGTTTGAACTTAATGATTGCACATTTCGCGTTGGTGAACTTTGCGCTTTCACTATGAACTCAACATTAAGGGTGTAATTATGATATTTTCTTAGGCACCGTGCGCCATTGTTTTGTGTATCTGTTTACATGTATTTGTGTCTTGTCTATTCCCTTACAGATTATAAGGTACCTGCGGCAAATAAAGCCCGGCGGCTAATAAAGCCCAGTAGCTAGAATTAAGAACACAATGCACATTCTTAAAATCCGGCAATATCAAGTTCCTTTGACTACATATCCAGGGTCATCAGCCGTTGCAATATTGCGAAATCTAAATAGTGTTAGCACAATCAGTTGATATCGGGGCGGTGTGCGGTGTGGATCTCCAACAATAATTCGTTTGTTAAGAAAAATAAATTCCAGTAAATGGTGCCCTGTGTTCTACATTGTATGGACTATATTTTGCTATAAATACATGCACATAAAGGTAAGTGATGCTCTAAGATTTTTAATTTTTTACAGCTAAGAAGCATTTCGGGTAATACAGCCCAGTAATATTCGGCTAAAACGGCCCATTAAAAGGTATTGCTTTCTGTGTAATAAAAACAAACAGTTAGATATGCGGTGCTGTGTGTTGTGTGGCAGTTGGTACCACGAAATATGTATTGGTTTTACAAAAGACGATACAGATGACTATATTTGCGTACGTTGTGCTTGATTTTTAACTGTTCATTTTACCAAGAATTTAATTTATGTTATTTTTATAAAAATATATTTTGTGGCTTATTTAGTATCAAAAGTGATGCAAAATAACGTAAACTTTACTTTTTAGGACGCAAATGTTTTTACTTTTTGCCCTAGATTAATGTATTAGTCTTACTTTAGGTGGGCCTTAATAGCCGACAACAATTTATCTCGTGGGCTTTATTAGCCGAATGTTCGGGAAATAAAGTTTTTTTTAAAAAGCATGTTCAAAGTTTCACACAAATTTAAAACTGCAAATCTAGCTTTAGTTGCGTTTACGATAGACCGAATTAATATAATCTTGATTTTGTTAATTAGTTTTTGCTTTTTTTCGGGAATTAAAGCAGTTTTTTTCTTAAGTGGGCCTTATTTGCCGCAGGTACCTTATGTATTCATTGTAAGCTGTTGGGTTTTTTATTGCCATTGTGGTTGCATTGGTAGTACAGTATTTCAGGTGTTCACGGGTTGACCTCAGCAATATTAGCTTCCCATAGCTGCTCTGGGAATGTAAAAAGAGTCTCATAGCACACCGACTGATTAAGCTAGCGAACCCAGGGCATTATAAAGTAATAATTCAGTAGGTGTAGGGCTCGCAGTAAGAGGCCGCGTTACATAATCAGGTAGGTGCGCTTGATTGACACCCAGATCCAGAAAAATTAATGACTGAGATATGTAATTTAGGTGTATTTACAATGTTTATAGATGAGAAAATGTGGATTACCCACAAAGTTTTAATATAATTTACAAAGAATCTGAATTTCTTGAATGTAAATGTTCTAATTACACCAAAGTAAGCCAAATTACATATTTCAGTCATCATTTTTCTGTATCTATGTGGCAGTATTAGGAGACCATAGCACTAACATTGGATCTATATTAAATGTTGACCACATTTGTAATACAGTAAGAAAACATGGTCTAGGTAAAAGAAACCATAGTGGAGGGTGGCTTGTAAAATTTGCTATTAATAATAACTTCACAGTAGCAAGTAAGGCGATTATCGACTTGCATCACTCCATGTGAAAAATACAAAAATCAAGTAGGTTGATTATCTCCTAATAAGAGCTAGATGGAGATCAATCATAAGAAATATTACAACACAACTAAGTGCAATACGTGGCTCAGATCACAAATTACTCGAAGCATATATAAAACTAAAGCAACACAATACTGTGTCTGTACAAATAACTAGAAGAAGAATATTACCAGACCTAAAGAAATGGAAAATAAATATAAAAAAACAGAAAACGAAACATGGGAGAATACAAAAGACCCGACAAATGAAGTAATGATGACTGGAAAACGTGATTTACAACCTAAGAAACACTGGATGACAAAAGTAACAGAAGAACTAATTGAAGGAAGACGAAAATAAAATTGTCGCACATAGTAAGAAAAACTAGAAAACTTTAGTAACTGAATAAAAAACTCAAACGAGCATGTAGACAAGATACGAACAAACACATCAGTGATAGATGTATGTTCTCAACTGGAATAACACAGTATTAAATATGGATACAAAGAACTTTTTGAGAGAGTACGATATCTTTCCAAAAATTTAAACCACACACTCGGATTATGCAAGATGGCAATAAAAAATTTGTAACAAACCTTCAAGAAATACCGCTGAATCGAGAAAGTGCTGCTAAAATCTATACAAATGTGATGTACGGGCAAAAAATGAAGATCATGGGACTATTACTATAACATAGGAAAACAAACTAAACATATTGAGTACCTATATAATGTTTGAGGCTTTCGCGGTTACTCGAATTGTCAATATTAGGATTAAATTTCGGTTTAGACCGCGTCGTCTTTGTTGATAAATACCCAGCATTTGTTGGCTTAATGTGCCTAACACCTTGTAAACTCAAGCAAGGGTTTGTGTAATGGTTATGTTCTTTGGTGGCTCGTGAACTCTTACAGGCCACCCATGATATGGTCCGTGTTATTAGAGTACCTAGCGAACAAGGATACTTAGGCATATTTGGTCTTTTTACTGTTTGTGCACCCATATAGACTAACGTTTCGCAAGATATTGCAGCTTGCATCATCAGAGTCAAAGTTGCTCTAAGAGCTGGAGGACGGCATGGATGTATTTATAGTCCTCTGTTCCAGCCGTGCAGAACGGCGTAATGTTGATTGGTGGCTCAAGTCCAATGCACTTTGCGGCAGCGGTGCGTGACTGGCTGACAATCGGTGGTTGTAATGCTTTAGACCGTGAATGACAGGAGTCCAAGTTTTACTAAGTTCTGTTTATATTATTTGGATGTTTTTCTATTTCTATCGCTTCACGTATCATTCTAGGAAAATAATGAGGTACCCTTGCAAGTACTCTGGCCTGTTCGAATTCTAAGGTGTGCCCATTTGTAAAAGTGTGCTCAGGTACGTCTGATTTAAAATGTGTTTGCAATTGCCTTTATGTTCTTGAAGTCTTAGATCAATGAAACGACCAGTCTGTCCAATGTAACTCGAGCCGCATGAACAAGGAATGTGATAACTTGATATTTTGTCTTTCACAAACCTAAAACCGTTACTCAATGTTTCATTGGTCATTAACACAGTTTTGATATCAAAACTGTGTTTATGAGCCACCAAAGAACATAACCGTTACACAACCGTTAAACAAAATTTTTGGTTTGATTATACCCCTCACTAAATTGTACTACTTTTAGAGTATGTTACTTTCCCTTCACGGTAAAATGCTAGTCTACCACGATTTAAGTTGTATTGGGGATTTTTTTTATCAAAAGATCTTGTTAATAAAAGTTGTTCAGAATCGTTCAAATCAGCCAAATCCGAAATTTCATTAAAAGCATAAACTTTTTAAAATCTCTCTCAAAAAATTTCGAAGTCCAGAAAATTAGAATAATACCACAGGTTTACCATGACTTATTATTTTATTCTTTTAATTCAATACAATAAAAAAACGATGCTTAATTACTTCAATAACAGTATTTTCAACTAAATACCCATTACCACGTATACATTTTTAAGTATTTCATTTTCCATCTTAATGTTTTTGATTTCCTCCATGGCTGATTGGAATTCTTTCTTCAATTCATCTTGGTTTTTTCTGAGGTCTTCTTTAATTTCTTCTTTCCATTCGCATAGCATTTTTTTGAATTCCTTCATCTTTTCTTTTTGTGATCCTATTTCGTCTTTATTCTTCGTCATGTTTTCTTTTTCTTGCTTTTTGGGGGTTGAAAGGAAAGTAACATAACCTAAAACTAGAATTTAGTGAGGGGTATAATTAGTTTTTTTTTTTAAATTGATAATACATAAAAAGAATACTGGGGTGGTGTCATCTAAAGTGAGACACAATGTATATACCAGTATAGGTGTAAATGTAAATACTATGAAATATAGGGGTGTTGTTGATTTTCGCAGTGATCTTGATGACACTTCAAGTTCATTGAATAGTATGGAATTAGCTGACCATGCATTGGTATTAATGTTTACCATAGTTCACTAGGTGAAAGTTTCCATGAAACAGTTGCTGTATATGAA
Organism: Agriotes lineatus; assembly: GCA_940337035.1. NCBI lineage: Eukaryota > Metazoa > Arthropoda > Insecta > Coleoptera > Elateridae > Agriotes > Agriotes lineatus. The sequence goes on from OW679201.1 coordinate 91,693,240, forward strand.
GCTGACAGACTAACAAAAGGAAATATTCTTGCAAAATTATTATTACCAATTATAATTACTAGAACAGTGTTGATGTTATGTTGGTGGAGTCCTTTGTCATGATTCCACAAAAAAAAATTTGGACTGCATTTGAAATTTCCAAATACATCGATAACAGGGGCCCATTTCACGAAAGTTACAAGTTACGTATTCACCAGTAAATATTAACTAGTCTGTGAAAAATAGAAAGTACTAGTGTTTCACAAAAACAAGTTACAAGACTTATAACAACCTGTGAATTTTCACAAATCCACAAGTGACGTTTTTACAGTTTCACTCTTGTGATTTAAGCATTTTCACAAGTTACAAGTTTACAATGGTGAAAATAAGCAAATATTTTCACCCAGCTCACGAGACGTATAACTTTTATGTGGTTTTAGTTTATTTATATTTTAGTGTTAATTTGCACCGTTAATTATTAAAAATTGCTTCGTGGGACTCTTCCGCGGACGATAATTACCTGTAGAGTCACACCGCTACCGAAGTCCTGGAACATTTATGGTAAGGACAAATTTGGATTTTGTCAGCATTTACGAATTCAATGAGATATTTTAAATCTCATCATCATCATCAATGATGGAATCTCTCCTTAGAGCCATGCAAACACCGACTTCAGTGTCTGCTTTCACAAGTATTACTTGTGGAAGTAAAATTGTAGGGTTCTGATTCCTTCTCAAGTAGTTCGTGTGCCCCCGCTGATTGTTTTTTTGTCTGAAGCGTGTTGATTATGGCAAGTGTTGGGGGCGTTTGTTCTTAGATCTACCTCATTTTCTTTGTTCTTTTGGTCCACGTGTCCACTAATGAGGGCATCTTTTCCCATATTTCTCTAGCCGGTAACCCTGGGTAGAGTGTACACACTCTCATAGTCACTTCGAAACTTCTGGGTAAAGTGAACACAAGATTCAGTAACATTCCGTAATGGTTTTATACTTTTTCCAATTTTTATTTTAGTAGAAAAAATTCAGCTATTGTGTTAAGAGAATTTTTTTTGTAAAAATAATTAGTCTTTATCAAGAAAGAGCACAGTTTAAAATGTAACTTAAAATAAAACGTTGTTTCGCTAAATATATTAGCTTAATCAAAACTTGAAAAATTATTAGACAGGACATATTCAGACGCGATCATATCTGGTTTTATTTTGTGGATTTTCTTGAATAATGGGTCTATATCTGTTTTATTTGAGCAACTCTTCAGTTTTTGAATAAGTAAAATTTCATAGTTTTATAAATTTTTAATACTTTTTTTATTTATTTTGTGTTAAGCGTCCGTACTGTTGAACCTTATCTTTGTGGATTTATTATATTTATGTGATATCCTTTGTGTTCTTTTGTTAATCATTATTATGATAACCAGAACCTATTTGACCTTAAACTGCCGATGGACACCACAAAGGTGTTATACTACTTGGTTGAATCATATGTGAAATTATATATATGTATATTCTTAATAAAGTTTGGTTTAAGAAGGCGTGGTTGCCCATTTTCTAGTTCATTTTAGTTTTTTTAATAACAGTTTTTGAATATCATATAATATAAAAACAGCTGTACCTATACTTAAATTAATATTAAGTAAAGTGAACACTTACTGAAGCTTAATCAGTAATATATATACTGCTCAACAAATGAACTGGACCACCCATAAAAATCGTATTTATTACATTACTTTACAAAATATATATATCAAAGTTTTTGTTTTATAGTATACTCATATTAAGCATATTTAATTTCACTATTTTCAAATATTAACCGACCCATTAACAAAATCGTATTAATAAAATAAAAAAATTATAAAAAGCTATATTTAACAAAAATAAGAGGAAGAACAAAAAAGGAAATTAATTGTTTTTTGAGTCTCCTCGGAACGTTTATAAATTTTTCACAACAATTTGGCATACTTTGTATGCAATGTGCTATCAACATTTGGGACAAACTCAAAGATCTTATTTTTATAGTGACACAATCCTGAAAGTTTACCAAAAATATCAAGACTGTCTTTTTGGAAAATATTTTTAAAAATTGCACTAATATATGCAAATGGTCCAGTTCATTTGTTGAGCAGTATAAATGACGTTTCCATACAACTTCGCTATGAATATGGTCCTCACGCAATTTGCAAGATTTAAAAATAAAATCGTAGGTAATGACCAAATCTAAATTCAATCAGCTACACCATTGCACACAAAAAACACGCGTGGACGTGTTTAAAATCCTAAAATAAGTTAAAACTGTTAGGTGTACATGTCGTTGAAAACGCTTGCTTAAGGAGAACTTCTTATTGTTAGTTACATCTCATAAGGAATATTTCGCATGATTGTTTACAAAAAAAAATCAAGGTGCACTCGGCATACAATCTTCTCGCCTCCAAATACCTACATATGTACGCTCGTCCGTACATTAAATGCATATCTGCCAATTCCCGAAGCAAATATATCGAACAAGGCAAAATCAAAATTATAGAGGGAAAACAGAATTCCAGAAAATAATAACAAGAACGACAACGTACGGTAAGGATTGAGAGGAACATAATTGAAAGAGTAATTTAGACACAAACTACTTCTATTTTTTGCTACTAAGCCGTCATACTTAAACTTTAAATGATTATAACGCCTAAGGAAAATGTGCTTGGTCGTATGTGTATATAACATTTATTATTTATTTTGGGATGAGAATACGTCCACAAATTTTTATCCAACCGTTTGGTACCACCCTGTATAAATCACAGAAATACACATAAACTAAGTAATTACACCTTGGTGTATTCTTTAAGATTTTGCAAATAAGTGTCTCTCGTGTACGTGTACGCCTTGTTAGCCGGCGCAATTCCTAACGCCAGAGCTTTTTTCGTCTATTGCCTTTGCGTCTTGTATAACTTTTAAAAATTGTAACTTGTAACTTAAAACACATAGAATTTTTAACTCGGAGATAAATTCGCCTATTTGGCGTATAACTGACCGAACAAAACAGACATAAAACTTAATTCACCTGTAACTTATAACTTTTTTCATAGTTGTAACTATTTTTTACAAGCGTTAAAATTGTTTGTGAAACAACTGTACTTGTAAACTTGTAGCTACAAGTACCTGTAATTGTGAAATTGTGACTTTGTAACTTGTAACTTTCGTGAAACGAGCCCCAGGTGTTAAAAGACATTTTTCCTCTATTTTTCCAATTTTTTATTCTCTTCACTTGATAAAATGCGTAAGAAATCGCCTCCAAAACTAACCAACTTTTACATTACTTACTGAAGCCATCAATTTTTTTAACCCCTAGAAGGAAAAATAAGCTAGATATATTAGAAAATTCTTTTTGATCACGATATAAAGTTACCATGTAATTTTAGAGTATGCCCAAAAATAAATGAATCACACATTCACACATATATCCCACGAATATGATGAAAATGAGGGTAAAATTAGCAACCCAGGTAGTATCAAACTAAGTTAAATGAAAATTTTTCGTAAATATTTCGTAATTTCGTGAGCAATAAACTACAATCTTATTGGTCTTCAGGATTCTGATTCGATGATTAACTTTACTAAATGTATAATAGTCCATTACGGCACTGTTTTTGTATTGCTATTTTCGTATGAAAAACATTGAAACAGTCTACTTTATTTCAGACAACTGACAGATAGTCAACATTATGGAGAGTTTTTGATTATTTTTAAGCAAAGTAGATAAAATAGTATATTATACTCGTTTAATAAGAGGTGTTGTAGTACTCATTACATTGGAGCACTTTTCGCTGCATTCATCGTGCCCTAAACCTGCTCGTGCTACAATAGGCCCTCTTATTAAACTAGTATAACAATATACTATAACAAGCAATCTGTACTTTAATATTTTATAGAATCCTAACACATATCTTGAATCTGGCCACTTTTAGTAGACATTACGAAAACTGTTAAACAACATTATCGCCCATACACAAGGTAACGTTATGGGCGAAGCCGTTGTATACTAACATATTATTATGTCATTTCTTTTGGAGCAATAAAAGACTTATAAAAACATACAGCCCATATTACATATAACTGATTCAGTTAATTTATTAGTCTCGGTCATAAAATGTATCCTCATCCATTATATTCTCAATATTGACCTAATACCGTTAAATACTATAGTTATTACATATTTAAACAGTTTATTATTATAAGTTATAACCATTTATAAATTAAACACTAAGCTGGGAAGAAAATATTTTTTCAAAAGATGATATGAGTGCATAAATATGTGAAACATCGAATCAATAATTAATCCAACTGTGCCATAATTATTCAATAATTAAAAAACAAGTTAATTATCTACCATCTACAATATCCGTAGTGCACTGAATATTACCTATCATTTTTTCAAGTTTAAAAATGCTTTTGCAAAAAGCATGAATGATTAATGAGAAACAATTATCAGGAAATATTCAGACCACTTGCGATATTTAGTATGTATATTACCCTACGTACTATTTCATCAAGAAATGAAAATTTTGTAATGTTCAAGTGGCACAAATTATTGCTGAAATTGCACTCATGCTATTGACTGTTTGAATATGTAGGATAATATTCTTAGCAAATAACCAGTAATTTTAAGAATTGCAATTAACCAGTTAAAAAGCAACATTAAAAAAAAAATGTAACATAAAAGTTAGTGCACATTCTTGATATATTTATTTTTAAGTGAGTGAAGTGTTTTATGACTGCTAACAATCTTTTCCTATATTTAAGTGACAATTATTTATATGCTTACTTGAAGCTGGTGACGAATATCTACAGAATTAGACAAGACACTCCGTCGCTATTGTGTCAGCTGCTACACTTGGAATTTTGTTGTGGTTCTGAAAGAAGAGGATGTTCTTACTGTCTTATTACAAATGCTTTAATCACTTGTTTACCGAAATATACATATTTACAAATATTGTTAACGGCAGATACTGCTCACCAAAATAACTGTGGGTGAATGCACAAAAAATAGTCGAAGAGACTATTTGTTTGAAACTTATTACGTGCAGAATCCACATTCAAAAATGAAACTGATGTTTACTGTACACATGCTTCATTTCAATGAGGAAGGACTCTTCTCCGCTACAATTGTCCACTGCACATATATTTCTCACCCGCAATTATTACACATACCGAACATAGTAAAAAATATAAGTGGTTGGTATCTCCACACATTGTGGCTATAAGTTTATAACAGAGGAATCACTCCAGTAACTGCAAAGTTTTGCACATTTTAGATTATATTCCAGATATACGTTCTAACATTAGTTAATCAAATTTGTGTACCGACAGAATGACTAATGATTAGTTAATGGTAAATATCACACGCTTCAATTTTTACAAATATCTAATATCAACAACTGTATTAACGTTAACACAATGATAACATGTAACTAATTTCGAAATGCAAAAAATTCGCCATATTCAATCACTTATTGCCTTACTGATCTACTCTGTGATATTAACAAATTGTAAAAGAAAAAGAGGAGCCTGAAGCGTGGTTGATCATGACTCCTCTTTTAATAGGAGCCGCTATGTAATTTAAACTCTAACAAACTCTTGCCGAATATGTAATTTCTAACTAATTTATTTTCATTGACTTTCGCGAGAGGTTCACATGCTGATCATTGCATTAGCCAAGTTATGATCAACTAATTCATATTTCACGTCCATTATTGTACCAAAAATAAAATAAAATGCAAAAAGGATTTAGTTGGTTATGTTTATTTACAAAATATTAACGTATTTTATATTATGAGTCTAATACTGATACTTACATGAAAACTGAAGAAGTAAATCATTCAGAAAATGGACTAGCAGCAAACGTAACATTGATTTACTAAATTAATGACCATTTTATCAGGAACACCAAACACAGAACAATACGTAAGCAGGAAAGTGCACTTGGATCAAATAAAGTTTAAAAGAACTACTCTAATATACAGCATGCTTCGCAGAAATTGTAATACTGCTACCTAGTCAAACTTAAGACAAGATTTTTTAGCTGTGAAGGAGTGGGAATGTGAATTTACAACTGGCAACATATTTAAAATTATTTCGAAACGTTACTATCAATCACGCCTAGTTTCAAAATCTAAGATTATTTCTTTCTTAAAAAATCCGGTGTGATACACTCACACAACTTCCTTTTACAGTGATCTTATAATTAGCCAAAGATTTAATTTTTAATTTTTAAGTATTTGTCAAAGAATTTTAAAAATTACAAATTCTACAAAAACGGTACAAAATAGAGCGTTAGTTGAAGAGACAAATTTTCTGTAAAATTATAAGCTGAATTCAAAAATGTAATAATATACCGGGTGTTCTATTTAAAATAGGAGTTAATAAAAAAAATAGAAAAAGGAACAAAAGAAACCCACTTTAGTATTCAACTGGAAAATCACCTATCTCACATCAATACATATTAAAAATTTAATAAAAATGTAAAGTTAAAAAAAAATCGTTAGAGCCGTTTTTGAAAAAATCGAGAAAAACTGAAAAATCACAAGTGTAAACACCTACTTCCGGTTATGCGATTTTTTTCAAAAGCTTGCTGTCTCATCTACATGGTACACAGAACTTATATATGAAGTTTCAACGCCATAGATCTTTTCGTTTTTGAGATACTCTGTTCACAGACAGACAGACTCACAGACAGACAGACAGTGACACAGACAGACCAATAAACAAAAACATGTTTTTTGGGTTCAGGGGACTCTAAAACGTGAAGATCTGTTGAAAACTCAATTTCGAATTTTTGGGGTGAATCCAATACTTCCTTTATCGTAAAAGGAAGTAAAAACGGTATAACCATTCGGCAAAGTGCACATTTACCTAGTTTTAAAATTGCATTGTATTGTAGCTTTTCATATATATAAAATTTTGATATGACATACGACATGTTTAAATTATTCACATATCAATTAAGGTTACTTAATCAACAGAAATGATAAAAATTCATGGCTAATTGATTTAGAAATTGTCTTAGTTTTTTTAGTACAATGGCGGATAATAAATTTAGGGCGGCCTGTTATTCGCTTGACCTCTACTACTACTACTACTACTACTACTAATTCTTTTCAACTAACCTTAATTTCAATTTTTCCGGCCTAAATTTATTGTCCACCATGGTACAGTTGCGACCAATAAAAAAAGGGACAACTGTTATAACATATTTTTGTCTAATTCTACCTGCTTGAATTTGTGTTATTAATATGTCCTATTACAATATTGAATATTTGACATCTGCCAAATAATGCCAAATTAGAAATAATACTACAAAGTAATTATGCTGCATATAAATGCAGTGACGAAAGGTGGAATAATTGCGAAAATACACGTAACTGTCCCATTTTTTTGGCCGCAACTGTACCAATAGTACTGTTTGTTTAGAAAACAAGAATTAACGCTGCCAGTATAGTATGCGGTCTATCGCTACGTTGCGGTTTATTACATATATCCTGCTGTAATATGCGATTTACGGACCATATTTAAAAAAAAATGCAGGTAAAGAATTTATTTCCAAGTTCAAATGAAGAATACACTTTATCTTACATATAAAAGAATACACATTATCTGTATACTTGTCTAATGTCATCCAAACACACAACAAACAAGTCATCAGCCTCTTTCCTTAATAACTTCCAGCAGTAGTAATCCAAATGAGACTGGAAATGCTGACGTGGAACGCCACCAATTTTTTAATGTGTATTCATTGAAATTTTTTAATTAAGGAAAGTAAGTGCATCTTAATGACAACAATCTAGCAAAGTACGTAGATAATGTGTATCCATTGACATTTTAAAATAAATGAAGGTAAGTGGATCTTAATGACACTAACAGTGAAGTATGTTTTTGAATTTTTCTTTCCCTACAATTTTTTATTATATTATATCTACTATTTTTATAGTACTAGACCGCATACTGCAGCAGTAATGTGACTGTAGAGTGCTATAGTACTAAAGTGACGGTAAACCGCATACTATAGTGGCATCGAATTAACATTTTAACAAGAAGTAAATAATACAAGAGACAGCACCTGAAAAAGAAAGCTCATTATATAAAAAAATATATCACAACCAATTTAAAGTTCTGTCGATTCCCGGTGACTCGTGACACTCACAACGATTCAATTGGCCGAGAGTCTACCACCATCTATTAGGTTTTACTCCCCAAATTTTTCTGTGTTGCCAAGCAGAGTAGAATGCCTCACGTTGCCGCCAAGTACAACGCATGTGCATGTTTATGTGTAATTTGAACTTATTTGAAGTAATAATAATTGCTAATTTGAATTATAAACACCTCTACAGCCTGAATATTTACAAATTTTCTCTAGGCCCTTTGTACCAGGGTGAAACGAAATTTTAACTTACGTTTTGTTAGGTCATTGACTTCTAGGACTGACAAGAGTTCTGGAATTTCGAACGTGCAATTTTGTTTGTTGTTTCCTAATCAGATTGTCGATAATTTTACAAAAGAAACCATTGTACACAGCGATGTTTTGATGGGAAAGCCTTGTAACGCCCCGTTTCAAATTCATTTCAATAGCGCGTTAATGCATTTGGCACTTTATTTCGGACTACATTATATCTAATTATTGTAGCTAAAGAATTCAAGTTTATCGCATCAAGCGTTTGTGCGAAGAGATAAACACCTACAGTTTTCGCGTCTGAACTTGTTTGGCATTTCGATTTTAGTAGGCCGCTCAAACAGCCGAATAGCTGGAAGAGTATTGATATTTCGAGAAGCACGTTCTCGCGGATGTAAATTGCTGGGCTAAACCGAAGCCGTTTTTTGTTGCTTAACAAGCGAAGGCACTTGGCATTGTTTTTCGTATGGCGCATTTATCGTAGGTAAGAAAGCTCATCTAATTGTACTCTTTGCCTACTGATCCTTATATTTAAGCTGGATTCCCTTGCGCTGCTAATAATTGAAACTGCTGCGGTGCCGTTTTCTACGCAATTAAGCCGAAACACCTTCGGTAAGAATACTACCGCATAGTTTATTTCTTTTTCTAATTTTTAATATTATTTAGACCAGCAGCTACGGGCTAAAAATTCGGCTTGTGCGGGTTAGTATGAAATAACATCGTTCAGTATGGTTTAGAGATGGGCGCGTGGCTTGAAAACAGTCGGGTCACGCCGGGTAACGTCGTGAACGTGACTAATATTCGAAAATTGGGACGGGAACGTGAGTGAAAATTTCCATGGCGTCATTCCCGTTTAACGTTAAATATTTAGTAATGAATAAAAGATTGCAGGGTGCCCCGCCCACCCGCTGTCCTCCCAAGTGGAAGATCTAGAGAGGGAGGTGCGCATGCGCAGCTGTGTTGTGGTGTGAGCGTTGTGTGTACTGTGTACAGTCAATGGCGTCCTGTCTAGGAATTAATAATTATTTCTATTCTAAGGTTCTATTTAAGGCAGCCGGGACCCAGGGACATAAGAAGTGCTCTGTAGCGCATGTAGGAATAGCACATTCGCATACGCCTGCCCTTCGAATTCAATCACCGTTAATATTTTTTTTACTTGAAAATGTATGTAATTTATTAGAAACGTGAAGATATTTTTACCCCTAGCTTAATTTGATTTTTAAAATTATTTAGTGTTACAATGTCCACTTACGAGGGAAGTTCTAGGTAAAGCCCTTTACAGATTTTTATAGGCTTTAAAGTTGAACATTCTGTTCTATCTAAATTTGAATTTTGAAATAAAAGCTGGCGGTCACGTCGTGAGTGGCGGGTCACGTCGTGAACGTGAGTAAACGTGACCTTGAGGGTGCGCGAACGTGAGTGTTTAAAGCAAGCGTGAAACGTAGTATGGGTTATGGTCTTGTATGGGCTCAAACGAAGGCTAAAAATTCAGCGAATTCAGTTCCCCGATTTCGCTTCCGCATGTGGTCAGGATGAAACAGAAATAGTACAGTACTGTCTAACTTTGATCTGCCGGCCAACGCCTTATGAATTTGGTTTCTAATCCGACTTCGTGCTTGTGTCAAATTATTCCGATTGTTTATTTTCTGGTTTCAAGTGCATTTTACTGGCCTTCATTAGAATTATAAACAGTTTTTTTCAGAACTACTACTACTTGCGTTTTTCGTATCAGGTATGCAGTCGGCTTCGTAAATTTCATGGTTAGGTTATATACGTTTGCGTTTCCAGCGTATTTGTTTTGAACTTCTGAACAGCAATGGCTGGCAAACGTTTAATTTTTCAGGTCCAAGCAATGGTTCTTTCGCTTTTAGAATACTTTGAAGCAGAGAAAGTAAATAGTGGGCCACTGTTATCACTAACTGCAGTTCGTTAAGTAAGTAATGCTATTCATAGTACCTACGTTATATTAAATAAATCTAAATTTTAGAGGGTAGCAAATGCATTAAAAATCGGCGAATACAGTGTTACAACGATTAAGCAGCCAAGTACAAGAACTCCGATTTGCCTAGTCCAGGAGAGACAAGGACGAGGCGTAAAGAATGCACTTTAATAACTATTAATACTCGTAGTATATTACATTACAAGGAATGAAAGGGATACTTTGAAAATGAGGAAGGTTGTTAAAGAATACGAGGACGCGAAGCGTCCGAGTACTTCTTCAAAGCCTCCGAGTCAAGCATAGACACTTTCATGTTGTGTAATATAATAATGTATAAATTTTTTTCTAAAATCTCTCCTTGTAACGCCTAGCGCGTGCAGGATTCGGCAGTACGGATCTACACCGCTACACGGTTCCAGCCGTCGCCAAGCGCACCGATCGTTAGTCATGTTTTAACGACGCTCGCTTAAAACCTCGCGAAAGCAAATCATGACCTCACCGAGCTCTGTAGACTAGGGGTTACCATGTCTGCTTAGCATTCGGGAGGTCGCGGGTTTGATTCCCTCGACCGTCTGCTCTGATTCAGGTTTTTAGGTGGTTTTCCTGAGTCAACAGAGTACCTCTCTGAGGCGAATGCCGGGGCAGTATTTCTCCACCTTTCCTGGCCTCTCTTCCATTCTCCACCCCTCATTTCTCTCACCCATCCTATAATTCCTGTTCTTCTTGGCTGAAGAAGGACGCAAGGTCCTTATAGCAGCCCGCCCCCAGTTGGGGGAATTGAAATGACCCTGAATCTTTTTACCTTTTTTAACCCAGACTATCTAGTAAACAAGAACGATAAATCAATTAATGACATGAGAATTTGTTCTTTTATGTTTAAGGAAACACTGCCACATAACGAATTCTCCAATGCTGAAATGTTCGTTATGTCGCAGCACTTTTCTAAGCACAAAAAAGAAAAAACTGATGTCCCCAACGTGATTAATTGATTTCTTGTTGTTGTTGAGTAGATCACAATCATTGCTCATTGTTTTTGCGATCTCATGTCTACTTGATAATTGCACGTCTTAATGACAACCAAAAACCTTTAAACGGTTGCTCTTACCATTGTGAACTAAGAGTACATTATTTTTGTGTATTTTAACTATTTTTCAGGTATGTATGTATGTATTATCGTTAATCTCCTTTTACTTTTCGGTGTAGAGGCTGGTGCTTTATGTGCTTGCATCTGGCGGTACAATGCTCAACTTGTCTCGGATTCGGGATAAAAAGTTGGAGCTCGCTTTTTGTGCTTGCACAGCAACCATTGTGTGAAGTGTGTGTGTCATGTTGATGTGTTAACCTTGTTACTCTATCTCTTAGGTTTGTGGATCTGAGTACAGCACAGTAAATTTGGTGCCCAACTGCGAATGGTCTCACCGAGCCTGATTCCAATCGCCAAGGCTGCGGAAAAATTCCGGCCCCCGCAGGATTCAAACCGAGGACTTTCTTACTAGTAATCTTAGCGCTACCTAACTGCGCTACCCGGCTTCTTAATTATTTTTCAGGTAAAAACCTGAAATATCAAAAAATGTTACAGACAACTAAGAGTACATTATTTTTGTGTGTTTTAATTCTTTTTCAGATAATAACCCTAAAATTTAAAACAAGTAACAGATAACGAAGTTAGAGTTAAAAAAAGTTTTTAAACATAGGTAAAAGTGCCCTTTACAGTCAAGTCTAGTTTATCAATTTTTTTCTATTCGTGCAGTACAGAATAGTAAGCATGTACACCAAAATTCAAATCAATATCTCTACATTTCAGGAGACTTTGTACTAAAGTATATTAGGTTGAATCGTAAGGAATCCATGACTAATCGGTGTCCCATTCTTTTTGGGACACCCTGTATAGGTAAGATAATATCTGTTTTCCAAAATAGTGTTTTTTAATGCATTATTTCATTGTTTTCATTAGTTTATTTATTTCTTCTCTTCCCATGTATTTTATCATTTCCGGGGTGATCTTGTCTTTGCTGGGTGCATTGCCTAGTTTTATCATTCTTATTGCATCTTCTAGTTCTTCTTCTCTTTTTTCTTGTTCATTTTCTTCTTCTACCTCGTGATTTTAAACATCCACGTATGTTAGCTCTTCAAAATATTGTCTCCATCCATCCATTATTTCATCTTCTTTAGTTATTTCCACCCTTATCTTTTATGTTTAGCATATCCTTTTTTTCTTGAGTTGTTTTAATGTACCATAAAATGGTTTTTGATTCTCTTTATAGTTTTATGTCAAAATTTCTACCTTGATTTCGTTTTTAGCCTCTTGGATTGTTATTTTAATTTCTTTTCTTTTCTTTTTTATATTCGGTTCTTTTTGAGATTAAATATTTTTTCCATATCTCTTTTTTGGTCTTTACGTTTTCCGTATTTCATCTGTCCACCATTCAGTTTTTCCCATGTTATTGTTTGTTATTTTCGTTTTGCCACAGCTCTCTTCTGCTGCTGTCAATATGCTTTTTTTGAGGTGTTCCAATTTTTCTTGTATGTTTCTTTACCGTTTAGTTTTTCATCTAGTAGCTTTTGGTACTTTTCCTCTCTTAGTTTAAAGCATTTTATTTTTACTTTTCCCCTTCTTTTGTCTATTTCTCCTTCCTTTATTCTTTTCAGTTTCATTATCATTACATCTCTGCTTCTTTTTTACTTATATATATCCTGTACTCTTTGCCATTTGTTTTTGCTCACCAGAAAGTAGTCGATGATTGATTTCTCATTCCTGCTCCCAGATACTCTTGTGTATTTATGTATGTTCTTATATTTGAATTTTGTGTTTGCGATTAAATTATTTTCAATACATACTTCTATTATTCTTTCGCCGTTATTATTTAAGGTCTTGTTACAGCGTTGAAATCATTTAGATGCAGTCAAGAATTGGTACGTATAATTTTTCGCCTAAATACATACAGATGCAGTTTAGAGGTTTTGAGTGGCCTGCAGTAAGGTGTGTATTTGGTTGCGTAGTCGTTTTTGCATTTTTGGGACTTTTGGAAAACCTTGAATTTTAGGGGATTATAATAGTTTTCAAAATAGATTTCCGGCGGCCATTTTATGCCTCTGATTTTTGGTGTGATTGTTTGTGGGTGATGTAGTTGACTTTCCTGGAATTTTGCTGCATGCAGATCTACGATTCCAGAATTATGATGTAAATCGTCGTTCATCCGCAAGAAATTCTGTATGATGTTGCTAGAATGAAGCCAGTTATACTGGTTTAATTATTTATTTCTGCAATATTACTCACCTGAGGCCATCCACCAGCTCTGGTATGTTTTTATAGTTTGGTTTTAACATCGAGCTCAATATCGTGTAATTTTAGGTCTCTTCGTATTTCTCTTCGTATTCCTTTTGCGTCTCGTTCCTACGAAATTCTGCCTGTGCTCCCGCTGGGGCATTGATGTTGCTTGCCAAAGTACCTGGAGGACCAACCCCCACGCAGTTATAAGCACCCCCAACTCATGTAATCATCATCATCACCCAGCCTCTCCAGTCCATTGTTGAACATAGGCCTCCTTAAGATGTGTCCAATTTTCTCTATTTTGAGCAGCTGCAATCTAGGTCCGGTCGAGATTCTCTTAAGGTCGTCGGTCCATCTAGTCGGCGGTTTTCCCCGATTACGTTTATCGGTTCTCGGTCGCCATTCAACGATCTTTTTTGTCCATCTATCGTCTCTTAATCTTGCTAAGTGATCTGCCCAATTCCATTTTTGCTTTGCAATGCGCGTTATAACATCCTCAACGCCCGTTCTTCTCCAGATTTCTTAATTTCTCACTCTGTCTCTCAGCGATAATCCAAGCATAGACCTTTCCATTTTGCGTTGCGTGACTTGTAATTTCTTCGCTGTCGCTTTGGTTAGAGTTAGTGTTTCTGCTCCATACGTTAGCACCGGGAGAACACATTGGTTGAAGGCTTTTCTTTTCAAACTAGTCGGAATGTCGGCCTTAAAAATATTTTGTAGTTTTACATATGCGGCCCAACCTAGACTCCTTGACAACTCGCACGTTTGGTTATCTCTACAGATTCTTATTTCGTGCCCGAATTAAGTATATTTTTCGACTATTTAAATTTCTGTATTTTCTAGTTTCATCTGTTCACTAAATACTAGGTTGGTCATCATTTTGGTTTTATCATAATTCATTTTAAATCCAACTCTTTGTGTTACTTGCTGTAACTTACATAACACTTCCCTAGCTTTTTTATAGTCATCCGCTATTAGTATTATATCGTCTGCAAAGCAGAGATGGCTTAATTTTTCTCCATCAATTTCAACTCCTATGTTTTCCCACTCTGTCATTTTCAATGCATGTTCTGATACCGTAATAAATATTTTTGGAGATAAGGTGTCGCCTTGTCTAGTTCCTCTTTTAATATTTATTTTGCTGGTGGTTTTATGAAATTTTACGGTTGTTGTGGCATTTTTGTATATTTGGTAAATGATATTGGCATATCTATGGTCATTCTTTTAGTGCTTGCAAGATGACAGTCATTTCCACGGTGTCGAATGCTTTCTGGAAATCGACGAATATCAGGACTAGCGGTCTATTATATTCTATTGTTTTTTCGATTAGGATTTTAATACATTGCAGATGGTCGTTCGTTCCATAACTCTCGCGAAATCCGGCTTCTTCTCTGGATTGATAAAAGTCTAGTTTCCTCTCTAATCGGGTGGTGATTATTCGGGTAAATATTTTGTACAGATGGTTCAAAAGACTGATGGGTCTATAGTTTTCCAAGGTTGTTTCATCCCCTTTCTTGTGGAGAAGTATCGTTATTGAGTTGTTCCAGCTTGTAGGTATATTCTGATTTTGTAAAAACAAGTTGAACAGTTTTTCTAGCCTATCTATTAGTGTGGGACCTCCCAATTTTATGGCCTCTGTGACAATCCCGTCTTCCCCTGGAGCTTTATTGTTTTTCATATTTTTAAGAGCGTTGTAAACCTCTGGTTTGGTGATATCAGGGATGTCTTCAGGTCTTATGTTCATGACTTCAAAATTGTCTTGTTCTAGATCTAGGTCAAATTGATTTCTATATAAGGTTTCATAAAACTCTTCTACTATACCCAATATCTCTTCTCTGTTTGTTATTAGCTTTCCCCTTTTGTTCTTTAGTTTGTGAATTGCCTTTTTCCGTTTGTCAATTTCGTTCTAAGTATTTTCATACTCCTATTTTCTTCGATGGTCTGCATAATCTTTTCTTTTTTGTATTTCCGTATGTCCTTTCTAATGGTTTTTGATACTTCCTTATTGATGGAATTTATTGTTTGGTGGTCTACATTTCCTCCTTTTAAAAGTCTTTTTCTTTCTTCCATTTTCATTTTTGTTTCTCTGCTAATTTTCTCTTCTTTGTTATTTCTAGGACATAACTTTTCATTTGCTTCCGTTATGGTGTTAATTATCAGGCCGTGCAAGATCTCTATGTCTTTTGTCGGTGGCTCCAAATACACGACTTCTCCGCAGTGTGACCGAGCCACGAGGTTTTTCCCCAGTGCAACTGATGGAGAAAAGCCTGTCGCACTGGAGGTTATTTCAAATCGTTGGACAGCATCTTCCAGTAGAGTGCTCTATATGGCCGCTCTGTCGACGCCGCTGTGCCCTGTTATGCATTACCAGGTATCTGCTAGCGTTTTAGTCACCTCATCGTTTGAACTAAAAATATCGTTCGAGCTGGTCTTATGAAAGCTTTTGTGATGCGCCTACCTTTGACGATGGTGATATCCCTAACCGATTGTGACATCCCTAACCGATTGTGACGAGAAATCAAGAAATGCTGTGTAACTGCGATGTTCGCCTCGTGCGGTCATGTATGCGGAATAGATTATTTTCAATTTATGTATTTAATATTTTCTAGATTGGCTATACTATGTAAGCATTTTGGGTGGCGTTCAGCTCGTGAAACTGAACTCAGCTTTTTAGAATTTGAATTATCTTTTGCGAGGGTTTACCGGGGGCTTAAATATTGAAATTAATTTCTTATTAGCGCTGATAATACACAGTTTTAAGTGTAAAAACCCCTAGGCGAAATGGTACCAATTCGAATAGATCGCGTTTAGATAATTAATTGATCGTTGAAGCGATTTGATGAGAACTCCCGTTTATCGTTATCGCAGTACTTGAATGTTTAAGTCACTATATCCTTACATTTGAGATGCGTGTACTCGAGCGAATTGCGAGTTAAAATCGTAGAGTTTTGTTTTTCACTTCAAATTTTATTAAAATTAAAACCTTGTACATTATATAAGTAAAACTAAAATTAAATCTGCTATTCCAATTACAAACAAATATTCTATTATAGATTTGTTTTGCCTTCTTCGAGTATGGTGCGGAGTTTGTATGTGTACATACTGTAAATAAATAATTAGGTTATTTCAAGTTATGGTATTTTCTGTCTTTTATTATTTTTATGAAACAGCTAAGTGGTTTAGGAATTTACACGGACACCTCTAGGTTTTCTGGTTTGGACCGTCTCGAACCAGTGGCTCTTCCTGCTCAGAAACTATTTAGCTGGCGAAAATTTGCTACACTACTAGACAATTCCTGAACCGCCATGTTGTGAATTATATATTATTTTCTTTTTCTTTTGTGTACAGAAAAATTCCCGGTGTAGCAAATAACAAATTTGGCTCCCATTGACGTGATTAAGTATTTTGGAATTTAGTGCAGTAGAGTATTTGATTAGTATCGATTGTAGTTTTTTGTAGTATCGGTAATTATCGGATTATAGCCATTTTGTTGCATATTTTGAGGACTTTTGTTAGAATTTAGGAATGTGTATTTAGATTAGGTATATTTGGGGACATAGTATATAATAATAGTATCATTAGTACTGAAAGGTTACTTTTGTTGTCTTTTGTGCTTTTAGTACTAAGGTTTAGTATTTTTAGTACTTATAGGTATAGGATTGTTTAGTTACGACAATTTACAATGGATGTTGGAAGATTATTGACGGACGAGCTAACGTATGAATTGCTAGTTCGTGGATGTCCAGTGGGTTCGAACGTAACCGAGAAGAGATCAATTTTGCTAGACTCAATGCATAGACAGCAGTTAGGATCGCTGGACACGGCAACAGGAATTTATGTCGAGCCTGAGATGAAGCACTGAAGATTTGTACTAGAAAACTTCACGAACTGCAAGAGGCATTAGAACAGTTTGATGTCATGTTACAGTTTCAAATGCTCAGATCGACATTGATCAAGAGCACTGTCAAAAATCGGGTACAAACTATAGGGTTCGCCGGCTTTACTAAAAAGGACACAGATCTTAATGTGTTGAAGCAGATTTTGTTGCTCCGGTTACCTGCACTTAGCTCAGACGGGAAGGCGTGGTTCGAGAGTACAAAGAAAAACCGACGGCACTTACCCTAAAGATTGCTTAAAAGAATTGCCTAAGGACGCCACTCGTTTTGATAAATTAACAGCCCTCGTGACCCAAAACGAGAAATATCACAGGGCTCTACTGAAGATGCGCTGGGTTAGCTGCACGCTGCGAAGCGTCATCCACTAGGTTCCCTCCAAGTCGGGCGGTCAGCACCAGGTGGCCTTAATGACTTACCGTATGCCCACCTCCCTAAAGGGGCTCAAAAGAATTTACTCAAGCCAAAAACTGTATGGCTTTTCCAATAAAAGCACGTGTTCTAGCTTCACATTTGATTACACTTGGCTTTTTGCCACATTAGGATTGAAGATCCTCAGATTGCAGGTTTAAGTCAATTAAACAAACTAAGTGTGACTATATTATTGTTTAATGAATGAAAATCGACACACATAGGGCCACAAGTTGGCCATAAGAAGGTAACATACACCCTAACTGAAAATTGTCGGGGATCCCAAGCAAAAGTTAACTTAATGACGAAGTACAATACACAAGTTATTTGACGAAATTAAATTCGCAGGCGCAAAGTCCTACAGCATGCGAGGCACAACAAACACACAATTCGGTAGCACTTTCGCGACACATTAAATCAGGAAGCAAGACAAAAATACATTGGTAGATCCTACCTTTTATAGCTAGAACACCTACTGCGTTGACGATGACCGAAGGCTGGACCGGATCCTGGAGAAGCTTAGTGGCCGCTTGCAGCAATACAGCTCCCCAAAGGGTTGTTGAAGGGCTTTGCCAAAAGCCAAGCGGTGACTGCAGAAGGTCGAGGACTGCAGAAGACGGCGTCCACAAAGTCCAAGGTTACGTCCCGCAGCGGACGTAGAACAGGATTGCCCAAAGGGGTTGAGCGAAGGCAGTGGCCAGCGGCCCGAAAGAGTGTTGAATTAATTCGAGGTGAAAACGGTAGTCCCCGGGAACGCAGAAAATACTTTGGGTTCGGCACGACGTGGTAGAATTTGCAAAAGCAGATATTTCCCACTCACTATGAGAAATCACTTAACGAGCTATCTGCTTCGAAGCCTGCAGCAGAACTTAAAACGCACGAAAAGCTTCCCTCCGGGGCCACTAACAGTGCCGCCCCGGAGGCAACACAAAACCATAAGCGTCTGTTGTACTCAAAGGCTGGCTACTTATTAAAATTTCAAATGCACAGAGCTTAAAAACAACGTAACGGAAGAAAGTTTTAACTCCAGAATTAATAATTCCAAATGTATGGTCCAACAAGGGTTTATCAAACTTTATTTTTATTTCTCACGGCTCAAAGCTTGGTGCAACTACACGCAGCCTAATATCATAGCTGAACCAGCAAAATGAGCAAAGTTCCTAGAACCCCGGGTACCAAAACACAAGATAAGGGTTCCAATGCACTACTATACCACGTATGGAAAGTTTTCGACCTTAAGTATCAAATTACCAACGCGGCTCCTAAAGAATACCAAGAAATATATTTGGGTTGTGAAATCGATGTTTAAATAGGTGACAACAAAGGATTCAGTAAGCCTTATTTTTGAAAGCTTAATTACATTAGGCAGAAGGCAAGTTGAAGGTTGAGATACAAAGCGATCTATATGGAACAGTGAACAAAGAATGCCTTATCGTTATCGCTGTAATTCGGAGATTTGAAACTAACCGGCACTGCTTGCCATAAACGACGTAGTTCCGAGAACTATTTTCAAGGGCAACAAAAGCGATGCACAGAATTTGGGGCGCTCATATACAATGTCAACAAAACGAAATCAAAGAAGGAATTCACGGTCGCGAAATAAATATGCGAGGCGCAAGCATTTCATCGCCCGTCGGAACAAATTCGAATATAACTAGTGCAGGGCCGAATCCAGTGAAATTTTAAATAGAATATTTTCAGCCCAAGTTCACTAATAACACCCTATAGTGGGATTAATGACAATAGAGACTTAACGAGGTCGAATATTCTAACAGACTCTTGTATAAAATGATCATGCTAAACATCCCGGCTTACATAATAAAAATTATAGACTCCTTTCTGAGCAACAGAACGTTCAGAGTAAGAGTTAACGCAACACTTTCTAGCGTCAAAACAACAAAGGCAGGAGTCCCTCAGGGGAGCCTCTTGGGGCCAACTTTATTTAATCTTTATGTACATGACTTGCCCACAGTAAACAATTCAACACTAGCCATGTTTGCCGATGATACGGCGATCCTAACGCAGGGTACTACAATTGAAACAACAATAGAACGACTACAAAATGCAATAAACGTAACGTGTGACTGGTATCAAAAGTGGAAAATAAAAATCAATCCTACCAAATCACAAGCAAAAATGTTTACACTCAAACGTTATACCCATCTCCCAACAATCAGACTAAACAACGATGATATTCCATGGAACCCAAAGGATGCTGCAGTCAAGTACCTAGGAGTCCATTTACATGCAAAACTCAACTGGGGATTACACCTAAATAAAAAAATTAATGAGTGTCACACAAGACTCATGTTATTGTACCCTTTGATCAATCGAAAATCCCATCTTAGATCTGAATGTTCACTATTAATCTATAAGGCCATTCTCCGACCTATATTAACTTACGCATGCCCAGTTTGGAGTAACGCGCCCAAAACGTCATTGAAGAAACTTCAAACCATGCAAAACAAAGTGCTACGTCTTGCCATTAACTGTCCTTGGTTCATACGCAACAGCCAAATACACCAAGAGTTAAGTGTTCCACTAATCTCAGACTACATTCACAAACTAAGCAGTAACTTTTTTTAAAAAATAGTGATGTGTACAAGTGCAACTAAATTAAACCTCGGTCAAAAGAACATACACTCAAGGATTAAGCGTAAGCTACCACAAGACCTACTCTAGATTAACTAGCCTTAAGTAATATTAGAACCTAAATGTTGTAAGCTACAGGTGTGAATACACTCACTTAATCCTCTTTCAAAAATTAATGTATTCCTAGCCATAAGTTTCTTCATTGTACCAAAGCCGTGTATTGCATCTTGTTTGCAGAGCCAGCTAATATCTAAATTAAAAAAAAAAAAAATCACGATACACTTATACCGGTATGCTGACTTTGTGACTAAAATTCGTTCATTCGCGCGCATGACGTCACGTACGACATAAAACACGCGGGAAGTCAGGCTGGATGCGTTAGTTCTGCAGTAGTAACGTGGTCGTGCACAGTTTTAAAGTGATTTTGTAATTGATTTACGTTACATTTAGCCATAATGCCTAGTTGTGCCGTTGCTACTTGCAAGAATTATACCCAAAAGACAAAGAGAACTGAAATTAAATACTTCAGGTTTCCGAAAAATGCTGATTTAGCAAAGCAATGGATTGTTGCATGCCGTCGTCAAGATGAAATAAATTTGAAAAATGGTACGTTAATTACAATTATTATTCAAACCAATTATTTCAATGCGTATTACCAAAAATTTTAAATTTTTTCAGCATGTATCTGTTCCAATCATTTCGAATCCAGCTGTCTCCAAATACCTTTTTCCCGCTGCTGATCATGTAAGTCAGTGATACAGCCTTAGTAACAAAACGTGTAAGTCGGTGATTGTATTTGTTTGCTGCTTTCCCTTGACAACGGAACTTAATATTATTATTAAGTTCCTAGGATAATAAAATTAGCACCGTAAGATGCAGACTTAGACGTTTTGTTTATAATTGCAAGTGTTTATGTGACATATGACACTCACAGGTAACACGACTCACGAAAATTAATCCTGGTGACAGGTGACAAACCAAAGGATTTTTTCAAGAATCTAGGAAAATTTCGATAAGCAGCGGGAAAAATATAGTAAGATAACTCGGAATGTATCGCCTATTAACATTTTCGGCAGGCAACAAGCCGCGGCTTTGCCTTGGATTGTACTTGCCTACCTCAAATGTTAATAGGTCCTTACATTCCTTGTTACTTAAATAGCTATAAAGCAACGGTTATTAAATTACAACCCAAAAAACAGCAGAAATTTAAAGGCTGATGCCATGCCTACATTAAATATTCCTAAATCTGGTCAAACTATATACAAAGAAGAAAGGTCTCTTCGATTAGAAAAAACAACACGACGATGTGCAGTAAATGAAATATTACTTTCTGCCGAATCCACTGCAATATTGGATGAATCTGTGTCTGAAAAACAACAGGACAAATCAGAGGTTGTTAGTATGGAGGTCGATGTCGTTAGTCAGACAGACAAGTAAGTGTGTAAATAGATATTTATCCAACGAGTTTCTAAAGTCAGATACGAGTTTTATACATACTTTGTTTGACTACCACATAATTATACTAAAAGAGATTAAGAAACGTCAGCACGAGTTCAAATTGAGAACTAAAAATCAGGTCAGGCTGCTTTCATTGCTTTAAATTGAAAACGCACAAAATTTTATAGATAGTTTTGACCGAAGGGTGCAAGATACATATTATCTTGCATAATATACAATATCAACATGGCTTTGAAGCATGGAAAGTGTCAAATAATAGCCTTCTTTAAAAAATGGCAGTCGAAAATAGTACATTATGTAACGAGCGTTGTAACTACATTTGATTACTACATCTGATTCATCCTAACGAAGAATTGTTTGAAGTCGCACTTAAGCTTGAATCAGAATTTTACGCCATGCATAGAACTTTCTTATGCAACGAGAAAAACATTTTCCGAAATTTGGCTGACAGAACTATTTCAAAATTGAACGGAAACATTCCATTTGAAGTAGTTCCCTGTCTAAGTAGAACGCGAACGTATATAAGATTGCGGGACCTCAATAAAAAAATTAGTTTTAATAATTGCAGAAGAAAACTAGAACAAAAAATGTCAAAGTTTACGAACTATAAAAAATAAATATTAGGGTGTAATTATTTCGTAAAAACTGTTTGTATTCCGGTATCGTAAACGCCAAATTAAAAAATTTTAATCATTATTGTTCATTAGAAAACTGACAAATACAACGTGCTGTCTTTTCCTGTACTCTGATGTCCCTTTTGATAGTAAAATAAAAAAGTTTTATTCAGTTTGCGAACAAATATGCATGCAACAAAAAGGTTGGTGGCCCATTTATTTTGCACCTGAGTGTAATAATGTTATAAATATACGATGTTTGTATTTTTCTCATCTTTTATTTAATAAATACTTTAATTTAGACATAATTTTATTCAAAAAGCGGGAGTGCGAAAGTATCTATCCGTAATCTGACAATTGCGAATTGCGACCATTCCTCGAACAATTCGTTCAACAGAAAAATGTTGTCAATTTATAAATAAACCTTGAATAGCATAAATGATGGAAAAACTACATGGCTTTGGATTTACAACAAATATTACATCATGAAAAATATAGAAAAGGCCATAAAATTAAGCGAATTTAATTTGTTAAAGCGCCCGAATATGTATTAGAATCTATTGTGAACGCTGGAATTTCTGTCGCAGGTGACGTCACGCACAAAGTATTCTGCAGCGGAGATGCGCACGAGCATACCGGTATAAGTGTATCGTGCTTAGAATACAAGAAGTGACGAAAAAGATTATGAAAAAAGGAAAGGCAGTATACGTATGCTTCATCGATTTAAAAAAAGCCTTTGAAAAGTTAGTAGAAAAAGTATATGGAGAAGTTTAAAGGAAAAAAGAAGTAGAAGAAGATCTCATAGAAACTGTAAGAAGTGTATACGTGAAAACTAGTAATCAGGTGAGAATGCGGAATAAAATGTCAAAAATATTTTAAAATACCGAAGGAGTAAGGCAGGAGTACTAAGTCCTCTATTATTCTTATGTGCAAAGGATGAAGTCATAAAAGAGTGTGCGACGAGATTGGCAAAATGGGTGTTGGGCTATAAAAACATGCTACAGTAAATGTACAAGCGTGTGATTGTGTGAATTGCCAAATCTGAAAAAGACCTAGAGCAAAACCTAAAGGTGTAGATAGAAGTACTTGCCAAATTTAATTTAGAAATGAACATGGACTAAACAAAAGTGATGGCTATAACAAATAATGAGTCTGAAGTGCGGAAATTTAAATATCTAGGAGCTACCATTAGTTGCAATGGAATAAATGACGCTGAAATAGGCAGCCGCATACAATCAGCCACTTGGATGTACGATACTTTATATAGAAACTTCCTGAGCAATAGAGAAATTACAAGGAAAACAAAAATCGCGGTGTACAAGACTATATATTTACCCATAATTCTGTATGTCAGCGAAAATTAGGTAATAAATGAATGACACAAGAAGAGATTGCAGGCCGCAGAAATGAAATATTTACGGAAAGTACTTGGACTGAAGAGAATAGACGAAAGAATGAATGAAGATATAAGAAGAGAATTAAATATGCATATATATATATATATATATATATATATATATATATATATTACGAAGGTTTTCGCGGCTGATATGTATTAAAGGTAAACATTTCAGGGTGTCATACCGCTTAATAAATTTGAAGATTTCTTCAACTGGTTGAAGAACATCTTGAATGGCGTTTGGGGTTGGACGACGTTTCGACGAAATCACATTCGTCATTTTCAAGTCCTTGTAGTCCGGGTTTGGCTTCTAGTTATGCGGCAACACGACGGACTGTCAACTTGATGCACAGCTGACTGAATAGGTTGTTTATCAATTACTGTGGCAACTAGCATCGAGGGAGCTGTACTGCTAGGACGGATGGCTGGTGTTCGCAGAGAATGGCCGGCCGTTGCTTGTAGTAACGTTGGTAACCACGATGCAGGTAATCGGCTTGTGTCGTCGCGGGTGTTCATACAATTCGGACGTTTCACGATTTCGATGGCTTCTCGTATGATGCATGCGTCTTTGTGTTCGACGCTGGCAATGCTCTTGGTGTTGTCGAAATCAATCTTGTGCGAAGTATCCCATATATGATGCACTAGCGATGAAGTGTGTTCCATCTTCTTAACATAATTCTGATGTTCCTCCTTGCGTGCCTTTATTCTCCGGTTGGTGTGGCCTATGTAGCTGCTATCGCAATCCCGACACGGTATCTCGTAGACTCCTTGGTTTTCCAAAGGGATGTACTCTTTAGGATTCCTCAGTATGGACTGGATTTTTCTATCCGTGGTAAAGGTTGTCCTGATGTTACATTTTCTAAGGATTCTTCCGATTTTCTCTGTCGTGCCTCGGATGTAAGGCAGGTACGCCGTGCCACAAGGTCTCTCCTCTTCTGCGTCTTGCGTTTTGGTCTTCGGTGGTCGGAACGCTTTCCTAATCGCTGCTCTGCCATAACCATTTTGTTCGAATACTCGAGCAAGGGTTGCTAATTCTTGTCTTGTATTCTCCTTGTCGGCTATCCTTCTTGATCTACAAACCAGTGTTGTCAGGACTGATTGTAGTTGAGCAGGGTGGTGGTGTGAATTAGCATTTAGGTAGCGATTGGTGTGCGTGGTCTTCCTATAAACCGTGTGCCCCAATTTTCCATTCTTCTTGGTGATGAGAACGTCTAGGAATGGAAGGTGGTTGTTCTTCTCCAATTCCATCGTAAACTGGATCTTATTATGGATGCTATTGAGATGGGTAAGGAAATCAGCGAGTCGATTCTTACCATGACCCCATATGGCAAAGACATCATCGACATACCGAAGCCAAAGTTTCGGTTTGTAAATGGTGCTGTCCAGTGCTTTCGATTCGAAGTCCTCCATGAAGAGATTCGCAATGACGGGAGACAAAGGTGAACCCATCGGCGCTCCTTCTACAAGCAAGTATGGGATTTTGTGTATTATATCAATAACCTTATACATCACTGTTAATCTGGTATGCTAGTATAATATCCAAATGGACTAATCGGCTAAATGGAGATTATTTTGTAATGAATTTAATTTATATTCAATTCGTTAGTGTCAAATATTTTCGATCAGCATTAAGCAAAACTCGACTAAACAAATCTTAAAAATCTAAATCCTTAGTTTATTTTAAATATTTCTAAAAATCGTCTGAATGTAAATTCCGTTTCAAAAGAACAACAGCAAGGCACTTTCACAGATGAGAATTTAATGCAACTTTGTGTAAAACACATATTTCACGTTGACGATTTTTTCTCCCAACATTTTTGTTAACACAATACAAATCTTTGACATCTTTTATCTGTGTTCATAGAACGCCGAAACCTATAGCAAAAAAGATGCGATAGATTTTCCTAGATAAAAAAATATTCAATAGATTCTACATGACTAATGTGGGCAATGCTTAACTATCACTAACCTTTATTCTGCGTTTATGGGTCATAAACCACAACTGCTAGAATAACTGGCATTTAAATGTCATCGCTGGAATGCTATCTCTCGATTTATAGCCCTTAATTTGGAATTTTCCATTGTTTAAAATAGAGCTTCCTTGCCTCTTGTATACAAATATAAATTCAACCACTATAGTCAACTTATTACAAGAAAATTATTTTCAAGCAATGAATTCATAAGTCCTTTATGTCAGTTTACTCGCTTGATTCCTGACTACACATCAAACGATATTAATAATTACACTAAATTACACAAAGTTTCAATAATGAAATATTCAGATTTTACAATTTTCCGTAATTACATTTCAGTTAACGCTTTAATTTATATTCAGTGTTACAGTATTTACAATTTAATCGTACCCTCTGGTCATCTATATCTGAATTATCCCCCTTATCATGTTATGGATTTCAATAATGATTTCCCACCAATCTCTGGCGATTGTTTCAGATTTCAATCTCCTCTCACCCCATTCTCCGTTTCCTAAGAATCTCCCAAACCAATTGCGGCAAATCCTGTGCTTCAACATATTAAGCGTTTAAGCTCATCAGGCGCTCGAGTGTAGCAGATAAGCCTATTATCTAATTACATTTATCTATATTTTAATGATGTCCTAAACTTCATGATGTGTTTTAATACTCCTATAACATTTGCATGCACAATAGAGGGTCGGTAACATTTTCTAGATTAAGTCGACGATAGGAAGAATTACGTCCTGCAACTTTTGACCAGATAATATGTAACGTTGACTCAAGAAAATATTTTTTTCTAGAAGCAACGTGAGCAAGTCTTATAAATAGAGTTGGTATATACTGTCTTCGCCTTTTCTAAAGATCAATACGTAGCTATAATTAATAATTTATAGAACAGACGAATTTCTGAATTGCAGTTCTTGGTTATAAAGCGAGTTATCTACAATAAATTTAAGAAATTAGATGCAGCGCAGCTGGGACTGAAGCTGACACATTAACAGTTACTGCTAGATTAATGGCTACAATGCGACTGCAGCTACTAAGTGGCAATCTATCATAATGTTTACGGCATCCTGTTTTAGATTGAGTCAGCATATTGATCTATCGACTGGCCTTAATCTTTATCGAGTGCCACAACTTAATTTTCTTCAATCAATCGAATTAATAGTTAAACCACACCTAGAGCTATCTTTCATTAGCTCTTTCATGTGCATGTTAATTAGTCCCCTAAAATGATAGAATATTATTTATCTACTCCAGTGGAATAAGTAACGCATTACTTCACTCATCTGACACTATTTCAGTTAGGTAATGAAACTCATTACACCACTCAGTTATGGAATGGTTCCATTACGCAACTGAGTTGTGTAATGACTTCATTACGTAACTGAAATAGTGTCAAATGAATGACATAATGACATTTGCCTACTAAAATATTTATGAAAATGACAGATCTGACATTTCTCTTAATGCACTTTTCTCAATTTTAGGCAGTCGTAGATAAAATTTTGTACAATACATGTGTGATAATGCATCATTAATATACTTGTGTGCTTACATAACTCGTGCTACTCACTCGTTTGTAACTTACACACACGTATATTAATGATGCTGTTATCCCACTTGTATAGTAAATAACTATTACACTACTTATATTATTTCAAAAAACATTGTGAATATTAGAAAAATACAGAACAATGTTGTGATTGGCATTCACTTTAAAAGTTGTTCAATCTCCGATTATCACTATTAGGAACCTCAAACGTAACAACCCGCATTTTGTGAAGTGGATAAGGTCCGAAAATTTCCCGTATTTTTCCTGAGCGACATGGTAGAGCATCAATAAACTACTAGCTTCAGGAACAGTTCACACACCATACGAAACAACTGCTTAATACCTTGTCAAACTAGCTAGCCTGACGGTATGAAACGAAAGTAAAACGATCATATTACTAGCAATCTTCTTGGTTGAAGGCGAGTGCAAGACTGAAGACCCCTGCGGGACAAGGACAAGTAAATGTTACCCCTTCTTCCTTCCCTAACTGGCAAAATATAGGCGTTCACACACTTGCAGCAAGGCTGTAGAACCATCTTTCAGATATCCCATTACTGGGTTGTGTCTGGAGCGAAGGCCGACTCACGCTAAAAACGAGAGCCATTTCACCATAACAATTGCAACACATGAATTCGCTTATAGAATATAGTTAAACAATGTGAGGTCAAAGCTGACCCATTCTACGAGATGTGTGAAAATTATCAGAACCGGACTCGAAGTATAAACATCGAAGAAAGAAGGGCGAAAATAAATTCGGTTTTGCAACAACACTAATAAGAATGGAAGAAAATATGTGGGATAAATTTCAATTAGAAGATAAACTAAACCAGTATTAACTGGTTTTCTCAAGTTATTAACAGTAGCGATCTAGCACATTCAAACTGCATGAACGGACAGGGGTACTTCTTCAGACCAAAGAACTAAATAGCGAAAGGAAAGTTCTTCGATCTCAATCATGACATGGTCCAATCTCGGAAGTCGTTTGTTACTTAATGACAATGGCCGTGAAAGCCTCAAAAATCAGCGAAAGGAAGTTTAATACGATAGGACTATAAATAACTTAAAAATGTCAACTGCTGCCGAGAGAAAATGAAGCACACACGCTAAGCAATTCTACGAGTTAAACAAACATATAATTGAAATAATATCTGGAAAGTGGGCAAGTAAATACATAAAAAAAGAACAAATTAGAAAATAAGATAAGTTTATAATGAACCGGACATAACTGATTTTTATAAAGATGCAGTAGATATTATGGTTGGGTTGCATTGCAAAAACTAAGTTCACACCACTCCTAAAGAAAGTAGCAGAGGGTGCAATAAGTGGCATTGACAATAATAGAAATGCCAACTAAAAGTAAACTAAAAGATATAGATAAAATCTACTACATGTGACGATCACAGGATTAAAAAACCTTTAATAGAAAATAAGTTTAGTCGTCTTCCATATACTCCTTTTCAGTAGTCGTTCAACTCCTTTACCTGTTTCGAAGTGTTGTCTTTATTTTCATATTTTTCTTCTGCAACTCATTATCGCATACTTCGACATTATGTTGCCGATCTGATTTTTTATATTCCCAAGTAGTATGGTTTTAATTTGCTTAAAACTGCCTCTAATTCTTCCTTGTTTCCTGTTTTTTCCTCAGTCACTCGGTTTCTAGGTTCTTCGTTAAGCTGCATCGTGTGTTCTACTAGATTTTAGAAATGCTACGTCAACAACATGAGTTACTCTTCTGTCGGTCTCTTAATCTCTCAATCTGTTGTATATTTCATGCCCGATTCTTTCCTTTTCCTTTTCCGCCACGTTTTCAACATTTTGTAGAAGGGGATTTAGTTTTTACTACAGCATTTCTGTATTGTCATTCCCAACTCCTAGTATTTGCTTCTTTAACTGCTTCTTTTACCATATTTCTCGTCACTCTTACTGTTCATCTGCACTCTGCTACTTCATTCTTTTCTTGTCCACCAATTCTTATTTTGCCTTATGTTTCTTATCTCTCTCATGTATTTGTGTTTGTCATCGAATTTCATATAATCAGATCATTCGCTGTGCATACTATTTTTTTTTCCATTATCATTTCTATGGTTCTCCCCAAATTTCCCGACCCTCCATTTATGCCCTCTACTCTGCTCCCTACTCTTGTCATTTAGGTCGTTCATTATTACAATGTTTCTTCTTCTTTGTCTAGTTGTATTTGCATTTCCTTATGGTGTCATGTCTATTTAGGCCGTACATTACAAACAGCTATGAGTATTCTTTCATTTACACACACTTTGTATATTTCCGCTATTTTGTTAGACCTCGTCACTACTCTAATCATAAAGTCAAAGTGCATTAAAATTCATAATAACTTATTTCCATTGCTTAATAAAAAGTACCACTACTTTCTTTATTGATATTTTTTAAGTTCGTAATATAATATTTATTTATTTATTTAAAGTAATTATTTATTTATTTAAATGATCAAGTAACACGGGCCCTAGGCCCAATTACATTACTTGAGATTCTGAAATTAACTTAAATTAACTATAAAACTTATTCTAAATAATTAAGGAAGATTAACGAGTTGCAGTATAATGAACTTAATTAAACAAACAAAAGTTTAAATACAATGTAATACAATACCATACAATACGTGAGCAATTCATTATCCAAAACCATTATCCGTCAAAACTTTTCTATAATTTGCTTTTTAAAAGTAAGTAAGAATTCATTAAATGTATTGACCTTTGAACTATCTAGGAACGCATTTGCAATGCTTAACAGTTTTAGCATTGGCGAATTCTTGCGTAAATTGGTTCTAAAATGAGGTATGTAAAATATCTGACGAGGTCTACATCTTAATGCTGGTATATACAATCTAACCATAGGCAGCAGCACGAGGCAGTCAAGTCTGTTATTTATTAGTTTATGCATAAAGAGCAAAGCCGCCTCCTTCTGCTCAGCTTGATAATCTTAGCAAAGATATTTAACAAATTTGTTTTGGATTGTTTCAATGTTTTGTTTATGTAGTGCCATTTCTGGGTTCCACACGTTAGATACAAATTCTAGCTTCTATCGAATAAGACTATTATAGAGCAATATTATTGTTTTCGTGTCTGTAAATTCCGATGTAGTCATATTAGGAACCCGAGAGCTTTGAAAGAGTTACTGACAATATTTTCAATGTGATTATGCCAGCTAAGTAACGTGTTAAAAGTAACACCCAAATCCCGAATTTGGTTAACTTTTTCTATCTTGACGTTATTAAGTTTGTACTTATAATCAAGTGCTTTTATATTGTGTAAATATGACATACTTTTGCATTACGTACCTAACATTAAATAACAAATCGTTATCAACACTCCATTTCAAAATTCCCGTTAGATCGTGCTGCAGTAAAAGTCACAGTCCTGGATTGTCGAAACTCTCCTAAAAAATTTCAAATCATCAGCGAACAGGAGAGACCTGGAATACTTTACTCTTATTGGCGAATCATTTATAAATATAGCAAACAATAACGGCCCTTGAGGTACACCCGAGGGGGTGGAGTATTTCTGTGATAGTTTTCCGTTAAATTTAACAAATTGGTGCCCGTCTTCCATATGTGATTTAAATAAATTTAGCATATTAAAATTACAGCCCAAAGAGTATAGTTTTTGAAGTAATATATCATGTTTGACTTTGTCAAAGGCTTTGGCAATATCCATATACACTTCTCCAACAAATTAACGCACCAAAAAAAAGTAGCCAAAAGTTTAAAGTTAATTATTGTCAAAACCACTTATCCGATTTGGACGATTTTTTTTTTAATCACATGTCGTCTCTTTCAGAAAGTTAGTGTACTACTCTATTCGCGTAGAAACTTATTTTTTTTCTATAAATCCCGGGTGTAACAATTATAACGTTTTTCCATAAAATTTATAACACCCTGTGGGGTTCAATCGTTACAATATCAAGTTATAATTCAAAGCAAACTCTAGCCTTATCTTTTTATAACATTTTGTTTTTTGATTTACTCTTTTATCTTAGCTACTGCAAGAGAAACAATTTTATAGCATAACATGTTTTTATTGACTTTAATTTGCATTAAAAGCACTAAAGTATCAGGCTATGGAAAAACAGAAAGAAACAGTAATTGTCATGAGGTAAATACAGCTGTCAAAAAGCAATAGTTGATAGAAGTGTGTTTTGGGTGTTAGTCCTTAACTTTTTTTTTTTGCAAAATCCTAAATTTTGTCAGTATGCAACGAGAAACACGAAATCTTACTCGAGCAGAATGTGCTCAAGCATGAGTTCTGTTTGAGGAAGGTTGGAAGTTATTCGTGCCAGAGGCGAAAATACTCTCTACTGAGACTTTCGTTTACCTTTTTGCTTTACATTTTGTTTCTGTTTTTTTTTTGTTAAATTTAGTCCTCCATAAACACATGTTATGCTATAAAAGTGTGTTTCTCTTGCAGTAGCTAAGATACGAGAGTAAATCAAAAAACAAAACGTTATACAAAGATAAGGCTAGAGTTTGCTTTGAATTATAACGTGATATTGTAACTGTTGAACCCCACAGGGTGTTATATATTTTATGGAAAAAACACGTTATAATTGTTACACCCGGTATTTCTAAAAAAATAAGTTTTTATGCGAATAGAGTAGTACACTAACTTTCTGAAAGAGACGACGTGTCATTCAAAAAAAAAATCGTCCAAATCGGATAAGTGGTTTCGACAATAATTAACTTTAAACTTTTGGCTACTTTAGTATATATAACGTCTACTTGTCCACCTTCGTCCAAATTTTTTTGCAGGTGTAGATAATATTGCAATAGGTCTATAGTTTACAACATCCTCCCTACTACCAGATTTGTGAATGGAAGTAACACTTGTTAGCGTCCACTAGTTAGGGAAAATCCTAGATTTTAATATTAAATTAAATATAATAAATAAAGGCTATTTCAACAATTCGTGAAAGGCTTTGTATAAAAAAGACGATATTTGATCTCGACTACATGGTTTTTTTGGTTTGATAGCTAGTAAGGCTTTGTCAACGTCCTCCAATTTAAAGGCAGTGATTGAAAACGGATCTGAAGAGTTTTGATTTACTTGGGAAATAATATTTATTAAATTATAGGTTGACGATGAATTATATACTGAATGAAAGTACTTAAACTTAACAAACTTATTAGGCACGTCATCTGTATTTGATATTTCGACATCACAGTATCTGTGTTTTGTCTCATAATTGCGATTCTCTTTCTTTTTGTTTATGAAATTCCAGAAACTGTTTACATTAACTAATATTTCGTTTTCAATTGATTTTAAATAATTTTGATAAGCTGTCCTAATGTTTCTCTTACAGACCGCTCTCAATCGCTTGAATTCCTTCAGATGGTAATCTCTTTGTTGAACCATATTGGATAACTGTTTGATTTAAAACTCGTAATCTTTGGATTGCTTGCATTTATTACTTCATAAATTTTTGATAAAAAATGCCTACTGCTTTAGTTGGATCTGTATGAGATTGCTTTAGCAAATTATACATTAATTTTCAAATAATCTGCTCTCCTGAAATTATATTTATCTACGGCAGTGTGTAAAATTGCCTTTTAGTTGGCAGTTTTAAGTTTCTAAAACTACTGTTTAATAACATGTTTTCATTAGTTTACGTTGTCAGTAGTAACGTGTTTAAAAGATTTCATTAGGCACGTTGTCAGTAGCAACGTGTTTTAAAATTTTCTAATACGCAAAATTACGACCGATTGCTGGTAATCCTAATTTACATTTAAATCTTTTTTATATTTACCGTGTTTTCTAGATTCTATCGTAGATAAAATATTGTACGATACACATGCCTAAAGCATCTTTAGTCGCTCGCGGGGTATAAAACGCTCGCTCACTCGCGTTTTAACTCTACCCCACTCGTGACTAAAGGGTAACTTTACGCACTTGTATCGTAAATTACTATTATCTACGACAGTGTGTAAAATTGCCTTTCAGTTGGCAGTTTTAAGTTTGTAAAACGACTGTTTAATAACATGTTTTCATTAGTTTACTACGTCAGTGGTAGCGTGTTTAAAAGATTTCATTAGGCACGTTGTCAGTAGCAACGTGTTTTAAAATGTTTAAAACACGCAAAATTACGACCGGTTGCTGGTAATCCTAATTTACATTTTAAAAAAATTATATTTACCGTGTTTTCTAGATTCTATCGTAGATAAAATATTGTACGATACACATGCGTAAAGCATCTTTAGTCGCTCGCGGGGTATAAAACGCTCGCTCAGTCGTGTTTTAACTCTACCCCACTCGTGCCTAAAGATTAGATTTACGCACTTGTATCGTAAATTACTATTTTCTATATTGTTTTTTAGCTGATGACCATCTGTATAATAAATATTCATTATTTTAATAATAATAAAGGACTTTATTGTCACACAAGCAACTTAAAGTATTGACATTATAACAAAAAAAAAACGATTACGAAAAAACTGTGACAGAAGCCTACGTTACGGATAATTTATCAAAAACCCAACAGATAGCGCCAAAGTACGTTGGCCTCAGAATCACAAAAAATATGCAAATGTGGCGGGCCGCGTAGAGACGTCAGTCTCGCACTAATCCAGGAGGCCGTGGTATTTGCCATCTATTGGCAGAAGCGGATTGTCTGCACCTAAAGCTCGGTACTGACTTGAGCATTTTTACGCGCACGAACGTGTGTGCGCGTAAGCGTTCGTGCGCGTAAAAATGCTCAAGTCAGTACGCAGCCATAAAACCGACAAGCGATGGATCGTGTTCGTGCGTGTTGGGCGTACGCACACGCAAATTCGGCCCGCTACCGATTAGAGCAATTTCAAGGTGCGTATACACGAGCGCGCCGAGCCTGCAATGCAAGATGCAACGAACATCTTGCGCGCTCGTATAGACGGGACTTGAAACACGCGCAGCGCCGTTTCTGCAACGACGCTGCACATGTTCGCAGTTACCCGTCTGCTGTCGGTCTTTTGACGCGCCATCAAAGAAACCCCTCGGCGCATTGTGTATCTACGTCTTTTTAGTTGCCCTATGTTAGCTGACGCGCGCAGAGGAAAATTTTGATTTGTTTATGCCTTTTATAGATTATTATTAATATTAAAATGGAGTGGTCGGAAGAGAGTTTATTAAATTTAATTGATATCTATAAAGCGCAACCTGTGTTGTGGAGTCCTACAGACGAAAATTATTTAAAAAAAAACAAAAAAGCCGATGCCTGGAGGGACAGTTCATCCACAATCGGTCGCTCGGACGAAGAGTGCAGGAAAAAAATTATATCCCTGCTATCTTCGTACAGGCGAGAGAAGGCAAGAATAAAAACATCAACGGGCACAGGAACAGGTAAGCCATTCAACAAAGGATAATTTTTTGTTGAAATTCATTTATTTAGTTGGATTTGTTGATGTTTTTAATCATATTAACACGTATTGTTAAAATTGGTTCATGCTGACCAATTTTGGGATACTTTTCAAAGATAATTTAGTTAAATAAATATCTATTCGTAGAAGCAAAGAAAAAGATTCAAACAATTCAAAATAAATTGTACATCGCTACTACTAGCCAAGAAAAGTAAAAATTCGTAATATTAGTACATAATATTTATTAGAATACGACTAAACTATCCTGTACATTTGAAATAAATTTATTTCGTTATTACAGGTACTTCACAAGTATATAAGAGCCGGTGGTTTGCTTTTGAGGCTTTTCGATTTTTGGAGGATCGCGACAAACCAAGGCAGAGATTCGATACGGTAAGAAAAATACAAATTACAATATTAAAAATTATGCATATCTATTTTGCCATTCAACATCGCCTTCCTTAATGCAATAAGTTGCTATTTCATTTCTAATTTCTTCAAATACTACTGCGGATTTTCTGGGTCTTCTTTCTATTGGGAACATGGATGTTATCTCTTTATCATGCCTCCATAAACCCGGCACCAATTCTCCCTCGTTCTCATAGTCCAGTACACCGCGAGGTGTATATACATGGGATGAATATCGTCTCAAATAATTATGCAAATAAACAATTGTTGCCACAACTAACTGAGCCTTCTCAGGTTTTAACAGCATTGGTTTCCTTAAAACTCTAAACACGGAACTGATTATCCCAAAAGCATTTTCAACTACTCTACGCGCTCTACTGAGTCGATAATTGAAAATGCGTTTAGATGATCCCCGTGGATGGTCTCCTGCATAAGGCTTCATTACGTTTTCTGAAAGTGCAAAGGCACTATCAGCTGCAAAAAAATAAGGCACTTTTACTTGTTGTCCAGGCAATTCGGTTGGTGCTGGCAATCCCAGAGTATTATTTTTTAACCTTCGGTAGAGCTCTGTATCTTTGAAGATTCCACCATCGGAAATTCTTCCCTGACATCCAATATCAGCAAATAAAAAGTTATAGTCGCCATCTACTAATGCGAAGAGCACAATACTGAATTGCGACTTGTAATTAAAAAATTCACTACCGGACTTTATTGGTGATTGTATTACAACGTGTTTCCCATCAATAGCACCTGCACAATGGGGAAAATTCCATTCATCTTCAAATATCCTGCATACTTCCATCCACTGTGAAGGGTTTGTGGGATGCTTAAACAAAAATTTAGCCATTAATGGTAATAGGGCTACATTCATGTAATAAACATATACAAGTATTGAAATAAAACAAAAAACCGTATATTTAATCGTAATATCTATTATTTACTCATGTTTCATTGTACTTTATAGGAACCTGATGAGGATGTCGTAACCGAGCAAACGGTTGATGAATCAAGTGTGGTAATACATACAGAAGAAGCAGATAGGGAATTCACCCCTCCAATACCTCCACCAAAAAGGATAAGGAAGCAGCAAAAGCAGAGTGATAGCACAGCACTCCTAGCGAGTGCTGTCAATATTTTAGAGAGTACCGCTGGAAAGTTACATTCTAGTAGTTTGGAAGACCCTGAAACGAAAACTTTCTGCGCTTTTTTAGCGTCCAAGATGATGAATTATTCTGCTGTTACCAAGCGAATGGTACAACATGCGATCTACGATTTACTTATAAAAGCAGATGTGGGAGCATTGGAAACTGCTGCAAGGCGAGAGCAGTTATTTTCGCCTATATCATCATATCCGAGGGCTGTACCTTCCTACACGGCAGCTACGCAACCTCATTCTCATTTTGAAGAATTTCATCCCTCAACTTCATTCGCTTCAACTTCCACGCCACGGTCATCTCCGACAGAGCTTCCAACTATCCCTCCACTTGTCACTACATTTCCTCCTCATACTTCTATATCCCAACATATTCCTTCCATTTCAGCTTTAATACAACATTCTGTCCATACTCCTTCCCCGTCTGATTCATGTGAAAGTCAATATTCTGACGACCTGAACGAGTATATATAATTATTCCTTCCTGTTTTTCCTTTTTTTTTCATGTTGTTTTGATTTAGTACGTAAGTGTTTCAAATAATGAAATATCTTAAATTTCATTTTCCAAACTATGTAGGTCTTAGTGCACTAACAAATAAAGTACGTTCAACCTATTTTTTTTATTTCATACTACTCAAATTTATGAAGTAAATAAAGCACGAATTTAAAAACATTTTGTCTATGTTAGTATTGCAACGAATCTTACCTTAATGTATTCTTTCAAAACTTCGACGATTGCTGAACAAACTTCTGGTATTATTTTTGAAATGGCTTGCTTAGAAATTCGAAACAGATATTGGAGGCTGGTATATGAATCCCCTGTTGCTAAAAATCGCAAAGTCACTGCTAACCTGGAATACAAATTTATACATCATTTACTTTAAATTTTAGTAGACACTTTACTAACCTATCTTGAACTGAAATAGGCTCTCGCATATTCGTAGTAGTTCTTTCAATCATCGGTCCAATTTTCATTAATAACTGTTCAAAACAAGAGGGGCTCATACGAGTAAAATTTTTATATTGACCACTAATTTCTTGACATTTCAAATCACTTAATAACTCAGTGC
The DNA here is from genome assembly GCA_940337035.1 of Agriotes lineatus. Classification (NCBI taxonomy): domain Eukaryota; kingdom Metazoa; phylum Arthropoda; class Insecta; order Coleoptera; family Elateridae; genus Agriotes; species Agriotes lineatus. The sequence continues at coordinate 91,730,738 of OW679201.1, forward strand.
CTGACCGCTGCTTGTATAATTTAGTATTCCACCATCTTCGTCGTCTACGTCTGTTTCGCTTCCTTTTTAAAATATCATATGCCGCACACACTACAACAACACTACTATAAACAAATAAACCTTCCTCGTCTTCCATTTTTCCGTCTTGTTGCTTGAGAGACTGTAATTAAACTACGTAGTTCGCAGATTGCGCGGCCTGGAACGTAAATGCGCGGTGCGCGTTCGTTGGATGTTCGTGGTGACAACAGTTACTCCGCGCATTACATGCAACGTTGCATTGCAGGCTCGGCGCGCTCGTGTATACGCACCTTCACGCACAAACTGTTCGTGCGCGTAAAAATGCTCAAGTCAGTACCTAGCTTAACACTCCAACCTCAACATTGGTTAATACCAGGTCTAATGTTTTGCCTTCATCATTCAAAATACTGTTGTATTGTTTAACATTGATAAAATTTAGAAATTCATTAATTTGTCTCTTTGTTATTTGATTACCACCTGCAAGATCCACATACCTTCCTCTGACCTCGGAGATATTGTAGTCGCCTAAAAATATCAAATTTTTACCGAGAAACTATTCAGTGCTTTCGATAAATTCGTACAGCTCATTATATGCGTTTTTAGCATAGTAAAATACCCAAAGAGAGAGCATGATTAGACTTAAATTTTAATTCTAACAAAATAAATAAAAAGTATAGGTATAAATGGTTTGCGTACTGAAAATATTCAGAAAAATGTTTACCAAACGATGAAAAGAATTTAGTTGGTAATTGAATTTGTTTCAATGCTGTTTATTTTCCTAATACGTAACTGCAGTTGTCAACCATGACATCAGAAATAACCTCTTGAAATTATCTCTTACATGTTTCCACTACAGCTGCCCTATAACTTAATTTTAAATTAATTTTTTTTTTTCAACTAATATGTACTTTAATTTTTGTTGCAGGATGCCAATGTACGAGAGCTAGAAAGTCTAAAGAACAGCATAGGTAAGTACGCAGGAATTTTTCTAATCAATTTCCGGCCGTTTTGCGAATTTCTAGAATTCGGCAGCCGAAAAATCGGAGCGGGTTCGAGTGGCCCGCTTTGGCGCTTTCATTTCACTTTGAGGGATGGACAAATAAAGATATTAAAAATTCCAAATACCACCGGCATTCAAACAATTTTCAATCAAAGCAACACTCGAATCGTCTCGTTTATATTACTTTTTATTTGGGAGCACAATGAGAACCAATTTGGATAATCCGGCCTACGCCGTCTGTTTTAGTGGCGAAGTGTGGGGGTGAACGTACCTCAACACAGAAATAATTGACGGGGCCTCGCTTCACATAGCCTAAAAATCAATTTATTACCCTAATCCTTCTTTTGTGCAGGTAACACGCTGAAAATGATGAAAACGCACTCCTCCGTTTACACCAACGTCAACGGACAAAAGGAGGCCCACTCTGACACGCGAGAGGAAGGTAAGACAATGCCTTTTTAAATATCCCCGTTGCACATTATACCCTTTGTCCAGGAGGGTAAACAGGTCTTTAAATAACTCGTTTGAGAACAGCTCCTCGAGCTATTTTAAAAATGTGGCAATGCCCTGTATTAACAAGGTAAAATGATTGGTTGTTATTTCAGATGAAGTAAAGTACAATGTACGAATCACTAACCTTAGCATAACCTATTCCTACAAGGGTATAGATAAACAATGTACTAGGCAAGACAAAAAAAATGGGACAATTCTTGATAGAGATTATAGCATAACTTGATTAGCTAAAACGATGCTTTGAACAATTACATTTATTATATTCATAGCAACGTCTAAACAATTTGACGGTTAAGTGTCGATTTAAATAAGTTTGCACTTGATGCTTTAGAAATTCAGTGGGAATTCTTTGATAGTATCGCAGATATAAATTATCGCACACAGTGTTTAAACGAGGCAATCCTGTCTTTATTTGACTTGCATGCTCTCCTGTCATTAAAACAAAGCGTAATTATCAGCCATACATCACTGATACGATAAAGGTTATGATTCGGCTAAAGAAAACAGCATATAGAAAAATACTCTAAAACTAAATCAGCCATTGATAGGCAATATTATGTCGATATAGGAAATGATGTAAAAGAATCCATTGCTAGAGAGAAAAAAGCAGACATGCAGTATGTCCTTCAACAAAATAAACATAATTCAAAAATGCTCTGGAAAAATCTTAAAAACTGGGGAATATGCACGAAAGTAAAGAATTATTGCTTACCTAATCATTTAACAGAACCGGATACAATCAATAACTATTTCCTGAATGTTGCTGGACAGTCAGCTGTCGATCTAGATATAGTGACTTATTTTAAAAATAATAGGTTAAGTAATAATAATTTTGAATTGAAAATTGTAACCAATGAAGACATATACCAAAGCATACGTAGTGTTAAATCTCAAGCATATGGAATTGATGACATTAATATTAAAAATGATCGGTATAGTTTTACCATACTGCATTGATGTGTTAAGAAACATTTTTAATTTCTCCATTAGAACAGGCGTTATTCCTGACGTCTGGAAAATTGCAAATGTATTACCTCTCCCAAAAGTAACAAATCCGGATACGATTAATGATTGAAGACCTATATCAATATTACCGGCTTTTTCAAAGATACTGGAGGTGATTGTGGCAAAACACGTGGCAGAATTTTTAGAAACAAATCAACTCTTGCCCCCAATACAGTCGGGCTTTCGGCAGAAGCATAGTACCACGACTCCATTATTAAAAGTGGTTAATGATGTAGCAACTGCTTCCGAGCAATCATCTTCCACAGCCTTAATTTTATTGGATTAATCTAAGGCACTCGATTTAGTTAATTTTAGTTTACTTACAGCTAAGCTATCGTACATTGGTTTCAACGATTCTGCCCTGGCTTGGTTTCATAATTACTTAAATCAACGTAAGCAAAGGGATAAAATAAGCAATGAAGTATATTCGCAGTTAAAGATTACTACTATCGGCGTACCCCAGGGCAGTGTCCTTGGGCCAATACTATTTTCTATTTTTACATTTGACCTTCCAAAAGTAGTTAAACATTATCGATTGCATTTATATGCAGATGACATGCAGTTGTGCAAATATTGTTCTGCTACTGGCGCGAAAGACTATTGATTTATTAAACATAGCCTTAGATAATGTATTCCGATGGTGTACTAGTAACGGCTTAAAAATAAACCCCAATAAAACTGTAGCGATATCTATAGGTTCGCAGAGACATAGAGATGTAATATGTAATTAAATTGTTACGGTTAATGGTACTGCAATTGAATGGATTTCACTCGCAAAACATTTAGGTTTATACAGTGTGGTCCATTAAGTGTGCAACAAATGGGACATTTTTTTATTAGTTGTACAATCAAAATTTAAATACCGCCAAAAGTTAGTGCATGTTCGATAACCATATGAGATGCCCTTAGAATGGCTTCAAGCCAACAATATACAGGGCAGGACAAAAAATATGAAATTTGTTCAAGAATAAAGTTACCTTATTTAAAAAAAAATATAGAAAAATTTTATTGAGAAATGTTATTTAGAATCAAAAGTTATGCTCAAATACAAAGTCACGGCCTCCTATTCGAATTTTTGTTCTTTTTTTTGAAAATTTTGTATTACCCCCATATGATATATATTTTTATTATTCTGATTTTATATGTATTTAAAGTAGCCACAACCACATCCCTTTTAAATAACTTTTAGCAACTTGAAGCGTATTTGTAAAATTTACTTGGATTTATATTTTTTTAGGTAAGCGTCCACTTCATGTTTGTTGCAACGATATTTAACAGAACTTTAGAATTTCGCAAATATTCTTTTTAACAAGGCAAATGCTTTACTAATAATAATTTACATATGAAAAAACTCTTAATAAAATCAGAATAATAAAAATATCTATCATACGGGGATAATACAAAATTTTACAAACAATTATCAAAATTCGAATAGGAGGCCGTGACTTTGTATTTGAGCATAGCTTTTGATCCTAAACAACTTTTCTCAATAAAATTTTACAATATTTTTGAAGTAAGGTGACTTTATTCTTGACCGAATTTCATATTTTTGTCCTGCCCTGTATATTGTTTGACTTGAAGCCATTCTAAGGGCATCTGATATGGTTATCGAACATGCACTAACTTGTGGCCGTATTTAAATTTCGATTGTACAACTAATAAAAAAATGTCCCATTTGTTGCACACTTAATGGACCACACTGTATATGGATCATAAACTGTGCTTTAACGAACACGTTAACAATGTTTATAAAATTACGCTTTATAAATTAAAATCATTGTATCACCTCAAGTTTCAACTTGATGAAGAATTAAAGCAAAAACTTGTTAAATCAATAATATCTCCACACATTGATTATTGCGCTAGGGTGTATTATTACTTCTTGCCAAAGTACATATAATCAACAAAAGCTACAAAAAATTCAAAATGCTTGTATGCGCTTTGTCTGTAACATTCCCTATAGAAGTCATGTAACACCTTATCTCTCCAGAATGGGTAAACCAAACATATCAAGAAGAGTATCATATTTGTACTTAAATTTCTTGTATAAACTATTGGCTTTAAAAAAACCTGAATATTTGTATAATTTATTAATCCGAAGATCCAACGTGCATGATGTAAATGTTAGAATTAATTATTTTACCATACCGCAACACACAACTTCTAAGTATGAAGGATCTTTTTCGTATGTAGCGCCTTCTCTTCTAAATACAGTAATAAATCAATTAGATTTTTCTTATAATCATTTTGTGAGTTATATAAAATCCTTGCCTAACCTAAATAGCATAAAATAATTTTTTATACAAATGTTTACTATATATTGTATTTTGTTTAAATCTTTGAATTGTTAGTATAGAAAATGTAATTATGTTATTATAGTGTGAACACTAAACTAAGTTTATAATGATGAAATGGAAGAACGGTTCGCCGAATTATCACCATTTGTGTATTTTTTTTCTTTATTGCACAATAAATATCTTTATTATTATTATTATTATTATTATTATTATTATTATTATTATATTAAGGCAGGCACATTCACAACAGAACATACTTACCGTCCCATTTTTTGTCTTGCATAGTACAAAGAAAATTTGAATACAAGTAATTTGATATTGAACCTATAGTTCATTCAAACTCAAGATAGAGCAAAATATGCAACCCAAGTTACAAATATCAACAGCCAGTTGATTACTAATTTGATTTTATTAAAATGTAAATCATGGGATGTCTACTGTACGTAGTATAATATACTTAGAGGTTATAGTTTTTGTCAAATTTGCAAAGCTTGGAATTGGAAAATTGTGCAACGTCTACCTAAATGAAATCTGCTGAATGTGATCTGATAATATATTTACCCACTAAAAAATGTTGCAAATGGCCTCCTTAAGCAAAGATTCATATTAAAAACATGACACATTACTTTTGACATTCATAAAGACAGCAACAAGATCATGTCTCTCTGTTCTAAATTTTAATAAAATTATATTAGTAATCAACTTACTGCTGATATTTGAACTTGGGTTGCAGATTTTGCTCTATCTTGAATCTGAATGAACTATACTAACTATAGGATAAAATGTACGGCATGAGAATAGAGACTCAGTTAAATGGGAGAGACTATTTTAAGGGCATTTTTGGACTTTCCTATTTTTCATTTCTAACAGTATCAGATCTGTAAGACATTGTCACAATTAACCGAGGTATGTAAACAAACATAGAGGTAAGACTTTTAACATCTGGCGGGACTGAACGATTCCATATTTTTAAATGTCTATAGACTTAAAAATGTATGTCACTTACTCACTCCATTACTCATCCCTAACCTGACTTCTCACTACATATAGAAGTTTGGCCCGTAGTAATTTTTATTGTAGGCCCTCTGTATTAAATTTTGTGGTAAATTTATTTAGGTACTTTTATGGAAAAATGAAAAAACATCTCTCCCAACAAATTATCCGAACAATACTATTATAAAAATGTAGATGATGAAGAATATTATTTTGTAAACCATTCAGAAACACTCACCTTCAGGTACCAAAAAAAATATAAGCTAAGACATTTAATAAATTTATTGATGAGTTATCGCCAACTATCTAACTGGAACAATTGTTGAAGTAATAATGAATATTTGTGAAGATTCGTTGTAGGAAAAATTATGTGTTGAAATAGATTCAGCCTTTTCCATATTTTTTACAATCAAGTGATACTAATAATAATGATTGCGACTTGCGTCCACAATTTCTAAATTCTAGAAAATTGGACGAATAGATGATTCAACAAAATGAGTTTAAAAATGGGTAATTATACCTAACATCAAATTGATTATATGCAATGAAAGCTCTGGATTCTACTATTAAAACGTTACACATATGTATTTGATGCAACCTCTTAAATGGCGTTAGATTCAAATTTTAAAAAAATATTATTTTTTTGTAAGTTCGTGCGTAGTGTAAAACAGCGCATTGATTATTCTGGAGGATCTTACTCGAAAACGGTTGGAGTTATTAAAATACGCTGCAAATAAATTAGGATATAACTCCTCGGTATGGACCAATAATGAGAACGATTTTGCCAAAGTAAAGGGGATATTCACATTGTCAGTACATGCAATGGTCTGGATGAGCTGCTTACCTAGTATTTTATAGAGCAACTTGCGCGCTTGATATTGAATGCCAACCATCTAAAATTTAAATTCTTACTTCAGTTAAGTAATTTATCTAGTCCTTGTTTACAAGTTATCATTAACTTAAAATTTAATTTTTGTTTTGTATTCTACTTATAACATTTTCATATTTACCATAATGTATATAATTTCACATTTCTTTTCTTGGTTGTTTGTTGTGGGAACCGACATATGTCAATACGCATTTTTATTTATTTATATCTATTTTTTGTATCGCTAATGAACGCAATTCCTTTACGTCTTGCATATATTAATGTCAGATTTTTGATATCGCGATGAGATATTTTTAAAATGGAACTAATTATGATGTTTTGGTGTAACGCCCCAATTTTATTTCAAAAGCACGTTAATGCATTTAGCCCAAACTTTCGGAGCACCTTGTAGCTATATTTTGTGGCTATATTTTGTAGCAAAATAATTCAAGATTATCGCGGCAAGCGTTCTCATTCAGAGATAAACACCGGCAACAGTTTCGTGTCGAGGCTTTTTTCCCGCATTTCGATCCGAGTAGGCAATTAAAACAACAGAATAACTCGAATAGTATTGATTTTCGTAGAGGCCGTTCTTGTTTTTCAAGCAAGCGATTTGCTTGCAGTATTGTTTCGCGGGCGCGCTTTCAGCATTGGCTGGATTGCTCTGCGCCTTTCGATTATCGAAATGCGCTGCGATGCGTCTTCTGTAATAATTAGGCCGAGAATATTGTAAGCCAGCAGCTAAGGGCTTACGAAGGCTAAAATTCAGCAACCTTGAGCTATTGTTTTGGCTCTTCCTTAAGCTAACCAATTTTCCGATTTCGGGTCTGTGCGTCGTCAGGAAATCCAGTTATGTGCTGCTTCCTTTTGATGCTAGCTTTTTTGAGTGGCGACCTTGAGATTTTGAGATGCAGTCAAGTTTTCCTTGAGTCGTCATGGATAAATACGACGAACAGGACTCTCCTGCCGATTGCTGGAATTCATCATTAATTAATTGTAAGTACATACCCCTATCAGCATCTGTTTTTAAACGATAAAGGCATTATGCCGCAAACTTATGTCAGTTCCTACTAAGATCTTAGCAACTCAAACTGAGCTTGTCAAATTACAACCCTAATGGAGTTAGGTTGCACAATATCCTCACTGAATTCCAATTGCAAATATTAGCTCCAGACCAATGGACACGCTACCCATATCGCCAGGACCACCTCCCAGACATTCTAGACATTGGCGTACAGAAGAATTTTGCCATACTTATACATCAAAACGTTCTGACAGAACTCGATTCGGATCATCTGCCTGTTGTTCTGACCTTTACACACTCCCCACAGCCGATCAACTATACACCTAAGCTTATTAATGGTGCTGTTGATTGGGAAATGTTCCAAGAATATCTAAATGACAGCCTAAAACCAACAAATCTGCCTTACACAAGAGAAAATGTGGATCTATGTGTAGACTTACTAACCAAAAAGGTTACGGTTGCAGTACAAAATTCCATAACACAAAGTCACAAAAGAATAAACCACACACAACACTGTAAGCTCCCGCAATATATATTGGACCTAATTAAACAGAAAAACACTATAAGAAGAAGATGGCAGCGCAATCGACAACCAGATCTTAAACTGCAACTAAACGGCTTGATACACCAAGTAAAGTGGGAAGTTGACAACTTTCGGTTAAACAACTACAAAAAATATATAGAAATGCTAGAGCCAAATGACCCAACCATGTGGCGTGCTACTAAGAAGATTATGAGCCTACAAACAGTTATTCCAACCATTAAACACAACAATGTTAACTACTGCAGTGACAATGAAAAATGTGAAGTGATGGCAAATCATCTCCAGGAAACCTTCATGCTAAACATTGAGCAAGAAAATTTGGAATTCACAAATAACATACACGAACTAATTGAGAATCGACTACCTCTGCCAACTGAGGATATCTCAACAACCACTCCCCAGGAGATAGAAAAATTCATTAAACAACTTCCAAATAAAAAATCTCCTGGCAGTGATCTTATACCTAACATAATACTAAAAAAGTTAACCCCTAAAGCCCTGACGTTTTTAACAACGATCTTCAATATATGCTTGGCAATCGGTTATTTTCCTACTGCATGGAAACATGCTGAGATTTTAGTATTTCCAAAGGCAGGGAAAAATCATAGTGATCCTGCCAACTATAGACCTATTAGCTTGCTATGCACCCTATCTAAAATCCTCGAAAAAATTATCTATGCTCGACTCCAATCATATCTTGACTCACATCCTATTATTCCTATGTTCCAATTTGGCTTCCGCCCTAAACACTCTACGACACATCAACTTCTAAGACTCAATGAAATAATAGTCAAAGGCTACGAGAGTAAGCTGCATACTACGATTGCTTTCCTCGATGTAGCACAAGCTTTTGATAAGGTGTGGCAAAGGGGTCTTATCTACAAAATGGTTAATTTAAACTTTCCAGAATATTTAACAAATATTATCATGTCATTTATGGATAGTAGAACCTTTGTTGTGAAAATTAACAACTCGAGATCAGAAAAGAAGAAAATAAGTGCAGGTGTTCCTCAGGGATCCGTTTTGGGACCTTTATTATTCAATATTTTTGTTTACGATATACCCACTCCCAATAACTCATGTGTGATTATGTACGCTGACGACACCTCGGTTATAACCCAGCACAACGATATCAATATTGCTTCCCAAACCCTCCAAGATGCAGTTGGTACACTATCCAAATGGTTCGCTAAGTGGAACATCAAGCTAAATGCTTCTAAATGTGAAACCAAAATATTCACCCTAAGAAGACCTACTAATCCAGCACCGATAATTATAAATGGTAGGCAGATAACATGGAACCCAAACGACTCGGCAGTTAAGTATCTTGGGCTGTACCTAGATCGTCAATTAAGATGGCGGTATCACATAAATAAAAAGCTGAATGACACATATGCAAAACTAATGACACTCTATCCAATCTTGAATAAAAAGTCCCCCCTTCGAATTGAATGTGCTATGACGATATACAAATCCAACTCTCACATACGCGTGCGCTGTATGGGGAACAGCAAGCGACACAAACATAAGGAAAATTCAAACTTTTCAAAATAAAGTTTTGCGGATTGCCACCAATGCTGAATGGTTTGTACGCAATGAACAACTGCATCAAGAACTGAGCATAACCTCAATCAAAAACTATATTCGCGAAACGTCCAAAAAAGTACTGGAAAATATCAATGAATGTCCAGGGTCACAACACTACGGGATTGGTCAACGCTCTCTTCAAACTCGTCTTAAACCTAGACTTCCTCAAGACATCTTTCTCTCCAGTGATTCAGACGATTAATATCTAGTGATGTTCTTTAATTCATAGTGTATAACATGCAAAACTCTTAACTTTAAGAATTAATATTCTAGTGTTAAAAAATCATAATAACTGTACTGTGAATAGCCTAGTGTGCTTAACCGGTAGTACTAAATAAATAAAAAAAAGAAAAAGCTTGTCAAATCAATCTTTTGGCTCAATTGTTTATTACCACTAGGGTCAATTGCGATTGCACAGATGTTAGCCAGAAGTTGTAATTTAAGCTATAACTGGCGAGTTTGGAAATGCCAATTTCAAACAAAGTTTTTAACATGTTATGTTGTCTGTTTTGTCCCAATATACATGTGTGTGTAAGTTGGGTGACGCCAACCTTGCCTTAATTGTTTTGAATACTAAATATTTTTTTGACTGTTAGTGTTTGTATTTGTGGTTGTTCGCTTTACTACATTTAGATTGAGATATGCGGCGAAGCTTACAAGATAGGTGTTGATTTATTTTGCTATCTAGGTTTGTTTAATTTGTTGTAAGTAACGACATGGCGCCCAATTATTTTATTAATCTACTGTTCAATTGTCAAAGAGCGAAGCATTTCTTAGCCTGATCCTTACACCACCCCATATTCTGCCAAGAGTTAAAAGAGCTAGCCGAGGCTTTGTCCACCGCTTCAATCACAAACCGCACGCTGGCTGTTAGCGAAACCTGGCTAGATAGTCAAATCATGATTTTATTGATATCCGGTGGTTCTAATGTAATACGACAAGATCCTGCTGAAAGAGGCGGTGGTGTATCCATTTATTTAAAAAAATTAGCACTTGCTGTGGGGGTTGTATATAAACCACCCAATCACAATTATAAATTGTTCTGTGGTATATTTGAGCAGTCACGCACTCAGTTATTTCTCGCTATCAACAATTTCATTTGTTTTGAGGACTTGAATATCAATATCATGGCATCTACTTCACCTGATTCTATATACCATACCAATAATGTGAAATATTTGGGTCTTACACAACTTGTCAAGGAACCAATCACTTTTAGATCACATTATTGTATGTAATACTAATATTGTTATGAACTCAGGTCTTATTGGGCTACTATTTTCTGATCATGAAACTATTTTTTATAAGTTATGAATAAAGTAAGACAAAACAGCGTGTATTATAAAACTACTAGATCTTATAAAAACTTCAATATGAACGAGTTTCTTAATGATGTTGCAAGAATTGCGTGGAAAAACATATTTTATATTGATGTGGATTCAATCATTTCTTTTCCTGATAAGAATATTACATTGACAAGTATGCTCCTATTGAAACCTTCACAAATTTTAATAAAGTTAGTTCTTGGTTAAGTGAAAATACAAATTTTCTAATGAAACTTAGAGACAAACAGGTGGAAGTAAATGGAAGACTATTTTATTGACAGCATCCCTACTATCCATGGTAATAATGCTGATGTTTCCAACTTTATACTAATAAACCTAGTGTTACTTCTAAATTTAAATTTATCCCAGTAGATATATCCACGGTTGCAAAATTTATTAGTGAAGTTAAAACTAACGCTGCTGAGTATGATAACATTAATATTAAGATTATAAAGCTTTTCTGTCCTACTATTTTGACGTAGTTAACACAATATAATGAATTGTTTTTATCTAATAATTCTTTTCAAAAACTATGGAAAAGGGCAGTTACCATTCCCATACCAAAAAGCTATAATCCTAAAATATACAAAGACTTACGGCCTATAAGCATCTTTCCAGTTTTCTCAAAAAATTTGTGGAATATTGCAAGCGAATGTGCTATTCCCACATACCCTACAGAGCACTTCTTGTGTCCGTGCGTCCCGGCTGCCTTAAATAGAACCTTAGAATAGAAATAATGATTAATTCCCAGGGCTCCATTAACTGTACACAGTACACACAACACTCACACCACAACACAGATGCGCATGCGCAGCTCCATATCTTTCACATAAGAGGGCAGCAAGTGGGGGAGGGGCACCCTGCAATCTTTTATTCATTACTAAATATTTAACGTGAAATTAACGTGAAACGTGAATCACACCTCGGAAAGTTTCACTCACGTTCACGTCACTATTTTCAAATATTAGTCTCGTTCACAACGGATCCCGGCGTGACTAGGCGTGACCGGACTGTGTTCGCGTCATATGCCCATCCCTACTCACGCCTTTCATAGCGTCGTTAAGGCTTGTAAGGTGCATATGTACGCTAACGACACGCATTTATAATACTCATTCGAGTCTGAAAGAGTTTTACAAGCGTTAAATGATATACAAGCTGATTTAGATTCTATTTTCAAAATTTCATTCCAACACAGTTTACTCCGTAATCCTCTCAAATCGCTAGTCGTACTCTTCGGTATCAAACAAAAGTCTAGGATTTAAAGACTATAGTAAGTTTAAATATTGATAATCAAGTAATTCCAATTAGAGAAGAATAAAAAAACCTGGGAATAAAGCTGAATAATAGCTTTACATATAATTCTTTTCTGAACAAACATATTAAGCGTGCTTACCTAAATTTAAAGTTAATATATCCGCATCGGCATTATCTTTCACAAAATCTTCAAGCTCAGTTGCGTGCCTCTTTAGTTTTAAATCATTTTAATTATTATTCGTAAATTTACGGTTCTTGTATTACCACAGATACTTCTTCCAGAATTCAAAGGGTGCACACGTTCAATTTTTTGCATTAAAAATATAACCGCGTTTTGCATAAATTAAAAGACATACAGTGGCTTAACATGGAAAACACGAAATTATTATAGAAAAACAGCCAATATACTTGTATAATAAAATAACCTTTCGTAGGGATGTGCATAATTTGAATTTGCTTTTTAAAGGTGGAATAACACCGCCAATTCACCCAACTACAATGTCGAAAGATTGTTTTTCGTATAATATCTTGGATTGTTTAAAAGTAAATTTCGCCAGGTTTCGCTTGATAGTCAGTTTACTAATTTACTTTGTTCTTCACACTATTTATTTTCTTTAATGCATCGATGTTGATTAGCCGGTTCCTGCAATAGCTCATTTTTCATTTTTCTATGTATACATATGATTAATGTCATTGTGCTACTGTGTTGTTCCTGCGTCTTTATAGTACACTAATTGCTTTCAGGATTTCGGTGGACGATCAGAAACTGCTTTGCAGTAACTGAACTGGATCCCTGTGATCACTTACTATTACAATTATTTTTGATTTCTTTGGATAATTAAATTATGTTAGTGGTATAATTGAATATGCGGAAATAAAAAATATATATTATATTAAATATTTATAAAGAAGTAGTTTACGGAAGTAATACGAGCAGACAGAATTAATTTGATTAAAGGCGCTTGAAATCGATAAAGTGAAGCATATAAAAACCTAACTAAAATAAGCAACACTTACACTCAAGAAAAACTAGTCAGTAAAATAAACCACCGATTTTATTTCGCGACGAAGTGTCATCGACTGTACGCAATCGCGTATTTCTATTTATCGCATTCACAAGCAAGCACTTCGCTCAACCGCTAGCGCGCGTATATGAGCGAGAGTAAACCTTTACTATTCTAAACAAGCAATGGAAAATATAGCATATTTTCGCAAAATATACAAACAAGTAAAATTGGGAAACAACTAGTGGTTGTTTGCTAATCACAAATTACAGAATTTTAAAATCTACAGTAAGTAATCTCTGTCAACATAATTCAACAAGCTACCCAATTGCAATCGTAGCCAGAAACGCAAGAGCTGCTGTTCAAGGTACACAAAAACTTAATCATAATGCGTGTGATCTGCACTAGCTGACCATGTACGTCGAAAGCAGAAGGAGTTGCAAACGGGTCAGTGGCTACCAGGTGGTAGGGTTTTCCCTAACCGTGTGATGTGCAATCAAACAACTGGAGAAGCCATGAGCAGCTCCATCAGCATTCAAAGATTTGCGAAGGGTTATGGGCGATAATGTGAAGTGTATCGGGGTTACTCTGCACAAATCCTAAAATAAATTCAATAAAATATCAAACCACATAAAGGTAAAGCCATAACGGTTGCATACCTAACCATTTTATGTGGCCAAAATGTGAATTTACTTCCAAAATACCGGCAAATCTTAATTGAATCATATTGGGTGCAGCAATTTACCAAAGGATTACACCACATATGGTGATTTTCGGGTTAAATCTGCTTCCTAAAAGTTCACCTAGAAAATCCTTCAAAATGGGTCTTATCGCATGGAAACTAAAATTAAGACTCCAAAATTTCCAAAATAAGAACCATAAACACTTTTACTTTCTAAATTGACTGCAAACATTTTTCAAAAAAGGTGAGCCAGTTGTAAATAAAAAAATATCAAAACTATGTAAACAATCAAATCCAGTTCCGAAAATTCAACAAACCAAATTAGATGCTTAGGTAACCCAAAAACGCTGCCACAATGTATTAAAATATAGAAATCGTTTTTAGACACCTAAGAAACGAAATAATTTAAGAATAGCGAATTAGTATATTAAAATGCAAGTTGCAGAAGGCATCTTTTCAAGCACGAATTGGAAATTCCGAAACCAGCCGCATAGCGGCGAGTTGAGGAATAAATGAGTGCTTGAAGGACCTTCTGCAACGAGTGTTTTATACTATTTTTTTATTTTGCCGCTTTATACCATTCTATAAATTAAAAAATAAAAATGTTTTCTATTTTGCGTTGAGAATAACTCCATTCTAGCACCCAAATGACGTAATTTCATAGCGACTTATTCTAACACTCAAATGACGTCATTTGGTTGCTAGAATGGAGTTATTCTAAACGCAAAATAGAACAACAACATTTCAACACCACATATGGAAACGATATACCTGGAAAATGCTGGGGGACATACGAAAGTATGAAATGGATTATGTGCTAGTTGGACAAAGGTTTCGGAATCAAGTCACTCAAGTCAAAGAATTTAGCAGCTACCCTGAAGCAGATTCTGACACGGATCAGAATTTAGCCGTAATGAAATGGAAGCTAACTCTAAAAAAGAAGAAAAATTAAATAGGAAACTAAAACATTCAAACAAGATGGAACAGCTTTAAGCAGGGAGTAACGATCGCAGCAAGTGATACTCTACAACTGCAGAATCTAATCAAACGCAAACTTTGGATCACCAAGGAAATACTAGAGCCAATCGAATAAAGGAGGAAATATAAGAACTCGACCACAGAGGAAGGACAACAGAATTATAGACAGCTAAGGAATAGAATTAACAGGAAATTCAGGTTGTTAAAGGGTGACTACATAACACAACAACGCAAAGAGATACAAAACGACATAAACACACAAAGACAGGAAAAGACATACCGAAAACAAAAAAAAATTTTCAAAAATGGTAGACCTAACACACAGGAAATAGAAATAAGACGGAAAGATCTTAATAGAAATTCAAGAATTTACATATATAGTCAGCACAATAACAACACATAGAGGATGTGAGAAAGAAATAAAAAACAGAATTTTACAAGCCAAGAGAAGTTTTTGTGCAAAAAGAAGCTTACTTACGTCAAATGCGTTATCGATTCCAACGTAAAACTAATTTCTACAAACCTATATTTGGAGATTGTTACTATATGGACGTGAAACATGGACTGCAGCAAAACCAAGAAAAATAAACTAAAAGTGATCGAAATATGCTGATATTGAAGCTTACTGAAAGTAAGTTGGGTAGATAGGGTGAAAAATCACGAAGTTTTGAGAAGAGCAAATGAAGATTGCCAGTTGTGGAGGCAGATACAAAAAAAGAGACTCCCCAATAGGTCATGAATGTATTACGAGCAAATTGCAATTTTTAAAGCCATAATAGAAGGTCGTACGTATACAAGTAAAAAAAATGCGAAAGGAAGGCTGCCAGTAAAATGCATAAAACAAATCATGAAAGACCCTGGAAGTACATTGTACCAAATAATGAAAAGAAAAAGTGTCTGTAGGGAGGAAAGGAAATCAGCTAGCAGGTTAAATATTGAAGACGAAGAATAACTAGAAGAAGAAGAAACGGAAGACGAAGAGTTTGGGATAGCTCCCAAGACAGAACCCCTACCATAAGAATGGCGCCCCCAAGATCAGGCATCAATTCTGCTGGTAATTGGAAAATGAGCAAATAGTGGACCCATAAGAAAAGACAGCATCTTCACAATCATCAACATCAGTTTCAAGTCACAACGACAAGGCTAACTTGGCCAAACATAATGCTCAAAACAAAAGCACTAAAAGCCTATAAATATATTACAACGTGACGTACAAACCAAACCAATCCAACCCCCAGAAAAAAGAAAACAATACTCTGAAAACAAGAAATCCCAGAAAATTAACTAGAGAAAAGGCAAGGGTTGCGGAATTAGGGCAATACCATGCAAAAGTACCTACAGGGCACTGAAGAAAGTTGGAAAACAACAGAGCTAATCATCTTAACCAAATTAGTGGATTCGATTAGTGACCCACTCTACATAACACCCTTGTAGCAAGCTCCTGCATTGCTGTATATGGATGCCTACCCCTTTTCAGTTCTACAATATTGTTCTTGATAAATAGAAAAGTTGTGGCATCGCTGTTCTGGGTTACAATCGATACATTACTTCTATTATTTTGTCAATAGTAAGATTTCTACTTTCTGTCATAATAAATTATTATAATCTCCCATAGTAAAGTTACTGTTTAAATTATATAACATTATGTAAAAATACTGATCAAAACGGTAATGCTGTTTATTTATTTATGTAATTAGCACTCAGCCAACAGCCGTTAGGCCAATTATAGGCGTCGCTGTGCAGTTATGAGGACTTCCAACCCCACTAACGACTGTCATGATGTTGTATGACCGCCGGGACCAACTTTTTTTCGTGATAGCCGTACCACGAGGCGCCGAGAGATGCAGCCGTGGAACTCCCATCCAAGTTCTGACCAGAGACAGCGTTGCTTAACTCTGCTGATCGAACGTGGACGGTTGTTCAAGCTACACCACTCGGGACCCATTTGTTGAACAAACATACAAATTCAGGTATTCATTACCTTTCTAATAAATGGAACAACAATTTTTTTTCAACTTATTTACGAAAATAAATCGAGCCACCTAGAATTCGATAGAAGAAACGGAAAATAATATTTTTCAGTGGGAATGCGTGTTAAAGGCTAAATCGATATTTACGACAAAAAAAAACAGGCCGCATATAGCGGCTGATTTAATTGGTAAATTCAAAAAGGCTACTTGATACACATGCAAAATTCGCCCTAACTACGCTACAACAGTCCCTGCAACAGGATGTTGACGAACTACTCGTCAGGAGGGAAGGTTCAATTCAGTAAAACGGGCGATATGCTGTTGAATTAGTTATTGATTGTTGGAAATACAAAAGGGGCTGGGGGAGCACATACTTATCTAGAAGTCGTTTAAAAACCGCTCCTTGGAAATCTGAAATGAGGAACAATAATTTGATTTGGAGACAGCTGTGTGCCACGTCCAAGCTCGTTAATCCTACAAACCTACTTTGATATTGATTTCCTGTAGGCCGCTAGCACTCCTTGCACAAATAAAACATAAAAACATACAATGATATGTCGCATGCAACCACCCTAAAAGAAAAACAAACATTAAGTTAATCTAATTATATTTCATTTAAATAAAACCATACATAATAAACATAAAGTAAACAGTAAGAAAAAAGGTTATTCGTACATCTATTCATTCTATGGAGGGGGGTTTATATACTGCTACAAGATAAGAGTTAATGACTCCCAAACATTTGAAAGTGAGTTACTCGAACAGAACTAAAATTGAGAACAGGCTACCTAATCACATAATATTTTTTCGAACAGTGCCACTGGCTGCTTATTTAATCTCAACACCGTAAACTATAGCACTAAAATTAGCGAACTACATTGCAACACCTTAGTTAGAATCCTGGCGGGCCATTACTGGGTAATGGACGCACGTGCCTGTCCGTCGCACACCAAAAGCACTTTTATTGGCTGACCTGTTGATCGAGGCGGGCGCTGATTAATATGGCGTAAAGATGAGACCTCCGCAAATAGATTCAACAAGGTTGAGGTGATTTCTCGAAAGGGATGAGGGTTTCAAATACTTAAAAATGAGAAATAAAAGATATTGGCACTGCGTCGACGATTTGGCCACTATCGCCTTCCTACGGAGGTTCTCACCCCTACACCAAAAACAATATCACTCCACCTAACAAGCGGCAACTACTGTTAACTTCGATAGGCTTCAAGGAACTGTCGAAAAATAATAAAACTCTCATCACTACTACTAAAACTGGACCTGAGATCCCGGTACAAAGAATTTTAGTGTGTCCTCAACAGCTCGAAAGCTGCCGGGAGCTGTACACAGTAATACGTTTGTGCCCTTCGAGTGCGTTCTCAAAAGTGATTTAGGAGCCTGCTAAAATAGTGCATGCCGGGTATCTGTAGTCATCTCTCTCCTCCGCATGTGCGTTGCGCTCGTTGCCAAAAATTGCACAACATTTTGCAATGAACTAGACGCTTACAGCGGCACGTATGTCTCGGTCAGCGTGACAGCCTGGTGACGAAAAAACTGACGTCATAGGATAAATCATTAATTTCAAAACATGAAAAGAAGGGACCTCTATTGTTTAGCGGCCAAAACAAGTAAGTACTGCTTGCGCTGAATAGGAACGTTAAAATAAAGCTCACATTTGCAGAACCCTGCGATCGTATTATACAAAAGCAGACGATGTCGCTAGTTATTTCATAAATAGGATAGATTTGCAAAGAGCGCCAAAATTTAAAAATTTTCCTAATACGCCTTCTTTTATCTTTATGTGATATAAGAAAATAGTATCAATTTCTGAAATTTGAAAACATATAAAATAAAAATTCAATTCGAATATCGAATACAAAATGTTCTTTTTTTAACTGTCCAGTCCAGCAATTCTCAAATAGTGGGTTGAATTTTGTATTATAATGGAACCATAGAGGAATAAAAAAGAGAATGTTAAAAATTTTAAATATACTGACTTATTTTATATTGTACGTTTCACCAAATCAATATACGTATAACACTTAATATAAAGTAATTTATTCGTATTTAACTTTAGTTACAATATTCATTGTTAAGTGTAATATACTAATAATTGTTTGTTCAGTTTTGCACTAATGTGTTATTTTAGCTGCTATAAGTACCAAACTGATGTACAACCAGAAAAATAACAAATGGTTATTGTATACAGCTGTGTGTAATGGAGTCTGATTAAATTTTTAAAATGTGGTGTTATTTTGATAGGAATATTCGTTAATTGTCATATTGTTCATTATATACAGTGCGTCCCAATTTAGCCTTTAACATATAAATATCTTCCTTATTCCTAGGTATATTAAATGAATTGTTTTTAGCTAAAATTCAGCTTCAGAGAACTCTAGATCGTTTCTGCCTGATCAATTAAATTATATTTCTTTGAAACTTACATATTTTATGTTAAATCTTTGAGAAAATCTTGAACAGCCCAGATATAAATGTTTGTTGCAATAAGACGATTTTTTAAATAATTGTTGTTGAAACATGGTCAAAACGTAAAATGACCATAACAATAAAATGTAAAATTTTATTTTAAAACCTTTTCATGTTAAAACTAACATATTGTCAAAAATCAGTGAACAGTCTTTAAAAATTAGCAAAGCCGATGCAGAATACTTAGGTATATACGTTGCTAGGCAATTTGATCTGAGACAAGGATTATTAAGATTTGAAGTTCTATTTTTGTTAGTCTTAATACATTTTAGTAGTAAAAGTGTCTTTAATTTTTCTTTGTGAGAAAAGTTGTTAAATGTTTGGTTTTCTTTCTCTTGTTACATATTTTATTTCCAGGAATATGCACGGATCTTTTACAAAAACTTCGACAGAAAACACAATTTAACTAGCTGCCATACGTCCAGACACAAAAAAGCTTTTAAATGAACCGAACAAATAAACAAAACCAAGACGAACAGAACTCAAAAAGTTTCACTTTATGACTTTTTAACTGGAAAAGTTTAAATAAGTTGTGTATCACATTCGGCTGACAGCCAGCCTCACAATTCGAGAAATAGAAAACTTTCCTCCAGCTGCAATATCCCACTATTAAAAGGGAAAAGCGGTTAAGCATTTTTTTAGCAAGAAGTCCGAAATAAAGTTTATAGATGCGGCTCTTGGAAATGAACTGACGTCACAAGGTGCCCCAGTGATTGATGGATATTGAAAAGCGCTGAATGGAATTTCATCACACGCTTTCTAATGGCAATATTTGCTTAAATCTACCTAAAAGCTCGCTTTTGTGCTTTCAAAACGATTCCACCTTTTTTCGGTCATTCAGATAGAGTTCACTGATAATAGCGCCGTTTTCCGTAATAAAATCTTGTTGTCCTATGTTTTCTACCTGACATCTATAACCTGCTTCATTAATATTTAATACTTCTTAGACTTAAGTTATTAACTTCGCAACTTTTTGTGTTATTACGTTATTACGTCAATTTTGATTTAATTTTATATGAAAGCTATCTGTCCTTATAAAAATAACCCTTTGTATGCAACAACAACAAAATGATATTTAAAGTCATCATATTTTCAGATAAATACAAGGCCTGTGATCGTAGAAATGAGAGCGAAAGTTCATAAACCGAAACATAGCAGTTGAATAAGAGGAAACTGTAAAATTTCATTTTCAGTTTTTAAAATCGCCATAAAAGAGCATTTTCCCGTTCCTTCAAAGGCTATTTTTCAAAAACAGGTTTATAGGCCTAATAGCTAAGTAACATTATGTGCGCCTACAGTGCTACACAGTTCATAACTAACCTAAATAATTTTTCTATTGAACCTAATTGCAGGAAAAATGCCCATGTAATCACTGGTATTTCAGTTTTCGGTGGATTTTATTCCCACATCAGCTCTAATCTAGGCTTCCTCTTTTAGACGTTATTAGTTTTCTATTTTTATTGTAAGTTAGGTTTGATAACTCGCAATTATGAACTGCTTACAGTTATTAAGATACGAGTTTCAAGAACAACGAACAAATTATACTGCTGTTATATATGCATCTTTAAAATTAATTAAAAAAATTGATAGTTATACTGGATTTTTTTAATGAACGTATTAAATATTCTATCCCAACTTATTCTGAAATTTTGATTAGATGCTATTAGTTAGCTCGGAAAACTCATAAAATTAGTATAAATTTCCTCTTCGCTAATTGCGCATAAACTTAATATCTAAAAAATAAAAATTAAAATTAAAAAGTCATAAGTTTTATTAAAACCCTTTGCAATGTCTGCCTTAAAATAGACTCTCAATACCCCTACCAAATATGATTATTTAAAGGAGGTCCTGCATGTCCTAAAAATCTGAGATTTCTTGGCACAGCAACGCGAGAGGCTTCACTTGAAATATATTTTATTTCTTACTGTGTTATATTTTTGTGTTCGCGAGACTGATTTTGATCCAGAAAATAAAACTTAACAATATGAGGTGCCGTAATATTTATTACTGTGCACACCTAGTATCATTACTAGTTGCCAGTTGCTGTCATAATTTTACTATTTTGACTAAGAGGGTCATATTATCTTCCAGCAAGGTATGGAGTAAATCTTCGTTCGATAAAGTAAACCGTTGTATGCCATACCTCCGATGAACAATAAATCTTCACGGTATGAGTTTTAGAATTTCAGACGAGGTCGCGATAGGGGCCTCGTCTGAAATTTCATACTCATTCGTAAAACTTTATTTGTAGAACGCAAATAGTTGTAATTGTGTTTCTTCAAAGATAATCAATCTTTTTCAAATTTTGCATATTAGTACTTCAAAACATTTCTAGCAACGTTGCTTAGTAAACTTTTGCCATAACTTTAGTAATTATAGTACTTTATATGAAACCGAAGAAGTTATTGCTGAGTTATTAAGGAGTACTTGATTTCAACTGAATTGAAATTATGGGCAACATAACTTTCAGGGCAAGCAGGAACGATCTCCCAATTACGAAACTACAATTCCAACATTTTTGGGTATTCATACGCATGTTAAACCCAATTGAGGAGCACGCTGTATATGCTGAATTTGGAATAATATTGTCAAAAATAACGATTGGCAATGCTTGCATAAGATCCCGTATTGCTTCATATTTGCTGATTTGATCAGAAAAAGTCTCTAAGTCCGCACTCTGAAAATTAAGGATTTACGTCACACAATGCAGCTAATTGTATTGCTGCGTCTAAAATGTTAACAAAGGTTTTATCTGACCGTAACCAAGACACTTTTGACAAGAAGATATGAAAGCAATGGCAATTTTTAAATTTTTTGTTATTGATTGTAACGATTTAGGTATTGCATTGGTAATGGTAAGACTTGAAATCCAAGACGTTAATAATAAGTAAAATTAAAATTTAAGACAAAATTCCGCTTTCTAAAGATTTCAATTTAACAGATAAAACGATTTCTTCATTTATACAACGCATTATAAATTTACTGCAACTTTTTTTATATCGTTTAACCTTCATCTTCTGCTTGAGTATTGAGGGTCTGAGAATCTTTTTACTGTTTAATGTTGTATAATCGTGTTTATTTCATTTTGGAACCATAATCTTGTTTATTGGCCTTCGGTAGACGGCGTAAAATAGCCCTAGGGCCTAGAAAGTTGCTAAGCAGTATAACAAGCACCAACAATGTAGTATAGCAACACCAACAATCTGCATAGAAACCATAGCACACCAGAAATGCACAGAGCCAGCACAACGACGACGCAGTAGTCTGTAGCCAAAATACTGATTCCTTGAATTTTTTCCATTTTGAGGACTAAAATGAAATAAAACGTTGTACCGGGTGGCCATAAATAATATCTGATATCACATTACCTTTGGAATCAACACCGCTTTATTAAAGTGGTGAATCCAACTAAACTAAATGTCACTAATGTCATCACAACTAAAATTACTATATGTCAAAAATTATTACAGATTGCAATAAGTAATGGAGTTAGAACAGGAGATTTTTCTAATCGAGTCGTAGGCTAAACTGTAGAATCCGGGGCTCATTCCCCTCCTCTTATTGTATTTTATTACATTACATAGGTACCAATACTTATTGTAATTGAAATATAATACTAACCCAACATTTATAAGTAGTTAATTCCATGGCTACCGGGATCTCAGATATTTATGGCCACCCGGTATGTACCACGTGCTTAATCAATATATTATAGCACGAGGGAATGTTTAAAGCTCGACGCGAAGCGGAGAGCTTTAAATTTCCCGCCCTTAATACATAAATAACTATTTTGTTAGCCCGTTGGTTTGTTTCATTTGTATAATTACCTTTTTCCCAATCGAGGTTACGAGTACTCAATCTAAAAAAGTTTCGGAAGTTGACCCAATGTTGCTTGAAACACTGAAAAGATATACTCCAACATTCTACTCAAAGTGATTTCAAATACATACACATAAGACAAGTGAGCAAATAGGATTACACATAAAATAAAAGTCGATTGCTAAACCAAGCTGTGTTAATTAATAATATAAAACTACGAGCGTTACGCTAGTTGCTACGCGCATTTATCAGTCAACCAAAACTAGAACAACTACCGGGTGTCTTAAAATGAATTACATCTAGTATATTTTGAATTTCCCATAATGCAATCTAAAATTTAACTTGAAATTGGCAAGACTGTAACACTTAGCTATAGAGAATCGTTAGCTCCCCTTTATGTTTCATCAATCTATTGGCTCTTCAAAAACTTACTGAACAAATAATAAATAACGAAGCTTGTATCTTGAACCTTACCGAATTTTTTATACATATGTAATCCCATTTAATATTTGAAGTATTCAATATACGTTTTGTCATATTTCGTGTTTGTTTTCTTATGCCCCGTTAAGAATTGTACAGCAATTAGTCGACAGAGCAACAATATCACCACAGGTAAATCCTAACTGCGACCGCTGTCGTATACCTCGACCCAAAGTATCGCTTGTCCCCTATCTCGGATTCTAGAGGATCAAACGTGAATCCAAATACAGAATTTATGGCGCCAGACAACCTAATTTCTAAGCTCTTTTATAGTGTCAACGTATCGTTCAGAAAACTCTCCCTACTGTCTCGACTGATCCACCAGCCGGGATAACTTTATGCAGGGCTAAACATATACGTGTTGGGAAATGTAACCATTAAAGGTAATCGTACATCAGATTTACCATGCCCTTGATGGGCTTATTAATGAGTTAAAGTAGAGTAACCAACTGCTGCCCTCCTGAGGGACTACTTGATCCATTTAACTCTCTACATGTGGCTTTAGTCTTTTAAGAAATATGCATGACTGAACTTTGCAGTTAGTTAACAGACATATTCCTTTGTAATTGGCATACACAGCTCTATCGCCTTTCTTATGAATGTGCCCTATTCCATTCTCGCGGCGTCTTTCTTTTTCTCCAGTTTTCTAGAATGAGATTGTAGGTAGATTGTAGGTAGATATCTTCCGCAATCTTTTAGCAGTGCCACCGGTATTTCATCATCTTTTGGTGATCTATTATTCTTACTTTGTTGGATGATTTTTTAGTTGCGTCTCCTGTGACTTTCATTAAGGATCTTCCCCTTCTGCGTTTTCTTCCATTTTGTTGGTGTTGCACTGCGTCACCATCTGCATTTGCAAAATTCTAAAACTTCCTCTTAATGTTTCCAATACTCGGTTTGGCTTACAATCAGTTTTGTCATTGTTTTTGCATCCTGCGCCCTGGAGTTATTTCGGCTGAAGCATATTGTATGTAAAACTCAAATCACAGATACGATCAACAAATTAAGGGAAAACGGTTTCAGGTAGACAGGCATAGAAATAAACTACAAATACGCACACTTGTTGAAGCATGTGCGCAAAATGAAGAGCAAGCCTCATAAACACGGGGCAGCTACCGCAAGAGAGCAGCAAATTGCAGTCTGATCACGATTTTTCCATCTTAAAAGCATTCTGGGAAATTGATAGCCTGGGCTTGGCCACAATACAACGTGATTGCAGCAGTTTTTCGGCGAACTTCACCCAAGCGGATCTATTGAAATCATCCCTTGCGAGGATGAAAACTCGCGGAGCATAAATCTTGGCCTGCGCTTTGGTCAGCCCGGGCAGCGATGTTTAATACTACATCGCGTTTTTCCGGAAGTGACGCTCGATGCAAATGCCCAGCAAAAGGTGAAACTTCGCCTGCTTCGGCAGAGCACACAATTGAATTTCCAATTACTCCCTTTTAAGCTTTTAGCATTTTTCTTTGAGTTGGAATTGAATTAAAATTTAATTCGGGCGCGTGACCCCGGCAAACTTTTATAATTTCTCAGTGAAGGTGTTGAATTTCCTAAGGCTATAAACTTTGGTGTAATAAGGGAGCGTTCGTCACGAACTCATTATTCGGGCTTCGGTTGCAAAATGTTGATCCGCGTAGCACAACTAAAGTTTCGTGTAAATAACGAAGCTGCGCGGCTTCCTCGAACGGAAACCTGCCAATTTCAGTGTCAATACGGAAGCCGTTGTTTATGCAAAGCCTTATGACCTAGCCCATGAAGTAATACAATTACCTTTAATGCACAAAGGGGTAGGGAAGTTATGCAAACAAACAGCTGCCGATACTGCGGTATCTGCAAACAGGGAACCTATTTTGGCAATCTCTTTAAGATCCGCCCGGTTCTCTGGGGATGCGGAGTTTCCAAGTTCATCCATGCATTAATTCTCAATCATGCTGACCGTATTTATGCTCTCCGATTTATGGAAATTAGTAAACCAGCCGCATAAAATCGCGCGTTTTTATGCAACTGACGCTTCGAAATAATTCTGATGCTGGGAGAAGGCGGATGCGCAATTCGTCGGCATCGTGCAGCTTTGTCGTCGCTGTATGGTTCGATTTCAAATTTTCCATTCATCATCTTCAAATTTGAATAGATATTGAAACCAGCCATAATTTTCCGGACACGAAGCATACAATATTAGGAGCGGTCATCCGGATAATCGATATCAGCGCCTGTAAATCAAGTAAGCGCGGATATGGAAGTGACTAAACCTTATCTCTTATAATATTTCTAATATAGAGAGTGAATACACCTAACACTGTTTTAAACTTATTCTCTCCATCGTCTAACGATGCAAGCTGCAAGGTCTTGCGAAACGTTAGTGAATATGGATGCACAAACAGCAAAACGGCCAAATCTGCCTAAGTATCCCCGTTCTCAAGATACTCAAACTACACGAGCCACCAGAGAGCATGGCCATCGCGCGGGTTTTTGCTCGACTTCACAAGGTGCAAGGCACATTAAGCCAGAAAATGCTGGGTGTTCATCTACAAATACTACGCGGTCTAAGCCGAAATTCTATGCTAAGGAGAATAATTCGAGTAACCGCGAAAGCCTCAAACAGTGTTTTAAACTTAGCAAGTCTCCGTCGCCAATGTTTCAAGTTAAAAGTTATTACATCATTAATATTTCCGCAACGAAGATGTTAAATACGTATTTCAATTTTAAGTCATTACAGTTATACGTATATTCCAATTATGACCTCTTTTGTTAAGTTGGCGGACATCACAGTTTTTGGATTGCAAGTTAATTTTTAATGCTAGTGTTATGCGAATGGTTGTTATGTGACATATATGATATATTTAAATCTTGTTCTATTAAAAAAAATAATTCTCATACCAAAATGCCTAAAATTATAACGGCCAGAAAAACAAAAATACAAATTCAAAAAGCTTGAAGGCATGATAAAATAGACAAGCCCGATTTTATTATCAGAGACTATTAATAGATTTTAATATGTAAAATTTTCTATCTAAATTATATAATTATATGGAAGCGAAGTAGCCTAAATACATCTTCTGACAAACATGGTAAAAATAACATATGTTTAGAAAATATTTTCAGTAGAAATATAACAAGTGCTTGAAAAAATCAAGAAATATTTAAAAATATGTTCTGCAGCTATTATTTCAATAAGAGCATGAGTGCATGCCAACTGAAAAATCCCGACTGTGAAGGACGAATGCTTTTGTTAGGAAAAAATTGCTGCAGAACATTTTTTGCAAATATTTCCAATGAAATTGTTTAAGCACGTGTTATATCGTTTTATCACGAATAAAAAACACAAAAATAATAACAAAACAATTATCTAAATACTAAAATTTCAAAACTAGAGTAAGTGGTTATTTTCAGGTAAGTTTCCAAAAATTTCTGATATCAATAATCGCCGTTGCTATGGAAAATTTAAAAATTTCCAACTAAATATGCATAAAGGGTATTTTCACATATAATCTCATAAGAGCATTAATTCTTTCCGGAAATTTTTTTGAGTGCGTTCCAACAACATCGTATTAATTTGCCCGAGCGGGACGCGAGGGCAAATTAGGACGTTGTTGGAAGGCACGAAAAATAATTTCCGGATATGAATTAATGCTTGAATGCAGATTCGGTAAGAAAATCGTAACGACACAAACCCTAAAAAGAAGTAATGTCTACCTACAAAAAATTTCCAAGAAATTTTTGTTGTTGTCTTGGTTACGGCTTGTGAACTAATTTTTCTATTGGGCATTAATGAGTGTCGTACGATTTTCTACGAAATATTGGGATTGTAAACAGATAAACGAATTCTTTACTTTGGCTAATGTTTGTGATAATTTGGAATCTAAGGGCTAGATGATTATCTTATTAAAAGTATTGAAAACAGGCTATTAGCTACATTTACGATAACATGTAACAATAAAAGCAAGCGCATACTATTAACGTAGTAATTCGTTAATATGCAAAACAACTAGCTGACGTCAGCATACCGGTGAGAGCTCGCCAACAAAAGGAATGCGCAATGAATTTACTTAATTGCCATAAGCCGTAAACAACCAATAGTTAACGGTGCCAGGTACAACAACTTACCGCAACACACTCCGCTTAACCATACGAAGTAATGGAGGTAGGACACAAAATAAGCTTCAAATAGATAATTAATAAACACTCAGTAAAAATGGCTAATGTTGAATACTAGCAATAAATGTATTGAAACGAACAACAGTATACGAAAAATATAAAAACAAAAGGATATTATTATATGAAAGCACAGTGAATCGCTTCCGGGAAGTATAAAAAACGCTGACCGAAATATGCTCTATCAAATGCTTCAAAACACTTATTCCATAATGTATTTTATGTATCTCGCAGTACGGCGAGGACAACTCTTTGGCATAATCGCCGGGTGGCGCACGTATATACTCGGGGCAGACAGTTCTGCAAAAATGTAGTAGTTAACACTACTCTTACGTTAACATGATAGCACTTGCGTTAAAAGAAGACTATGCCAGTGTAACCAATTTTACGTAGGTCTTTCAGAGCGATTTCTGCAGGTCAATTGCAGGTGTTGCCACTGTGTATAAAACGAAGAACGGATTATGCTTTTAACTGAGATTGCACTAAGATTGGGTAGACATTATCAGAGTTCCGTAGGTCACAATCTGACTTAAACCGTTGCCTGGTAAAAGGGGTCCCGAGTTTAACAATAAATTATCCATTTACTATTTACAAATGATAAGCTTAATCTGTAATGTGAAAAGCGATGCGCTTGCGATTGTAGATGTTCCAACAAGCGAACAGAACATCAACTTGAGGCCACTTCAAAAATCCACGGCTTCTCAACAGGTACCACAACGATTCTGAGAATTATTCGTGGAAATATAGAGAGAAAATAACGGGTGTTCATAAATAGTCGTCATCCCAGTTGCTTTGAAAAACAAAATATTATGTCTTTGATTAATTCGTGCAACACAATGAAACGTCATTGAGTACTGTCATAGCGCATTTTTTCTCAATTTTAATAGACATACGTTTCTGAAGTCAAAACCTACTGGGATGACGACTGTTTATGAACACCCGTTACAAAAAAAGAACACAGCAAATAGGGAAGAAGAGGACAAAAGAAAAAATAAATAAATAAATTTTGTTAACGTTAGGCTACGTGAAAGCAAAAAAATCCAAATCACACCTGAGATTGTAGGCGGCTGATCGATATCAGTAATGAGATCAGTGCAGCAATTTAGTAAACCTGTCCCAGACTATTTTTAGAGATAAAACCTGTTTGCAAAACGTCACAAAGAAGCCCAGAACAGGCGTCATGACTCCTAAAATTTCTAGAGTAAAAAATATTCCAAGGATATTTCAACGAGTGCGCAATTCCATGAGAAGGAGGGCAGAAGCATGAGTATTAAGTGAAGGGGGCCATTTTCAACAATTTTTGTAATAATCGCTTCATTTTAGTTCTAATGTTTTATGTTGTCAGTTGTTGTTGTTCATTACATGCCAACCCGTAATGTGTTTAATTTTTCCTATTAAATTAATAATAATTTCGCAAGTTTTTTTTACTCAAAAACGGCGAATCGCAGGAAAATAACTCAAGGGAGCTCTTATATTTCAAATTAAACCGTGAATTCAAAAATAGTACCATTTTCTTCTTCAAAAATATCGAAGTCACTGCCCGTACGCACGCCACTGTTAAAGCTGAAAATTATTTTTGTATTGAAAAATATGCACCTTTAATAACTGTCGCTACGTACTAAATATGACTGAAATATCTCAAGCAGTTTCGAAAATAGTAATTAATTTCCATTTTTTCCATAAAACTTTAACGCCCCGTATTTTCGTAACGGAACATTTTTGGACCATCGTTTATCAAGCAAACTATCATTAATTACTTCCTTTTACAATTAAGGCAGTATTGGATTTACCCCAAAAATTCGAAATTGAGTTTTCAACAGATCTTTACGTTTTAGAGTCCCCTGAAACCAAAAAACATTTTTTTTTCATTGGTCTGTCTGTGTGTCTGTGTGTGTGTCTGTGAACAGAATATCTCAAAAACGAAAAGAGTTATGGGGTTGAAACTTCATATATAAGTTTTATGTACTATGCAGATGCGACAGCAAGCTTTTGAAGAAAATCGCATAACCGGAAGTAGGTGTTTACTCTTGTGATTTTTCAGTTTTTTTCGATTTTTCAAAAACAGGTCAAACGATTTTTTTTTCAAACTTCTCATTTTTATTAAATTTTTAATGTGTATTGATGTGAGATAGGTGATTTTCCAGTTGAATAGTTCTAAAATGGGTTTCTTTTGGTTTTTTTCTATTTTTTTTATTAACTCCTATTTTAAATACAACACACGGTATATTATTACATTTTTGAATTGAGCTTAAAATTCTAGAGAAAATTTGTCTCTTCACCTAACGCTCTATTTTGCACCGTTTTTGTAGAATTTGTAATTTTTTTAAATTTTTGACATGCTTAAAAATGTAAAATCAAATTTTTGGCCAATTATAAGATGACTGTAAAAGGAAGTTGTGTGCGTGTATCACACCAGATTTTTTTTCATGTAGATTCACACCCTTAAATAGTCGCATATCATTAAAGAACACCCTGTATGTTGAAAATTATTACACAAAACCCGTATACGAATTATGATATAAAATTGATCTAATGTGGAGGTAAAATATTTACAGTTTTACTCACGGGATATCATTTAGGTTACAAGTTACTGGAATCAGGCAATCATTTCTTGGTTTAGATAAATTGTAGGATTGACAAACTTACACACTACCAACATTTTCTTGCAGCAATAGCCAATAAAGGAATGGATGATTTACCAATAAGAACATTTATTGCAGTTACATTAACGGCGCTGTAGTTTTAATGCATTTTATTTGAGTTTCCACAATCATTTCAGGTGTGGCTTTACATTAGAAACAGCTCTGACTATGGCTTTTACTAACAATTTAGAAATGCAAAGGATATACAGAGTGGGCCGCATAACTTGGAGCCCCTTCCTTTTTAGGACTACAACCTAGCGTACACAATCATGACAAACCAGATACTGCATATTTATTTTAGAAATATATTGTTACTAAAACTTTCATACTCATCTAATAATGTGGGTGAAAAGAGTTTTCAGATGATGTGTACGTTGAGGTTGAGTCCCGAGAATATATTACAGAGGAAATGGTAATTGCCACACTAGCGGTGGTTATAGCAAACAGGCAGCTACTTCGCGTTGCAGCGCTGGTTATCACAAGAAAATGCCGACAAAAACTCAATCAACCTTGCAACGATTTTTACTCCAGCTCATTGCAGTCGGAAAGGGTAGGTTTACTAACGATAGAATTCTAGGTTTATGATAATTCAGAATAAATGTTCAAGCCGCCTTGTATTGAAAAGATCTATGGATCCCTTACTTATAAAACGAGGTCTATTCAGCGCATTCAGGATGTGTTTTTAACGAGCCTGCACTGACAGAGACTTACATTTGATGTCTACGTTCTTTAGAATACTTATCAAAACACAAACAAACAACCACGAACAGATCTATTAAATGTTCAAAATGTCGTACTTTATGGGCTACACATGCGAAAGAAAGCAACGTAATAATGCCCTAAGTAACGTCACTGTGTATTCACTCTAAATTAAAAATTATTATACACGAGCAAGTGCCGGTTGAACTATTCAACAAGCGAGTACCCTGTAAGTATTCCTTAATTACAGTTATAATCTAGAGTACAACATAAGCTTGATTAGCTCAAACGTCAAAATGGAAGGTTCACTATCCGCAACTAGAAAGCACTGGGGTTACATGCAGTTAAAATTTATCAGCCTACCTTGCAATGTTTTGAACTCGTTGGAGGCGTCTATATCTAGAAAGAGCTTTTGTTTAACGCCTGGAAGTAAATGAATCAGACCCCTTAAAGAAGCTGTCTACGTCGACTTCAGGAGATTACTTGAGTACGATAAATTGGATATAAAGTTCGAGCATAGTCTAAAATTCACTTATGGAATAAAAGATGACGGTATATGCACGAGGAAAAAGCAACACCCTGTTATTGCAAAATACATGAGGGAATCAAACGTCAATCCAGCTTTGACCGTAACCGAGATAATTTAGCCAGCGATAATAAGTTCCTCGGAAGTACTACTATTCTATTCGATGTTTGTTGAGCGCCGAAATCTCAAGTCTCTGAAACTATATAGCATGTAACTCAAACTTGAATACGTGACTGGAGCGTGGAAACCGGCAGCGCGACGCGACATACTCTCGATTGGAATGTTAGACACCTACTAAAGATGCACAAGCATCATCATGTATTCCTACCGGCTTTCATGCCCCACTGCAGTGTAAAACAAAGCGGCTGCGGCAAATTCCACCTCCAGTGGTCGTAAAAGAAGAGTTCTACCACAAAAATGGGCGAGAACTCGCAATCCCACCACTCAACTTTCATGTTTCACCCTTATATTCAAGTTCCTAATATCAATATACTTACAAATGAAAAGTCTCTGGATAAAGACAATATAGGCACAAACTGATTAAAAAGACGACAATTAGCAACCAATGCAGATAGAGTTTTAGTCACCACTGACCATTAGACATATTTGAACCCTTCTTTAACGAGTAATAAATTACTTTATTCAACAATCTACAAGGTATGGATAATTTCAAAATTGATATTTGTGATTTGTTCAGGCTTACTTTCGACGATATGGGACGAGTTGATAGAATTGATCATTGGTCCTCTACGTATCATCAAACATAATCCAAGCTGGCGCTGTATAGTAGCGAAGAGAAATCCTCACGATTCTCTTTTTCAAATCCTCAAATCCATGGTTCAACTTTCTCGATACGGCAATAAATTTCTACGGAATAATACTGGCTCTCGTTGAGAGTATAACCGACGAATATGAAGTTAGTCACCTTTTCAATTGGTTAGTCGTCCACAAAAAATATTTCAGGCGCAGGGGCTTTAGTGATGACCATGTAGTTGGTCTTTTTGGTATTTAGCTTTAGGCCATGCTCGCTAAAGTTCTTCCAGGTTGTCTACTTTGCTCCTGGAAGTATCATGTTCTGGACGTTGACATTCCTCGAGGGATTCCCATATCCGTGAGCTGCTTGTAGGTGCCTTGCTACAATTCTAAAATATTTTTACGTTTTTTATCAATGCAATTAAATTAGATACGTTTTCAATCAAGCTATCAGCGATGCACTTCACAATGAGCAACTTCTTGTGCACAATTAGTTATCATTGTTGTATTTTTCTAATCTACATATTGAGTTATATGTAAAAAGTTCTACATAAAATTAAATATTCATATAATTTCTCACATCTGCTTGTAATGATTTATTTTGCATTTTATCGAATCTCATTATTCAAACTCAATGTATTTCAAATAACGGCAAAGTTTAGAATTTTCACTCCGTTTCAATTAATTTACCTTCACTAAACTTGCGATTCCTAAATACACTAGAACATTGTTACGAGAGAAAACAGGATATGCAAATCCAATAAATTGGAATACTTAATTAAAAGTTGTGAATTATTCAGGTGATGCTAACTGTAGTCCAGAACCTAACCCGAATGTAAAGAGTTTGTAGATTTTACTTAAATTATGAAAAAACCTAAATAATATTATCTACTTCTAACATCCTTAGCTTTTATGAAAGTATGTTACTGTATCTATAAGCGTTTAATCAAAATAATTATAATTTTAATTATAATTACTGCATACTTCGTTTAGCATGTTTACAGTTTGATAGTACATGTTTTAACTTTTACTAAACTTAATAATCATGCAATATTACTTTTAATCCAACACATGCAAAACGGATCTCTAGATCTGCCAATACAATTTATAGTTGAAAGTGAGGTAGCTTGCATCGAATGTAAAACATCTTTAACGTCGCTATTTTCTGCCAACTTGAGATTTGACCTAATTCAGCATCCAAGGCAAGGAATAGTTATACTCAAAGTGCAGCTTTATAGCTATTTAAGTAACAAGGAATGTAAGGACCTATTAACATTTGAGGTAGGCAAGTACAAGCCAAGACGAAGTCGCGGCTTGTTGCCTGCCGATAATGTTAATGGGCGATACATTCCGAGTTATCTTATTATATTTTTCATGCTGCTTATCGAAATTTTCCTAGATTTTTGAAAAAATCGTTTGGTTTGTCACCTGTCACCAGGATTAGTTTTCGTGAGTCGTGTTACCTGTGAGTGTCACATGTCACATAAACACTTGCAATTTATAAACAAAACAAAATTTTATTATCCTAGGAACTTAATAATAATATTAAGTTCCATTGTCAAGAAAAAGCAGCAAACAAATATAATCACCGACTTACACGTTTTGTTACTAAGGCTGTATCACTGACTTACATGATCAGCAGCGGGAAAAATCGTTTTTAAGAAAAATATGTTAAATATATATACCGGGTGTCCATTCTCAAAGTCGAACAGAAGCAATTCACATTAGTGCATTCACTCGTTCTTCATTGAGACAATTCATTTTTTTTTAGATAATTTTAACAGACGTTGACAGAAAATACCTGATTTACGCCAACTAATTACCAATTTTTTGACAAATGCTATCGAACTTGAAAAGCAAGGCATTGCATATTTAAAAATTCCCAAGTTTCAAAGTAGTATTTTAAAATAAAAATATCGTCTTGAATATGATTATTGGTATCATATGATGCGTAATAATTTTATCTTTCCATTGATACCATTATCTTCCCTGTAAGTTGAATTGGCGAGCAGGAATCGGCAAAAACGTTCAATGCAATGTTAATTGCCTATGTTCGACTTTGAGAACGGACACCCGGTATATAAATATATATAATAATATCAACATTTCTATGCTTTACTGACTTTTACTTTTGTGGTTATACCCGGTTGTCCTTCTGATTCAGCATTTTCAACAATTTCTAAAAACTGCATTGATGAATGTTTTTGGTATACAACATATTGTTTCCTTCTACAAATTTCTTTAAGACATTTCATTTCTTTTTTTATCGCTTTATTAACTTATTTTTCTTGCATTAATAGCTTATTTCATTCTTGATTTTTCTTAAATTTCTTTCACTGTCTTCGTTTTATATCAATATCCCTGTTTTATCTAATTAACTTTCGTGGTTCTTAAGTGGTAATATCTCATAGGTCATTCACATTATAGTCAAAAATATTCGAAATAAGTCATTCTGAAATTTTGTCAAATTACAAAGTATGACCTAAAGATTATATTTCCATCAAAAAGGCTACAAAAACTGTGACAAAATATTGCTGCTATACGAGTATTTTAGTAAAAGTTATATTTTATTTATTTTAAATTTTACATACTACCATATCAATGAGTTGAAAAATACTGTTAAAACACATATATTGATACTAACAAAAGTCATGTTTGACAAACTGAAGACTCTAGTTAATTCTTCTATTGTGGAGCAGATTGTTTTCTGATTTTTTTATTCACTTTATCTCTATCAGCGATGGCTAAGTTAATTTTAAGTATTGCTTTATATACTTCACCTTGGTCTCTTATTTTATCTAATATGGATTTATATAATTCTTTTGTTGTCTTTTCATTCTATCGTCATTAATAAAGGCAGCTCCTATGAATCACAATAATATCTTGTTAAACATATTATATTCTTTTTCGTAGCCTACTTAGTCCAACGTTGGACATAAGCCTCTTCCATTTTTGTTCATTTTTCTCTCTTCTGAACGCTTCTTATCGAGCTGGAACCTGCCACTTTAACTAGGTCGTCTTTCCATCTTATTTGAGCCCCCCTCCCTCTGTGTGGTTTCCACAGTTATGATCTCCATAGCTGCATGACGGAATTCCTGTTTCCGTGTTTTTGTCTAGCACAGTGCCCAGTGAAGCCTCCGACTCTTTTAGCTTTGTACGTATTTAGCAGGCATAGCTCCATTGCTATCTGCGTCTTTGACAGTAAATATCCATGTTTGACACCGGTAAGCCAAACATGGCATTATACACTGGTCAAAGACGCGACTATTTAAATATGGTTAAATTTTTGTATTTCTTAGAACGTAAGCTGATTTCCAATACCTCTGCGTTCTGGTTTCCCTATTGACTTGGAATAATGATTGGTGACTTAGTGGTAGCCTACCGTACTAAAACCTGACATGCCAAACATTCTGTATGACCACACATCTAAACAACCTGTTGGTCCGCGGGACGTATTTTATTTCCTGAGCATTCCCCGAACCGTCACCTAGGGACACGCCGCGCCGTCTAGGGGTAATAAGTTCTACCGAGAGAACATAATATCTACTGTATAAAAAAGATGAAAATAAAAACTAAAATATAATTAACCAATCAGTTTGTTATCGCAAACATACAGATGTTAACCAACACAATTAGAGCGGCATTTCGAAAAAATAAAGAACCAGAAACTGCTTGCTAACGATGAAAATAATGATCGAAAAGTCAAAGGAATAGGAACATCCCTTGCACCTGGCTCTTATAGACTATAATAATATACGCTGAGTGAATGATTTTCTATAGAGAAAGTTATTTAACAAATTCTTGTAACGTAAGAAATGTAACATATGAAATCGCAAATACTGTCTTCAGTTTCTCTATTGTACATAATAAGTAAATTGTTTGTTTTGATACATTTATCGAGTTCGTCACTATTTTCAGTTATAAATGTTAGTAATTATAAAACGGTATCCAGTAACTCTGTCCGAGTGGGTCAGCTTTACCGCAATCTGGCCCACCGTTAGATTTACAATTTTTGAAAACTCCCATGACGTTAATTAGAGTTATGTGAGGTCAAAAGATAGCCCATTCATTTGTCACCTTTTACGGAATAGGAAGCAAAATGTTGATGCGAGAGACGCACAGACATTAGGCAACACAATTTACAGATTTTACGCTGTTACAATTTTAAGATGTTTCTAACGGTGATTTTTATCATTTAATTCATACTTTTGTTTTGTTTTCTAGCCATAAACATAATAATTGATAATCACATGGTAGCTAACGTTGCTGAGAAATGGCCATGACACGTACGATTACGTCTGTTATTTCCCCAAATTTTTAAAAATTATTTTAGGGTTTCCGCTTTTCCTTGAATTTTGCTGAAGCACGTACCAGTAATTGGAGTTATTGTGGCAGCTACTTTTCGTTTTCCCCCGAATGTGCTAATAGTGACTTGGATTGCACGGAAAAGCTAAAATCCTAAATTGGCACTGCTTTCTCGTTAAGAGTTTAAAGAAATGGTTAAATGTATTTCCCCAAGGTGAACGTAAATCAATTGAAACTGCCAAATCCTTTTCATAATCATTTAGGTTCCATTACATAGTTAAGAGACAATATTTTCTTACGTGCTTCTCGTCACCTCAAACTTGATAACTGCGATTAGGTTAAATCTTGTATTTTGTGTTAGCTCCTGTAGTTTTTATACAAAGAGTCTAACACGCTTCATGGGTAGCATTGCTATCTCAAAAGGATCCTGCATACTCTTGGAGCTTCTCATTATTACTTGACCAGACAATTCTACTAATATTAACCTCTGTCATTGGGATACTTGTAGTTTTGCTTATTTTAAGGTTGTCGGAAGGGTGAGCCAGTAAAGTTCAAACCTTTTTACGAGACTCATTTATTCGGGGAAAAATCTCGGCAGTGCCGATTTAGCACAACACAATAGTACAATACGTAAGTAATCAGATAAATAACATAAGCAATATCTTGAGTTTTAGCAATGAGGGTCTCTTCTAATATGTAGAAGGCTTGCTGACAGTTTTGCGGCGCGAAACTTTAAACGAACGCCGTTTCAAAATTACAAGCGGGCAGTTCGCTTGAAATACAAGTAAGTGGGTTACATCCGGGTTGTGCAACAGCCTGCGGGCGAACAATGCTACAAAATATATTTCTGGGTTCATAGAGATAGCAACATACTAATTCGATTTGCTAAGTCAAAGTATAAAATATTGAGTATTTCTTTGGTCTATAAAAAATTTGTTAAATGTTGATACATTGCTATTCTTGTATTTTAGCTAATTAAATGAATTGCTGTTCTTGCATTTGTCTTTCTTCTCCGCTATCTTGATAGAAGCATGATACAATTCCATTCTAGAACATTACATTCAATATTATATAAAAGCCATTTTGATTAAAATTTTTTACGGTTCCTGGAAAGCGTACCTGCAATTATCTAGTATTTAGTGCAATATAGTCAAGTGCCCAATTAAAACTTATTTTGCAAACTACATATAACGATCAACGGATGGATTTGTAAACAAATTTAAATTTAAAAATATTGACATGCCGGCTTAATATTGCGTATTTATCTTGTGAAATATAATTTACCAAAACTAATTTAGTTTGCAGGTACTAGCACTTTCAACTGCAAACATATTTACTAAAGTTACATAACCTTTCAAAAATACAGTGACACCAAAAAAACCTTATCGCGGTGAGAAACCAAGTAATAATTGTCAGTTATACAGGGACATCAACAATTATTTCAAACCTCGTGATCCCGCCATATAGGCAACACATTATACACGAGGCGTGGCAGTTGGCGACACTTAAAATTTTAATTTTCCAGTGGCGTAACGTTAAGGATGCCTGAGGTCTCATAATGATGGTGAAACTGAAGTAAATTAGAAACTCACAGAATAGTTTTGGTATAAAATTTTTAAAATTTTGTTCAATATGCATTAAATGCACACAAAGAAAACAACAATTTTTAACAGATTTTAATGAAATGCATTCATTACAAGGTGCACACGAACATCAATGAATATTACAAGTGTTGTTTACGAAAACGCTCAGGTGTTTCAGTGCTGCCACTAGTGGAAACAAAATTATATTGGCGCAAAATAAAAATGTGGTCACGTGGTGTGAAATCATTGTTGATGCCCCTGTATTTTTACAGGCTTAACTCGCCCGTCATAAGACCTTCTTCTAGCGCCTTTAACCTCTCGTTCAGTCTTTTTTCTGCTTCATCCGTCATAGAAAAATTCTTTAATATGTCTTTATTGACTATTTGAATCAGTTTTTGTATTAAAATGAATAAAATCATTCAGCAACAAAACAGTATTCTGTAGCAGTAGAATATATGTCATTGCCATTAGATCATACTTAAGGAATTAGGCGCTAACGTGGACGAAGTGTTGTAAGGTAAATTACACTCAAATAAAAATTATGTAGTTTATGTAGGAATTGTCTTGAATTTCCAACTATTTTTTATTAATTGGGATGACCTGGCTTATGAAGCCAATTTTCCGTTAATGTGCATTTGCTTGCC
This sequence comes from Agriotes lineatus, assembly GCA_940337035.1. Taxonomy (NCBI): domain Eukaryota; kingdom Metazoa; phylum Arthropoda; class Insecta; order Coleoptera; family Elateridae; genus Agriotes; species Agriotes lineatus. The sequence goes on from OW679201.1 coordinate 91,769,884, forward strand.
TATACTATTGGTCGTTTTCTGCCTAGATTTCAAAAAATGCTTGAAACTAGAGCAAATGTTCACGATATTTGAAAGATGACTTATACAGGAGAAAGAAAGAGCGATTTTCTGTGACCATCTTGGGAAGATTGGCAATAAACTGCTACTAATGGTTTGTGGTTGATGTCTTTGAAGATTTTTAAATCTTCCGATATCTTGAGAATTCAGCAATGATGTGTTAAATATGCAGCCGCTGAAATTTATCTAATAATACTAGACTCCAAGAATACTCCACCACCGCCGCACTCCACTCTCCGGTACGTTACTTTACTTTTGCTTTTGCTAATCTCTTGACGATGTTGGGATATTTCAGCCTTGTTATCACCCCGCTTAATATATTTCCTCCTTGGGGCTCGGATACCATCACGAGAAACACCTAAAGAAAAAATCATAAGCTTTTTTTAGTGCGCCGTTCAGCTACTCTGGCTAAATATCTTGAAACATTTCCCTTCTACAATTTTACACCGTCAACTGTGGGAAAACCTGCAGACCCCAATCCTGCAGCCTTTTAAGGCAGCTCCACCACCGAATTCAGGACTAGATTTTCCTGTGGTTTCTTCGTGGCCAACCACCTGCAGCTTGAACATGGCAGATACCTTCCTTGACGATTCCTACCGTGGTCGAGCCATGTCGAGTGCGTGGAAGTGTAGAACTAGAAACATACTTCTCTCACACATGCCAAATTTTTGTTCTAGCAAGTTGCTCACGGATTTCAGTACGATTTCTAGGAGATAGTTAAAGAATGAACCGGCTACAGAATTACACTTGTTGGAAATGCTTTGTGTACGGCGAATTAGTTATACCTATCTTAATATTTTTATAGTGGCCAGGTCAGGTTTGAACATTTTTACTCGCGTTCAGTTACTTAAAGTAGGATACGTTCAACAACAACGATGATGATGATAATGATCTTTGCGAGGGAGTACTGTGGTTTTGTTGATCGTGGACATCTAATACATAATTTGAACTGTACTGTAGATATACAGGCCTTCTGCAATGAACTCAGTTCTTAAAGTAAACAAACTTTAGATGCGAATGTTAGCACCCGTACTACGTTTTCGTAAGATTCTCATTTATAGTTAGGAGAAGTGTGCCCTTGTAGTAGTTGCAACGAAAACCGTGCACTAATTTATTCTCTATTTGGTCAATTTGCATTTCATTTTACCAATAGAACTGTGTACATCCAGGGCCATAACTAGGTATAGGCAGAGTAGGCCCCCTCCTACAAGCGCCAGCGACAAGGGCCGCCAAAATTGCACTGAAAGAAATAATTTCTTCCGCACTAATAAAAAAACAAATAAATTTGTAATATTGACAATTTTAGCCTAAATAATGCTAATTATAATAATGCGAATTGCGCCCAATCTGGTCAATACATTACATTGCCTTGTGCAATTTACAAAGGGAATGTTATATATCTGCCAGATTGTAACAGAATTTGTTTTGTAATTCCCACCTATATTAATCAAAGCATTAGAATTATTAGCTTTTTAGCGCACCGCATATATGGCCTTATTCAAATTATAAAACTTTTTTGCTTTTTTAAAATTGAGTGTAATGCAGCAGTGGCGACAAACTACCTTAAACTTTAAACGACTATTGGAGCGGGTTCACTGATTTTGCACATATCACACATGCATTGACTGCTTTGGGCTCATCGCGGGTACAGTGGCCAATTGCCAATTGCAACTTGTTCCGCTATTATAGCATTTTTCGCTACAATCACTTGCCCGCTAGAATTTGTTCAATTTAAGACACTTCTGCGACCCTACAGAGTAGCAGCTTTTATTAAAAACAGAATTATCGAAATCGGCCTGATGCAAGGCTCATATTAGGTACCCACAAAAAATAAGACGATGTGATAGTGTAGCTGCGAGTACAGAACCGTATTCTGCGTTACTACGCATAATAATATGCATTATCTGTCCATATTGTATTATTTTAACATATTAATATGTCTGTACTAGCTTTTGCGCGCACTGTGTAGGGAAGGTGGTCTTATTCCAATTAAAATAATGTTTAAATTTTTCAAAAATTGTACATAAAAAATTACAAAAGAAAATGTTTACGTTTTTAATACAGAAAGGGCGCTGCAAGAAAAACAACTTCTGCTGAATTAAATTGTGGTTGGCGTCAAACGGGGTTAAGTGAATCATGGTGGTTAAAATGAATCAGTCATGTATTTCTGTAAACTCGGCGGAAGTGCCGCCATCTGCCTTAAGATTTCGCGGTTTTTGCGTGAAAACTGGCACGCCCGTACGTCAGTGTATATAGTTGAGGTTGTTTCGGTTCACCTAGAAAAACCATGTAAGTATTACATAGCTTTTCAATGATTAGCGAATTTTAGTGACTTTTTGAAAGGCTAGAAACGTTTTGTTGTAGATGTACTCAATTTGAACCCTAATTTACTTACATGCAATAAATGTGTTAATTAGTTATTTATAAACATACTCTTAATTTTTATTTTTTTCAAAATGTATTTACTTACATTTTACGATTTTTTTATTTCCAGAGAGGGGTGTTAAAGGGTAAAGTGAATCATTTATTTTTTATTTACAGTTACCTATGTTAATGTTACAGGATGCGTTATAATAATGTTTGTTATTTTCAGAATGCCTAGAGTATATAAAAAAAAATTGGGGCCACAAGATAAATGTAATTATGATTTTGAAAATGTTCGGAAAGCGGTGGCAGCGGTTCACCGAGAAGATATGTCGATGAGAATTTACACAAATATTTAAGGGATGAAGTTTTTTGTTTTGTTAGTTCAAAGTTTACAAGTTTTTTTTAATGAATACCATTTTTTTGTACACATTTTTAGTTTTAAACGTATTTTTAATAAATATTATATACCAAGTGAATTAAACATATGTTTATCCACGAAAATATGTTGAGCTCACGAGCACGTAGTGCGAGTGAGATCATATCTTTGAGTTAATAAATGTTTAATTCATGTGCCATATATATGTTTTCATTAAATTTTGACGAAATGTTGAATATAAAATTAAAAAATATTCAAACTAAGATATAAATTTGCTCATTCATCATAGAATTGATCTAAATTTTAGTAATTATATATTACACACTACAAATAGAAAGAATAATTGAATGTAAATATTTGTAGAAATAATAAAAATTTGTTGTTCTTCATTTAAACTTTTTAAATTCTCTAGCGAATTACACTTTTTTAAATCTCTAGTGAATTAAAACACTTTTATTTTACTTGTGAATCATATACTGTTTATGAAGGTTGTTATGGAGTTAATAATGTCAGTTTAAACTGTCAAAATTGAACAAATAGATTTAATTTCGTTAATTTTTTTTTCTTAAATTTCCTACTAAAATATTTTTTTAAATTTTAAATTGATTCACTTTATCCATTAGTGTTTTAAAGTGAATTTTTATGCATTTTAAAGGCCTGATTCATTTTACCCCAAAGTAGTGGGTAAAGTGAATCAACCTTTACTAAAAAAATTAGGTGTTTTCATATTTAAAAAAATATATGATTTATGTCTCAAACACATCGGAAAGTGCCAAAGAAACGTCAATGGTTTTTTCAAAATTTTGTGTTTGTTAATTTCGGAGAAAATAATAAAAAATTACTATTTTTGATTCACTTAACCCCGTTTGACGGTATCTACCAAATATGTAAAAATACCTTAATATTGCTAATAATACTCAAACACTGAGCAGTGCGAATCACATGAATTTGAAAATTAAGCAAGACAGGGATTCTCACTTTGGACGGCACCACCGCAGTATTTTTTGTATATATTATCGATTTAAAAAATATCTTTTTTCTGATTATACCTCTCACTAAATTCTACTTTTAAGATACGTTACTTTCCTTTCACGGTAGAATGCTAGCCTACTGCTATTTAAAATAAACAGCAAAATTGGAGAAGTCGTATTAGGGATTTTTTTATCAAAAAATCTTGTTAATAAAAGTTGTTCAGAATGGTTCAAATAAGCTAAACCCGAAATTTCATTAAGAACAAAAAAAAATTAAAATCTCTCAAACAATTTAAATAACGATTTATGGGATGCATTACATGATCTTCCAGTTACATTACGGGAGGAAAGTACTATCAATTATGTGCTTAGGGGATGGTTAAATGAGAATTTTCCGGGAAGATGGATGGGCGTAACAGTCCCCTAATCACATGGCGACCATTTTCAACATTTTTTGTTGTTAATGAAATTTCGGATTTAGCTTATTTGAACGATTCTGACTTTTATTAAAAATATTTTTTGATAAAAAAATCCCTAATACGACTTCTTCAATTTTGCTGATTATTTTAAATCCTAGTAGGCCAGTATTTTATCGTTAAGGGAACGTAACATACCCTAAAAGTAGACTTTAGTGAGGGGTATAATCAGAAATAAGATATGTTTTAAATCGATAGTATATGAAAAAATACTGGGGTGGTGCCGTCTAAAGTGAGACACACTGTATAAACGAATTTTTAAAATATTCTACTGACTACATAGTACTGTGTACTTTTTTTCATTAGAAAATGTGTTATAATTTTGTTTTCTGTTCTTATTCTATTTGTGTTGTATTATTTTAACATTTAGATGTTTATTTTTAAAACTTTTGAATTACAAATGTAGATTTTTTTGAATATCCGGAGATAAATGTAAAAGACGTACAGTAACATTAGTATTTTGTCACATGTATCGTTAGTATACTGAGAGGCGCAAAAATGATGGCTTGCCTACAATAAAAGTTTGCCTAGTCATGGCCCTGTGTACATCCATAACCAATTTTGACATTTGCAACTAGCAAAAAACAAGATGCAATTTAAAATAAAATTAAGGCCACAACTACTACATTCACGACAAAATAAAACCTTAAGTTAAAATTGCATCACCACAAATAAATTAAATTACACAAAACTAAAGGTTTATACTCCCTATAATTGCATTGGTGTTTTTATATGAGTGCAACATTTATCGTTCTTCTTTTAGCCTTACGCATATTTTTTCGTAAAAAATTTATGTTTTGAAGCTGACTATGCATATCGTAACTGAACATTGGGTGATAGCAATTTCGGATTTTTATTTTTATTATTTTAAACTGCTCAACAATTGAAGTGGTCTATCAAAATCTATCAATTTGCATACAGCAGCAAAATAATTTGAAATGGAAGAATGAAAATAGTATATGTTAATATGTTTTAGTATAGTTTCATTGTAATTAACAGCAATTTGGAGTCTTTAATACAATTACACAATAACAATGAAGTAACAGAAAAACATTTTTTTAGTATTCTTTAAATGCAGTTTTTAAATTAGTATCGAGTGCGACCTCCTCTTACTCGATATACTTCCTGATATCGTCTGGGCATACTTTAACAACACAAACCGCATTAAAACAATGGAAATAAATTATAAGTAAGAGATACCCCTACGATTAAAGTAATAAATATTAAGTTTTATAGCCTAACAGAAGCTAGTTTCAACAAATACTACACTTGACAGCTACATACGATATTGTTTTGTATTACAATAAACATAGTAGCATAATTTTTGTTGCTTGGCCACTTCAATTGTTGAGCAGTTTATTTTGCATTATGGCAATGCAATGTAGTTTGGGAATTAACACCAACAGCTGCAGCTTTTCTAGTTTGTACCGCCTCGAACCAGTAGTTATTTCGGGCAACCTACTCCATGTTAGTGAGAAACTAGCTGGAAAACATTGCTACACCGCTAGGCAATTCTTGGATCGCAGTGTTTTGTTTTCGTATAACATTATTGAGCATTTATATAATTTATAGAAATTCCTCCTGTAGCAGTGTTCATAATGATGTATAAAATAGGTGAAAATACTAATGATTTTAACAAGACTGAGATAGTCAAATGCAACACATAGTAACGTATGTTTCATAAGTTTTGGCACAAAATAAAAAGTCAAATATTTTTAACACAGCCAACTTTCATTAGAAATTATTTTTTTCTTAAAATAAGTGGACTATCTGAGAACATAATTTAATTATTTAATTATACGTAACGGCCCGTGCTGTTTCACTAGGCGCAATTTTCTTCGGACACCTCTCATAGTGGTCTGGGCGGCGGCAACATAAAAAAAATTGTCAGAAATTGTTGCTTTTTTTTAAATCTCTCATCGTCTGGACATTCCTCTATATTATCAGTATGAAATCCATCGATGCCTTTGATTTCTGAGTTCCCCAAAATAAAGTATTTCTTAGCGTGCATCGCAATCAACTTGTTATTTGCAAAAGGGGGGGGGGGGGGTGAACAGCCTTGGTCTTCCACTTTTCGGAAGGTTCGTTCAAGGGATACCCTGTTCGCATTCCGATATGGTTCGATATATGGTCCTAGCTGATATATCTTGGTTTCGAAAAATACGCACTATTTCAGCTTTAGGCGTTTGCCCAACTAAATTATAAATACTTTTTCTAATTTCCAATTTGTATGACATTTTTCGCAAACTGACTAACGATACCCATATGTCAAATTGAAGCCTAGTAAACAAACATACTTTTGTTTGCAAAGCCATCTCGATAAGTTGCATAGGTATCTCATTTGAGCCACCTTGAATTTTTTGACAAAACTTATGAAACAGACGTTAACTCATGATGAAAGAAAATGCTACAATCGATAAGATTCCAATCTCGGCTTATAAAGAGAATCTAATTTCCAGATGCCTTAAGCACTCGGACATAAACAGTATGTATTATGAAGTGTAGGGAAGGCCATAAGGAAGTAAGCCCGATCGCCGACGAAGCAAGTCAAAGCAGCGTGACAGATACACTCAGCTTCACTCACTTGTGTGTGTATATATATTTCAGAGCTTAGGGGTAGTTCAGGGCGTAATCACTTCGATTTTACACATTAAGTCCGATAATAAGGGTTGGAACGGTAATGGTCCGGCGCCCGCACCTTCGTCCAACACCTTTGCTTTTCTATACAAGAATGCCCTGATCTCGGCAAAGCTACTCATTCCCTCATTCCCATATTGTTTGGGTCTTGCAGGCGCCGTTTCATTCAATAGGAAATTACCTATTGCGTTCCTTCTATGAACTCATGAAATAAAACAGTTCAAACGAACCATAACATAACTACAAAACACAACTCATAGGCGGAGACATTAGTCCAAATATCTTCGGCGCCGACATATATATACATATATATTCATTCGATGGAAAACTATCAATTGCCAAATCAATAAGAGGTTCGTCTTTGATGTCATCGTATTATTACACTACGCAAATGAACAACAGTTTAAGCCACCATTGCTAGTTTCCGGTTCATCTTAAAGAATGGAAAATAATGAATTTTACGAAAATATTTAAGGACGCTGTGCATTTGGTCATTGTTAAATTTTAAATTCATCAATGTATAGATAAGCACATAAACCTGTTTCTTATTGAATGTTCATCTAGTGCACCCAATTTATAGAAATTCTGAAACGTAAGTTGTTGAAAATTGCTATATAATTTTTAATTGCTGCACGTCATGTCATCCCTAACAGTTACAAAGACGAAACGCTCATACAAATACTTGTTTAAATCTATAACATTTTATTGATTAACTATATTAAAGAGTGTTTTGCTCAATTCGTATTCGTTACAAACGAGAATATCTACATACTGCAGCAGAACGCAGCAGTACGTTTCCTTTCATCTATAATAACGTTACTAACGATTTGTATTTAATATGTACTGTAATAATGTAATAAATGTCAATCATATTTAACGGGCTCCTTGAAGCCGTCAGAAGTTGCCAGTCGTCTTTGCGGTCTGAAATAAATTACTGAAAGGTCAAAGCAGGTAACGCCAACCAGTGTGATTAATTTAGAAATTCCATAAAATTAGTTAACATAAAGAAGAAGCCGCACTCCCACACAGCGATATTACGTAGAGTTGAATTAAGAACTCGCTAGAAATGAATGAATGATGAAGATATATTTATTAAAATTAAAATTCATTGCTTCAAAACTCAATGAAAATTTCAGCTGTTTAGAATCAATATATTGTTATGAATCCTTACGGGGTATGGTGACAAGTTTGTTATGATCGCCAGACAAATATGTAATAATATAAATAAATAAAGTGTAGGAATATCACACATATTACTAGCTAGTTTTAATAAGAGTTTTATGTTGTATCTCGGGGTGTATCAAACATATTATGAATTGTATTATTTATTCGCAAAAATGCTCCGGCTTAGCATGAGAAAACTAAAATTTCCAGGGTTTTTTAAAATTTACTTTGGAGTATGGCTTTTACACTTTTATCGCAAACGCCCAACTTTTCTGCTAGTGGCAGTTTAACCTCTAATTGACGGCAAAAACAAAAGTTATCAAAACACGAAGACCAGCATAAATGAACGCAAATTTACCAACACGCAACAATTTCACCTCAGGTAATTAATAGCAATGTAATTAATATTTGACGTACTTTGGCTAACCTGTTTGGTTCCTTCCTGGCATCACAGAAGACGCGAAACTGGTAATTGTTTTACTTCCTGCTTTCTGGATCCAACTCACCCTGGAGCTCGAACCGCTTTCTGGACCTCATACGTTGTCTTCTCTAAGTACTCCACGATGCTGTATACCCTTCGGAGCCACCTGGTTGTTCAAATCTACCTCTAAATGTGGAACTTCTATCTGGATTACACTTTCAAGTGACGCCACTGCTTTAATTTTTATCTGGAAGGCTCCCGGCTTCTGCCTTCTGGATGTATGCACCAAGCAAGGTTCAATCTACATACTGCCCACAAATTCCAGCTTGCCGATGCCTCAAAACTGATCTAAAGCAAGCATCAAAGTTGGACTCAAGTAAGCAAACCTTCCACGTCACTTCCTTCTGAAATGGTACTTTATGACTCGGTGACATTTCTTACAAATGGACTCTGCACACTGGAGATCAAATAAAACTACCACTTGGCACAAAATAATAACTTTTAAGATTCAACATTAATCAACTTTTGTGAGCCAATCTTTAAAAACGGTTTTCGCTTGGCATCGCTAATAAGCAATGACAATAGAACATCAAGTTATCCTAGCAACATGTTAATAATTGTTTTCACGTAAGTTTGTACAATGCTTTCTTAATAATTAAAATGTTTTCTGGAAATGTCAATCTGGATCGCATTATAACCTCACTTGTTTGCTTTTTTGTCACTTTAGTTTGAATAAACACTGGTTTCGCAAGCTTAATTAGCACTGCACTGTTGTTTTCCTATAACTTATGTTTTCTTTTCAATGCTCTTTGCATTTTATACTTCCTTACACAGCTTCCTTACCCTTCAGCTGCGTTACCGATTGTTGGTATTATAATTTTTCTACTAACGCTTCATAAAACTTTTTCTAAAGCCTCGAAACCCCTCTGTATTCAAGCAAAATCATGTTCTTGTCTTGACGTGAGTGAACATAAATTTGATGCATTTGCCATAACAATCACAATTATTGAATATTAAGTTGAACGTAACCCTGTCGATGCTGTATCATTCAAATGCTAACCTCTGTTAATCAAATTACAGTTATTGCTAATCATATCTTGTGTATTTATTAATCTATAATCACGACTTATTGTTGCAATAAACAAAATACCAATTCTGGGCCTATTTGAATCTTTCGTTCATGTGTTTTTTCGTGTGTTTGTTATACAACCAGAATTGCTCTAAGCAATATACCATTACAATATGTTACCTTCTTACATGTACTGAAATACTAATGACAAAACGAACACAACAAGTTAGTTATATTTTCAGTCACACTACGAAATCTACTAGCTATAATTATGTGAAGTTGGGTAAATATTCCTTTTAAAAGAAAATTTCCTTCGGATTTAAATTAGTTTGATGCGTAGTGTAGCAGACATAAAATAAAATTCGAGCTTACAGGAGCAGCAGTGTCATTCTATTTCAAGAGTTGTTTAAAATAAAGCCTGAGTAAGTTTCAGCAACCAATGCTTTATCAGTTTTCGAAAGAAATCATCGGTTAAATCCACTTTGGACTTCTGCAAGCTGAATAAAGTCTATATTGTATAAAAACTTGAGATATAAAAGCGTGTCACGATGAAATCCTAAAACTCACTAAACCACAATAGACATTTTTATTTATATCGCCGCTTCTATTCGTTTTCAGCGCTTTTCCAATCGTAAAAGCATAACGTGTTCATGAGAACGACTTATTACAAAAAACTTGCGTTCAATTCGAAGACGCTTCGGAATAACGTGGTAAATATCAACACCAAGCTCCATTCTATTTTTACCGCATCAGCGATTTCCATTGCAAGCGGGAACTTTGCGTTTTCGCTTGATAGAAGAAAACTGTGTTAGTGTCAATTTAAATGGCTTGGGCAACGTGTGAGCTAATACGGTCTGCGTTGGTGTTGATTCAGCTCGGTTTTAGTGTCTCTTATATAAAAATACAGCCCACGGCTGTGTGCTGCAGAACCAAAAAATCACTCCTGGGAACAATTTTTTTCTCACAGCTCGACGGCCATTGCTTTGATCAAATTCCCGAGCTGACCTACAGATTTTAGACATGGTTTTATACTATTCACTCTATTTCACTTCAATTTATAGCTTCACATAATGCAATGAGGAAAACGAAATAGTAAAATTACGAGTACAAAGATCCTAGCACTTCAAGAGCTAACAAACTAGGTGTAAGCTTTAACAATCTAGCATTAATCATGTTTCCATATGTAATCAAACTATAATACAATTATATTCAAATTCTAGATTAACTTTGCGTCTCTGGAAGTTCTACAAATACAGTTATTATTAAGTAGGCATTAAAAACGGAATATGTACTTACTATCCCGCCATTTGAATAGACTTCATCGTCTTATCAATATTAAAATAATAAATAGAGGATGAAGCACTGTACAGGTTGGTTGAATATGAAACTTTCATTTCTTTTCGTTGTTAAAATTAGAACTAATTATTGAGTATTTGTAAAAACACACCTGTTGTCACGTCCTTTTACGAAACGTATTCCAATGGCACCCGGTTCTTCACAAAACAAATTGGAAAGGTAGAATACAAAATGACCATGGTTTAACACTACAACATAACAAATAATGCGAAGCTTTCGTTTTCAATAAAATCAGATGCGAGTGAAGAAACAAAAACGAGCTCACCATGATTACGACAGTGGAATTTTGCAATATGTAGGGCTTTAGTAACCGCAACCTTGGTGGTAGAATTGAGACGAATAGTGGATCGATCACTGTAGGATTGGCCTTTAGAAACAGTTTACGACACATCGCTATAATAAGATTAAATGAGTCCAATAATAACCCTTTGCTAAAGTGAAAATTTTACAGTTTTGCAAACAACAGTAGTGCAAAGACTATCCCGACGTCTCCCAAATTTTTGTTTAACGAGATGAATTTATATATCTTCAGAACGATATAATTTACATCTAAATACTTTACTGTTCTTGTTAAATTGTTCAAAAGTTGTTACGGGCAAAAAGCAACGCATTTGATCCCAATTTCTGACAACGTTAAGGTGCCTTCTTATCAGCTCAATTTTGCTCTCTGGGTAAGTGCACGTAATCATTTTCGCTGGCTTTCTGATTCTTTCCGAATTGGTTCAACTTTCGTGGTATTTCCAGCTGTTATGATTCCGTAACCAGGTGTTCTCGTGTCGAATAGTGAACGTGCTGTTCGAATCCGGTTCAGCTGCTCTCGTAAATTGCAGTCTTGACAGAGTTTGCTGTTCGATGAACTTTTTAGATGGATAGTTTAATAACCTCACTCCCCGGCAAGAGCCGTTTCTGATTAGACCTTGACCTCTTGTAGAGTGTGTTGCTGCTCATTGCCCAAGAAATCTTTAATCGACATAAATGGAACGGTTATTTGGTTGTGCACGTAGCTATTTGATTATTTTATGAATTTTGTGGAGTGCTTCCACGTCTCGGGCTGAATTCTTCAAACTCTCGGTAAAATTTAGGTTGTAATTATTTTCAGTAAGATTATATTAATGTCGTGGGTGCCAGCGTATTCGATTGAATTCCTTCGGGCTTTCTCAAACGTCCGACTTTACTTACATTTGGTAATTTTGCTTGGATCACGTAAATTGCATTTTGCGTTGTGATAACGCATCCGACGAACACACTTAAGATCTAATCGAAGCTTTGCTTATCATACTATTTGTTGTAGCTATATTTGTTTTATGTATTTGCGATTCTTCTTTAAGTTAGAAGATTTTATAGTAATGACTTTTTGGTGAACTCCGTTTAATGAACGTCTGTATGATGTCAAAGCTAACTGTATTTTATTGATATCGTTTTGACCACTGCGCATTTTACTATGAATATGTGTGTTTTAGTTAATTCACTTATGACCTGGTTGTGATATTTATTGCATTTCATATTGTTGCAATTTTGGTTACGCTTTAAATTTATGATTTCTGCATTTTATCTAGCACACTTGGTGTATAAAGACTCATTGGCGCTCTTTTTGTTATGATAAATAAATTTAAGTTTTTATAATTCACCCATGCCGTCTTCACTGTTTTCCAACTTTTGCGCATATCTTTGTCTATACTCATATCTACTCTTTTTTACCCTTGTTTTACTCCAAGAAACTTATTACATTTCTTGTATAATAATAACAATAATAGGATCCCCTATATTAATAGTAATAGCAGATTTTCACAGAAAATACCATCTTGTAAGTCCCAAATAAAACATATTTACAGTATACTATGTACAAGAAGTTGCAACAAATACAATAATCTACATAAAATAAATGGTGAGCTAATTATCTTACACTGAGACCACTGTATTGGTTTTGAAGAGCATTTAACAAAACGTAATCTAGGAATGCATTACGTAGTTTAATCCACATACCAAACCCCAAGTTCAGTGGATAAGGAAGAGATGCTTCTTTATTTTTGTTTGCATTGAGGTACTTACATGACAAATCTTTGACAATTTGTTAGGTGTGACCTGCTGCTTAAGCCTGGTTATAATGTGGAAAGGCTATCAACAAAATAAGGACATTTTCTTCGGTTACACGAAAGCTGACCGGCCAGAAACTGATTATGCTTTAATCTGAAATTCGCATTGTTTGCGTCAGTTTTATAATCACAATATAACGTGTCAAAGTAAAGAATTGCTATATCATTGAAAACACATTCTAAATTAATCAGGTCAGTCTCAGTCGGCTCAAATTGCAACAAATTCTAACAGATAAGGGTTCAGAGCACCGAAAACGGGTTTGTTTGCTGCATTAAAATAGGGGCTGTGTCAAGAATTAATTAGGGTGGGTTCGTCATGAATTCTTAAACGTAAAATCACGATTACTTTTCTTCAGAATTCGAAAAAAACGGAGAAATAAAACTCCAGGTGTTCACGGGGTCATCATGAGTCGCAGGAAAACTGCTGAGATAGACATCTGTTAACTTACCTTGCTTTTAGCTGTTAATTTTGCTATAAAAGTACGTTTTGCGCAGATCTTCGCAACAAAACAATAAAACACCATAATGAACACACCAAGCTACCAAATTCTGGTGCAGCGATCTTAAAACTACTTTTAACTATTTTTCCCTCTGACGGCACAAGAATACAAACTAGGAAAAGATTGACTTCAAATACGCAAATGACAGCCAAGAAGGAATACAAATTTCCTGAAGAAGCTAATAAATTGGCGACACGAAACACAAAATTTACACAGCATGCAAAATACATTTTAATATAAGGGAAATGCAAATTTTATTACGATACGGCGTCGTCGCCAAGTGAAAAAGGTATGCGGGAAGAAACATAGGGCGAGAGCTGCAAAAGGAATGCGCTGGCGGCTGTGAAATGCTTCCTTATAAAACCCAAAACGTTTATAAGCATAGCAAAACTTAATAAATGCGAATTAAATCGAGTTTCCCTACGGCCCGTAATGTTATGCTTGGAAAATACCACAGTCACGAACCACAACAGCATTACCACCCGCGGCAATACAATGATACAATGAATCACCTCCGGCTAAATTACGATAAATTACCAATCTACCTCTAGCGGCAGCTTTGAAATTCGAGAACAATACTACAATCGAAGAATGAAAAGCGAATTTTCAATCCACAGCCACAATAATTTCCATCGCGCGAGGTGTTAACTTGACAATAAAGTCCTCATGTGAAATGCACGCATTCTTTCAGAGGGAAGGCACTTTGCTTAAGGCTGGCGTTTGGCTTATGTTGAAATAATAGGGACAGATTGATACATAGGAATCACGTATTGTCGATTCACAAGCGTCGTATGAAGTTAAACAAGGCTTCATTTCAAAGACGAATGTTGGCAGATCGGCGTAAACTATTTTATAAATGGTAACAGATTCGCTTGCGCTGTAAAATTGTATTTAAAATATCGACGCTTTTGTAGGCATTTTTCATTTGTATTTCTGTCATCCAACAGTAAAATTTACTTGTGAAAAATAGAAAACAGAAACTGTAAAATAGCTTACAGAAATATACGATTTTTGATCTTTCATTTAAGACCTCAGTGAACTATTTCTGACGTTTAATTATTGATAGTACGTGATTCCTAAATAAATTCAAGCTTTTGTCATTTAGGACGAATATTACAACGCCAAATGTCGGTTATCGGTGCTGTTTTTGCAGACACCTGATAAATTTCCACATAAATAGCGTATAAATAGTTTAGGCATTGTACGACAGATGTCGTATTGTCGTTACAAAGCCATATACAAAACCAAGGTTGTGAACATGGCACGAAGTGCGTTAAATTTAGGACGTGGATATAGTCCCGTACGTGGGACTCGAAAATAAAATTTAAAGTCCCGCACGGGCGGAGTTAAAATCACGCGTTTGCCCGTTTGTCCTATGGTACGGGATTGCTAATTATTCGTTAGAATCCCGACATACTTTCATATACTTTTGCACTATAATTTCTAAAATGTTATTAGGTAGAGACGTAGGTAAATGAATATTTTAAGTTATTTAATAAAAACCGATTGCAAAACCGATAATAATTAAATAGAAAGCGACTAGATAGAATGAGCAACAAAATATATGTTTTTCTGTTTACCTATATATTAATAAGAATTTTACACTAACAAATGCCTATAATAAATCAGTATCTGTGTGATCTTCCATAAAATACAAGATACAGTATTGATTTGCAGTAATTTTGGAGGCTCTTTAATTTTTCCTTTCTTTCTTTCTTGGTAAACCAATAGTTGTTAGCGATCTTCCTCTAGGTCTACCTCGAGATTTTATTGCTTCCTAAATGCTTATAACATACCGGCAAACAAATGTTATGTAAACATGATCCATCATCAACAATTTCTGAATAATTCATATCACAACGATTTCTTCTTTTGTCTCTACAGAATGGGATTAATCGAATTATAGAATATTGTTAACATTTTCTTCGCTCATAATGTCTACCAAATTTTTGGTGCTTTGGCAATCATGTTCTACTACTAGTAGATTATTATTACTGTAATAATCGTGTTCTACAAATCCTTCGTTCAATACCAAATTATTGGTGTTTTGGCAATTACTATATACGTCGTTTTGAAAATTAATAATTTCAACTTTCTCGTGAATGCAAAGTATTTTATAACATAATACTTTAATGTTGAGTTTGCGATACTGTATAACTTGGGGCAGTGATTTTTAGCATTGTCAAGAGTTTTGCAATTTAGTTTCGAAAATTGTACTTTATTCTGTTTTTCATGTAACATTATGGCTTCATTTAATTCTTCATAACTGTTAAAAGCATCGTTTATCTTTAATTCATATGAAGTTGCCATTATCAATCAATAACGTTAATAGCAGACGACAATATTAATTAATATACATCGATGAACAGAACAGCTGACCGACACACTATAAGAACGAGGAACGGATAAGAGTACAAGAGGAAAGACCGCGCAAACGTGTGATAAAACTTCGCCCGTGTGGGACTTTAAATTTTATTTTCAGGTCCCACGTACGGAACTACATCCACGTTTTGCAATGCAATGGGAAATGCGAAATTTACAATACGGTAAATAGCGAATACGAGTGACAGTGAATGATTATTATTAGAGCTCGGATTCATAGCTGTTTTGCTATACGTAATAATTAATAGCTGAACAGAAATGTTTCGAACGAAATATGAATTATGAAAAAAACAATTGTTGAAGAATATTTATTTTTAGGTTGAAAAAGAATGTTTTTCCGCAACCGTCTTGAA
Source organism: Agriotes lineatus (assembly GCA_940337035.1). Classification (NCBI taxonomy): domain Eukaryota; kingdom Metazoa; phylum Arthropoda; class Insecta; order Coleoptera; family Elateridae; genus Agriotes; species Agriotes lineatus. Next base: position 91,786,106 of record OW679201.1, read on the forward strand.
AGTCATTACTACTAAAATCTGTCATTAAAGTAGACGTTTCTCTTACTTTTATAACAGTTATATTATAGAGTTGTTGGGAACCAATTTGCTTTACATTGTCACAAACTCACAGTCTCTTATAAAAATATTATACAGTGTGGTACAAAAGTCTGGAACACCTGAAATATCTTGCAAAATCCTGTTTTGTGGCAAAACCGCTTGAAGGGGTCAAAAAGCATTGTAAATTTGCTATTTTTTGAAATACTCTAGAACTATATACAGTGGCGTACACCAGCAGGGTCAATTGGAGCATTTTTTTTAAATGATAACCCCAATATTTTGTTCGAGGAAGTGGAAGAGCACATCGTTTTGAGTATTGTAGTATAAAAGTTTTATGAAGTTGCATAAAGAAATTTTCGAGAAAAATGCAAATAAAGCAAGATGTTTCAGGTGTTCCAGACTTTTTTACCACACTGTATAGTCGTACAATATGCAGCCTTATGGAAACGATAATAAAGATTATTAAACATGAAAAAAAAATTAACCTGACTTGTTCAGCTGCTGTACGCGTTAATCGTTACTTTTGATTGTTTAGTTACAAAACCGTTGTTTTAAATAACTAAAATATTTTATAATATTAATTTTAATCAAAATTACTATTTATTTCTAACTTTGATACGGCCCTGTCGCTGGATGCGCGCCTCTAAAAAGCATTATTTTATAGATGTATTATAAGGATCACCTAAATAGTTTAATTATCACATTCAACACAAAACTGTTGAATGTAGATATGCAATGTATAAATAAAACAATTTTAAAAATAATTTGTGTGATAGTATCTTGTAATGCTTAAATAATCTATTATAAAGTGGTAATCTCATTTCCAATGTGTTAATATTTGAATAATAATTTACTGTTGAACTAATTTCAGTGACTATTTCCCGCATCTCCTATTATCCAATCAAACGCCATAATTTTCCAAAATTCAACCAATCACGTGTTTTTATAGTGGCAAAAAATCAAAATTTTTCCTTGAAATTTTATCAGTTTCTTTTACCACTTGTATCCATGGAAACCACCAAATATGTTGTTTTAAGCAATGTGGCATTTGAAAAACGTCATTAAACTGTCATTGTGAATATATAGTATAAATGTCATATTCATTGTATACTGATACAAAATTAACCCATATTTGGGAAATACTCCACGAAATGTGTTTCGGGCTCATGATTTTGCTCGGAACACGTTTTACTCAAGATTTGTTGTTTTTTGGCAATGCCCTCAACAAAATAACTTTGACAAATTCCCTCATCTATAAAGTTAGTTTGTCTTGTGACATTGCCAAAACAAGAAACTTTCGCAAAACATTTTCACCGGCAAAATCATTTGCCCTTAATACATTATTACTGATAAAAATTCAGTCATTAAAATAAGTACATTTTGGCTTAAATATCATGAATCTGGGAAGTATATAGCTGGTTGAAGAAGAAAAATTATAACCCTATATAGTGTATATGCTAGGATACCTGACTCTCGCTCAGGAGACCCGTGTTCATTTCCGCTACCGAAAACTTTTTAAAAATTGAATTGTAGTTTATATCTTCACGTACATTACAAATAATAATGTAACAGATTAGTTTTTTACGTAATACGTATGTACTTTCTTGCTTAATTTACTACTAATGTACTTATTAAATGTTGTATTCATATATTATAGCATATATCCATTTCCACCACTTGGGGGGGTGGAATTTTAGAAATCCTCCCATTTTATTCTATGAAATATTTAGAATTCGTGAAAACACAGTTTACCCCATTTCATCCCTTAGGGGTAAAATTTCGAAAAATTATTTCAGTCAGTCTTATACTGAAATGAACCCAGAGCGAAAAAAATCATTCTAACCCCCTACCCCTTTTCGGTTTTCCGTTTGTACCGCTTTAGTGGTGAAATTTAAAAAAACTTTAAAACCCCTTTCTAAAGATTTAAAAAACACATCTATATACCAAAAAAGAATGCTCTAACTTAACAATCACAGGAGATACAAGGAGTTCTATACTTCACCCCGAATGCAGATTCGAACTTTAAGGGTTGATTAGGGTAAAATCCCGAAATGAGTTTTTAGACATTTGCATTGGATACTCATGCAAGCAAACACCAAGTCGATATTTGACCGGGTCTAAGAGATACTGACGAATTCGTGAAAACACAGTTTACACCTTTTCATCTCTTTAAGAGTAATTTTTTCAAAAAATAATTCAAAATGTTAATTACTTCGTTACATTTTTTATTATTTACCGACAATTAGTATTTTTTAGAAATGTAAATTGGATAAAGAAAAATCTCATTTGGACAACTATAAGAAAACATTTACAGGATTTTTGTAACAGTAATTCATTAACAGGGCTAGATTACAGTTTCTAGAAGCCATTTAAATAGCTATCAATTAGAATTGAAAAATATGTCTCCTAAAAAGCGCCTTGCATAAAAACGGAAAAATTCTGCAAACATACTACTTTTCGGTAAATGATAAAAAATCTAAAGAAGAAATTAACATTTTATATTATTTTGTCCACTTATAAATCTTTAGTCTTCACATAAAAATGTTTGATTTTAATATTAAGTCTTGGTATGTGAAATTTTGAAAAATATTTAAAAATTTCAAAAATTAATAATTAGCTAAAGTTATAAAAAATAGGAATTTTTGTGGCCTGGAATTGTTTAGTTAGCTAAAAATAACACACTCTAAAAAAATCTGATTGAAATCTTACTTAGTTTCCTAAAAATAGCACTTTTTGGATTTTGACAATTTCGGAAAACTCCATTTTCTAAATAAGTAAAAATCACTCGGTATATATGATAGGGGCTAAATAGGTTTTTAGACAAGCACAAATTATTGACGTAAAAAGTTGTTTTGAAAAATCTAAATAATTTTTTTCCCATATTAGGCCGACTTTTTGGCGGTCACTGTACATAATAGATTCAGAATTTGTTTATTTTAACTAAATTTCACAGATTTCTTTGTTATAGTGACTAAAAGGCCAAGAAGCATAAAGCACCGGATTCAAGGTAAAATGAGGTTTCGATAATACACACATACAAAGGCCATGAAGCTTATTTTACTTAAAATCACAGAATAATCTTAAAATTATCTGCACCGGCAAAAACATCTGTCTGTGTTTTTGGCCCACATCTGCTTAGAACACACCTGCTCAGCAGAGAAACAAACCCTTGCATAAGTTGAATAGCGAGGTAGAAATTATACGGTGGAAAATTCGAGTGCGTCTATATTAATACAGATACCAGCACCACACAACAGGATAAAGAAAGAGGGAAGATAGGTGAATTTTCTTCGTTTCAATCCCCAGCCTTAATAACATGAGGAGGCGAGTTAATTTGTGATTAGAAAATAATGGTGGTCATTTTGAGCAGTTATAAATTTTTACAAATATCTTTGCAGGTATATCAATGACTATTCAACACTATAACATATAAGCCAATCACATTGCAGACATTTGCTTTTTTCAACCAATAGCAGCAGTATATCACTGAATATTGGGCACCATGCAAAATATTCACAAAACAATGTACGTACTCAAAAACTAAATAGCCTTGTTGCGAAGTATCGCTTAGCAACGATGTTCTGTCCTTAGTGATATCGCTAGGTTACGTAACACTAAACCCCAACAAACTGCGTGGTTTGTTTTAAAAATTTTAAAATGCTGTGTTTTGGAAGTATTCCGCTGAATTTAATTGCGAATGAATAATTATATTAATTGTTGGATTATTTTTCAATAAAGTTAATCGTTATGTATTAATATTATTAAATAGTCGTCCCAAATACCACTCGAAGTGGATATATTTTTTTTTAAATATTTTGCTATTTCCATAGAAATTACTGCAAATTTCACTCAACAAAATCACATTTAAATGTCACTCGCCTTCGGCTCGTGACATTTTTGATATGATTTTGTATTGTGAAATTTAAACGCAATAATTTACATGGAAACGACAAAATATTTGTCAAAAATATATCCACTGCTTGTGGTATTACCCTTGACTATTCAACACTTTAACATACCGGGTGTCCATTCTCAAAGTCGAACATAGACAATTAACATTATTGCATTCACTTGTTCTTCATTGAAATAATTAATTTTTCTGTAGATAATTTTAACAGACGTTGACAGAAATACCTAATTTACGCCAACTAATTATCAATTTTTTTGACAAATGCTATCGAACTTGAAAAGCAAGGCGTGGCGTATTTAAAAATTCCCAAGCTTTAAATTAGTATTTTAAAATAAAAATTGAATCATTTGATGCGTAATAATTTTATCTTTCATTGATATCATTACCTTCCCTGTAAGTTGAATTGGCGAGCAGGAATCGGCAAAAACGTTTAATACAATGTTAATCGCCTATGTTCGACTTTGAGAACGGACACCCGGTATAAGCCAATCATATTACAGACATTTGCTTTTTTCAATCAATAACAACAGTATATCACTGAATATTGGGCTCCATGTAAAATATTCACAAAACAATGTACCTACTCAAAAACTAAGTGACCTTGTTGCGAAATATCGCTTAGCAACGATGTTTTGTCCTTAGTGATATTGCTAGGAAACGAAAAACTAAACACCAACAAACTGTGTAAACAAAGATTGGCTTGCGTTAAAAATGTTAAAATGTTGTGTTTTGGAAATATTTCACTGAATTTAATTGAGAATGAATAATTATATGAATTGTTGGATTATTTTTCAATAAAGTTAGTCGTTATGTATTAATATTGTTAAATAGTCATCCCAAATACCACTCGAAGTGAATATATATAAAATATTTTTCCATTTTCATAGAAATTTAAACGCAATAATTTACATGGAAACAGCAAAATATTTGTCATAAATATATCCACTACTTGCGATATTACCCTTAAGAATTATTTTGTATTAAATTGCTTTGTTGAGATATATTTTTCTGCAATAATTATTGTAATATTACTTAACATTCTGTCGTTTACGTTTATTGTATTCAATTTTCCTCAAGATTTGTTAATTACAGTTGTGCAATGCGCATCAAATTGGTTTTTCATCATTTTACATGAAAATAAGCTTCCTGTATCCTAAAAGTGTACGCCACTGTCGTTGCCACAATTAGTTTTCCAAAACACTGTTGCCAATGTGTTAAATGCATTGCCTATATTACAGTGATCACGTGGTCTTTGGGGTTTTTTGATGGCACTGTACTAAGGCGCGAAACTTTAAATGCGGCATGCACCACGGGCTACAGGTAGTAAATATTATATAGTACTAGCAACCAGTGAGACAAATGTCTCATTTAATAAAACAAAAAAGACCGTTTTTCAAATAGAACGCGTTTTCGAGAAATCACGTGATTTCTCGAAAACCGGAATTGTCACGTGACTGAAATTCGGTTCCTGACCTGACATGACCATTCCAAACATATAACTTTTTTCTCTATCTCTTACGGTTTGGCTGCTGAAACAGCGTCCCGGACAGACGGAAATCACGTGATTTCTCGAAAACCGGAAGTGTCACGTGACTGAAATTCGGTTCCTGACCTGACATGACCATTCCAAACATATAACTTTTTTCTCTATCTCTTACGGTTTGGCTGCTGAAACAGGGTCCCGGACAGACAAAACAGCGTCCCAGACAGGCCTATTATACAGTGAGCGCCGAAAAGCATTGGTCAGTTTCAATACCTAATAAAAACCCATACACTTCACCTATGGAATCAGTGATAATTTCTTCATAAATCGGAAACTTGGGAGTTTTGTTTCAATGTTTGACATCCTCCGAAAGTGACAGTTTGGTGTGCTGTTTCACCGTCAAAGATTGTCGGGGCTCATTTTTTCGAGGAAATTGGTGAAACGGTAACGGTTACATCTCAAAGACATTACATGCTTTAAAGATCTTTTTATTGCAAATAGAGGAGATAGTAAATGAATATTGGTTTCAACAGGACGGTGCTACAAATTACACCGCAAGAATTAATACGAATCTCCTACGACAATCGTTTCCAAATAAACTGATTTCTTGCTATGATGACCTTCATTAGCCCTCGAGATCGCAGGACATAACCACTCCTGATTTTTTCTTTGGGATTACTTGAAGAGCAGAGTATTTACAAGAAAGATAAGAAATCTGGAAAAGCTTAAAATGTTTATTCGGCAAAATATTGAAGCTATACTGCAGGATATGCGGCAACGTGTGATGAGAGAATTCGGCCACCGTTTAAAAGAGTGCATTCAACAAGAGGGGAGTCATTTAACCGACAGCATTTTTCATAAGTGAATCTCCCATTCTTAGTCTTTAAGAAATAGTTCTGATTAACTGTGTAATTTAAGCAAATAAATTGTTATTACAAATTGAAACTGACCAATGCTTTTTGGCGCTCACTGTATATATGGATACAACTATACATCGATACTTCCGCGGTTTCTCAAACTTCTTTGATCTGCGACCTCTTTAGACCAGATACATGTTTTCGCGACCCTTTACTCAATGTCATAAAAGCAATTGGTAGTAATACTGTATATACACAGTGGGCCAAAAAAGCGGTACAGATTTTATAAGTAAGTCATTAATATTTTCAAATGACTATTGTATCATTGAAAAGCTCAATGTTTATAGATGGAAGTTAAGCAATTTTACTACAAAGTGACAATGCTAATTCCTAGTTGTGTGTGGTTGAACAGAGTTATACAAAAAATTTCTATCGAAAATAGGAGAATTTAAATATTGTACTGGTTTTTTTGGCCCACTGTGTAAATAGTCGATTTACAGGTTTTTGCGCGTATCTTTTTTTCTGTGAACCCCGTTTGACGAAACGCTGTTCCAACAAACTTTTATTGCGCGAACCCTTTCGAGCAAAAAAACCTTAAATATAAGTAGAGATATACATTATTAAATAATTATAATGATAATGACAAACAAAACAGAGTATAAAAATACTAAGAATTGTAAATTTTCAATTATTCTATTATATCAAAAAGTCGTGTACATTTATTACATAATTTTACATATTTTACATATTTCCCCATGCAAAATATCATCTTCGTCCATCAAACAGTTTTTGAAGTAGGTATACCGCCAACGGACGGACAGACCGACGGAATTGAAAAAAAAACATGTGTTTCGTCATCTAGAGACCGTTAAATTTGAAGATCTGAAGGAATATGAGAAGGTGATTTTTTCACGATTACAATACTTCCTTCGTCTTTTAGAAATTGTATTTTTGCTGAAATCCGGATCGTAAATGAACATTATTAGTGCTGCTTGGATCGATTCATGCCTCCACGCCTTTCCTTCACGAGTCGCCTCTGGGATAATAGAACAATTTCGTTGGCCGAAATCATTCGGAAGGCGATTTTGCCTTACATATTAGGCACCTGCAATTTAGTGGCGTTTAAAGGTTGCCTCCGGCGGGATCGACGCACTTTCCGATGGCGATTACTGGCCCCATAAAGGAATAAGGAGGTAGATAAGTCCTTAGTAGGATCGGCCGTGTTTCTTGTGGAGGGTTGGAGAAATTAGGCCTTTGATATTTCTTTTACTACTAGTTCTCCAGCTTTCCTTGACTAGAAACGAACGCACTTTTTACCTTGCAAAATGAAAGGACATGAATCTCGCCGTTGCCTTCTCCACCTCTACAAGACGGAAATGCTACCTTGCAACATTGTTAGGTAGTTTTAAGACTTTAAGGCTGCAACTGAGTAGTGGAAAATTCTGAATGTTAATTCTTTAATGGCGGCTTCCACTTCTTTTATGTACCAATTCAACAAATATTACAGTGTTTTGCTGGTAACGACTATATTTAAATAATTGACTGGCCGGCAATATAATATAGTAAAGCATTAAATAAATTTCTTTTCGATTAACCGGTAAAAGATGTAAGTTATAATTATGGTCGCTTATAAAAAAAGTTGATGTTTCAGTACGGTCTAAAAAAGAAACATAACTTTGCTTCGTATTCTGCGTAAATAGTACATATTTATTTTACTTTTAAGTAACTGTCACATTTTTTGAAAATATTTAACAAGCACTAGGTTATGTTTCAAAAACAAAACCGGGATTAAGCTGTATTCTTTAAGAGTGTAAATCCTTTCCCCGTTTCAATGGATCGCATCTCGTATGTAACTAGTTGGCCGCGAGCAGCTAACTAAAATCTGAAAAACTCTTTTTACACAATAATGGGCCGATCCCTTGCCAACCAAGGTGACGGCGTATCCCTATATTTAAGCAAGGAGGAAGAAAACAAAGAAATATCGAGGAATAGCTCGGCCAAGTAGTATGTTGTATTACAACAAAAATTGAAATGAATCATAACTATTACAGAAGACCAACAGGGATTTAGGAGCTACAAGGCTTTTGAAAAAGTAAGGTTACAGTACGTAACTCAGATACTGGAAAATTAAAGTGGACACAGCAAGTCCATTAAGGTAACACAAGCCATGAACAATGCATTATTCTTTATTGACTTTGGACTTAGATACTATTTCCTGTTTTACACACGACGTAATTAGCGAAAATGAGCAAAAATTGCTAAGGGCCAGTTCGCATACAATTTCCTACTCTCGTGAAGGGTCCTTATCTGCACTCTGCGTGTGTGTGTTTTTTCCTCTGAGGCTACGAAACCGGCAAACTGTATTTAAATCAATTTGATTATTAGTGCACGTGTGAACAGAAAGTGCGCGAAATCTACGAACACTGCCTTATTACAACTTAAAACTGTCTTGATTGCTCAGATTGAACACATAATTACAAAGTGTAGACAAGGCTTTAAACAATGTAGACTACACAAAACAATCTAAGATGTCCGAAAATACGGAAAAATGCGTAGTCATAACAATAACGCTGTAAATTGGAAGTAGAAGGAACAATTTAGAATAAGATATTCAGTTCAGTTACCTAGGAATGCAAATCTTTAGCCACAACGACCAAGAAGTGTATCCGAAATTTTATATTGCAACAAACATAACAACTGACGCTAACAAGATACCCACAAAACGGCAGTCAGGTCGATATTAAAATACATGGAATGGAAGTCAGGGAGACACGACAAAATCAAACAACTAATAAGCACATATGAAAGAAAACACTCTTGTGAAAATGCTGAGAGAGATATAGAGACCAGTGCAAAATGCAGGACATACTGAAATGATAACTAGCAGAAGGAACTATTAGATAAGCCATGTGAATAGAATGGTCTTAGCTTCCAATCAATTCGTCGGCTAATTCCTCAAACAAAACAAACTTTATGACTACTTGGATACAATTCCCGGCCGGCTAGATCAGGAAGACGGCGTGCAGCTCTTTAAGTACTGACAAATGATTAACAGCCAAAAGAGTCAAACGAATTAACCAATTAACGACAAGTATATCCAGGCATTCAACTAAGAATTCGTAAACTCAAGTAGCGCATAATTTCCTGAAAGAAAAGCTCAAATCACGCACAGGTAACAGTAATAAATAATAATATCAAAATGCTAATATCACAGTACATAATCACAAGTTAAAATGGCATTTAGTACAAATTTCAGGTAATTATTGGCCATTTTAAGGTGCACCACAACAAACTCGGCTTGTGAGAACAATATCTTACAAAACAGGTTAGACAGAGGTACAAATATAAACTATAACAGTTTAAAAACAAATGCACTGGCGATCAATATCGGCTCCGTGGTTGGAAAATTATCGTTCAGGTACGCAGCTCGTGAAGCGAACTGTACATAGCGGCCGTAGTCCGAAATTTTGACTAAATTTGGTAGCAATCGGGTGAAGCTTTCAGCACCGATTTATTGTTCAGAGCATTGTATACCTTCACCTAAAAAAAGGAAAACCCTCTGATTGAGACCCTTCTGCACGCTAGGGGAGATTATGTTATGGCCCAGATAAGCGAGAGCGGTATGCCGCCCAAACATTGGAAGGTTGGAATTGCAGGTGTTAAATTAAAACCGGTCAAGACCGACGTGCTCAATGGAGAACAACTTCGAAAGATTTACCCCAAATGAATTTGGGCCGTTTGTAAATACCTATTGGTGAAGCGCTTTCAAATCCACCAACTCGGCGTGAGAAAATATCTCTTAATGCAACTGCCAAGGCTGTATCGCCCACACATTCGGTGAGGGCCAAAAACCAAAACTTGCATGCCCGCTAAAACCACTTGACAATTTTTTAAAGACGCTAAACCAAAGTCACCATCACGGCGTCAGAAAGGAAACAGCCACGCTGAGAACTAAAAGCCAAAATTCGTGTCGCCGTCCGGCCAAATCCAAACAGCAAATGAACCCTATTTGAAAAGTGGAAAATGTAAAGTAAAATCTTTAAAAAAATCTGGTGAGATACAGGCACACAACTTCGTTTTACAGTGATCTTATAATTAACCAAAAATTTGATTTTAAATTTTTAGCATTTGTCAAAAATTTTCTAAAATTACCAATTCTACAAAAACGGTACAAAATAGAGCGTTAGCTGAAGAAACACATTTTCTCTAAAATTTTAAGCTAAATTCAAAAATATAATAATATACCGGGTGTTCTATTTAAAATAGGAGTTAATAAAAAAATAAGAAAAACAAACAAAAGAAACACATTTTAGAAGTATTCAACTGGAAAATCACATATCTCCCATCAATACACATTAAAAATTTAATAAAAATGTGAAGTTTGAAAAAAATCGTTAAAGCCGTTTTTGAAAAATCGAAAAAACTGAAAAATCACAAGAGTAAACACCTACTTCCGGTTATGCGATTTTCTTTAAAAACTTGCTGTCGCATCTACATAGTACACAACACTTATATAAGTTTCAACGCCATACCTCTTTCCGTTTTTGAGATATTCTGTCCACAGACACACAGACAGACAGACACACAGACAGACACACAGACCGACCAATGAAAAAAAATATGTTTTTTGGTTCAGGGGACTCTGAAACGTGAAGATCTGTTGAAAACTCAATTTCGAATTTTTGGGGTGAATCCAATACTTCCTTTATTGTAAAAGGAAGTAAAATGTAATAAAAATGTAATGTTTGAAAATAGTAATTTACGATACAAGTGCGTAAAGCTACTTTTAGGCACGAGTGGGGTAGAGTTAAAACGCAAGTGAGCGAGCGTTTTAAGCCCCACGAGTGACTAAAGATGCTTTACGCATGTGTAGTGTACAATATTTTATCTACGATAGAATTTAAAAAATACGGTAAATATAAAAAGTATTTTACATGTAAATTAGAATTACTAGCAACCGGTCCTAATTTTGAGCGTTTTAAAAATTTTAAAACACGTTGCTGCTAACTACGTGCATAATGAAATTTTTTAAGCACGTTGCTATTAACGACGTAAATTAATGAAAACATGTTATTAAACAGTTGTTTTACAAACTTAAAACTGCTAACTAAAAGGCAATTTTACACACTGTCGTGGATAAAAATCGTTAGAGCCGTTTTTGAGAAAATCGAAAAAAGCTGAAAAATCACAAGAGTAAACACCATACTTCCGGTTATGAGGTTTACTTCAAAAGGTTACTGTTGCATCTAGATGGTACACAAAACTTATATATAGAATTTCAATGCCATATCTCTTTTCGTTTTTGAGATATTCTGTTCACACACCGACAGACCGACCAATGAACAGAAACATGTTTTTTGGGTTCAGGGGACGTGAATATCTGTTGAAAACTTAATTTCGAATTTTTGGGATGAATCCAATACTTCCTTTATTGTAAAAGCAAGTAAAAACTTGCCATGTTGGTATCAATAGAGGAAAGAAAAATTTGGTAATTTTAAAAACATCAATAACAAGGAAAAGCAATCCTCTTGGGAGGACATACTTGATAAGGCAAAGGCTTTGAAATTGGCTTCAGTAGATAGAACTTTGACGTTTGCTCGTGATAGCCTCTTCGTGTTGTAGAAGAGCTGCACACTATCTAGTGAGCACTACATATTTAATTTTACTGAATATTGAACAGTGTGTTTAACATAGAGAGAGACAATCCGAAAAGAACGGGTACCGGCGGGCGGTGGTAAAGATAAGAAAGTGGATGAAGTTGATCTAGCTATACTAAACATTGTAGATAAAAAGAGTGCGGGCGTAAGTGGACTGCAAATGCCACAAACGGATGTCGATGCTGGAGGTAATTTATTTGCAGTAGATTTACTTGACGTTCCAGTGATTTTCGAGAAACCTGAGCAGTTACCACATGCCTCTCCATCAGAAAGTACGATGCCTCAACCTAAAAAGAGGAAGACGCAAGGCTTCAAATGTCAGGAACTAAAAGAAGAGCTTTTGCGAGTTGAAATTTATCACCGTCGGCTGCAGGCACTCAAACTAGAAAGGGAACTGGGCATTGAAGAAGTGTCAGTGTACACGGAATATCTTTTTGATTAATTTTGTATTTCTTTATGGGTTTTTTAAAATTTGATAAGTAAAATAAATATTTTTTCCATCGACTTTTTTATTAATGAAAAACTATAAACATATCAATCAATTAAAATCTAGACCAAATAGTACTTCAATTAATGAAAAACAATCAACAATCTTTCTATTCGCTGAAGACCATTTGGTTCTTTTTCATATTCATCTACATGCATATCATCTATCTCTTTCTGTGGTTCATCCCTTGTCACATTTTTAAAGTATAAGAAATGCCCATTATTTGACAGATACCTGCGGTATGACATTAAACCGCTTTCTGACATTTACAAATATAACCTGGTTTTTTAGCTTCGTTACTGAAAAGGTAATTAAATCTTCTTATCACATTATTGTGAAGTTATTGACGGTAGATTGAATTTCATATGCACGTTTTAAACTGGTAACTTGACATATTTTGGGTTATGAATGAAATAAATAGTTTATATAATTTTCCTGCGGTTTTAGAACTAACCTAAGCAAAAAAGGGAGGCGATCCTATGCTGCTAGGAACTGTTGCCTTGCCCATCGAGTTAAACTCTACTTAATAGGAAACGACCCCATCTCCAAACCAATGAAGCTGCTTTTCGGGCGAGGAGCTCTTAAACGAGAATTAATGTTGGTCTAACATTGTTTTCCATTTCTGTTAGGCCCTTCCAAAATGTTTCACCGAGATTCTGGGTGACTATCCCACTAAATCATGACGTCTTGTGCTCAAAGATAGCAAATACTAACAGTGGAAGCAAAAAGCTAAACCAGAGACATTTTCTATTAGGATATGTACGGATCGCCCAATGTATTTACCTACCAGTTAATTCGTAACTGTTTCTTCTATTAAGAAACTGCCCAATGAATTAATTCTATTTGCCTGAAAAATCATTACTTCTTAATATAATGTAGAATTAGATTAATTACAACCTTGCAGATGAGAAGTTTCCAATTTCTTAACCTTTTAAGCTGGGAATCAGCTCCTAATTAATTTATTGCTGGATCTGTTTTTTTTTATTCAAAACAGGAAGTGGTTTCCTCTTTTATTTTTAATTTGAAAATTCTCAAATTAGCCTTCTATTTGAAATCAAAAAGAACTAGTATTTCTCTCAAATACTTTAAGTTGTCTAACTGTCAGGTTTTGTGATCATTCAGATTTATTATAAGCTCGAGTTTGGAATGCTACACTATCCCCCTCCAAGAAAGCGAAGTAATATTGCCATTCCCACACCTAGATGATCAAGTGAGGTTCCTATTGTTATATTCGTAAGATTGGCTAATTTGTTAATTTAAATTAATCGCTAATGACAATATCAACTACTTTATTTAACAGGAAACAATTTCGTCGCCAAACTAATGGAGCTGCTTTTTGGGTGAGAAGCTCCTAATACGATTTAACGATGGTCTAATATTGTCTTCAATTTCCGTTAGGCCCTCCAAAAAGGTTTCATCGAGGCTCCATGCGACTCTATCCAACTGAATCATAACGTCCCATGCTATTGCACTCGACCAATTTATATCCAAGCAATAAACACTCATATAGGTACTTTGAGAAAAAAATTTTGGCAATTCGTCGACCGCTCGCGGTATTGTATATGAAAACAGTTCCGTTGGGTTGTGAATCAGTAGAAAACAATCCAAGAGAGGACAGCCTAAAACTGCAAAGGCTCATTAAATTTGCAGAAATGTAGATTCGATCGTGCGTAAAAATCGACGTTTGAAGGCTACAGAGATAGCTATGGTGTTGAGAATATCCGAATCAATTGTCCTATACATTTTGCATGAAAAGCTAGGAATGACCAAGGTTCCAGCCAGATGGGTTCCAAAACGTTTGACTCCTGAACAGAAAAATTGTAGCCGAGTGATTTCTTTAAAGAATTTAGATTTACTGAAAAAAGAGCCAGCTATGTTGTGACAGGAGATGAAATTTGGGTCCATTATTGAATCCTGGGACCAAGCAGGAATCAATGCAGGAGGTCGATAAGGGTTCGCCGCCTTAAAAAATGTTGAACACAAACGGCTGCAGACAGGCTTATGGCAATGGTTTTTTGGGATCACCAGGAAGTTCTTTTAATTGATTATACGGACAAAAGTGAAACAATTATCGCTATTGTCTATTCTCTTACACTTGAGGAATCACATCCTGTTATACAGGAAAAGCGTCTAATTGCGTTTAATAAAGGGTTTCTGATCCTTTACGACTATTCAAGGGATTCACAACCTTAAAGATCAATCTACGAGGTAATCAGTTTTCTTCTGACGAAGAACTTCTGCAGGTTGTTAGCAGCTGTTTTGTTAAGCAGGAAAAATATGTCTTCTATTTTGAGAGTCTACTGCAACTCTACAGGAAGTGGAAAAAGTGTGTAGTTACGTGGTGAATATTCACAAATAAGAAATAATTAGTTCTTTTTTTACCCTAGGTAAATTATTAATTCAGTGTTCCTGGTATATTACTGCAAATAGATGTAAATCCGTTGATCACATTTTAAACTAACTTAGTTTCATGTCCAACAGTTACATAAGACACTATACAGTGCCGTTCTAATAATTATATCCGTAGGCGGTGATCGAAAATCGACCGGAAAATAAGGTAGCGAATATCCACCACACCTTGGCGGCCGAAATTGAGAATTATTAAGTCGTGGAAGACAAATGGATGGGGTTAATGACGCAGCAATTTATGGGGGTTGCAGGATATTTTATGCAGTGTGTTTACGAGCCTTCATGGGCTCCTGAAGCTCGGCTAGAACGAAAAAGTTGGGTACTTAATTTTTTAAGCCGCCAAATGGAAAGGGAGCGAGGTCGACGCGGTGCGTCGAAGTTCGACGTGGTAATTTGATGTTTGGCGGTTTCTTGTTATAGCTGCTCGAATATGGGGGGCTGGAAGCTGGCGGCGTAAAATGTAGCCAGGGACTTGCTGGGGCGCGTTATTAAAAATTCTGACGGCTTATTTACACTTTCGCGTAATACAAACATCGCTGGCATATTTCACGAGAATTAATTAATTGTTTTTAGAAAGTACTGTTATAGAATTAGATTGATAAATGGTTATTTAAAGTAAACTTGCATAGTATTTACTGTCCTTGATCTAGTTGTTTATGGTTGTTAATTCAAGTTTGTTGTTTATAAATTATCTAATAACCTCTCAAATTTCAAACTTGCATTGTTTGACGAACTGAAGTTTTTATAGACGTAAACCTGCTGCAGTTTGCAATTATGCCTACATGAAGCTCGAGCTCGAGAAAATGCTCCATCTTGTTGAAGGCACATCGATTGCCTGATCCATAAGCATGCCAGTAAAAGATAAATGATTTGTTTTGTCTTCATGCACTGACACCTAGAATTACTACAATTTCAACAAAACACTTAACAATAGGCATACCTATTACAGCACCCGGTGAACTTATAATTATTTTTATCGCGAGTAGCGGTTATTTATTACATTATAAAAGCGAGAGATCAATATCATCGCAATAACGCCTGTAATTACCAAATTAATTATAATTGTCTTTATCAAAGATTACTTCCCAAGATATTTGAATACAAACGCACTAATGTCAGCAACAACATAATGGTGAGAACGGCTACGCGAACTCCGCATCTGCAATTTCTCCTTCATTGAAAGAAAGTATTTCACTATTTCTTTAAATCTGGGCTAGTAATGTCATCACCTGCTCTAAATTCTGGAAGTAGTGTCCGCAATCCGGTTATAAAGAACAAGTAATTTCCTGGAGGAAGCTACGATAAACAGAGCTCGAGACTGAGGAAGTGCCTTATGTAAATTCGCTAAAGCAGTGCACGTACAGAGAAAACTCAAATGAGGTTTGTATTTTATATATTATAATATGCAGTACATGATCAAATGGAAACGCAACGGTTTTTGTATATACTGCCGATCACACGTCTTAAGAAATTAAAATATATATATAAATTCAAGGAAACTGTTTCATAGTGTTGTTAAATACAATAGTGGTTCACCAATTATTGTGCACTGCCTGCCAATATAATTCTTAAATAAAGCTGCATACGGTATTATTCTTTGTTTATAATTTTACTCGTTGGAAATGATGATCTAAGGTTGTTGCTACCCGAAAAATTATGGATATGGTTCATGACGTGGTTTTGAATCAACATGACAACGTAAACTTGTTATTTTTCGATAAGACAGTGAAAAACAATTTGGGGCGATGTCTAAAAAAATGATCTGAGGTTCCCAAATATGTTGAGGTAACTCAGCTTCTACTTCGATGAAAAAAGTTTTAAAATATTGTTATGAATAATTAACATGTTAAGATGAGGAAACGCTGGTGAAGCACAGGATGTGGGAGTGCATTTATCAGCAACACTTCGACAAGCTTGGCTGTCAATCCAAAAGCAATTTCCAAAAAAACGCATTACTCGTCGTCGGGTCGGTCGGTCGCAGCCTCCTCTAACACGCCCTTATCATCAAGACAGCCGCGAAGCGCGAGCATGTCTCAGAGATAACCGAACATGTGGTTTTAGTCAAGTGTAACGTAGCTCACTACCGGCATGTGTACATTATGGCAACCCACATTGCTGCTCACGCACTTAAAAGAACAAGTTGTAATCACGGCAGAACGAACGCATTAGAGTTGCACGATAGCGAGTTTAATTATGAATGAACTACATATTAATCTAATCCACGCAGACAGCGAGTGCAGGAAGCTACTCGAGAGCCCTATCGAATAACGCTATTAAGCGCAGATACAATGTTGTGATAACACTATCCTTTACCGTTTGATAGTTCACTGTCTCGTTTACTATAGGCTGACATTCTTCGGATAACTTAATTATTTGACAGTATGCGCATTTGGTACAGTTTCATGGAATTATTGGCATATTTTTAACACGCGGAATGTACTCTTTTTATTCTAACAAAACTAAAAAAATCTGTCAAGACGTTTACACGGTACTTTCCTCTCGCAAATTACATTAATTTGGAAAAACAAAATACAGTCGGGATCGAACTCGGGCTCCCATACTCGCTACGATTACTACTCCGCTTTAAACGCTAGACCACGCCGGCAGAGCAGTTGGGTTGCTTCTGGCTCTATATAAGAAACGCGTTGATCACTACATATTTCTATCCATTTTACGATATTTACCCCGTATCTGTCGAGTTTTATTTTCATTAAAGGTAAAAGCCTAAGGAATGTGCAAATTATAACTTTAATCTATTCCTGAGTTAAAGCAAAACTAGACGTTTTTTTAAGGTGCCCACCCTGAATATATTTGACCGAAAGTATATTCGATTTCGAATCAGGTAAACATATAAACCGCATGCAACATATCGTCTTCCTCCAAGTGCTTTTTGAGCCAACAGATGGGCGAACAGACAGACTGAATCTCAGTGACTTTTTACAAATACAATATTACCAAATAAACGAAAAAGCAACAGAAGAGGAAACAAAGTGAATGGTAATAGAAGTTACTTGACAAGAAAATCCAAACGTATAATATACCACGGTGGTTCACAACTTTTTTTGCATGGTCTTCCTGAGCGCATATCAGTGTAGTCCCCTTAAAGTCTTGCTTATGATTGTGTCCACTTATCTCCATCAGCAGCATATTCAGAAGGTATTTCTTCTATGAAATAGTTTTATTTTATAGAGAACTGTGTTCACATAGTTCAATCCGTTCTTGGAGTAATGTACCTACACAACATATTTTTTATTTAATTTGGAGCTTACCCTTGCCCCTTTAGAGCTGTTGGGCTCCCAATTCTGTCAAATTTTTCCCGAAGATCCCATATATCCCTTGGAGAACCATATAGCTCCCATTGACAACCGCTGATATATAAATTCTGGGAATCTTTGATAGCAACGTGTTAAGATACAACCACGAACTATATGAAACGTACGAAGTAGTAAAAGTAATAAAACTAGGAAGATTTAGATATACAGGACATATAATGACAATGGGACAAAGAAGACCTACAGAACGTGCACTAAGAGCAGACCCTGATGGAAAACCTAAATTTCGATAAATATACGGGGTTCCAAAAGATCTAAGAAAAATAGGAGTAACTGGCTGGATGATAGAGATAGATGGCGAGAATATTTGAGGAAGCCAAAACCCAACCAAAGTTGTATTAATAATTATAATGATGACGATTATGCAGAAGGACATTTCCATCTCCATTGACTTCAGTATCATTTTTTGCAACAATAATTGAAAAGATTTCATTTTCTGAAGTAGAGACATAATGTGTGTCATCAAGTGGTGTTATACTTATCTTCTCACACATAGTGAGGTCAATTATTCCTCTATCCAGGATAAAATGGTGTTAGGACATTTTCAAATTATACGAATGCACAAGTTATTTGCCTATTTTTCTAAATTACGACCCCGTGTGTAAATAGGATTTTAATATTTTTCCACTTCAATTTAAATATATCAGGTTTTGTGCAGGCATTATTGGCTTCAGGCCGTCACGCAGCTGTGCCCTCGCTCCGGGCTGTTGCTGAACACGTGTGTTTGTTATCGCTTTGCAGCTGCGGTAAACTAGCGTACCAACGTGTTTTCTGGATTAAATTTAAGACGTAAATCTGAGAGAGAACGTATGAATGTTTTTCGCTCGATTTCACTCTGTCTGTCTGCGTTGCAGCCGCCGTTCCAGTTTTGCTTTTCGGCTGGGTGGTGTGAATCGGTTTTAGTCAGTTAGTTGTTGGCAGTTGGTGTGGGACCTCGTTCAGTTACTGCAAGCGGTTCCCGAAGTGTGGCTTCTAGCCGCCTCGGCGACTTCGGTCGCGGGAGCGGCCTCTTGCGGAGTGTGTTCCGTTATGTGGCATGTTTGTCGAGCGTGTTCCAAGTCGCGAAGCGTGCAAGGTGTGTGTTGGTGATGCCCCGTTTTTTGGCCAAACGCTTTCGGTTTATCGTCGCCGTGCAGGCAAATTGCTGTGTGGGATCCAAACCAAGCGAGAGCGTGCCCCTGGTCACCTTTCTCATGCGGGCTCTGTCGCCCCTTTGATGCCGCATGTAAGTTCTGTGAAGAAATCATTGGGTACACTTCATCAACGCCTACACCCGTTGGAGCCTTGTGACATCGCCGTGCCGCCAGCTGGATCCGTTCCTGCCGCAGGTGAAGCTAAAAAGGTACTTTGTGTACTATGTAATGGCAGCTATTTTATTAAGCGCACTAATTAACGCTAGCGGCCCTATTTGTGTACTATTTGATGGCAGTAATCATTTTTCACGCACTCATTAATGCTAATAATCATATTTTGTACTAACCAATGACAGCCAGCATATTTTGTGTATTAACGACTGTACAGAACTATATTTTTGGGTCAGACCAATAAACTTATTTGTTAAATGCTTCCGTTGTATTTTCTTTGTGTGTGTTGCATGCAGATTTTCAGGTTAAGCAGTCTGTAGTGTAAGATCGTGTAAAGCGGAGCCTGGACGAAGTTGTGAGCGTCAAAGGTAGGTTCGAGCGCTCCAGTCGCCGGTTCCGGGAGTCACATTTATTTATTTATCGTATGGCTGACACATTAAACAGTCACAAGGCTGCATACATACCATACTCCTTTTAGATTTTGTGTTTTTGCCAAGGGAAAAGTTGCAAGGTAGGCTCATTTGCTTCCCGGTTCCTCAGTGGGCTTACCTTTGCATTTTATTTCATCTTTATGGAATTGGGTGGCGTTCAATCAATTTAGATCTGTTTACCGTTCATTAGGCCGTTGCCCTTGTGTTATCTCGTGTTGAAACACCCCTCGCTTTACTGAGTCTAGTCGGCACTTTTTGTTACGGGCCGGGCAGCGGTCCTATGTTAGTTATATTCCCGATTTTGAGAAACATCGTACGCGCTAGTCATCTAGCTTTTTCGTGGCTTTTCGTATGAGCTGGCGCATTGTCGTTAACGTCGTTTTCGTACCGTAACAATGGTATCGTGCGAAGGCACCAAGCAGTTAATATCATCCAAAAATAACGTTGAACAGAAATAATACGATCATACCATATACCTACATTTTTTAGTGTACATACATGACATGATATTGTACATTCTACAGTTCTATGTTTGATAAATCAAATTCTCATGCTTAGACTACATACATTTTATAAATAACTACCAAGTACGCTTGGGACGAAGATTACAAGTTAACAATGTTTCATTTACTCTTTTCTATTTTTGTACATGTACACGAGGCTGTTCATGAGAAAAATCTATATGTATGTACTTATGTTAGATTTACCAATTTAATTAATATTGATGTTAGATGTAATTGTAACTCATAGGAATAAATAGGTACACTTTATCATTACTATCTACTGTAATTTTTCTGCGTGTAGTACTTCTTTTCATACAATCAGATATTCCGCCCATCGTTTGGAATCACGCAAATTCTGCTTATCGCTTCAGCCTGAAGAGGACGTAACAACTCGTAAGTATTTGTGTGCAAGTGCAATCGATTATTTGTTGTTTTGCAATTCCGAAAGTGTCGTTCTGGTAATTACGTTTTATACTGTCAACACAATTAAATAGTGATCTCTCAATTCCATATTTATTTTTTTAAACTTTTTTCTTATAGCTTATAGCCCTCTCAGAACATGGATGCTTAATATATATATTTATCTGCTATCAATATTCCCATTATTAGAATTTTTTCCAGTAATAGTAGTAGGCATAATTCTTGACAGTGAGGTATCTATACATAATTCACTGCTTTCAGCCAATCACAGAACCAGATATTCATATCCCACTGATGTTTGGCCCACTCAACGATGGCATAATTGAAATCGCCTCCGATCTCTCGCAATCTGCGAAGGTCTGATGTGGTGAACTGTGTCGTCATTTAGTTTGTTTACGTTTTTAAAAATACATCGCATAATTGCATATATTTTCCGAAGTGTATGTCGATTTTTGAGGTTGTTGCTTTGAAAATTGCTAATAAGAGTAGATAAAGTATGAATGACAAATACAGAAGAATAAAGAGTAGCTAGCTATGTTCTGCTGTAAAGCTTTACCATACACATTCTTAGATTTTCATAATGTTAAGAAACAAATGCCACAACCAATCGCAATTTCCATTATTTTAGTCCCTAATCCATATAGTGTTCATAGTGTTTTAAGTCATACATGCAGATAGAGTAATATCAGCAATAATAAATGTTTTTCCAAGAACGAGCGCTGCCACCAAAATCAGCTCATTTAAAACAAGAAGCCGCACAAAGATGTCAGCGTGTTGCCTGAAAACCGGACATGGAGCATCCCCCCTTCAGCGGTGTCTTCCCCTCGCCGACCTTGAAATAATACAAGTTGAACGGGAATGACAGCATCCGTTCGCAATTCATAAATTATTAAATAATGAGAGCAGTCCCAACCAGTCATCAAGCCGCATGCACGCTTCCATAACTCGGCATTTTAATTGCTGCAATTGGACAAAAACGGCCGCGCCGTGCCAGTTCCTCGGGACATTAGTGATGTTTAGCTTTGAGTAATGCTTATTATGAAATAAGCAGATAAATAAACAAACCCTTTGTGCATCCAACCTCGTCGAGTAACTCGAGATGAGCCACTGAACAGACGCGGTATTATCAACGATCATGGATTAAGCGCGTTAAACAAGAATGGACAGCGTTGTCATCGTATGAATGTACATGAATGCAAGATAGGTATAGCAAACAGTAAATTTGGCTTTGTAACATTCTTATATGTAAAAATTAAACCAAGTATCAATAAAATGGAAAGTAGCTCTACCTGTTGACAACACGACTACCTTTAACACGTATGTGAAAAACTACTAAAAATACATATCGTAACTTTAAAGATCTATAAAATATTTGACATTATATTCCAAATCAGCGTAAAAAAGAGCCTACTGAAGTTAAACCGATTTAAACGCGCTGTTCTGAACGCACAGTATAGTAGCTGAATTCGTTACTTCCCAATACACTTACGACAATTAAATGCTGTAAAAATAAACACCAAGCTCGTGCAAGGTCAATTCTCTCGGCAATAATCTAGAATCACTCAATAAGCTCCACACCCAGTAGTTCCAACTTCCGTAATCCAACTACCGTGCGAACGAACGCAGGCTTACTCCGTCCTTGGTAATAAAACTTTTATTAAACCCCGAAACATGGGTTTAATCGGTATTAAAGATTACATAAAGCCGCAGTTCTAACAATTAAGAAAGAGGGCAAGCCTTCAGGACAAAGCTCTAATTGTTCTGATGCTTTTATGGAACAGATTTTACATTGATATAATGGTGTCAGCAATATTTAAGTGGCACAAAGTTAGCAAGGAAGCATTTGAGTTAAAGTGATTGTACAGGGTGGCCAGATAAGAATGCAAAGTGCTGTATCTCGGAAACTATTCATCGTAGAGACTTGCGGTAAAAAAAATTATCACTAAAGTGGCAAAAAGAAGACCGTGGAAAATATTTTGAGATTTCCAAGATGGTCGCCAGGGGGCGTAACCGCCATCTTAAACTTTTAAAGTGAGTTTTCACTGAAATCCACCTAGTAAATGCTAGCTTTTCAAAGCTAAGATTTAATCGAGTAATTTTTGTTTAACATTTTTTTACGTATCTATTCAAATAAAGTGGTGGGGGGTAATTCAATGTTTTTTTAAATAAACAGCTGTAACTCCTAAACGACTGAACGGATTTTAACAAACTTGGTCTCGTTGGAAAAAGCATTTATTGTTCCATCAAAACCATCTTACCTGTGATATGTCTAATTCTTACTGATGCCGCTAGAGCGCGTTTTTTGATACAATAACAAAAAATTGACGAATTCTCTAAAAAATTAAATGCAATATGACTTTTTTCATAAAAATGTAGCGAAATGATACCTAAATAGGCTAGTAAAAACCGTATCTCGATATCTTATTCGTAGCCTAAAATAACGAAGAGAGAAAATTTAGTTATCATATAATTTTAAAAAGACGTTATTACACCGGTATTTATTGTTATTTATTTGCCTTTTTTTCAAGATTCAATGATAAAATTTCATAATTTAATAATTTTTAAATAATACAAGTATTCTTAGTTAAAAAAATTTTAAAAAAACGTGTAGGGACATAATAAGAAAAAAGGACCGCTTTTGAAATAAAACTAATCTATCACACTCGATGTATTGTTGAAGCCGCTCATGCGTGGACATTACAGCAGATCTTGACAGGCTACGAATGGCCTCTTGTATGCATCTCTCAAACAATAAATACCCAACTTTTTTGCGGAAGTATACATTTAAACGAAAAATGAAATAGCTATATTCGATTCAATTCATCTTATTTTATTATCCTGCTAACTTTTTCCAGTCCATATGCGAAATATTTAAATCTCAGAATATCGGAATCTGTCTTCGTCTGTGAAAGGGTGGAAATATATTTTAAGTTCTACTATGGTTGGCTCTACCATCAAAATTCTCCACGAGCCGCCACTGCAACCAACTGATATTTACAAATTATTTTGGTTGCATTTAATGAATAGAATAATAGTAGCAGCAGGTGAGTGGCTCATTATTTTACTGCTCTCTGTGTGAGCGTTCTCCCCTAGAGACTACGTTACGAACGAACCTAGTTAAGTTTTAATTGTGAATGCACGTGTGTACCAAGAAAGTGCGCCAATTCTGTGAATTTAGAACCGCCTTCGCCGCTCAGCATGAACTCGTAATAACAACGTGTAGATTCGGCTTTACGCAAGGTAGCGATTTCTATCCCGTTTTGAAGACAACCACATGTAAGTATATAAGACAATTAATTTAAGAAAAAGTGGCCGTTTCAATCCTCAATCGGTCTAGGTTTAGAAAATAGAATGTATAGCTACAACAAAATATTCAACAAGATCAAGGTATATGCATTTAAACTTGAGCAATGTTTAAAGCATGACGATTGAAAATACTTAATATTCTGAATAAAATGGAACGGTGAATTAAATTATTGAAAACCAATCATTATGACAGTACTAGGGAGCAAATAATTTTCAATAAAAACTAAACGAAACCCTATTAAGCCCATATTTTCTTAAAAAAGCATTAAATGCGCAATGCTGTATAGATTCAACAATACTTCAAACGAATTTTTATAATATAGCTTTGCTAATGAGACAAAGCTCGTGATTTCAACTAACGGATAATCTGAAAAATAAAAGATTAAACGAAGAAGCTGGTTTGTTGATGTAGCGTAGCGCTTTACACCACAATATACTTTTTTCATTTTAATAAATTAAAGTTGTTTTGGTTCAATATTTAGAATATATTAACTGAATTAATATAAGTACAAGTAGCATTTACAAGTAACGTCTGATCATTCTGATGGTTAACGTGATTCTTACTTAAAACTAAATTACAAACTGGTGCTCCAACCTCGAGGACAACTGGGGCTGCGCGATTGAGTAATGAAAATGATCAGGTATTTTTCCCATAGAATAAGGACCTTCAAATGAGCCAAAAATGTAAATGCGTTGACAAGCTGTGCAGTAAATCAGGTTGACTATAAAATTACTCCATTGATCATACTAGGAAAAGTTTTTACTAGAAAGAAGCATGCAAGCAGTGTGCAAATTATTTTTTTAAATATATAATTCATATGGAATCAGTGGGACACCAAAAATCCATTCAGATTTAACACCACGGCGTACTTTTACCACTTCGTCCCATTGACTCAACAGGTATCGCGTGCCGGCAAGCAATCAGTCCGAGGAATCCCAAAAAATACCTCAGGCTCACGCACCTACATAATTAATAGCGTTTTAAAGTTTTGAAAACTGTTATTTCTTAACTATTCCGCTTAGCCCCACATAAATTACTACTGCATTTTTTAATGTTGTTGAATTAGTAATTTCGTAGGTAATATTTACGAAAGGTAATTTAATTCTAGATGATCAAGATTTGGAATGCAGTTCAAAGAACTGACAATTTAAAACTAATCATACATTACGAGGGCGGGCTAATAAGTAACGCTTGTTGAAGCATTGCTTTGGACTGGAGTCGGGTAGAAATAAGTTTTCAACGGCGCTTCAAAGATACAAGTGTGTTTCAGAGATCTAACATTGAAACGGTTAGGTAACTTCTTTTGTTTTTACACAGTTAAAGAAAAATACAATCAACTTGTTAAAGTAGCGTGCGATTATTGTATTCTTTTCTGGCGAAGGTTGCAATACTTCGGCCGAAATTCGTTTTCCTCCTGTATTAAGACACTGTCAGACCTCAATGCAGTTCCCAGACGCTTGAGGGGCTGAAACGCTATACATCGAAGTTGTTCACCCACTCTAGTCCAGATCTAGCTCACAGTGCTTTTATCTGTTTCCTAAGTTGAGGGAGAGCTTCCGGGGTCAGATTTGGTTCAAACGATTAGGAAAAGACAGCGGTGGTGCATTGATTCCGGAAAACAGATCAAGAATCTTTTATCAAGGGCTGTGCACATTCAACTGTCTGCCTATCGTTTAAGAGATCTCTAGGTGGTCTTGTTTCTGGAGGTACTTGTGTTTTGACGATTTTAGGTATGCATTCTTCTGCCATTCTTCCTATGTGATGATTCCACTCTTTTACGGCGTCGTTTAACAAACTTGGAGATGTGTTATATGTTATAATTCTTTCCTAGGCACTGTATAGATTATAACAAACCTCACTACACTCTTATATATTTTTAACTTATGTTTTAGACGCATGTATTTGTTCCTCCAGAATACGTCTCTTTCATAATCAAATGTTCTGGACCTTTAAATTTGCGTTTCTGTACTTCCTTAGTTAAGTTACCATTGCTGGATATATCAATTGTTACGTAATTGAAAGACACCACCTGTTTTATAATTGTACCTCTCATTTCTAATTTACACGGTACAGCTTTCCCCACTATTGTCATACGTTTGGATTTTTCGTTTAACAGTTCCATATTAAAGGTTTGGAGAAATGGAAATTTGATTGAGCAACCTTTAGATGTCACGCATCGTCTGTAAAACACATAATACTAGTATATAAGCATTTCTCCGCCAAGCGTACCTACCGTATGTGTATACACTGCGCCCGATAGCTGGACCAAAAATGTTCTTTAACAAATTTACATATTGATTTAAACGTCGACTTGTGCATGTGCACGTCATACCGCCGAAACTTCCCCATGACTTTCTCCAGGTTTAATTTTAATTAATTTGGACCTTAAGGGAATCATTGAGCCACTAAAAACTATACATTGCGCCGATGAAAAAAAAGATCCCCACTGAGTGAAAAAATGGTTGCATAACTACCCCTATTTCATTTCATCCCCTATAGTTCAACCCCATGTACTACATTAGTAATATTTGACTCCATGGGCTGTTCCTATGGTATGGACTAACTCCTATAAAAATTATTATGTGTTTTGGAAGGGGTCGAAATGTGAAAATCTGACTCATATGGATTTTATATATACCGGGTCGCTATTATGTATGGGACCAAAGCTGCCTTGGTCCAACGGTTTGAGATATGTGTTTTAAATTTAGTATATGTTAATTTGAGGTAATTTTGCATAGTCTGAAGTAAAAAAAATGTTTTTATATAGTTTTTAAGTGCGGTTGCCATATTGATTTTTTTAAGTAGCAACCTAGGATGTGTGATATATCAATAGAAACCTTTTTTTTCTCTTTTTAGAAATATTACACATATTGCAAAGGCTCCACGTTGCGGCGCCTTTATATAATTGCGATGACCCTACTATTGTTTGTTATTATGGGATAAAATGAATAAATTAAATTAGGGCAAATCACTACAATGCTCAGGGTATTTTTATTTTGTTAAACTTTGCCTGTCAGTATTTTAGGCTTATTAAAATGAAATGTATTTATTACTTTTCAAATAAAACGGTTAATGGTCCCTTTCTATATTTTATTGAACTGCAATAATAATTTAGGTTAGCTCCAGCAAAACACAAAACTCCTCTCAGGTGGGTTCAGATCTGAGCTTTAGAAATTATGTTTAGAAAATTTGATTCAAAGTAGCTCACATGCGCGATTCTAGTACATTCGATCTACACGCTCCAATTATTCATAACCTCACAACTTGACACAGAACGTCGTTAGTGCAACAGCGTTTATTTGAATATTTAACAGTAAAGTTCTGCAAGGAAACGTCAGGTAAATTGGCGCAAAACTCCCGCCTAGCAACAACTAATTCGATTTTGTTTCAGGGCTGACGTCAAACGACGCTCGAAATTCATTTGTCTTGGACTTCCTGTAATGGCTTGGAATTTTTGCAAGAACCACAAATTCTAGTGACGCCATGCAAATTATTCAAACTAGGGCAGTACTGGACGCTTGGATATGCAATGAATCTCTTCCACAGGGTGTATTCTAGCAGTTCACCAACTTTCCCGGCTCCCGAACACCCAAGAAACATGCGAAATACTACCTCAGATCTGGCCAATTTTCACTTCGGAGCTGGTGCAAGGTGACACTGACTGGTTTCTTCACTTGAAGTCGCCTCCCTGGCAGCAAATCTTGTTCAGGATGCACGGGCACACCTCCCTGGGCCGTTGGAATAGAGAACCCTGGCTTTGGCAGCTCAACTGAAACGGTATCGAAGTTGGAAATTCTCAGGTGTCCGCTGCCGTTTCCCAGCCGAAGTCGATTTGGTAAATTTATAATTTTATGTCGTTGAAACTGACACAAACAATATCACAGCTGCCTGGACACTTGTACAGTAAAACGGTACATTTTTTATTTAGTTAAACACCTTTTATTATATTAAAACATAAATTATATGGATCACAAATTTTGCCCACAAGCTTTCAATTTCACAGCAATTGATATTATCTATTGACAAAAGAAAATCGCGTTGCTAGGTTACAGCGATCTCATATTGTTTATAGGAAATTAGTTTTAGTTATTAATTTACATAAACGGAATAAAATTTGATAACATTTTTCTAAAATCTAAAAATCTGGTGTGATACACGCACACAACTTCCTTTTACAGTGATCTTATAATTAGCCAAAAATTTTATTTTAAATTTTTAAGCATTTGTCAAAATTTTTCAAAAATTACAAATTTTACAAAAACGGTACAAGTGTTAGTTCAAGAGACAAATTTTCTCTAAAATTTTAAGCTGAATTCAAAAATGTAATAATATACCGGGTGTTCTATTTAAAATAGGAGTTAATAAAAAAATAGAAAAAACACAAAAGAAACCCATATGTAAAGTTTAAAAAAATCGTTAGAGCCGTTTTTGAAAAAATCGAAAAAACTGAAAAATCACAAGAGAAAACACCTACTTCCGGTTATGAGATTTTCTTCTTGTTGTCGCATCTACATAGTACACAAAACTTAGATATGAAGTTTCAACGCCATACCTCTTTCCGTTTTTGAGATATTCAGTTCACAGGCAGACAGACATACCAATGAAAAAAAATATGTTTTTTGGGATCAGGGGACCCTAAAACGTGAAGATCTGTTGAAAACTCAATTTCTAATTTTTGGGGTGAATCCAATACTTCCTTTAATGTAAAAGGAAGTAAAAATTGCTTAGATCTAAACATTGTCTTTCTTTCTTATATCTAAAAATTGTTCTTATTCGTCACACACAACGTTTTTATAATCACTACTCTGCTATAACACTTATTTTTAAAATGCACTGGACTTGAGTTCAATTTTACACACGTCACTGTTTGTTCTTCAATTCAGTTGCCCTCGTTCTCTATTACTCTTTGCAATTTATATTTTCTCTTGCTTCGATTTCATTTACCTTTCAGCTTGCTTGCTTTTTACTGGCCCGTACTTTTATTAATAACTCTACGCTCATTCAGTATGCACATAACCAACCTTTTGTGTTATTTAATTCTATTTGATCTGGCTTTAAATATGTTCAAATCTATCATATTACTTATATTATTTTACTCAAACTTCAAATTCAAACCCTCTGAAATCTGCTTTGCGTATGCGTGCCTTTATTCCTCTAATTAATGCTTCTTGCATCTTATTACCAATGCATTTAATAGCTTCAACTAGTTTAGATTGCAATTAAATAAAACATTTTAACTTTGTGCTTTAATTGACTTTGTTCAATATTTCTCACTGCATACAGCTTAAAACCATCTCAATATATAGGGTTACATAAGAAAATAACGCAGACAAATAAAAAGACATTTGAGTCATGTTTAATTTGTCGCTGCAAATGAATGCAATTAGTAGATCTACAGTAAGTAGAAAAGAAGCCGCGTAGTGCAGTTGGGTAGACGCTTGGCTTGCATTAAGCAAGTCCTCGCTTCGAATCCCGCGGGGGCCAAAATTTTTCCGTAGCTTTGGCGATTAGAATCGGGCTCGGTGAGACCGTTCACAGTTGGGTACCACATTAACTGTGCTCTACTCAGAACCATAGACCTAAGAGATAGAGTAACAAGATCAACACATCACGAAGATAGGCACACACCGAACACAATAGTTGCTGCGCAAGCACAAAAAGGGCGCTTCAACTATGTAATCCGATTCCGGTGCCAGTTGAGCATTGCACCGCCATATTCAAGCGTATAAAGCTTCTACACCGCAAGGTAACTGAGGTTAGTGATAATACATACATACATACATACAGTAAGTAGAACTTCAGAAAGATTTATTGAGAGTGGAAGCGTAAAAGATCGTCCTACGATTTCGACAGAAGGCTCGAGTTTTGTGAGTGGGCAATTTTGCCAATGCAGTTGTATTCTCGGATGAAGCTACTTTTCGTTTAAATGGATCTGTAAACAGGCACAACTGTAGATACTGGTCTGATACCAACCCCCATTATTGAACCATTTTTTATTGAAAGCAACCTTACGTCGGAGAGATATCTTCAAATGCTGCGGGAAAATAGTATCCCTCAAATTATAGAACACTTTCCAAATTATGATAACCCAGATGCAGTCAACGAAAACATCTGGTTTCAGCAGAATGATGCGCCTCCCTACTATGGAGTTGCAGTGCGCAATTACTGGCAATTTAGAAGAATTGAAAAATCGTATTCGTGCGACTTCTTAGACAATTTTAAAAAGCGCATTCATTATTGCCAAGAAATGGGCAACAATTTGAATATCTCCTCTCTCAACTACTGTTAATTAGTAATATTATTGTTGTTTTCATGTGTATTTAAGAAATGTTGTTTGTTATTCTAAATTTGAATTACTGTTTGTGCTTTGTTTATTTATTACGTTTTGTTAATGCAATGGTTATTAGATTTTATTAAATGTGCAGCGACGAATTAAGCATGCCTCAAATGTGTTTTTTATTTATCTGCGTTATTTTCTTATGTACCAATATATGTACACGTATAATATTTCTGAAAAGAGAAAAAAATAAGCTTTCTATTGACGTATCGCAAAGCCTAGGTTGCTATTAAAAAAAATCAATATGGCGACCGCACTTAAAAACTATATGAACATTTTTTTTAAATTCTGAATATGAAAAATAACCTCAAATTGACATATACCTAATATGAAACGCATATCTCAAACCGCTTTACCAGGCAGCTTTGGCCCGATACATAATAGCGACCATTTATATTGAATTATAGTTTCGGTTGAATTCCGCAGCCTCTCTTAGTTTTTATTGCACTTATGATTTTCCCATTGCTAAGTTGGACTCAGTGAGTCTCCCCATATAATATATTTTATATCATCTGCATGATCATCTTGTATTTGTATTCGTACTGCATACATTTCTAATTAGGTGGTTAATGATCTAGGCACATACATCTCTGCAAGTATGATTAGCACACAACCGAGCTGCATTATCGCAAAAGCTTTTGATATGTCCACGAAACAAAAGAATGCCGGTTTACAATACTCGATCAAACACAAACCTATTTCGTCAAAATCCAAATTGTTCTTAAAGTTGTTTATATTACCTCGTACATAATCAGGTTCTAACAGAAATTGAAAGCAACTAGCTAGTAGCCTATGCATTAGCGAGTAATTGCTAACCAGACTACTACATGCACGTGCTGGCTAAAAACGCGACACGTATTTTGTTGGTTGTTACTCTACAACTAACAGCAATTGTAGTAGCCGTGCGGTTAGGTGCGGCAATTTATTTTTGCGTACATACCTACACGGCATGTGCATTAAGGCAGCCTCAGATAAAATTCACTCAATCGCAGCAGCAAGCAATGCGAGGAGAATGGTACAACGTAGCTGCTGGATATTGCGCCTATTTCATTGAATTGAGTAATGAAGCGCAATTAAGAATGGACAACCACAGGACCGGACTTAACGAATCACCTACCCAATGCGATAAGTATCACAAAGGCAAAGCGGATTGCCTGCTATTGTTTAATGCCTCCCTATCGGGGGGAATACTTAATCTCAAAAATGTATGCTACCCAGCTTCGCATCTGTGCTGTGTGCAAACACTCAGACCACAAATGGCATTTATTAGCAGCAGCTTTTTCCAAAGCATGATTTATAGGTGAGTAGGTGGCCGTCTGGCTTACTTACTGCGGTGCGATTAAATGGTGCAGGTGTTCCACTTTAATAAGTCACTTATCAATTAGAAATGGAAAATAGTGTTGTGGTACGCTCTGGATTTTATTAGGTACTTTCACTTGTAAAAATCACTATAGAATGAACGCTACGCCACATATAAGAAAGCACGTACGGCCAATTTCCGACCAATGGGCAATCATCCCACGATCGAATTGTTTAAATTCTGTAGTAGTCGTTGTGGTGCCTTAAAAGCTTTTATTGCGTCTTAATTAATGCCAGTTTTTATAGCTTCACTGCGGGTTGGCAGCCCTCAGGATTGAATAAACAAATTCGAATTCATTCTTCTAGTATGCCACATATAACGCATAGTTTTTATTATTTGGTAAATCCAACCGTAATTTTGCCCAAAACTTAATAAATCGTTGCCTAACTGCCAGTTTTTTAAAACACAATCTTTCTGTTTCTATAAATCAAAGCTTTCAGACAAACAGGCATGTTTTCCACTTTTTGATGAAATTTATGGCTGCGAATAATGCCCGAACTCTGCGCCGCCTAAACTGTGTCGCTGAATGTCAATTTATATTTCACCTAATAAATTTATGGGTATTTTCAATTTCGAACGTTGACCATATTTGCTCCCACCGCAATCTCAAATATCATATCTGCAGTATTTCAGATTTCTGGCAAATTTACTGCCGCTCAGGTTACCCAAACTCCACAAAAGACGTCCACTTTGGACATTTTGGAATTTACGGGGATTTTTGTGAGAGAAATTGGCCACGGCCCGGATAAATAATTTAAGTTTTGGCTTATACAAGCGAGACCTAGCGAAAGCTGCAAAGGTGAGACAGGCACTTAAAATGGAAATATATTACACTACTGGACTTATTTATAACAGAATAGTAAATTAAATATGCATACATAGTTGCACAATTTTAACAATATGTAGATTATGAAATAATTTCAAACAGTTCCAGTGGAATCTCATGAACTGATTTAATTAATGACAGTAATTTGAGTATTTTTATGAGGAGCCATAAAAGAATAACATCAAATGCTCGAATAAAAATCCATTGTGTAAAAATACAAAGAACAATAAGCCCCCCTCAAAATATTCATCCCGTCACTAGTTGCTTATTTTGAAAATCGTAATCGAGGTCCTTCTTCAAAAGTGTCATTAATTATATCTTCGTCGTGGCTGCTTCAATATCATAAAGTGAAAATACTCTTTCCATTTGTTATTATTTCCACCATCGGCAAGTTTTAGAACTCGTAGGGCGCTAAATCTGACGAATACGATATATGGTAACACACCCTGTTTTTTATTTTATTGGCTATGCTTACCCAAGTTAGTACTAGGACTCGAATGACAGCTTACCTGAAACAAACAAAAAAATAATTTCTAATTCTACTGAAATCTAACATTAACAAATACAAGTCTTTTACAACATTATTAAATTCAGTTAGACTTTTTGCCATTGTGAACCAGAAACCTTTGAACCTTTTTCTATAGTATACACAATTCTAAACCCCCCTTTGCTACCTACTTTAGCTATAAATATAGTGAACGAAAATGTGTAATGATATAATTTGTGTAATTGACAATGTGGAGAATAAAGTAAATGAGAAAAAATCGCATTTACATTAAAACGCAGCATTTACTCACAAACAACATTCATGAATTCTCAAAATTACAATCAAAACAGAAACCAAATTTGGAATCCATCTCGACAAGACGTTAACTTGGAAATCACATATAAAAGTAAGAAAGCGCAATTTAACATAATTAAAATAAATGTCTTGACTACTGAGTTTAAAATCTAAACATTCAATTGACAAGAAGGTTTACTGTATGAAGTAATCTTAATACCAATTCAATAATTATGCGACCATTTGGAGTATTTTTGGTACAAAGATGACGAGTTCGCTTGTATATCGGTTCCTTTTCGGTCATATTTTCTCGTATAATACTTCATTCAGCTAAGTGCATCTAAAAATTCTAAAGGTTTGACACGCACGCAACTTTTTGTTTTCTAGAAGGTTCAACGAAACCGCTCTGGGCTCTAGCCGTCTTCTTTGCAGCTGCATTTGTTTCTTCACGTTTAGGCGCTCTTGGTTAGATCAATTTCAAAACGCAGCCCATTAGAGCAAGCGAGATTTGTTTCTAAAGTTTTTTAATTCCGTCGCACCCTTTCATCCGCGGGCTGCCTCGCTCGTTGTAGCATGCGAGTTCACGCGGGGCAATCTGCATCGGGATTGGCTGCAGGTGTTGGCGCGATAGAGGCGTTTGGCGCGAAAAAATTTATTTGCTGACTCACAACCGCCTACCGAGGCCACTTGTAAAATCAAATTCATTCAGTTGTTCACGTATAATTTATGTGTTCATTTGCCGACTCACAACCGCCTACCGAGGCCACTTGTAAAATCAAATTCATTCAGTTGTTCGTGTATAATTTATGTGTTTATTTGCTGACTCACAACAGCCTACCGAGGCCACTTGTAAAATCAAATTCATTCAGTTGTTCGCGTATAATTTATGTATTTATTTGCTGACTCACAACCGCCTACCAAGGCCACTTGTGAATTCAAATTCATTCATTGCTCGCATATAATTTATGTATTTATTTGCTGACTCACTGCCGCCTACCGAGGGCGTGTAAAAACTAATTAACTTAGTAGTGTGCTAGCTAGGTAGTATAGTCCATTAGAATTAGAGCATTCCCGAGCTGGGTTAGAGAGTTAGTCCATTTACCACTGTGTTTATTGCTGTATAAGTTGCCCTATATGTGTTTGGACCAATAGAACGGTTTATTGAACGATGCCTTATAATTTCCTACGAGTTTGTGCATGCTTATTTTCAGGCGGTGTTAGATACTGTGTAAAGATAAATGTACGGCGAAGCCTGAGTGTTTAAGCGTCGCAGGTGAGTTATGACGCTTGTTGCTGCAGTATTGGAAGTCATGAAGCTGTGCACATCTATGTACTATTCCCGTTGAGCTTTGGATTTCCCCAAGGTGTAAAGTTAGAAGGTAGGCTCATTTGATTTCCCGGTTTCACTCTGGGTCTATTTTTGCATTTTCGTTTATATGAATGAAACCGGGTAGCGCCCTATTTAATTTTGTCAATGTTTACCGTCCCTCAGGCAGTTGCCCGTAGGTAATCTCGTGTAGAACCCTCCCTCGTTCCACTGATGTTTAGTCGGCGTATCTTGTTACGGGCAGGGCAGCGGCCCTAGGTGAGTCTTTGTCGCGATTTAGAGAAATATCGTCCGCGCTGGCCGTTTAACTTTTACGTGGGTTTTCGTATGAGCCGGCGCGGTGTCGTAAAAGTCGTTTGATACCGTAACAGCTTATCAAGTGATAAACGCCCTGGAGATAATTATCGACCCCGTGGATGGTGTCATAATAAAAATAGAAATGCAAGAAACAAGCAATTTGAGATTTTTGGCGTTATTAGATCAATTTTAAATTCGTTTTGTATAATAATCTTCAATATAAATTCGGGCAACATACTTACAGATAATTTTACCTGTGCCAAGAGTCATCGTGCTGGTTACCCTTACAAAACTGTACACGGGGCAATTTTCATTGCAACCAACACATGACCCTTGGCTTGTTCAAAACTATTGGTATGTCTCGTCCTTATTATATTACGAATGATAATTAGTCTGCAGCATATTTAGAAAATATATCGATAAACATTGTAAAGCATGAATAATACTTTGTCTACAAATTTAAAAGAAGTACTGGATTATGGCAGGTTTTGCACAATTCATCTAATTATCTATCATTTACATTTCAATCAAACATAAATGTCATTTCAAGGGTGTATTCTACAAGCAAAAACGATTAAGAAGATCCCAAAAAAAAATTCATATTCGCCATTGTTATTAATTTGTTTCTGAAGAATTTTAATATTACTTATTGGCCTCCAGTACACAGACGTGTATGTGTAGCGAAAGGTAAATATTGAGTGGCTTCAATCTGGTTATCGTGCGAGCTATATACCTAGTAATCCTTGTTTTACCAATTGTTCTGTGTGGGCGCAAATAAAGTAGCTGTATAAACATAGAACTCAAAACCAGAAATCAGTTCTCAAATCTCCGAACGATTTTATCAAGTGGCGCCGTTTATTTCAGTGCGTCCTAACCTAAATTTTGCTATAAAGAATCCGCGAACAAAACAATCTCGGACTAGGACAGACGCTAGTTTGAAAGAAGTTTCTTGCTTTCGTCAACAGTACGAGTTCCAGATCCTGGAGAAAACTTTTACATTAAAACTCTATTTGCCTCAACTAGGAAAAATAAATAACGCTCGAGCCGACAATGCGGACGCCGCGATTTCCATCTCTTAGTCGGGAATCTGGCGTCTCAAAAGACACTTCTAAAAATACGTGACGTGTAAACTCGATGAACTAGTTTAAAAAAAATGTATACTATCCGTAATTACCTTGCGGATCTAAATGTGGAGGGATCCATTCTTTTTGCAATTGCAAGAAACCAGAAAAAATATTTTCCGATTTTTTATTACCGAAAATTGATGAATTTTTGGCGTACATCGCATTTACAAGCTTATTTTTAATATTTCTCAATTATTCTTAAATTAGTGAAAAGCTTATTCTTTCTAGATTCAGATGACGTTAAATTAATCTCAAAATTATTTTTAAAAAATGCTATAGAAATTGTTGAAACAAAGCGTACTGGGACTGAGTGAAATTCCAGAATCTAGGTATTTTGAAAACTATTGCACTTAGATGTATACTTCCAGCACATGAAATTTGTAGAAAAAAACGGAGAAATTTTTAGTGAACGAATTATCTGCATTCAGTTATTGTTGTTAAAAATACGTTATATTTTCAGCTGCGTGTTTTGATTGATACGAGTGTCGCGCCTCGCCGTTCACTGCACTGCACCATGCAGCCCAGGAAATAAAGGGATGGCGTCGGAAATAATTAGGAGAAAGCTGAACTTTGGCCAGTTCTTCCTGCTCCTCCATCATGTGGTTCCCCTTCAGTGCCCCTTCGAACTTCACATTCGCAAACTTTAGAAGGCTGCTTTGTATCTTGACTAGCTGACCCGGCAAACGTTGTTTTGGATTATGACATGATGGGGAAACCCTTCAAACCATTAAACACAGAATCACAAAGGTATGACTGCAAATAGAAAGTCATACAGTGTATAGAAAAACACACTTTCGATACTTTCCAATTTTCTGGCTTTCCCTTTGGATTTTCCGAATTTTCTTTTTTGCTAAACCACCTCGGGAGTAAGACGAACAAAACAAAAAAAAAACTAATCTAAATCGATCAAGTTGTTCTCGTTTTTGCGTTACTAACACACGGCAATTGATTATTCTATATATAAATAATCAATAGTCGTAATGGTGTAAATTGTTAGGCTTTATACTAAAATAATGTGCTAGATTTTTTTAAGTTTGCGCTAATATTCACAAATTTTTCTTAATATTAATGTAACAATTGATCATTTTATATTTTGGTTTTTAATATTTTTTCATTTTATCCTTGCAGCTTTTTTAAAAATGAGAAAATAAGTTACAATACCACAAAGTTATAATTATGTACAGTATATACAGTCAAAATCTATAAAAACTATAGAGTCATTCGCCAATAAGAGAGTAATTTTCTTCTAGAAAAACAGGTGAGTGGCGACATGACAAGCCATTACAATTCAAGTCCGCTTTTTTACATACCCAATATTTTCTAAATCCTGACTTACAGCTGCAAGATACGAGGAGTAATAGTTGATGCGAGACAAACGGCAGTGACTATCAATATGTCTCTATGCTTTCGTCTTTTATCTATTTCTTTTTACGTATTCTATCTTCCATCGTCATTCAGTTACTAAAAGTTTATTTCCTAGCGATGTTTGCACATGAATATAAAGTCAGACGAAGTTGATGAGAGACGCATTATGAATATATGTGTTTGATGTAGGAGTTTCGTAAAAAATATCTTCATGCTGAAACGGAAGTAACGAGTTTCATTTTAATATTTGCAGAGAAAAATGTTATTCTTTTTTGTGTGGGATGAGTAAATACTCAAATTAAAACGAAGCTCGCTACTTCCGCTCAGCATTAAGGTCCCATTGTGTCTTGGCCAAACTTCTTCACAAATCGAAGGCGTCTCATTAATATCGTTTGAGAATTTATTTGCAAGTATAAACGCTGCCGTCGCCAAGAAATAAACTTGGAGCAACTGAATAAATATGGAAGATAGAATATAAAAAAAGAATACGCATAGTATTCAGCAGCTGTAAGTAAGGATGTAGAAATAATTGTGGATGCACAAAAGTGGGATTGAATTACGCCGTAATGTGCAAGCACTGCAATGGATTGTCACGTCACCGTTCACCTGTCTTTCTAGAAGAAAATTACTCTCCATTCGGCAAGTGACTCTATATGTATCGTAGATTTAACTGTATATAATGTAAATAATTAAAACTGCATGGTATTGCTAACTTATTTTGTCATTCTTAAACAAGCTACAAGGATAAAACTAAACTTTAAATTTTTAAAATTAATTTTTTTTTGATTCCATTAAAATTAAGAAAAAGCTGTGAATATTAGTGCAAACTTAAACAAAAATATTTTTCTAACACATTCTTTTAGAATAAATAAAAAATTACACCGTTACGAGCATTGGTTACTTAGATATAAAGCAGTTTTCTAAAGTTGGTGAATGTAAAGTTCGAAGGTGCACTGAGAGGAAACCACCTGGGGAAGGGGCTGGAAGTTTTTCGAAAATATATCTCTTGTAGTGGTCTAACAACTGGCCGAAATCCAGCTTTTCCTAACTATTCCCGACGTTAAGCATTTATTTCCTGGTGCAAATCATACGTATCAACCAAATCAAGCAGTGGGAAATAAATCGTATTTTTACAACAATAAAGCAATAGATATAATTCTTTCATTAAAAATTTCTTCATTCTTGACTACACATTTCATACGCCAGAAGTATACATCTATGTGCAATAGTTTTCAAAATAACTTGATTCTGAAATTTATAGTACTCATTCCCGGCTTTGTTTAAACACTTTCTGTAGCATTTGTTAAAAATAATTTTGTCATCAATTTGATATCATGTAAATATAGAAAGAATAAACTTTCCACTAGTTGAAGCATAATAGGGAAATATTCAAAACTAATAAGCTTGTAAATGTGATGTACGCATACAATTCATCAATTTTAAGTAACAAAAAAATCAGGAAAATACCCTATGATGGAATTTACGATTCCATATTCCTAACTATCTGCTGCGCCGGAGGTGAATAGTTTTTCCTGTTGTCCACAATTTTTGACTGAAAATTCAGGATTAGTGATGGGCTTATTCGAATCAAAAATAACCGGTTATCCGGTTATTGAAATAACCTGTGTAACTCGGTTTTCGTTCCAAGTATTCGGATGAAAAATAACCTCATCCTGATACGTACTACGTGCCGCTTCTCAGCGACCTGAGAGTGATCGAAATTCTGTAAATAATAGGGCATTCATAACTCATATAACCTTTTCTACGTATGTACTTGATTGACCCAAGTGAGGCCGCGGCTGCTTGTTGATGTTATTAAGACATTTGATACTCCCAGCGACGAGTTAAATTTATGGGGCCGTTCCTATTAAAGATAACGTTCTGCTGAGTATGAGATTTGCCGAAGGTTGGTATTAATTTATAACGGCCTAAATTTTGCTTCGAAACGCGGTTGATTATGCCTAATAAGGGATAAACAGAAAGCGAAATAAGATTTTCCAATATCGTAAAAGATTTATATTTAATTTTTAACAACGGAGCAGTCGGGACAAGAAGTGGATTTCGATGTTGAAAATTTTAAGTGTGCGTCCTTAGAACCGCGGAAGGCTGAACGTAGATAAATGATGGATTCTAAAATATACCGGTATGATGTGCAAGCGAAAAGGGAAGGGTGACTACTAGAGAGTTTTAGCAACTAAAAATAGATTCAATAGATACTTTGTATTCGCATATTTATAATTTATTTATGATTAGTATTGATATAGCTATTCTCAATGGTTTAAACTCCTTAGAAATCAAATAAAAATCATTTATACAATTATTATAATTAACGATTAACTGAGTTCCTCTGCTATCTGCAAGTTACGATGCCGATGCAAATGACGGTGAACCGCCAACCGGCAAACCGGCTGACTTAATCGAAACGAATCGAGAGCCAAAATTGATTCGAATGATTATTCAAATAATCAATCGGTTATTAATATGATTCGAATGCAAATAATTCGGTTATGAAAATTGTCCGGTTATGCCCATCACTATCCAGGATGGTCCAGCAAAAACACAAACTTTACACACGATCGAGTCGTGTCAGTTTTAATGTGCGATTGATCGACAAAGTAGTAGCATTGCAGGCGTTCAATCCCATTGTCTTATTTTCGAGCTAAAGTCTCCGGAAATGTAGAGCTAAACAATAGCTGGCTTTAACAAGGGAATTTACAAACTTCTTCAGCTTTGCCGTCAATTAGGGACGCCTATAAACTGAGTGTTGCCAAAACAAAGCGCTTCCTTTCGTGATTTGATACTTTGATTTAGTGAGCTTCGTTTGCGGTTTCAGTCTACTTTTTTCGTGCGTTTTAACTGTTATTTAGGTGGAGCTGAAAACAGAAAACCACCGCATCAGAAAATATTTGCAGATGCAGATAGTTTTACTTTGGGTCGCAACATCCGTAGGGAAATCTAAAGAAAAAATTCGGGAAATAGGACGAAATCCTGCTATTCCACGAGTTGTTACGTTCGGTTCAGTTCATATAAGGTTGCTACTATGAAGGTGTCTTTTTTTCCAACTTATTATAAATGTGATTGTTTATTCTGTAACGCGTAGAATTATTTCGGTAAGAGATGCCAAGGTCTGTTAAATTAGGAAAAAGTTGCAGATTCTAATGCTGCATAATATTCAAACGTAATTTGGACCTAGCCGCTTAGTTTTCGAGTTATCTACAAAACTTTATATTTTTAAATTTTCGTTTGTCTTTATAATTAAATGCGCATTTTTGCCTCTTTTCGTTGATATACGGTTTGCTACCCTTATTTTCATAAGAAACGTGAAATATGTGAAAAAAGATGTTTTTATAGTTTCATACCTAGGTAGATTACTTAAAAGTTTCTCTTTGTAGTTATGTTTATTGTATTGTCCACAGAAAGGCTTCATATTTAAATAAATTTTTAAAACTTTACGTGAATATTGATCTGCGATGGACATACAACAATTCACAACAATATAAGATTCTGTAAAGAAGAGAAAAAGGTGTCGGCGATGTATGGGTGCATTGTCATTTAAGAGAAACAATTCACGTTTTGAATTGCACAAAAAACAAATATTACTAACAAAGTTCATTTGCCCTCCTCAAAAGATACTTAAAATTTCCAGCGACTGCCTTACTTAACATCAGCACGATCCGACCTTTTAACGGACACGGTGATGGCCAAAAATGCCTCCATGATACACTTCGCCGCTCATCTTATCTGCTAAGGAGTTTATAAACGTCGTGGGTGGCATTGTTTACCGTTTTCCCAACGCAAAATCTTATCTTGGCTTGTTGCTACCACGCACGGTTGCGAAATTTTCATAATCTTAAAACTTTTTTCGAGATCTGTCAGGTTCCGATTCCTTTTGTGCGGAAAACTTGCCGCCGTTAGATGTTTTATTCCTATGCGAAACTTATCCGAACGATACGGTCCGCAAAGTATTAGAAATTGTTTTGCCCAAAACCTGCAAAAGAACAATCCCTAATTAACGGCAACGTCGCTTCCGTTTATTGCGGTTGGTTTGGTATCAGTCTAATTGCGGCTTCCGTTTGTTGGACTTCTCGTTGCATAGATAGGCAGCGGCGTGTGTGTGTGACAAATTACAAAAACGGTATAATGTACTCGCAGATAGCACATTTTTACGAATTATACGAGAATAACGTCTTGGAAAGTCTACCGAAAATTGGCGTAATGAATATTTAAAAGCAGATGTTAAATCTTGATACTTTTAAATTGACAACGCACAAATAGTTATGACCTTTACAACAAATAGCAAAAACTAAAAGCCTTTTGTTTAAGAATGCAGATGTGTTGTTTGTAGTAGTAATTGTCAAAACATTTGGTAGATATTGTTCTATCACTTTAATCATGAATCGCTTCTTAAAATTTTTAGAAATATTTTAACTGCTTTAAAAGCAGATTTACCTCTACAGTACCACAATAAAGTCAAACTTCTTAATGCATCTAACACACCACATTCTATATATAAAATATGCAACGTTGAAATTCGCAATGCCAACCAACAGATGCAAGAAGAATCATCAGGAGCCATTTCTAATAAGATACCAGAACCAGACTACAATATGAACATTAAATAATTGTGGAACAACAGTAGGGAAGTGCTGCATTGTGTGATAAAGGACACCGTCAAAGCAAAAAAATCAAGCAGAGAAGAGGTTTGGTTTAACAAACAATAGAAAATACGAGTAACTTATCTAGGAGCACAACAGAGACACAAATACATAGAGAAAACAGAATAATGAAAGCGCACCTATAAAATAGGAGCTCAATCTGTAACACTGTAAACTTAATTCATGTCCCTTGCAAATGGCGCCATATAACGCTACGTGGTTATGAATGCAATATTTAATTTGCTATCCAAACTAACGCTGAACTCTGATTACTTAAAATGCACACGAACAGATCTCGTCTAGGATTATCAACTGCTGGAGCGAATAGATTCGAGTCAAATTTACAACACTTTATCGCTTAAATACATAATACACGCACGTAATAAATATAAAGTCGTGTGTCACATGCATGGCAGAAGGGCATTTCTTAGACGGTACAGCAGTTTGATTAACTCTATCAGGAAGAGGTGGTTTCAGGTCAGGTTAAAAGTTTACTCAGGCAGTTAAACTTCTCGAGGAAAAGATAAGAACTTTTCAAAGACGGAGGGGGCTGGTTGAGCCCTTCAGTTTTGCACAACCCAAGGTGGCTCCCGACGGGAGTTCGAGTGCTGAACTAGAGTCTGAAAAGAACAAATTAGATCTGATGTTGAGACTGGCCTAGCATCGCTTTCTTATACCGGTTCGTGATTGCCTTCCACGTCCCTTATCTAGGGAAACCTAAGTGGGATCAACAGGGGATTTGTGAAAACTCGCGTGTGAATTACCCCTACCTATAACACTGGGTGCAGCTTGTGACGACCATTTGGTTTTACGTAACCTTATGTGAGACCTAGATGTTTTCCTGTCGCGACCGAATGGCTTTTGTGGCGCTGTACAAATTGATAAAGCCGAGTAGCACGCTTTCAAACCATCTACAGCAAAGCGAAACGTCACACATTTACAAAGACAGGTAACTCAGATAGCAATAACACTCTCAATTGCTACAGAAAAGTTAATCAGAAGAAAGCAGAATATAAACCAAGATCTGCTACTTGTGAAGATGCCTATGGCAACATTATTAGAATAAAAAGAACATCCAACGAAGGCGGACTGAACCATAATGATATGCGATGATATTAAACAGCGTAAACATGAAAAACGAAGATGAAGATCCGCCCAAGATAGCGGAAGTGATGAGCAAGCGTTACCAAGTGAACTCTTCAGATATGACGGCGAATGCTTTTACCTGAATATAAACAACCTACTAGTGAAGATATGTTTTCAGAATCTTATGCCAACAGAGTAGAACCTAGGAATTGTGTCCCCTACATAAGAAGGGCGATGAAACAAAATGTGAGAACTATAGAGGGATAGCGCTACTAAAAGAGCGTAAAATAATATCTAACGTGTTGTACCTATGCTAGGCTGTTATCTGCTTGTGACTACCGATGGAGCAAATTTAGGATTTCTCCGCAAACTGATAAAGCTCATTAGATTCACAACGAGCTCTGTTGCATGCAAAGTAAGAGCGCCCAGAGAGGTCTAAGGCAGGGAAACGGTCTATCCTATCATGCCTACTCTACAACCTGAGTCTATCCAACCAGTTTTAACCTAGAGACCAGAGTAGTGGATGCTAATCAAGAGTGGCTGTTATGCTTTGGAAAAAAATGCTTAGGAAAACCATGGCACGGCCAACGAGAGGAGATTATGGTGCAGTCGCCTATACAAGGATCAAATCTATAACGATTAATCGACTGAGATGGACAAGTGACATGCAGCGGGAATGGGACATCTAACTATCCGTCCCAACTTGCGGAGAATGTGTTAGAGGAGGCCAATGCTCATGATCATGACTATCTGTCACACTAATGATGATTGATAAATTTAGGAAGTCACTATTTTAATCATGTAATTTATAATAAATAAATAAATAAATGAAGTTGCCAGAAACAATAGCACCATCATGAATCATGGTAGGACTTATTCATAGATCAGAATTTTAGAGAGAAGAGGACAAAGAGAAGAAATATAAACTCAACAAATAAGCAACAGAAACTTGACCTTTAAGCAACCAACTATAAAAGAGGCAACAGGAAAAAATAAAAATATCAAAGAATAACCAACATAGCTTCTTCGTCTTCTCCTTCTTCACGTGACTAGGAATGCTCTTGTTTGTCTGCCTCTTATTTCGTTTCTGTTGCAGTTGATTGTATATTATCTTTCCATCTTTTTGGTGGTTTTCTAACTGGTCTTCTACTATACGGTTTGTTGTTTTTACATATATTTGCTATTCGATCTGGTCCCATCCTGTCTACATGTTCATCCCATTTTTTCATTCTATTTTTTATCCACTTGTTCACGTTTTGGATGTTGCATTGCTCTCGTATGCTACTGCTTCTATGTCTATCTCTCAACGTTATGCCTTTTATCGATGTTAGTGCTTTCATTTCTACGTTATTAATTTTCTGTTTTGTTTTATTGTTATCTGCCCTTGTCTCCGCTGCGTATGTTAGGA
This sequence comes from Agriotes lineatus, assembly GCA_940337035.1. Lineage (NCBI taxonomy): Eukaryota > Metazoa > Arthropoda > Insecta > Coleoptera > Elateridae > Agriotes > Agriotes lineatus. Next base: position 91,830,811 of record OW679201.1, read on the forward strand.
TTGGTCTCATAGTTGTCTTGTATATTCTCATCTTACTTTCTGTGGTCATGTAGTGGTTCTTCCATATTGTTTCTCTTAGGCAGCTACTGATTCTTGTCGCTTTGGTTGTTTGTCTCATTACCTCTACCATCATGTTCATTGCACTCGTGAGATTAACTCCTAGGTAGTTGAATGCCATTACCTGTTCTATGCTGTATCCCTCTATTTCAAGTTTACACCTTCGTGGTTTCTTACTCATCACCACGCATTTAGTTTTTTTCGCAGAAATTTTCATGTTGTATTCCCTTGCTCTTACACTAAAGGTCTGGAGCTGTCTTTGAAAGTCGTCTTCATAGTCGGTTATCAGTACCGCACCATCAGCGGAGCATACTATAGTAATTTTATGAGCTCCCATTCTGTATCCTTCTCGTTTTTTTTACTTCGTGAATTATTTGATCTATTATCATGTTTAATAGTAACGGGCTAGGTGAGTTCCCTTGTCGTATTAATCCTCTTAGGTCTTTGTATTCTGTTTCTTCTCCTGTCATTCTGATTTTTGCTTTACTATTCACGTTTATTTATTTAATTAGTTTTTTATCTTCTGTTCGATTTTCTGTATTTCTAAAAGGTTCATAATATCGTTCCGTCTCACCCTTTCGAAGGCGCTTTTTAAATCCACGAAGCACAGATATGGAGACTTGTTGTATTCCATGGACTGTTCTAGTGTTTGTAAGATAATAAAAGTAGCGATATGGGCAACAAAATTCAAGAGTCAATGTGATTTATAATGTTTCTTTATGAGAGCATCTGCGATAATAAAATTAGACAGTTTGGGGAATTATAACTAAATGTTTGAATTTTTACATCTAGACGTGTACTTGCAACAAACAAATGAATTTTACACCAACAAGGAAAACCTGCAGGTATCTATTTAATTCGTTCTGAAGAAATTATGCCCTTATGGAACTAGAAGAGCGACAAGTAAACATTTGCAAGTTACTTTTAGTATAGACGAAAAATTGTTTTCATTTTAATTTTACCGAGAATAGTTATTGGTAATGAGATTTCGCACTGTATCTTTCGCCAGAATTTCGAATAAAAACAAAAAATAAAAACCGATGACCAACAACGAACCTTGCACGGGTAACAAAGATAGTGTGGCTTAAATAGTCCAATACATTTTGATACGTAATGCGTAAAGTTAGCCGATTAACAGAACTCTCACTTATTCCCATAAGCACAGAATTGCAATGAAACGAACGTTACAGTTTTTCAAAAATATGTTACTACAAATTAATCCATAGTTGAAATGTATTACAAAGTAAATAATTATCAAATATAAATTAAAAAACACAATAAATCTATCCTAATGTGATGAAGCTAATGCGGTTGTCGCCTAATCCAAATTGGTAGAGAGGTGAAGGTTACGGCTTACGCATGCTGTTTTAGCACTTCCTCCAATTCATTCTGTCTTCAGATGTGGACATATTTATCCCTTAAACGTGTTGCTTGAACAAGTATTTATTTGTTATCATTTCTTCGGTTGTTTGCTACGCTTAAAGACATATTAAACTCGCTATTTAATAAATTAGAAGAATATCTATGAATGGCAGAAATCTCAAATGCAATCACTCAACCTCAATAGTAAAGACAGTTGATATCTGTTTATCGGTTTAGCCTATTATTGTTATTATTTTACGGAAGTAGCAGAACAGTACACAGTGTACGTATTCTAGGATGCCAGAGCTTACATTTTTATTATGTGTACTTGAATACAAGTTCAGTAGCAGTTCAATTGAGCAACACTATTTCAGGAATACCGTAACTGCTGAAATAACAAAACAAAGTACGTGCATAATTTAAATTATGCTAATTAAACCATTATCATTTAAACAACTACGAATATAATGCCTCTTTTATTACTGTTACAACATTATGTGTTTATACAAAACCACTTAGTCGAATGTTTTGCTTCATTATGCACAACAATGGGTTGACGCCCATTTTTTTCTACTGCCAAGAATTTCAAGATCAATGGTAATAGGCTGAGAACGTCCACCTTCGGACTATACCCACAACATACTCCTTCGGCAAGGCTCTCTTTGGTTATGTAACTCATCTTACAAGGATGATGAGTTTGAAAGTGAGGGCAGTTGTAAGTAACTTCTTCCTTTGGTTCTTATTGAAGTCTGTTTCGTGCAAAGCTAACAAATATGGCAATTTAGAATCCTTAGACTGGAAAACTGCCAATTAGAACGTGGAAATCGCCTTACGATACAAAATAGCAAATGGTAAGAAATTAAATCGATTACTTACTTTATGGTAAACAAAAGATATAGAAAAACCATAAAATCTGCGAAAAGGTACTCTGGAACAGATGTCTCTTTCGATCATAACTCATTAGTAGCTGTTGTGAATACAACATTAAATAAAATTAAAGGTTAATTGCATAACCATAAAGCCCATATGTCTAGATTGAAGAACGATGCAATACCAGCAGAAATAGGGAATAAAATAAACAGTAAATTTCAGAGAATTAAGGAAAAAATCAGTGGAAATATAGATGTGATCGAAACTTGGGACAGACGAAAGATGCGTGATGTTAAGGGAAAATGGTTAAAAGGTCGATTCAGTAAGATAGAACAACTACAAAAAGTGCGAGATAACTTTTATATTCAGAAGGTGCAACTAATGCCTGCATTATGTAGAAGAAGACAAACAATTGCAACTACCAATAAAGGCAGCGAAATTGTTACTAATCCTCACTTACAACTGAAAAGATGGAAGCAATGTATAGAAGAGAATTGTTTGATGGCAAAAGAAAAAACTTAGATGGTAATCAAGGTAATAGTGGCCCAGAAATTATGAGAGTAGAAATAACATAACATGAAATTTGAAAAGCTGCCAGTTTGGGTGAAATATCAACAGAACTTTTGTAACTGATACAAGATGACCAAATAGATAAATTAGTAGATTATTCAACGATATATGCACAATCGGCCTTATGCCGTTTAAGGGTTTCATTGCCAGTGTAGAGGTTGACTTACCATGGGTAATACCAAATGATACACAGTATGGACCACACTAACACCTATTTTTATTTGAGAACAAGAATAAATCAACATACACAAACATATACAAATATGTAGCAGTTTGGTATATTTATTTATGTCGAGTACGCGAATACATTGTACTAATTACGCGAAAATGCTAAAGTTAGCAGAAGTGCTCACAATAGATCTTGAGACCACAGGTGCAAAGTACCAAATTACTGAAATTCATAAGTGGTTCAATCAACTAAAATCTGATCAAGTTCGTGAATATTCAATGTCTGAATACATAATATCTAGCACCAGGCCGTCTCCATGCTATATAGTTCCCGTTTATGCAAGTAGAAGAGGTTTCTAATTTAACGGCTGCCTGAAGGAATCCGCAGCAACCTTGAGGTACAATTCATTTAGAAAGCTGAGATTAGGGACTTCGATTTTTATTGCGGATTTCCCAGCCAGTTACGTCAATCTTGATTGCTCGCCTTGAGTGCATGGGTAGCCACTGTAGGACATGGCGGACACTCGGATTCGTCTTTGTTATCGAAAAAAGTTTAGGTGCAGCTGCTTGTCATTGAGTTGGATCTTTTTCAACCTGCAGATGGCGTGATTATACCCCTTCTTGCGTTGTGTCCTTTGTATTCACAATGAGTGTGTGATGAGCAGATTCATCAAAAAGCCCGCAGTTTCAGAGAGACTGCAGTTTCGTTGGAATGCATATTTTGAATAGCACGACACACGACATTTGGTAAAAGCGAGAAAATAATTTGCCAACCCGTGCTGTATGCACGAGGCACATAACTCAGTTTTTGAGGATGGAAATTCTGCTTTAAAGCGCGTCACGTTTTTATTCCAACACTCACCAAGTTTCATTTTTTATCGGAGCTTTTGTGTGTCTTTGGCAAAGCGATTTATGTTTGCGCGCAAATGGGCGCAATAACAAATTGTAATGATTCTCAAAAACGCCAATACCAAAGAATGTGATCACTATAACCTTGATCAATCACACGCTTCAAGTATTTTTAAATATCATTGATATTAGGATTTATAACAATATAGAGAAAGATTTAGGCAAAACGCACTTTGGCTTTCGGTGTGAACTCGGTACAAAGAAAGCCGTGTTTAATTTTAATGTTGCCTTGATATGAATAAGAGGGCTTTGCAAAAAAATCACAAAATTCGTAATACATCGAAGACTGTCGACATCTGGGACTATAGGACCTTGCAAACAGCTCAATAAATCCGTGACTTCTCATTGTCTGGCAAGTCTGAAAACCAAGCAGGTAAAATCTTATCAAATTCCAATGAAGCACACAACAGACGGTACTGTGTAAAAGAATTTGCAAAGTTAGGCTGTCTCACACTATATCGCCATGTTAAAAAGTAGGAATAAACGTACTGACACACGCGATATTAGTTAGAAGAACATAGGCGATATTAGAATAATAGAAAATCTATATTACCATTAAATGGCAATAGTAAGATGACTATGAAATGAAACTTCAAAAGAGATCGGTATAAAACGTGGGGTAAAGTAGGAGCGTACATTATCGTCCATGCTGAATTGAATTCAGAAACCCTAATTAAAGAAGCTCTTACTGACAAATCTAAAACGATAAAATATATTAGATATCTGATGATACATTATTACCAGCAGACAACATTGACAACCTGGCCAAAACGTTGTTAGCATTCTTAGTTGCTCACTTTAGTTTCCCTAATTCTAATTAAAATATTGTAACGCTACGAGAGTATATTTGTGGCCTTGCCAGCTAGCTACAGAGGAGATGGCGTGCGGTTCTTTAAATGATATAATTTCCGATTAATATGAGCACCAACCAGAATTTTCCAATTACAACTGATATACTCAGACAGATCAAGAACTTGTAAACTCAGATTAAATCGCAGCACTTACTACACAACACCTGATATATGAGTCTGTGCATTCGATTTATTAATCAAAGCTGTATATAATAACCAGTATAGGAATATTTAAATAATTATCATACGTACGTTCCCCACTTCAAAGGAAAAAAAATCATCCTAAATTAAAGTTATTAAATCAATAATTAATACACTACATAAATATCAAACTAATAAAATGAGCATCAGTTCCCTATTAGACACAGTTACAGTTTATTTTACCAAATTTGTGGTACGAAACATCATTAACTATGATTTATTAAGTTGCACTACTTATCTGAAGTGGGGTACGCTTGTGCCTGGGGTGTTGATCTATGGTCTCAAAAAGGGCTAGAAGAAGCGGCCTCAATCTGTGAACCGCAGAGTCCCAAACAGCTTAAAACAGTGGAAGTACAAACCAAGCTCTCCTGGTGTTGTGTAAAGCACCAAACCACTACAGCTTCGAGTGATGGTTGAAGTAGTAAACTCTCATAGATGACTCTAATATTTCACCCTGAAGGTCACGCTACAAATTCCCAAATAAGAGCCAGCTCATTGCAATTACGTTAATACCATTTGAAATTTGAGAAATTACACCTTACCTGTCTAGTAACAGGCGAAACCAATACGACAAAGAAATTTTGTGTGTCTTAAGCCATCCCAGCTACGATGTGGGTTGAAATCCCAAAGAGTGTTCAATTTTCTAATCTGCATGTCAGCAAGCTTCCTCAATTAATAATTCATATCCGAAGCCACGATATAAGTTTGGATATCCTATCGCGAAAGGACGCTACCTTTTACGGCCAAACAAATCCAAAACAAAATTGTTGTTATATCCCAGATGTTTCGACCGCTAGCAAAAAACATATTCCAAACGGTAACACTGCGTTTACGCAGCTACCTTGTTCCACTGAAGGAGCTTTTACACGGTCGTGTATTTCACATCAAATAATACTCAAGTTAATTACGCTTTCGACACGTAATAACGTGAGTCAAATGAAGGACTATAAATGAATTTAAAGAGGATACAATTTAAGATTTACATGGATCAATAAACAAAACGATTCGTTTACGCAGCTACCTTGTTCCACTGAAGGAGCTTTTACACGGTCGTGTATTTCACATCAAATAATACTCAAGTTAATTACGCTTTCGACACGTAATAACGTAAGTCAAAATGAAGGACTATAAATGAATTTAAAGAGAATACAATTTAAGATTTACATGGATCAATAAACAAAACGATTCGTAGGAAGAGATACAAGCAAGCATTCTGCTGTAAAGATATTAGTAAAGAAATAAAAATAAAAATCTTAAGATGCTACGTTTTTACAGTTTGTTACATAAAATTGAAGTATTTATATTAAGCACAGCCAAGGCCAAGAAATTGGAAGCGTTTGAAATGTGGCTAAATAGGTGCAACATCAAAACAACGAGAATTAATGTTAACCATACAGAAGAGAAAGCCAGAAAACCTCGTTTACATTATGAGAACAAACAGATGCCAACTGCTCTAACTTACGGTACTATTAACATAAATATATGAGGAAAACGAAATGCCGGAAGAAGACGAACATTATGCCTCAAAATTTAAGGGAGTAGTATAACTGCAACATCGATACACCCATTAGTGGAGCAGTAAATAAAATCCAAACAGCTACAATGATTGTTAAGAAGAAGAAGAAGACTGGAAACATTTCCATACTTTCGTCAACTTTGACCGTCGTCGTGTATATAATGTTGCCTAAGTAGTTTTTAGTTCACTTCTTTCGAAAGTTTCCCATATGTTGTCTCAAGGTGGGGATATTTTTCGGCGTTCATTTGATTGCAAGACTTGCTAGAAACTGCAAAACCTGTCTGTGCGGTTGTTTTTGTAACACTTTGCAAGCGGATTTCATCCCGAAAAATCGCCAATAATTTGGAGAGATTTGGTCTTCCTGGTTTGGTGAATTGCTGCACTCGTCTGATTACTTCAGGATTTGATAGTATTTTGGAAGTAAAATACCGTTCGGTCGCCCGCAATCTTAATGATTTGGTTATCTTTGCTTTCACGTGGTCTAATGCCTTTTCTCTTCCCTTCTCGGTCCCTAGTAACTGCATTCCTTCTCCGATATTACTACGAATAATCTCGGGATTATTCGTGATACTTGTTGAAAATCCGTGGATGTTTGAAGCGGCTTCAAGTTTGCTGTTTGCCCGCCTGTTGAATTTTCCAACTGTTCAGGTCAGGTTTTCTCATTTCTAACAACTTTTCGCTCACCTATCTTTATATCTCGATGTGTGGAATAATACATGCCTCATGGAAACCTGCAGTTTTTGTTTAAAACTTACTGATTTAATTTCATCTAAGTTTGTGACTCGAAACAATCATCTGTTGTTTATCAAATGTCATTTGCTTTGTGTGTTTTCTGGTTTTATGATGTATCTTTTATTTGTTAAGAATAGTACTCGGGTTATTTTAGTGGTACACGTATGCCACTTGGAGATTATTAAAGAGCTTAGTTTTTTAATACAATAATTTGTACCATACCTATATCTGCGTCCGTTCGGGGAGGTTTTGTCGTGCGACGTGATACGTAGAATATGTTATTAAATAACTATTTTGGGGCGCCTGATGGAACTCATTATTATAACAGTTTTTTACATTTCGCTAAATCGATTCCGTGCGTTTTTATCTAGCTAGATAATTTATTTGCATATTTCCCGTCAACTGTGTAAAGAACGGCTTACAAGATGGGACCCTATCATTGTTGAGATAGAACAATGCAACGTTTCATAAGGGGCTTCATCAGAAAAGAAGCAAAAGAGCACCAGCTGTTCCATGAGATTCGCGTTTTTTACCACACGAATACATGACTTGCCAAAATAGCAATTTTTTCGAAACATTTTATATTTGTGTAGTTCTACATTTTTCAGGAAAAATGAGTCGTACTATTTTCGTGATTGCAATTTAATCAGTTATTCTTCATTTTTAGCTTTATTAGGCATTTTAATTCTTTTATAGAAACTACACTCGTAAATTTTCTTTATTTGTTATTCTTACGGTGTTTGTACATATTTGATATCTTCTATTTATTAGCCTGATGTCGTCCCCTTTCTATTGCCACTGTCTGTTTTATGTTCAATACATTTTGAACAGTTGATTTCGGAACTCTAAGCAATTTTGAATATATTAGAATCTTTTTCCGCTTTCTCTAAATATGTGTAGTTCGTTTGGTACTGTGTTTAGAGAGTAAACCAGCATTACAAAGGCATACGCGATCAAATTCTGAAAAAAGTACAACTTACTTGATTAGTAAATACACATAAGCAATGGTGGTCCAATTTTATCGTGAATAAAACTTTATTCCGAAACAGATTTTTATAAAGAGTCTGTCCTTCCGACTCAGATCGATTGTAAATCCGTTGTGCAACCATTACGCAACGTAGGCCGGCGACATTCTTCATCCAACTTCGGAAGCCCAGTGAGCATCGGCTTGCATTAATTTTCCCGTTCCGTAGGAGAAATCGTTCGCATCCAAATTCGAGTCGCTTATCAGCCAGTGCTAATTAGGCGACTTTCGTTCGCCTTCTACGATAAAACGTTCGGTGTGGCGACAGAAGTGGGTTAAGAACGCTCGGCCTGTCGTCCAACTGTTGCATGAAGCATATGCAATTACCAGCGCGTTTCAGTAATTGCGGCTACTAATATAGAGACATACAATTAACATTTCGTTATAAGAAAACGACGTAATTCGTAAACTCGCGTATGCACCTGGCCAGGGTGTGACTGTGAGTTCTCTCGCGCACTCAAAGAATGCCACAAAAGGTGAAACGGAGTTAATTTGCTGAGAGCCGGAACCCAGCATTTGGTTAAGCACTTGAACAAAGCCGTTGGGTATTTAATGGAAACTAGATGAAGCTTTTTGTGAAATATGGAAACGCAAGTCAGGCAACCTGGGCGAGCAGAGGTGGAGATTTAAAGCCTGATTGCGCTTTTATCAGATGGACTATACGGAATTACTATTTTCATTTTATGCGAACACAAAATTATTATAGTAACTGTGGAAAAAGCAGCATTTCATATTTATAGTTTTGTGTCTACTTGGAACTATGCATTGTTTGCGATCCACGTTCTCATCCAACGATAAGATAGTACATGGTTCGAGAAACACAGGAGTAGAGGAGAAAGCCATCACTCATTGCTAATCTCCACTGGGTATAAATAGCGACAGAACAAGTTAAACCCAGACTATCAGAATTTGTTGAAATCAGGTTGTGTTGTGTACACTACATGTTCAACATCTATCCAGAATATATATTCAGAAAGGTTCTAGAACAGTGGTCGCCAACCTCTTCAATGTGTTGAGCTACTTGTTAATTTTGGAATAAACAGCGAGCTACCCACACGGAAGCCACGTAACGCAACGTAAATGAAATAATCCACAGTTAATTTATCATTATATGTATTTATTTTACTATTTATTTAACTGGTAATACATAATACATAGGTACTAATAATAACTACATTCCTACCTACCAAACGAAGTTGTTTGAAAAATAAACACAAACTTTTATCCAGCCACAACGGCATGTCACGTAAGATTTAAAAATAGTTAATAATAACAACAAAAAAGTAACGCACTATCATGAACATAAACATTGAAAAATAAAAAAGCACGTTCAATGAGAAGGCTGACACTCAGACTCATCGATAATTTTTTTAATGTTTGTAGTATAATTTGATACAGCCATTCGAATACAATTATCCAAATGTTCATCTGTAAGTCGATTGCGATATTTGTTCTTAATAAACTTCATATTGGAAAAAGAAGATTCACACAAATAGGTTGAACTGAATAATGCTTTCACTTTCAAGGCAACACGGCATAGAACTGAATATTTGTCTTTACTTACAATAGGCCAGATACATTTGGTACTTGAGACTAACGATTTTAAGGCTAAATCATTTTGAAAATCAATTACTTCCATTTCTGTTGCAGCGATGTCTTCGCCAAAGTTCTGCATAACACAAGTTGCAAACTGTTGGATATCAATTTCCATAAAGGGTGAAACAACAAACTGCGCTACTAAAGCCATTTCGTTGAAATCCTTAAAACGATTTTTGAAGTTATTCTTCAGGGTAGAAACTATTTCTACATGATATTTGCTGTCATAGGGTTCTAATGGATTTTGAGATATTTTTTCTGAAAGAATAGGAAAATGCTTGGCATCGCTGTTAATTAGGTTTTGTTCCCAAAACTCCAGCTTTTTGATAAATGCTTTTATATCAGAAATCATTTCTGCTAGTTCTTTGTCTCTCCCCTGAAGCTGCAAATTAAGTTCGTTTAATTTCTCGGTAATGTCCACGAGAAAACCAAAATCTCTAAGCCAGATTGAATTTTCTAGTTCCGGAGTCGGTTCATCGCGTTTTTTTGAAAAATTGAACTATGCCAGATAGGACATCATTAAAACGTTTCAGCACCCGTCCTCTACTTAACCATCGGACTTCAGAGTGAAGGAGTAGGTCCCCGTATTGACAGTCAACTTCATCGGCCAAGGTTTTGAATAATCTTCTTTGTAACGCTTGAGCTCTAATCTTGTTCACAATTTTTACCACCAGTTTCATAACGTTGTTTAGTTTCAGGAAATTTCCACATAATGCTTCCTGATGGATAATGCAGTGGTAAGAGAGAAATTGCGGAAAAGTTTCATCTTTACGACATAACGCCACCAGACCCTTATCAAAACCCACCATAGCTGGAGCGCCATCGGTTGTCAAGCCTACCATTTTCGATATTGGAATTTTCTCGGAAGAAATAATATTTTTTAAATGAGAAAACAACTCCTGTCCAGTAGTGTGTCCTTTCAGTGGAATAAACTTCAAAAGATCTTCTTTAATCGTAAAATCACTAAAAACCATCCTGACGAACACGGCCATCTGGACAGTGTCAACGACATCTGTTGATTCATCCAGTTGAAGTGACAAATAAACACAGTTATCTAAGTCAGTTCTTAACTGTAAAAAAATATCATTGCTCATTACTTCTACACGTCTCATCACTGTATTAGCAGAAAGTTGCATAGATTTTATAGCTGAAACTATCTCGTCTTTGTTTCTAAAGTTGACAAATAACGAGTCAGCAGCTTCTAAAAACGCCTGTTTTATCATTTCCCCGTCTTCATAAGGTTTCTTTTTTTGTGCAATTATCTGGGACACACGGTACGATGCTTCAGGAGACCTAAGTATTACATAACAAACACACATTTTTATCTTTAACTTCTGTAAAAAAGTATTGTTCTTCCCATTCCGAATGAAAGTGGTATGTCTTTACCTTCTTACAACTGCTTGCCATAATATTATTTTTTGTTGTTCACTACTAACCCAACCGCTGGACGTTGGTTACGCGTTCAGTTTTAAACTAAGCGCAATGTCGCCGCGCCGTGCGTATTTATCCCGTTCAAAGCAATCCAGATCGTTCTCGAACACTAACGCACTGGTCCGGCTGGTCGGTTCTAGCCGATTCTAGCTTGATGGCGTCAGCGGCAGATCGCTCGCCGCAACGTTGCCGCTGTTTATGTTTAATATTATGACAATTAGATTTTTTTGTGGAATTTTAGGAAGCTTCTCTGATTTTGTATTTTCGTTGTGAGAGCTACCAGAATTGCCCCCGCGAGCTACCGGTAGCTCGCGATCGACAGGTTGGCGACCACTGTTCTAGAAAATACTAGACATGCTCATATCTGATAGTTTAGAGGGACTACAGAAGATGATTGACGACATCTTTACGTAGAGTGAAGAATATGATTTTTACCTGAACGTTAAAAAGATTCGTTAACTGATGAAGCTCTGAACCATGTTTTGGTAGATTAAAAAAAATAGGATTACCAGTTTAACATCTTACAATGTTATGTTTGGCATTTATAACATACATAAATATTTATTGGCAAGTAGAAATTAGTGCAGAGGAAAATACTTTCTCTAATTTTGACTGTTTTTATTCGCTGTCACTTTCTTCTGAACACGATGCTAAATCTTGAGGTAGTCGTCTTTTAAGCTTAATGTGAATATTCTTGCGGCCGAATTGTTGAAGGATATTGTTGTCGTTGTTGTGCAACTTGTCCGAAAATGTTCTCTTGTTATTTTTATAAATTGCTCTAGCGTGTCAATTCCGAGCTCGTTATAGATTTGATGATTACGCACGAACCATGGCGCATTGACAGCCATATGATGAACCTTGTTCTGGAAAACTTGAACTTTTCATATCTTGGTTTGGAAGTAGTACTCCACACAGGGCATGCATCTGTCAATAATGCCCTTAAAAGTACTTTGTGTAGTGAAACGGGCCAATTCGTGCCACCTGTATTTACTCATTTCGTACCTTTTCATTATATACTAATTAGTCATAAAGCCCAGCAGTATGTGTTCTTATGTTCTATTTACGTAGAATCGCTTTATAAGTAAGAATCGCCATGTGAGTGACCGCAGGCTATAAGTTTCCGAGTGCGAAAACGTGCAAGAATGTGCAAACTCCGCAAGCAATTCAGGGAATAACGAGCACCCTATTCGAAATAACGCTGGAGCCCGTGAGTGGAAGCATTCGCCGTCAAACCTGCGAAGGGCGAATGTAGCACTGACTCGCGTCACAGTAGGTGAATAGTGCGGATCAATTGGTTCGTGCTTAAATCGACCAAGAGAAGTTTTGCGTGGGCCCACCACGGGGTACGTGCAGCTCTAGGCGAGGTGAAAGCCAAGAAGCGAAACAACGCATTAGAGAAGCCATCGGTGTCCAAATTGACGGCGTTCGAAGTAGCAGTTTCGACCGCAGCACCCAGCGTTCCCGGGGCTACGTGTTAAACAAAGCGAACAAGGTTAGTTCTGTTTGAAATAGCGCTACTTGATCCAACAATAATTACAACATTTTCAGTAATTGCTGTAATGAACCATTGTGCAACTACGAGCAAGTGAGTCGCTGCCAGATAACGGGGAATTACCGGCCGGCATTACGTCATTGGCTGATTTGGCGTCCAGGGGCTTCAATAACAACGCGCCCTAGAGAATCGACAACTTCGCGTTCGAACTATTTGTGTGTGCGGAATTATTTTAGGCATTGCGCTAGTGAGGTTTGACTTTGCATGCGCTACTGAACGTTTGGAATCTAGTTAAGGTATTTTCTCAGATTCAGTGCATAACTGCTTTGTGTACATGTTTTCATGTATATTTTTCTTTGTGTGTCTATGTTTGTTTACAGATTATATGTATTCCTGTAAACTGTTGGGTTTTCATTACCATTGGTGTTTGCATTCGTAAGTACAACATTTCAGGTGTCAACGAGCTGACTCCAACAATATTAGTTTACCCTTAGCTGCACTGACGATGTGAATAGAGCCTCCTAGCTCACCGACTGGATAAGCTAGCGAACCAGGACATTGTAACGAAATAATTCAGTAGGTGTAGGGCTACGCAAAAGGCCGTATTACAATAGCAACATGGTGCATTCCAGGCGCAGTGGTTTTCCTATTCATAAGCTGTTTCAGACGGGCATAACCTAGATTTGCATCCGAGCTCCAAGTTAAACGAGTGTTCAAATAAACTCCCAAATATTTCATTGCGTCGGTGCAGCTAATTTAAGTTACAAGCATTTTTACGTTTTGGTGATTTGGAATGCGTTTGAACGTGAATATTTTCGTTGCGCATTTATTAGGGTTTACTGATATGCACCACTTATTGAGCCAGCTGCCTAGGGTGTCCGCGGCTAATTGAAGTTGGTAAATGGCAGTGTGGAGATCTGCGTGCTGTGTGATTATGACTGTGTCGTCATCAGCGAACAAAGCTATTTCACTTAAGTGTGGAATGGGAATGTCGAGAACAAATATATTAAAAAGCGTTGGTCTGACCACGCTACCTTGGGGAACTCCTGAGTGTACTTGTTTTGTAGACGATAAGAAGCCGTTGAGGCGGATTGCGAACGTTCTGTTTTCTAAGAACGATTACATAACTGCCAGCAGATAATGTGGCAAGGCAGTCTGCAGCATTTTATATTTATTTTAAGCCCTTCCAACTAAACCTTATCGAATGCTTTGGTAATGTCTAGAAATACTACTACCTTTTCCAGTATTTCTGCGATTCTTTGTAGTTGCTGTACAGTTGAGTGCCATTTTCTGAATCTAAACCGAATCTACTGAATAATTGAGCCGATTTGATATTACTCTTTCAAATAATTTTGATATCAAAAAAGTAACTCTTCGGTACACGAGTACTCGTCACCCGGCAAGATCCGGAGTAACGGATATCAACTTGCAAAAGTATTCGTTACATTTTTTTAAACAGGTAAACACCTTGCTCTTTATTGTAGTGCCATCATACGTTGTGCCTAAGCCCTGAGAGCAATTCTCAATTCTGAGCAGTACGCACTAGTCACTTAGTTTGGTTGTTCATGTCAGCTGCAGCAGCTCCACGAATGCGCAGAGTACTCGCCACGTGATGTAAAATAAACGGATACTCTAGCAAGCTGATAGCTGAATTTTCAGCTTCAGGTACTTTATCCGAATCAGTGAACCGTACTGGTTGTAGATTTTTGGGGTACGCGCGTAGAGTAAACGAATACTCTCTGTAACGAATACAATGTAAGGGATACTAGAATGAAAAGTAACGAATAGTTACAAGTACTGAAAAGTATCGAAAACTGACATCATTAGTTTGTTCCTCCCAATCTATACTGTTTAACCGCTTACACCGCATCGTCTTTAAAGATAAGCACCAGCAATTATGATGCCTTACATCTTCTGGGCTCAAACAAAGAATTTTGTGTTGGCCTCTTGCGAACTCATACCAACTCGAGTTTCGTAAAATATTGTAGTCAAAGTTGCAAAGAGTTAAAGTAGTCGGAATTGTAACTGTAGAAGATCGTTCGAGTTTAATGAAATTAGAGTCGGCGACACATAACCGGCTGAAGAGCTATGGTCCAATGCAATATATTGACAATTCAACTTCTCTATTAATTTTAGGAACAACCAGACTGGACCGGACTGGGTATTTAAATCGGCCCGTGTAAGTGACCCCAAACCAGAAACCAGCCCCTTTCAAAAATGACTTTTCTCCTAAGACAAACAAACCCAGTAAATTTTTTAAAATTTTCAAGTAATACAAAAAATGTAAATTAAGATAAGATTAGGGTACAACATCAAATTATAAGTAAATTTCTCAATCTGTCAGTTTATGCAAAAAATCAGCAATTTCAATAGACGTCTTTTTCGAAAAGTATTAGCATGAACGTCTGTAAATGAATTTTAGATAACAGCCCCTTACTTTGTTTAAAATAAATATCAATTTCGAAAGAATCTTTTATACGTGCAGCTTGTGAAATAAAAAGAGTTAATAAATATTTATATGCTTTCTCTAGAAGAGGGTATGCTTCAGCATACAAATTATATTTTTGTAGAACGTAGTAGCAACAAACTATACATTTTTTGCAGAATTTGTGATCAACAGTACTGTTTTCAGCTTCATCACCATCTTGTTCGATTTTTGGTTTGATGTAATTCACTGATAATGCTGATGAAAACTTAAGCCACTTAGAACCAAAATCTAAAAATTCCATTGGCATATTATCTTTCGCGATTTCACGATAAAACTTGGCCAATTTTCTCTAGATTTTTTATAGAATATTTGTCGGACAGGTTTAGAAGGAAATAGAAACTCGTGGGGTAAAAGCATTCAAAGTCCCAATACGACTCCTTGTGACTTGCAAATCCGGATACTAACGCACTGACAACTTTTTCCATAGTCACATTCAAAACCTCTATTCTAAATTTGTCAGTTGGATTTTGTGGTGCTTCACAGTAGCGACTCGCTGTAAGAAGCCAAAGAGCCATAAATCTGTCATAACAAAACAGTAATTCAAAAATTTTTTATTTTGAAAAAATATTTTTGTACTTATTTTTCATTATTATTTTCGTTTTAAAGCTTATTCGAAGCGTGGGTAATTTTTATTTCATGAATATAAACTTTGAGGACGAACTAGATCAGATCGAATTCGCACAACTTTTCGAGAGCGACTGCAGCGTTACTGTGAGGAGCGAAGGCGGTGGGTACAACGATATTTAGCACTGAATTGGGACAGCTTGTTGCATAAACGACGTAGCTCTTTCTTTTTCTATTATCGGTTTGCCTTAGCACCTAGCACCCGAAAGCTGGGTTATGACATTTCATCTAGTTATTGTAGTGCGTTACGCGTATAAAACTGTAAGTATTCGGTATCATGAATCAAATTATGAATCTTTTAAATAAACCTTCGTCGTATTTGCTGGAAGGAAAGCTTGAAATAAAGCAGTTAGGTACACCCCTACTTGCTTTAAACATTTCAAAACGACAGACTTCTATAAGTTTTAATTGTTTCGTCCCATTAGTAATATTTGTAGTTTTTAAGTTTGCACTAAGTTGGTACCATGTAGCGGAAAGGTTATATACCTGCTGCCCGCCATCCTGCCAAATGAACACTTTTGTCCTGGTGTTAGCGGTGGCTACACGTATGGAAACAGTGATCGAAAATAGAGTAAGTTTAGCTTTTTCTATCGTTTATATTTTGTGGTGCCAGGCGAGAGGCAACAGCTACCAGCTCATGGTAGTAAAAGTTAATAAAGGTCCTTCGAGAACGGGAAACCAGGAAGACGCAGGAACAGACCATTGCGAGGTGCTGGGGTGCAGATAAGCTGCTAACAAACCAACATCGCGGTCCTTCAAATAAAGCTGCAGTCCATCATCACGGCCCTGTAAATAAAGCCGTAGTTCATCGTGGTGGCCCTGCATTTCGGATGCCCCAACACTAATTGTAAGGTACGAAAAAAGTGGAATTGATTTTATATATCGTGCATATTGCCAATAAACCTTTTTGTGTTAGTGATTGATTTGGTTGTGTAATTTAGGACGAAAGCAAAGTTACATTGGCAAATAATTTTTTCAATTATGCTATCTTTCGCCAGTTCAGCAGTCCATATGCAAGATATTTAAATTTCGGAATGTCGGAATCTGTCTTTGCCTGTGAGGGTATGGAAGGTGCATTTTACATTTGGCCCTAGCATCAAAATTCTTCGTGGGCTGCCACTGGTGCTTCGGCTTTGCAACTATCGTCGTGAAATCCGTGACTGGTGATAATGTTGGGTCGATTTATCAGCTTATTCGGGCTAATCGTTGGATAACTGTGAGAAAATTGTCAGAAGAAGTTGGCATAAGTGTGGGTAGTGTTCAGGCAATTGTCACAACGAGCTTAAGTTAAAAAAAAGTTAGTGCACATGAATGAGGAAAATGGATGTGGTGAGAATATCAAAGGAATGGTTTTTACTGGCAGTGGTTTACATGGAGAATGTTAGCAGAGTGCGCGTTTGATGTGGTGAATAGGAGGTTTTCATCTAATGGAGTTCGAATTCGACAAGCTTGTCATTGAAGTGGCATCTTATAACTTCCATCTAGTCGAGGTTCGTGATACTAGGTCGTCAGTGGTTTGAGGATTTTGGTAGGACGACGTGGATGGCGTTTGCTGCTGACAGTATTACTGGAGAAAGTTGATAGGTACCTTGACGTGTTTTGGCCAGGAAGTCTTTGCGGAACCAGTTGTTTTTGGCGGAGTTCATGCTGGGATTTGTTTGACGTTGGGAAATCTTTGTGAGATTGCTGAACGCGTTTGAATTGATAAAGGAGAGTATCGAGACCATGAACGTGTGACAGAATACAGATATTTAAGTAAAAACTGAAAAAAAATATAGAAAGAGAGAAGTGAGGTAATTTTAATTAGTGTGTGTGTGTGTGTGCGGGCGTGCGTGCGTGTGTGTGTCTGGTCTGTCTGTATCTCTGGGTGTGAACAAAATATCTCAAAAACGAAAAGAGGTATGACGTTAAAACTTTATATAGGTATAAGTTTTTCTCTAAAACGGATCTAACGATTTTTTTCAAACTTTACATTTTTATTACACATTTTATATGTATTGATGTGAGATATGTGAATTTCCAGTTGAATAGCTCTGAAATGGGTTTCTTTTGTTTGTTCGTTTTTTTTTTCATTAACTCCTATTTTAAATAGAACACCCAGTATATTATTACATTTTTGAATGCACTTTAAAATTTTAGAGAAAATTTGTCTCTTCAACTAACGCTCTATTTTGTATGGTTTCTGTAGAATTTGTAATTTTTGAAACCTTTTGACAAATGCTTAAAAATTAAAAATTTTTTTTTTTTGTAATTATAAGATCACTGTAAAAGGAAATTGTGTGAGTGTATCACACCAGATTTTTTTATATTAACTGCAAAATTGGAATCGTTTCCTAACGGTTAGTATAGTTCATAACATCACAACATATAAAAATTGATCTGACGAAATTATGATCTTTAGCAGCAATTCCGCTAAACCCGCATTTGGCCTATTAACTCACAAACGAGCATTCCGCAATGTCGCAGCGGCATCAAGCTAAGAAAAGAAAGTCCTTAAATTAGAAAGAAGTGGCTCGCAAGGCCGCTCTGATGCCCCTCGAGCAAACAGTGCGGCTGCTCTCGCAGTCATTAAACAAACACTAATAGAAAATCGTTATTAGCATTCAAGGCAGCGGGATAAGTCGAGCGTTACGATCAAGGTAGTGCAATGTAAACATATAATGTTGCGAGCAGTTAAACCCCGGATTTGAGGTATTTATTTGGGATAATTTAGTGCGCGGTAGCGTAGGCAGTGAAAACGGGCTTTCGCAAGGGGGACCACGTAATGATAGGTTGGCAATGCCCCATTCCGTGCCTTTCCTTGTAACTGTAGCCACGGTTGCCAGCTCTGGGAAAGTTTCCTGATTTTAGGGAAATTTGGGGGAAGAATTTGCAATATATATCAGAATCCTAAGTGCAGGCAAATTGCATCACTTGCAATTCGTTCGAACAAAACTAAAAGAGTGTTTTGTGTTGATCATATTTGAGACAACTGAGTTGAAATAAGTCGATACCACTGCTCTCAAAATCATATAAATAGGTGTTATAAGAAATAACCCCAAAATGTATCAAACTCCTCACCTACATATATAACGCTATCCCTCGACTCAGATACTTCCCTATCTTCTGGAAATTAGCTCAAATCACCATGGTACTGAAACCAGGAAAAGCTTCAGCTGCCATAGACTCCTACCGACTTATCAGCTTATTACCTGTACTGTCTAAAGTGTTTGAAAAGCTACTCCTTAAACGACTTAGCCCAATACTGGAAAACGAACAGCTCATACCAAACCACATAAATCTAGATGATATGTATTTAAGGGGCGAGTTACCGCAAGCTTAAATTCTAACTCACTGTCACTGGGTCAAATAAAGGACATTAAAAAAACTATATTTGTACTATTCTACATCCAAGTGTCGCTGCTCAGTGAAGAGGACCGTGTTGAATAATATGACCTATAAAAAGTTTTCCAGCTCAATCCAAATTCAGCTCTAACTCAGATTAATCTTTCTGTTATACTAGTGAATCACCCAAGCTACGCTTCGAGTCATTAATATAAATTAAAAAAGGATACATCGGCCGGGAATCGAACCCGGGCCGCCCGCGTGGCAGGCGAGCATTCTACCACTGGACCAAGGTGCTTCGTTGAATACGGCGCTGCTATAATGGTATATAGTGAATCACCCGAGATACGCTTAGGTTACACGATTTAATTAAAACTTTACTTTTTCGTACTGTTTTGAAAATAAAATCCGGCCTGCGATCTAGGTCTAAAAATCAGAAAAATTGTAAGCTATCATACAATTTAATCGGTCCAGTATCTTCGGAGGAGATAGCGAACAAACATACATACAAAGAAAGAGACCACCGATTTTATGATATACATTTCTTGAGTTCTTTGTGTTAATTTTGAATTTGATTATTCAAACTTATTAAATATGCTATTTAAGAACTTATTTTATTCATATCCAGATACATTTTAGCAAACAGAGAGATTTTTATAACTAAACGTTGGCAACGCTGGTTGTAGCGGTGCAGTTACATGGAAACATGGAACATGCATTTGTTCCTTCAGCGCCAACTCGGTCGGAATTCGTTTCCGCTAGCGGGAAATTAGCTCGAAGACGGGCTCGCAGGGTTCGCAAAAGCACGTCAAGTACACCGTACACCTAAATGCCGGGCGACTGCCACTACGGAAATCGTAAACGAATAAACTAATTTTGGGTAAAGTGCGAGGACGAAACTTGCCCGGCACGGTCACATCGATATTCGTTCGAACGTTTTTCTAGGGAAATTCGGAACAAATTTTCTGGTTAACACTACGATTAATATTTAAAATTGTTTGCTGAAACAATACCAACAGCTAGGCCACGATACTATCTAGACATGCATACAGTTCTAGACATATCACTTTTAAGAGATTCACATCTACATTTTTTTGTGAATATACTATTGCATAAAAATATAAAAGATAGTTGTCAGAAGCAAAAATTATTTAATTTGTAAAATCGATATTTATTATAAATGGAAGTAATCATACAATATTTTATTATGGAAATCCACACTTGGTACACTGCAATATCTAACCCGCTTAATGTCAAAAAACTGCAAAAATATTATAAACTAAAGTAATTCAAACTGCTACAAAGGTACAGTTAGGTCAATGCTAGCATAAGATATATTATGCAATAAAGATATAACAGAATATAAACAAGAGACCACTCCTACCGACCATTTTCCTCGAGAACCGCTCATCCAGACGGGCTTACATTACCCAAGCCTATGTGAAGAATATATTTAAGTCTTTACCGTCGATTGAATGGAATACAGAAAGGAGCAGTCTAAGTAATTTCAAAAATTTAAACAAAGACTGGGGCTCAATTGTCCAAAATCGGGTAAAGTTATTGAAAAAAATTGTTCAAGATTTTAAAAAACATTGCCAAAAAATTAACTAATATTATTGGTAAGCATCAAACCAATTAAACGATTGTTTTCAAAACCATTTCTTTACAGCAAAGCGGGGAATCCTAAATAAAAATACGATTTAAGATGTTGAAAATGTGCTTTATTTAGCAAATGGTGAGCGATATAAATCAA
The DNA here is from genome assembly GCA_940337035.1 of Agriotes lineatus. NCBI lineage: Eukaryota > Metazoa > Arthropoda > Insecta > Coleoptera > Elateridae > Agriotes > Agriotes lineatus. The sequence continues at coordinate 91,851,779 of OW679201.1, forward strand.
TTCTTACAAAAGTGGTTTATTTTAACGAATTTCCCCCAATCATGTGTAACTTATTCTCAGTTTACAATAGAAACCTTGGACAGTAAGCCAAATTCTTGCAATACATACCAGAGCTTGATATTGATTAGTTGAATTATCATAGGTTAACGTCAATTTTTTCAAATTGTTACGATCCAAAGAAGCCGCTTAATAAATTTTCACTCCATTTTGCAGCAAATTCGACAATCCCATGCGTTGCGGGTGAGCTACACAGCTTCAATAGCCTTTGGATTTTTTAGCAACGTACTTTTATCTCAAAATCTCGCGTGCACAATTTCAAAGTGGGCCGCCATTTTCCACTTCGAAAATATAAAAGATTCTTACTTTAGCTTCTGAAACTACACGACATGTTTGTACGAGATTTTCTTTGAGTGACGCTTTACGTGCGGATTTCTCCCAACGAAACCGTTGTTACAGGGGCAATCTTGGTATTGTTGTTAGATCGCCGTAGCCTTCGGCATATATTAGTTTTTTCTTGAAGCAAAATATCCACCGACCACCCACGATCTGAGGTAGGATGCGATATTATACCTATTACTACGTTGGCTAAGACTCAGTCAAATTTATTTTCAGCCCTTCTTGCGTTCGTTCTCCTTCGCCTGGTTCTTTTCCGCTTGCCCTACCGTTTTAGTTTCGTCAACTGGTTGATCCGGTTGCGTGAGGATATAGTGTTCGTTGCGGAGGCGCGAAGTAGTAGCATATGCCTAAGGAAATTTACTTTGGTGCTCTTGCAATTTATTTTAATCTTGTCCCGGGTAGTTCAGATGCCAAGGACCGATACATAACTCAAGTGTAGAGAATACAGTCGATATAAAGTTTATATTGTTCTGTATAATTACAAGTTAACTCTTAAACTAAACACAATATAATAACGTATTTAGTGAATTTATAAATAAATTTTGATTCTGGACGGTGGACGCAAAGTTAGTCTTGCGAGAGGATCTGCAACCCAGCATCCATGAGCAAGACTTGGTATCGTTCGAAATTTCGCTAAAATTTGCCTAGCGTCGCGTACTGCTTTTGTGACTGCGTCTGCAATTAAAAAATTAAACGTACTGTAATAGCAGTGTTCCCCTTTCAGTGCCAAACTACTGTTTCTACATTTCGGCGACTAGTCCGATGGTGGTTCTTCTCAGGGGGTAAATCAGGCGGTTCTGGTATTGGATGATCCTTGGGGCAACAGTGAATTGGGCCGGATTCGGGCCACGCATTTGCGATTGCCTCGAGGTCTGAGCGGGATCTGGAATTTGCCTCTAAAGGTGCAGCAGGACCTCGTCGATGGATAGAAAAATGTCCTTTTAGAAAGAAAGGGAGAGCGCGGCTAGTTGTTACAAAAATTAGATTTAATATGCTTTTAGGGAAACGGTTATGTCATAAACATTTGTCATTTAGCTATGACCTTTGTTGGTCTATTGCATTGTGGCTCATAATTTTATTCTCATTTTTTTTGCGGCAATAAAAAAATATACCCTGGTATAAAGTGTAACGAGTTGACCCTCGACGAGGTAATTGGTTACAGTTTATTGATAAGATACGAATCTAAGTTTAACAATATTTATAAAAAATATGAAAAAACTAAGTATAGATTCTAAAATGCAAAATAAAAACTCTTAGTAACAAAACCGTTTTCGCTGTTTTCATTATTTAAATCGGAACAGCCCATTTTTGGTACTGGGTACATTGAATCCACTTTTCTTCAGATTTGGAAGCGAAAATGGTCCCAAACAGACGATGCAGAGAGATTCTTCATCATCTGAGCATGATGATAATGAAACTTTTTTTTTCTATGTGCCCCTATTTGCTGATGCTCTTACATGGTTTATTAATTTTTTAGTAACTTTTTTACTTCACTTTTTAGTTTTCCTTGTATTTTCTTCTTTTCTTAATGATTCTTTAGGAGTGTCAGTCAGAATTGCAGATTTTCGTTTTCTGCCTGATGCTCGAGTTTGGTTTCGGAGGTTAGTAACAGGGTAGGGTCTCAATTCTTTTGGTGTTATAATTATTTGTGATGGTGTTCTCACTGTAGGTGTTGGTGGAGGAGTTTTATTTTCGTTAACTCTATCAAATTCAAGAATTGCTGACATAGTCGATAGTTATGAATTAAATCGTCAGGTGTACTGCAGCTGTTAAAAATTCGTCGTCAGAAAATATATCCTTGTTGTATGGCCAAATTCTGGTAGAGGTAAATTCGGCTATGATGTTTATCGGTGTTATTGATTTAGGAAGAGCATCTCTTACAACTACTGGTACGTCGTAAATAATCATGTTGGTGTCAAGGTTATTTTCATCCATGCATCTGCAGCCGCATTATAGAATTTTTTGAAAGTCCCATAAACGCATTTGTCGAGTGTCTGCAGCTTGTTAATTGTGTGAGGGGGGAACGATAACAGAACCACACCATAGTCTTTACAAAAATCAAGTACAGCAATAGATAGATGTGACTGATGATTATCCTAAAGTAATAACACCAGATGCTCTTTGGAGCATCGAGCATGTTTGTGAAAATGCTTAAAGAATGCTAAAATTCTTCAGCTATGACCTATCCACTTTTATGTACAGCTTCTAGACATCCAGTGGGGCCATAGGAAACAAAGTAGTTTGTTCCAGGTAAGAGCTGCTGGTCGGGTCGCTGGATCGAAGTGCCTTTGGCAGGCCAAGCATTCTTAGTTTATACTCTTCTGGGTCCCCTTATCAGGGCTATTTTCTAGGGGAACGCTGAGTGGTATTGAGCTGGGCTCTGGTTCACGCGACGTCGCGTACCACTGGGTCGGTTTGCTTTATCTCCAATCCGCGCGTACATGAGATGCAAGTCTATATTGTGACGTATTAGCGCCATACAAATTCCAAGCATTGTATTTATACATGAATTGAATTTTGTTCAGGTGCTAACATTTCAGTGTAGCAACCAAGGTGAGACCTTTGGATTACTCTAATCCTTTACGTGCCTACGAAGACACCTTGTGCTTCCAAGGATTTTTGCTTTGCTGGATTAGGAACGCTGGAGAAATTGCTCGACACGGTGTTGATTTTTTTGTAGCAGAATGCGGCCGTCAGTCGCTTCCAGATTAAACATTTATTTATATCAACCTTACTGTCGGTAGATGACTTCTTGTCATCCACCGTTTTCTATTTCTTTTGTTGTATAAGCCTTTAGATTCCATATTACGTTTTCATTTGTAACAGCAATAGTATATAGGCTAACCAGTGCTGTGCGTGTGTAATTAACATGGTAACGTGTTTGTTCGCACCTAAGTTTACTTTGAATCTCTATGTCGAAACACCTCAATTTTTAAATTATGATTAATTCGTCTTGAAGTTGATTTTGAGTTTGTATTCTCATCGCTTTATTTATAGAGTTCCAGTTCGGTACATTGTTTACACTTCGAGACCATTATTCAAAATAAACATATCAATTGTGTTTGATATTAGCCGCTGTTGTTACTTTTTGGCCCTGTTTTTGTCGCAGCTCATCAGTTCCGTGTCGTTCAACGGATTGCGACACAGTCAGTTACTGAACTAGGCACCTTTATCGGGTTACTTGTGCTCACAGCTAGTAAGCGTTCCATATTCTCTACGCCCATGACTCCGCTCCGGCATCCCATTTGAACTTCAATATCGGACACTATCGCTAATGTTACACTTTACCAAAAACCGGTGCAACAAAATTTTTCTGCATTATTTTAAGCACGCGTACATAATTCGTAAAGATAGAAAAACACGCATCTTTAAATTGTTTCCAAAGCAGTTATTCGTAATTCCTTATTTAATAAAGATTTTTTCAGCGAAAGCAATTCTGTGAAGTTTTACAAATTCAACTTTTATAACAAGCTTTAGTTTTATAATCTTACTTGATTTATATATTACATCTCTAGAGCGTCTAGGTTATTGCCGCATTCGCTTACAAAAATAGATTTTCTTGGCGCTAAACCACAGATATGTATCTAAAGTAGATTTTGTTTAGGTCTTATAAAACCATAGAAAGTTAATGCACAATAAAATTCAAATATGTTTTTATGCAAGACCTGCATATACTGTAGTTAAATTTGATTTTACAATTATTGTTATTCTAATACTGCAGATGTTTCAGTTTTTGTAATAAATGCCCATTGCACTTATTGCTCTTTTATATTTGCCCACATATTGAATTATATTATTAACATGTGGGAGTGTGTTAGATATAACAAGCGTTTCTATGTAATCAATTATTATTTTTGGATGACCTAATCACAGCTGAGCCATGAGTCCAATTCATGAATTGATTAAAATGCAATTTAAATATACCTGTTACTATTTATGTAGTTACCTTGGTAACATGTTTCCGTTTGTTAACTAGCGAAAATATGATTTAAATGCTTATAATTGCAAGTTATTTTTTCTTTTTTAAATTATTCGGTTCTACAAAAACGTTGCACGCAGTACTGCTTTAAAATGTTTTTGGCCCTCGGAGTGATTGTTGCCCAAGTGTAATAAACTGTTACTATTGCCCTTGATATATGGTATATGTGTTGACGAAAGTTTTACACACTCCAATTAAATGTTCAAAATGTTTCAACATGATTACAAACATTCAATACATAGATATGATGCCACTGCCCAACATTTTCACCTTTTCACATAATGCTAATTTTATAAAAATTATGAGTTTTATCATATCTAAATACTGCACATGTTAAAAACTTCCTGCAGTATATTCCTGGCATTACTTGGAATTACAAATTAAGACGTTTTGTCTAGTTGAAAGAAGTTTATATATGTGATAATTATAATTGCTGCAAGAATTAAGTAAAGGTACTACGATTTTTCTGCATCAAAGCATGAAAATAGCCCAATATGAAAACAAGCCTAACGATACATAATCCACACAAAAAGACTGATTTTTCCTTAACGACCACGCACCCATCCGAAGATAAATACGAGCCATTCCTTCTTTTCATCTCGAGCGCATTGACGACCGGCCGTCCATTGGAAACTCGTTTTGATTGATGGTTTTTCGAAAAATCCCAATTAGTTTGCATTAACATACCATCGACGTTTATTATAACAAATAGCCCTCTCCTAATTGAATTCTTGTTCGCAAATGCGCTCGTTCGACCAACCCCAGATTTTGTGGTGAGTCATCGTCACATACGCGAAGATCTATTAGGGAAAGGGCAGTTTGACGTAGACAAATTGGTTATATATTCCTTGTCGGCAAGTTCGTCCTTCCCCGTTTTCCTTCTTTCTGGAAATATTTATTGTGATCGCATCGCTGCACCTGTTGTAGCTGGGGACGGTTTGGAGTCTGGAGCAAACGCAGATGAATAGACAGTCCGAGAAGGGTAACACGAGTGCTTACGTTATTTATTTCAGGTTAGGGAAATTAGTCCTTGTGTCGGTCGTTTGGGGAGGATACACCTAAATAATATGTTTTAACTAAAGGTAGATACAAATCGGTAACTCGGGGGAGAATAGGTAAAACTTTGCTTAGAAGAAATCTAGTGCAATATAAAATTTTGTGGAATCAATATTCTGTAATCAAAGCCATACATTCGTAATTTTTAGTATTTGCTGCTTAAGAGATTAGATATAATTTGTGTCTTGTAGAAAACATTTACAGATTTTTTAAATTTACATATAGTATTAAATATTTTTATGATTTGTTGTGTAAATATTTAGTAGGTCCCAATTAATTGTTCTTCTTATCTAACATTTTAGAAAATGCGCTAGATGTACAACTCGAAATCATTCTAATTTAGTTTGGTGGTTGACTGATACGTTTGCACAATCGAGAGTTAGTTGAATGTCCTATGGAAAATTACCTTACTATAATGAGTGCATATTTCCACCACAACAAGAATCATCAGTAAAATGGAGGTCACCAGACACATATATATATAGTTAATCCATATATAGAAAGAAAGCATGTAAAAAATAGGGCGGATAGCAGAACCTATAAAGGCGTGGACGACGACATGCAGCAAATATGTACAAGAGATTCGATGAACAAAGAGTATACGGAAACTATGCAAGCACTCAAGAATTTGATCAAATAAGAGCGTATGGAATCGATTCGGATGAAATCGAAATTAGCTTCATCAGGCACTACAAACAAAGCTATTTGATAACTTATTCGCACAATTGCCGGGTGGCAATTCATTCGTGGTTTTCTCTATCAAAATATAATGCGTGCTTAAAAAATTTCCTATGATATTTGCAAAAAATGTTCGGCAGCTATTTTTTCTAACAAAAGTATTCGTGCATGCCTCCAAGAAACAATCCTCCCTCCTTCGGAGTCGGGTTTTTTCAGTTGGCATGCATTCTTTCTCTTATTGAAAAAAGTGCTGCAGAACATATTTCCAAATATTTCCGGATAATTTTCAAGCACGTGTTCTATTTCTACTGAAAATTTCTGTCTACTATTCTCGACAAATAAAAAACAACGTAAATTCCGAAGATATACAAAAGCAAATACAATTTTGTTACTAGTTACAAATTACCAACTAAGTGAAATTGACAAACTAATGGGTACTGTAACTGGGCGTCGGTTAGAAAATTTGAATTTTGGTTCCCGCGCGCGTGAGAGATGACAATGGTCAAAACGCCGGGGGGTTGCTTCTTGAGAGGAAAGTTTAGTCGGGTGCCTAGCGGCAAGGTGAAAGGTCGAGTCGTGGGGCTAGTTGGCTCAATTTAAGCAGCTGCGAACCCAATGCCTAAAACTTCGTGCTTGCCAGTAATTACGCGCGGGCCCACATTAGTTTTGTGTTTTGTGTAAACCACTCGACAGAACTAAAACGTTCGCCGTGAGTGCAATTTGCGCGGGTGCAACCAAGCCAAGATCGAGTTTGTAACGGTTGTCGAAAAGTGCGCCTACGGAAGCACGAGAAGGAGAGAGAGCGAGCGATAGTAGGATCATATTTTGGCAGCAAGTCATCCTGTTCGAGGGCATTCTCAAGGCCGAAATTTAAGCCGCGTCGCCTCTGGCCGATCCCGGAGCCCTTGCTTTGTTAGCCGATATTACACTCCAGTTGAGCAAGAAAACCATAATTCAAAAGCGACCTACGAATTTGGGAATCCCTCTATATTATAACAACACAAATTGTGAGAGTTAGATTCCTTAGAAGAAAGGAAGAGCGCGACGAATTTCTTAAAACTTAAAATCTAAATAATTAATATAATAGTTAGATTCATTTGTTTGTTGCTCGCTAAATGAGGAAGCTTCCGCTATTTTGTTTTTAGTGATAAATCTTAAATTAGGAATTAGGATTAAGAGTAGGTTAGTACATGTTAGGTTAGAAACTTTTCGTTCTATGGGACATTGCCAATCTATGTTTGTTGCCCGCAGGGCTATTATTAATTCTTCAATACATCCCATAAGAAGTCAGTGTGTTGTGTTATTGCGCTCCGGTGCTAACTCACTTTGTAGATATTTGTACAGGGTAACCCAAAGGTAAGTCTTGTCCACCTGCACCAAAGCGTTCACCGGAGGATACCGCAGCTAAGACGGCAAGGGATTAGCAATACATTTAAGTCAATAAGTACCTTTCAAAATTATAGGCTACGACTTCCGTTTTTTCAATCTGAACGCCCTGAGAAAACCCACGAACACCCTATACCCCACCCTCTTCAAAGCTAGTCGGAGCACCCAAATATAGGCCGCGAATATTCAAAATTCAAGGGGCCAAGTTATAGTACTTTTTACGACATTATAGTTAATTTAATAGCTACTACAAGTAACCTTCAGTGTGCGACGTGCAGCTCAATGGACGATAGATACTAATGGACGACTCCCTCAGCATTCGAAAATTACTAATAGATAACGTCGAGGACATTAGAGTTACTTGAATATGAGAGAAAAAATCAACCCAACGTCAGCCTATGTGAAGGTAAAGATAACAATCCTATAGCTTAGATATCGGGTGGTCTACAGGTATCTTTACTTAAAAGATATTAGGAAAATCTTGAATCAATCAGACAGCTGTAGCAATATTACTGCCACTTTTCAGGACAAAACTACTTTTCAAGAACCACTATAAGAAGCTTTGCAGCAACGTAAGTGAAGTTAAGATTTCCTATATTTCCAAAACTGGGAAGCGGAAAATAGCTCAACACTGAAGTTTAGGTTTTCAAAAAAAGGTAATGCCAGTCAGTGGCAAATTCAAGAACTACCAAGAATGACATAGGCAACCTGATAATACAACGACGATTAAATTTGCTTAAATTCTCCCCTTCCTAGGAAGATTGGAAATTTCGGAGAACTGAACAGCCAAAAAGTATCGAATTTACTTTGAAACAACTAAGAAACAAAAGACGCGAAATTCAGGATAACTCCCAGGACACAAGCCCTAAAAACCACCAATCCAAATTTAGGTGAAAGGGCAACAAATCAGAGAGAATCACCACACGAATGCCGCCTTCGTTGCTGGATTAAAAAGGCATGCTGGCGACTAACCTGGCGTAAACCCTTCACAAAAACAACACTCTCACGGACATCTACCCCAATCACAACTCAATCATGAAATTAAACCACCCAACCCCATTGCTCAAAACAAGAGTGCCGAAAGCCCAAAAACATATCAGAACAAGGGGCGTAAAAATTAATTAGAGGAAAGACAAGGATACCTGAATCACAGCAATACCACATAAGGGTTACTTACAGCGTACCAAAAAAAGTCCGATAACTACAGAGCTAAGTATCTTAAAGAAGATGAGTAAATCCGAATAGAGGTTTTCCGAATGTGGATATTATCTGAAAGTTCGCTATAAACAAGATATACTACTGTGGACTATCTAGTTGTTTGAAGATAAACCGATCCTTCCGAAAATGTGATTGCTTGACTTTGTATGAAGTATGTCAATTATGTGGTACAACGTACAGTCGTGTTCATTAAAGTGCTGTATAGTATTTGTGCTCTGTGAGTATGAATTAATTTGAAAACGTTCAAAAAAATGTAGTATACACAAATATTTTGAAAGTATACAACTAGGTCTACATAATTAATGTTGCAGTGTGAGCCTTTGTTGAATAAAAACACAACCATAAATAAACTTACAACTCACTCTGTACAACACATTTTTGAACACGCCTGTACCTACAGAAGCAATCCAAAAATGTTTTAGAAAAACCGGTTTCGGCCACCATTGCGAACGAGGCGAAGACCTTATTCTAGTAAAATACTTACGTCGGCTATCACAATAAAAGCAAGAGAGAGAGAAAGTTTTTGTGGGATCAGCTGCTACCACGACTACCTTCAAGTCGATCTTTAGATTTTATTCAGTGTTAAGCCAAATGATGAAATTGCAGAAACTGAAATATCTGCCAACAACTGTGAGTTTAGTGCTGAGAAGAACGAAGAAGAACTGATAAAGCCACAACGACCAGAGAGGCCATCCGCATTAAAAAATCTTACTTTTGTTGACTAACGTAAACTCTCCTAAGTCGATTACTTCGGAGTGAGAGTTCGACTTAGACAGATTCGAATGTAATAGTGAAATATCAACGAGCTTTTGAAAATCTGCATCCAAAATAGAATATAACCAAGGAATTGCTGTAATATTTATTTTTGTCATTTGAGTTGTTTGTAAATATTCTATCATTTATTAGTATTGGTATGATTATGGGCCTTTGACTCAATTGAACCGTGCCCGAAGTTATTTTAAGGGACCGGGGTTTCTTTAAAAGCTCGGGGACCTGACTGTTCTGATATTATACCTACCCCAGAGGATAGCATTCCACCGCTAGAGCTCTTATATGCTTTTGCCGTGTTGTTTGTGAATTAATAAGAAAGGAGTGAAATAATAAGGTCTGTAATAGATATTATTGCTTAAGTAGCTTTGCAATGGAGGTTGTTTGTAGTTTTATGTACAGCCAAGTTGAACACTGTTTTATTGTTGGTATTGCTGCTGATCAGAGAGAGATTCCCTGTTTGTGTCGTTGCTCATTGTTTATTATTGGGTTGGTGCCCAATCAGTACCGCTTTAGTCTGATCCTTGACCTAATAAGCAATTATGAGTGATCCAGAAAGCGCATCTGGATAGCCTGGATCTGGATGCTCATTTGCCACAAATGCCTTGTTTGTTATAATAATAACGTATGGTGACAAGTTTGTACTGATATAATTATTTTAAGCAAATAAAATAGGCACAACAAATACTACAAGTTTCAATATGATTCGTTGCCTCTCTCAAGGCTTATTAAAAATTATGATTGTTGATTAAGGTGTGTTGCAATTATAAATGGTATGTTGCCCTCTATACTTTAATTATTGGCATCTGATTCAAATTAATGCACCCGCTAACCTTTGAGAACTCCAATATCTGCAAGGTTTGGTTGTAACACCGTATAAATTTTACTCTAGTATAGCAAATGCTCAATCTTAACGAATGACAGTTAACCTCAAACATTGAATGTAAACAGAGCTGATCGAACCCACAAAAATCTAGCACAATTGAACGTAAATCGACCAACAATTAATTAATTCACCTCAGGTAAACAATAATTTAACGAATCAAGTTGTTTGGATAACTTGTATTTGTTTTCTTTCACATCATAGGTGACGCCAACTGGCATCTGGTTTGCTTGCTCTCCAAATTTTCTTCGCTTTCTGCAAAAATTGGGGTGACACCAAGCTTGTACTTTTCTTCTGGAACGCTCCCTTGGGCTGCTACCTGCCTCTGGACCACGAACGAAGCCTTCCCCAGCTGTTGGACTTTGCTCTGCACCTCTCTCGGCTTCCAGCGTTCTCGAATCGGGCTTCAAAGGTTTACCTCGTACCCGGATCACGTGTGCAAGAGACGCAAATCTCGTATCTGCCTTCTGGAACGTTTTTAGCTAATGCTGCCTTCTTAAAATGCACAAGCAAATGCTCCTCTATACACTGCACACTGCTATCTGTTTCTCGCAGCTCCACAATTTGCCAAAATCTAGCTTCGAAGTCAATCACAAATGAGCGAACCTTCAGGATCCATTTTCTCTGATACTGCACTTTGGAACGTTATGAAATTAACCACAATTGGGCTCTGCACACTGGCGAATATATAAAACTCGACAACTGGTAGAAATTATAAACTTTTCTGTACGAAATCAACTCAAAACTGGGAGCAAATGTTACAAACAAGCTTCTGACTTGGCTTCCCTAATAAAACAAAACAATTGACCATCTGGGTCTCCATAGCAACAAGTTTACAGTCGTTTTAAGTAAATTTTTATAATGTTTTTCCTCAACTACTAAATTGTTTCTGCTTCAATGTCATTCTGGAACTCTTTAACCGCAATTTTGTTGCATATTTTCACTTTTAGTATAATAAACACTGGTTCACAAGTTATTAGCACTGTATTGTATTCTGGTTTAGTTCTCAGGTTGCCTTTTAAAAGCTCTTTGCATCTTTTGCCTTCTTTACACTGCTTATTAACCCTTCAGCTGCCTTATCGATTGCTGGCATCATGATATGAATACCGAACGCTGCATACAACTTCTGTAACGCTTCGAAACACCTCTGTTCTTAAGCAAAATTATTATCGTGTCTTGACGCTACAAAATTACCGTCAGTCATCCAAACGAGCTACATTTGCCATACTGAGCACAAATCATTGAAAAATAAGCTGAACGCAACCCTGATGATACGGTTTTATTCAAATACTATACTAACCTCTGTTAATTAAATTACAGTTATTGCTAATCATGTCTTATGTAATTATCGATGTTTACTAGTGACTTATTGTTGCAATAAATAGAATACCAATTATGGGTCTATTTAAAACTTTCTTTAGTCTTTGCACGTTAGCAATGCAACCAGAATTGCTGTAAGCATCATACCATTACAATATATCACACTGACACATCATTGACGGTGCATTTGAAGATTGTTCCTGAACGAAATACTGTACTAGACGCTACGTGGGACCGCCGCGGTGAGGGGGTGTTTTTCTCTTATCAGAATCTATTCTGTGTTTCTCGATTCTGGATACTTTAAAATTTTAAATATTATAGTTAGAAGTAGTAGCTAACCACATATTTAAAAACTGATTTAAGAATCTATTGGACTACATTCACATCAGCGATGTCTGCATAATAAATAACATTGTGCAGTCGAATTCTCTTAACCATTACCGATTTTATTTGAACTTGGACGGAAAAGATGATTATAAAATTCGTAATAAAGTATTTTAAATGACACAATTAATGATCGCTCTTGGGAGAGCTGAATAAATACTCAAGGTGGTGCCGTAAATAATTGTCCAATTCCAAACATAATGCAAACAGAAATATATGGAATTACTGCAGTTCAAGTCACGACTATGCGACTTTCAAGGTTCAAAAATAACACCTCTGGAACAACAGTCCGTACTCGCTATTAATCATTTTAATAATGCTAAAAGAACGCGGGCGCACGTTTCTTGGCCTTAAGTTAAAATAGTCGTGTTGTTAGATCAATCATCAAAAATAACCAGCAATCGGAGGCAATTAATTCGCAGTTTCACTTCCGCCTGCTTATTAGTTGTTTACTGCGGCTTCAATTAAAATTTCCGCTCTTAAATTGCAGTTGTGGATGGTATGTTGCCCAATATACAGGTGGCAAGATAAACAAATTTGGAAGAATTCCTATTGGGTTAGATTTTTACAAGATGACAGGTTGGCAATAAACTGCCAGTATTTACAACTTTCGCCTCAATATTAACCTAAAAGCAATTTTAATTCCCTAAATAAATCACAATACCCTTCTTCTTGAAGGACGCCGTTTTACATCAGGAGTGACGTCCCATTCGCATCGGCATAAATTTAGACGAAACTGTGGCCGGATCGGCAATTAAAATTCCATCAATTCCAAACTTGTTGAATGAGCATTCCCATGCCAGCGACGCTTTGTGCCATATTCGCCAATAACGTCGAATCGTTGCTCAACGATTCCCACAGAAATGTAACGCGATTAGCACACCGCGACAAATTACATAATTGCGCTTTTTAAGCTTCCATTCGCACTCGGCATCTGAGTGCAAAGATGTGACCTTCTTCGCCGGTTTTTAAATGTTGGATTAAACGCGGTAGCTGGCAGCGGGGCATAAAAAATTGACACCATTTCGTTGGTTTATGTCCTTCGGACCGTTTCTTTTAGCCTTTTACGGCCGCTCTTCCAGACAGGCTAATTGCTCAAGAGGAAGCCACGGTCTGGCCGTATCCAGCTATTCGGTATATTTGATATCGACGAAGTAATCAGACCCGGTGCTTTATATTGAGCAAGTCCTGCATACTTTTCTGCAGTTTTGCAAAGTTGAAGCAACTTTGTTAAGTATTACTAATTGCTGCTAATCGAGAACAATGGCGAAGATTCTTCGTGTAGGATGTGCCAAATTTGCTTGAAACAATTGAAAGTCGTTAAGTAATCGAGAATATTCGAATTTTAAAGTAAACTCTTCTATCGAGTGTAGTGCCCCTAGCTTTATTATACCTAGTTTTGAACGAGAAAAAAAAGTTCTAACAGTTCTTCTTGTAACACCGAGTTGGCTCATTCTGTTTGCTACTAATGCATCTTTTCAGGAACATTTTTGCTAGACTAAGAGCTATAATATGGCAACATAAATAACTCTTTTTAATAGATTACTAGCGAAAATTCTCGCAAATAATGCTTTTACCTCTACTCCAGTATCCAAACGCCATTGAGAAATTCGTTTTGAAACAACTTTTTGATTCGTGAGAAGCAATCTTCAAATCTAACTAGAGCCACCTTCTTAATCTTAAAATCGTGGTGCAACATTAATAAAATTATCGCTTCAGATAAGAATCATTTCTTTAGAACATCTGCCTTGTTATGAAAAAAGAAAAACAAGAATCTTCAATCGCTTGCCTCTCATCGCGAATTCCTTAACCTGACTTGCAGTACATATTACTTGTTGTTGTTAATACAAGTCTCCCAACATGTTACACAGACAAGAAACCTAAAACTAACCTGTTATGACATTTTTAGAACATGTTATTACTATTATTATTGTTGTTGAAAATATGAGTGCTGAGGTGTAAACACCTATTAAGCACCAAACACAAATACAAATGCGCCCATGCAGTAAACAATAAACTGCTCTTTTAGGATAAATTCCCTTCCTTTCCGTTTCTATTAGCTGCCTTTTCCAACTTCTGCTTTATGACTTGCTCCACCTCTTTAATTTCGGTATCTCTTACTTCTTTTTCTTCTTCTTCTGAGATTACACATATCTTTCCTCTAATTCCTCTCTTGTTTTCTTTTATGAATCAATCTAATCAAAATGTTCTCTCCGTGCTTCCAGTATTTTTTCTTCTTTTCTCTCTACCCAGCCTTCGCTGTTTCTTATGATCTAAACACATTTTCGACATGTTCCTCTTATTCCTTTAATAACATTCTAACATCCTTTTCCATTACCCTCCTTGAGTGCATTCTCCAAATCTTTTCCAAACTCTTTTTAGATTTGTTGCTTTGCTCTTCCAATGGCCATATTTCTTTCATTACAGTTATTTACGTAGTATTTTCACATTTCCCTTGACTTCTCTATTCTACCATCAAGTTATTTTCTGGTTTTTCTGTCACGTTGCCAGATTTAATTCTCAAGTGCGCTATTGCAGGCAAATCTTTACTTCCTTTTACAGTAAAGACAGCATTGGATTCATCTTAAAAATTCGAAATTGAGTTTTCAACAAATATTCACGTGTTAGAGTCCCCTGAATCCAAAAAACATGTTTTTGTTCATTGGTCTGTGTGTGTGTGTATGTGTGTGAAAGAGAGAACAGAATATCTCAAAAACGAAAGGAAGTATGGCCTTGAAACTTCATATATAAGTTTTTGTGTACTATCTAGATGCGACGGCAAGTTTTTGAAGAAAATAGGATAACCGGAAGTATGGTGTTTACTCTTGAGATTTTTCAGTGTTTTCAATTTTCTCAAAAATGGCTCTAAAGATTTTTTTCAAACATTTCGTTTTTATTACATTTTTTAATATGAATTGATGTAATTTTCCACTTCACTTGAATACCTCTAAAATGAATTAATTTTTCTTTGGTTTTTTTATATGATATAGTAGGGAAGTTAAAAACAATTTTTTGACTAACTACAGGATCACTGTAAAAGGAAGCTGTGTGCTTGTATTACACCAAATCTTTTTATATCATGTTTTCAATGATTTGAAATTTAGACAGCTTTTTGAGGAGAAATTTTGAAAATAAAAATAAGACCATGCTGAACGTATTGCTTAACCACTGAGAATACTATAAGGCCTGTGCTCGATTCTCATCCGCTCCCACTTTTACAACTCTCCCTATGACTCCTTAAAACGAAATTCCTGTTTATAATGCAATTCTTAACAACTCACATTACGTCATTACAACAAATTTGCCTCGTGTAAAAAATTTAATCCAAATATGTATAATTGTAAACTCTGTTATCGAGAAGTCGCTCATCAAAAATTATGTAAACGTTTTCATACTGAGAAAATCAGTGGTAAGTAATTGCATTGGTGGCAAATCTACAAATGATTGCTAAGAACCCATCATATATCTGTAATGAGACTTATTACGGAAAGTAAAGATTCTTCAACCTTTAAATAATATTGTTTTTTAAGTAATCATAAACCTGTACATTTTATAGTTCCTATTTTTTCAACAAGAGTATATAATTTTGATAGTTACTATCTACATGTTGTCAAATTATTTTCTCATGTCGAAGTCTTCGTTTTCTCCCAATAGATGTACAACTTAGACGTGGGAACTGAGAATTTACATTTGAATAATCATTCCTATTTCAAATAATTGTTGTGGCACGGTTGTTGCATCAATTAATCAAAACTATCGCTTTTGCGACCTCCTTTATGTCGTGGCATTTTATAAGCACCAACCACTAGGTGGTCGATGGAAACTAAAAGTCGCCTTCACTTCATTTTTCTTTGATGTGAGATAAGTTATTAATGCTTATTTTCCGTTGTTTCTGCAGCGTCAAAATCAGATACGTAACTTCAAAGAGGTATCACATTTCTTCTGCAATAACAAACGCAGATGTGTAAAATATTATTTGGGGATTCTTAAATGTGTTAATTATCACTTAGTTTCTTTTCCAGAGTAAATATTGAAATTCCCTTTCTTTTAATATTTTTTATCTCGAAAAATTTGCAAACGTATCTACTGTATTGCAGCTTTTAACTAAATTCTATACGACCATTCTTTACAATAGATTGTCACATGTCACATAGCATTAAAGGGGAAGGTGTTATAAAAGAGATTGCTTGAACACTACACTCAAAAATAGCGTTTTTTAGCAAATGAGCTACACTGAACTATTATAGTGTATTATTAATGTTAAATGCCAAAATAAATTTCGCATCTATTTTATTTTATAATTCCGGTAAAGGATCGATCTGCTTCAATGATAGCGACTTTGCACACGTGAGCTCTTGATTTCTCTCACCTCCAATCCCACGGCGATGTCCTGAGCCTTAATCCTACCCAATTCCTCCATATTATATACCAATCTTCCTACACGCATTAGCCGGAGGGGAAGATATAAGTCCATCAAAACCTCCTTAAAATGGCGAATTTTAAAACACACGATACTGGTCCCCAGATAGGTAGGAACAATTTCGAATCCCATTATGAAATCTGGAAGAGGCAAAAATTCGCAACCATCAACACACATCGAAAACCAACACATTTTGTCGCCAGTTATAACATTAGAACAACGAAAACAGACGATCATTTAGAAGAATTAGAAGAATCATTATGAAACATCAAATGCGAGATCATAGGTCCAGAAGAAAAAAGTAGAATTTTAAAATCAGAACACGTGATGCACCAAAATAAAAAAAAAAGAAATATACTCCCTCATTGGAGGAGTATCTATTCTCATTAAAAAGAGAATAGAACACCAAGTGACGAAAATGAACGCCATCGCAGACAGAGTTATCTACGTTGTTCTAAAGATATCCGAGAGATACTATATACAGATAATTGAAGTATATGCTCCTACAAGTCCTTAAGATTAACGAAGAAATAAAAAAAACGTTGATAGAGCAATAGGACAAAAGGCTGAAAATGTTCACTTCAAAATCATCAGCCAAGGCTTTAACTCAACAGTAGGAAGTATAAATGGAGAAAAAATTCCAAATAGAGGTAACTTTGGACACAGGAAGCGAAAGAGGTGAAACTTGAAAAAGTCAAGATTCAACAACAAAACATGAAATTGATTATATCGTGTGTTCCAAAAATCATTCGCCGCATGCCATGATCAAATTCCAGTTTGCCGTAACTTGATACCTACCCATTGAAGCAAATGAACTACCATAAGGCAGACAGAACTAAATTACGTCTTGACCTTGAACTATTTTTCTAAAATATGCAAAACACAAAAACGATTTTTATTGACTGTTATGATTATTACACTCGGTGTTGTTGTGCACATGCCATCTTATTTTCCTTTTTGCTTGATACAATTAAACTCAATGCGGTGTAAACTTTTACCTGTCACACTGACAGATGTTTTCATAAACAAAATGCAATCTGACATTCACCTACAGACTTAAGTTAAGACATGACTAGATTTCTCATCTTTCCTTCCAAGGCCTACCCTAAATGAGTATTTTTTCGAACACACGATATAATATATAGTAATTCCATCCAGCAGAACTATGGGCCATATTTTAAGAAATAGAAAATTTCAGAAGAGATACAAGGTAAACAAATCTCCATTTATACTAGTTTGTAACTCATGGGATTAACTTTTTTAATGTATTTCTCAATGGAATAAATTGCATTTTCTTTATTTCTCATCTCACTTATTGTCTGTAGTATTCAATCTGCATTTGAAACTTGTTAAACCTTACCAGGAAGCTACTCAAATCCAAACCAGCAATTTAAACCAATTAGTACGCAGTTTCCGCAATCGATAGATCGCTTTGTGCCAAACCTGCAACCGCTGCTGGCAGGCCAAACAAGCTAACGATCTGCATTTCATTAGTGAGGTGGTTAGAAAAGCGGCGGAGCTTATCACAACTTCGGGCTTAGGCTCAACATCAAACAATGAACTTAACAATGGCTAAATCGCACCATCGATAGTCCTGCAAATTGCGAAGTTCCGAAGTGGTGGAAGGGAAGACGTAGCTCCTTCGCTTCCAGGGCACGCCATCCATTACATTGCTGATCAACGTCAACGTCGCAACTTGCACAAAATGGAGTAGAGATGAATATTTATACTTCAGGACGCCTTTGGCGACTCGTGTCGTATCGCATCAAAATACTGCAGCGGGATACTTTCACTTTCATAAACCACATTTTTGAACCGCTCTACATTGATTTTCAGGTAGGTTCTAGCACCGACTAACAGAAACCTCCAGAAAAAGTGGGGAGAAGTTAGAACATGTGTTGTCAAATAAGGCAAGAATCCGTTTTGTCAAAAAAAATTAGCTTTTATATGTATATGTTAATTTAAAAAAAGTTCTAACGCAAAACTCGCGGATCAAACATTTTTATTTGGACAATAGTAAAAAATTTAAAACACAACTAGAATTATATTTTAAAATAAGTAATATTGAAAATTGTGGAAGCATATTTATTTTATATATTTCTTTAATTTTTTGTACGAAGCAGATCTTTATTTCAATTATCTTAGCAGAAATAGTCACATACAAAACTTTATGTAATAATTACTAATTTACCCAAACGATACGGGCTGTATGTGCCACTTAAAGTTGTTTTTAATCAATCGAATATGAATTTGTAAATGTAGGATAAATTAGAATGAGATGCTAATCATACGAGCTTCACGTGTTTGCCTAAGTTATGTTAATAAAAAAATAATCTTTATTGACAGCGATGCTGATGTGAAGACAGGGGAAGACAAAAAAAGTCGATTATCGAAAGTTCAAGTTACCGAATTTTCAATTTTTTTAAATATTTGTGCCATAAATTTGTAATACATGTTATGTATTTATTATAGAACAACGTCCGATACATATTTATAAACTTAAAAACTACATAATAAGTAAGTACTCACATACAACGTGCGAAATGTATAAGAATACTACATAGCTACATACAGTACATATGCGTAAGTACATACGTATTTTCACTAATACTTAATGTTTTTAGTTTTCGTTTTCCCGACTCCATAACTTACGTAAGATGTGAGTCGATGCAAAAGTAACAACAAAATAAAGCAAAGTTGCTCAAATATTTAAAGTAGAAAACAGAAATTAGCAGATGTATAGACAAAGCAATTTAGGCGCGTTCAAGAGGTGGCTGTATATTTTGGTTTTTGCAGCCTGTAAATCCTTTGAAATACAAAGAAGCATATCCATAACTAACACTTAAGAAGGTTATTTACTACCTACAGCACTTCTAAACGTAATCGTTATTGCTATCTATAACATAAAATCGGTGCTCTCTTTGTATGTTTGCGTGTTTGCGTCTATGTTTGTTCGCTATCTCCTCCGAAGATACTGGACCGATTAAGTTGTACGATGGCTTAAAAGTTTGCTAATTTTTAGATTTAGATCGTAGGCCGGTTTTTATTTTCAAAAAAAGTGCGAACAAGTTTTAATTTAATTAACACCTCTAGGCAGCAGGGCGGAGCGCCTTACGCCGTGCACTATTAGCTCGGGTGCGCGCATTATTCAAACACAAGAGAGGTGGTTCTGCGGTAGGGTGCTGGCCTATCACGCGGGTGGCCCCGGGTTCGATCCCGCCGATGCATCCTTTTTTTAAAATTTATATTGATAAATCTCTCTCAATTTTGCGAACCGAAACGTAGTTCGGGTGACTCACTAGTACGGAATATTTGCTTCTAAAATCGAGTAATGGAGGGAAAATCTCGCTCTAGGGGTTTATAAAATGCTTCGAGGTATTGAACACTTCGTTTTATAGAAATTCGAATTTTTGAGAGATTTGTATATTAGAAACTATATGAATTAGGTTGGGAATGTGACGTCAATTCAAGTAATCGAGATATTCGATTGATCGAAGTTTGAGATATGGAAGTTCGACTGTATAAAATTGCAGCGAGTGAAACTATTTTCAAGAAAAGTAGATTGGTATTTGTAGTGACACCTTCTATTAAGTGCAACTGCATTTCAAGCGATTTTAACTGACAAGGAAAGTCCATTAAGCGACTTGTTTTAGTAGAGTCTGAAGGTTGCGGAATAGATTTTACCACAGGCGAATGAAAAATATTTAGTGTATGTAAATGTATTGGTTGGTCCCTTCTATTTTCCTATTTTTTATGATTGTGATATATTTTAAATTTCCATTTTAGATTTTATTAATATACGTATAATTAGTATTGTGCGGAACGATTCTCCAGTTATGGAATTTGAAAAAATTAGAAGTTATTGAGTAAAGTGGTCATATTTTGCAAATAGTAGCAAATACATATATACTGCTATATAAGCCTATATGGTATTATTTTAGATTGAAATAAATTTAAATCAAGATGAACTTATGTAAAATAGGCCCTTATTCAAATTCGGTCACTATGAGTTTTATTTCTATTTCTCGCTCCGATAGAACAATCACTCTTAAATCAGGTTAGGTTCTTGCTTTATAAAATATGACAAATTATCCTCATTTAATTCTTCTTCTTCAGCCTTGGTCCGTCCACTGCTGGACGTAGGCCTCCCCTAATAGATTTCCCCAAGTTACTTTGTCTTGTGCAATTTGATGCCATCGTTTTCCTGAAAATGCCTTTATGTCGTCGGTCCATCTTTTCTGTGGCTTTCCAACGCTTCTTTTGTATGCGACCTAGAGCATTATTCGATTTGACCATTGTTCAGAGCCTTTTTTTTGCCACATGCCCTATCCAACTCCATTTTAGTCTTGCGACACGTTATATAATGTCAATTACCTTGGTTTGGTTTATAATTTCTACATTTCTGACCCTGTCTGTACGACTAATGTCAAGCATAAATCTCTCCATGGCACGCTGCGTTATTCTCAGCTTTTCAGCACTTTTCTCTGTTAGGGTCATAGTCTCTAATCCATATGTCATAACCGGAAGTATATAAAAGTGATATACTTTTCTCTTCATACAGTTTGGCACTTCTTTGTTTTTTAGAATGTCTTTAAGTTTAGAAAATGCAGCCCAACTCAGGCTGACTCTTCTATTTATTTCCGCTATCTGATTTTGCTTTCCCAACTTTATGAGATGTCCGAGGTATACGTATTCTTCCACTGTTTCAATGTGTTCTGAGTCTATTGTGAATTGTCTTGTGCTGTTAGACATGATTTTAGTTTTATTTGGGTTAATTTGTAGGCCAATGCTTTTTGCTACTTCATTTAGTTGTCTCGTCATGTCTTCCAGTTCATCTGGATCATTGCTAATAAGAACTATGTCATCAGCAAAACGCAAGTGACTAAGATATTTTCCTTCTATATTTATACCGTGTCTGTCCCATCTTAGTTTTTTGAATACATTTTCCAGTGCCGTTGTGAACAACTTTGGGGACATCGAATCTCCCTGTCTCACGCCTCTTTTAATAGGAATTTTCTGGGTATTCGTATTTTCATCTATTTTTATCGTGGATGTAGCATTTTCGTAGATATGCGTAGATTGCGTTGTTTAGGGCCTGAAGTATAGCCCACAATTCTACTGTATCAAAGGCCTTTTTGAAGTCTACGAAACACATATGTAAAGGTACGTTATATTCTTCACATTTTTCTATTAACGTTCTCACAGCCTGCAAATGGTCTATGGTGCCGTAGCCTTTCCTAAACCCTGCCTGTTCTACTGGCTGGTAGAAGTCGAGTTTGTTTGTTACTCGAGATGTTATAATCCTAGTTAGCAACTTATACATATGTGATAGGAGGCTAATGGGACGATAATTCTCTAAGTTAGCTATATCTCCTTTTTTATATAGTATAATTACTTCTGCGTTTTGCCAATTTGTTGGAATTTCCCCTTCTTGTAAACATCGATTTAAGAGTTGTTTAATTACTTGTAGTAGTGTCTCTCCTCCGAATTTTAATATCTCGGTTGTTATTCGGTCTTCGCCAGGTGATCGGCCATTTTTCATTAATTTAAGTGCTCCTTTGATTTCAAATGTTATCTTCGGAGTTTACATTTATATTTTTTTAATTTTCGTTGGGATCATTGGGAGACAGGTTTTTTTATGAATATAGGTCGGTGTAAAAGTCAGCTACTATTCTAGATATTTTAGTCTTATCGGTAATTATTGTTCCACCTTTATCCTTTATTCTATTGAGACGTAATTTACCGGGTGTCAGTTGTGATTTTAGAACTCTCATGTTCTTGTTGTTTTCTATTGTGTCCGTAATCATTTTCGTATTATAACCTCTGGTATCTTTTCTTATGCCTTGGTTTATACTTTTACTTATTTCCCTATATTCTTGTGTCCCTCGGCTTAATTTTCTTCTCTCCTCAATAAGCTTTCTTGTTTCTTCACTAATTTCGCTAATGGGTAGCGGGTCATTTAATTAATAATTGCTATTGTGCTGCTTATCAAAATTGCTACACTTGATAGCTAATTAGTATTATGAGAATGATTTCAAAAATGACAGTTCTACAACTGTCAATGTCAATGAAAAGTTAGTCGAAATTGTATCTGTTACAGTTATTATCATTTCTAACATTGACAATGGTAAGTAGTTCCTTCAAATATATTATTCACTCGCTATTGAAACTACTTACTTTTTGGATTTTTGTTTTACATATACAAGGTCCGGCAGAATGAAGGATCCGTTTTCAAAGTTAATTCATTTCATAATATAATGCGATATAAATTCAAATCAAGTCGCCATGCTTTCGCGATAAATGGAAATTTAAGGAAGTTGTCAAAGTATTTGCGAGAAATGTCAGTTTAGCTGTGAATATGGAGTATTGGTCAAATAGTCAACGTTCTTTTGCGGTTGAAGCTTATTTTAAAAATAACAGTTCTGTTGTAACCGCCCAGCGTTTATTTCGTCCTTTCATTTTAATCCACGAGAGGCAGTTCCTGGTCGAATAACAATTAAAAAGTGGGTACACAAGTTTCGCAGTACTGCCTCATATGCCAAAGAAAAAGCAAAAGAAAGAACTCGTTCTGTACGCATACTTGAAAATGCTGAAAGGGTAAGAGCAGCTTCAAGAGTGTCAGCAGCGAGAAAAAGGTCACTTGAGTAAATGTAATATTTAAAAATTAAAATTTCCGTGTTTCCTTAAGAACCTTTTGTTTGATTTTTGAATAAAAATTTAGCCATTAACAAAAACAACTCAATTTAAAATGGATACTTCTTTCTGCCGGACCTTGTACAAGCACAAGCTGCCTGCTCACCAATGTTCTGGAACGCCCTTGCAAATACAGCTCCTTAACTAGTTGCAACGGCCGTTGTTATTAATTGCACCTGATGTAGCTTCAATGCAGACATGAACACTGCAAGCTACTGGTCTGCAGGAATAGCCTTACTTGTAACTGCGACTAAAACCTGACAGCAATCCAAACTGCCACAATACGGATACGCGTCCATACATCAACTGACTCCAAGTAGAACTAAGGTGTAGATGTGACTATCCACCACTAACTGCAATGCCCTTTATCCAAATCAAATAGGATATTTCTGACCTGTAACAAGAAATTCGATGCGGTCCACCTCAAACAAGAAGTTCGATGCAGTGTTCTCAAATCCAGTTCAGGTATAGATGTCCTAATAAAACGCAGACTTCACATTACCAATTCCAAAAAAGAGTATTTTGTAGATCGCAGATGTTCAACTTCTTCTTGTACTACCACCACTCAATTCCTTCTCCGTTAGTCCATTCGCAGCTTCAATCATTATACAGTTTGTTTAAGTATTTACTTTTTCTTCATCTAGTTAATTTAATCACTAATACCCTTTTACATACGAATTAAATCAATTAACTAAAGGGGGTTTATTTTCAAATTTTGCTTTTATCGAAATTACATGTGCATTTTTTAGAATCAAAATTTTTGTTGTTATTTTTAAAATTACAGTTCACAATAGTAATATCTATTCATACACTTTTTTAAAACTAACACTCCTGGATTACAGTTCAATACAGTTTATTTATATTAATTTGACATTTTTAGTGACTTTTTCAAATAATTATTCGACTTTTGCCTTTAATTTTTATTCAAGCTATCGTATAGTTTATTCTGATTGTTATCTAATATCAATTATGACTTGAACTCAAACGTACAATATTCATAAGTTATATCAGTTAATGCTTTATAACATTCCCTAAAATCCACGCTCTGCTCTATACCATTCCATTTTGCTTCATTATCAAACATCTTTCTTCTTTTTCAAATTGGCCACCAAGATCTCTGGATTAAACACCCATGGATTTATGTGGGCATATACAACAATTGCTTGCACAATGAAGGTTAACACAAAAAATAAACTTTGATAAACAATTTTAGATGCTGAACCAGGCATTTCAATCTCTACGAGTTTCTTAAACAGCAAATGTAACTCTGTTTATTTTGATCTTATCATCTCTACAGGAATTACCTTATTACAGAGATTACAAAAATATAAATATAAATAAACATGTATTACGCTACTAAAAATAAAGTTGTGAATTACAAATGGGAATATATAAAATATATTTAAATACACAATCACCAGACAGTTCGAGTACCAGAAGACTCGAAAACCAAAAAAATCAGAAGACCAAAAAGACTAGAAAAACTGTAAAACCAGGAGGCTCTGGAGACAATAACTAAATATTCAAGAAACCAATCAATAACAGTATGCGTTTATGTTTTTTGAAAAGAGAGCGAAGGGTAAACAAAGGTCTAAATTTATACCGGTTTGATACCTACAGCTCAGTTACTAGTCGCTGGATGTTAAGCATGCTGGGAGTGTGTACCGAGTAAGTGACTAAGGATATATTAAATAGATTTGAAGATCTTGTAGCTCTAGAAGGAACATTTATGTTTAATAATGATAATAGATATGTATCCGTAATAATTCGGACACATCCTGTGTTTCTTAAAATACAGAAAACTTGAAAACCTTTTTAGCACTTTTTCGATTTTGTTAACCTCCACATACAGGGTGTTAGGTAAACATGCGGCAAAAATTCAAGGGGTTATTCCTTGGCCTATTCTAAGAATATTTTGTCCTATGATGATTTCTGGAAAAGCCCTTTGTTTCGAAGATACAGGGTGAACAAAATTTGCGACAGTAACAACATTTTAGAAGTTGCTCAATCTACAATAAATGTTTGAAATGACTTCCTCCAGCCTGGATACTTGATAAGCTCATTGGCGTACGCCAAACTTTTATTTACATGAATCATTTCAAAAAATATCGAATACGGTTGTAGCAAATTTTCATCATCCTGTATCTTCGAAGGAGTTTTTGAGAAACCATCATAGGACAAAATATTCTTAGAATAGGCCAAGGAATCACCCTTTGAATTTTTGCCGCATGTTTACCTAACACCTTGTATAAGTGCGGGAACCATAGTACTGCGGCATAGTCAAGCTTAGGTCTAAGCAATGTAAAGTCTTTAGTGTGCGTTCGTTGGAAAATTGTGATGATTGCCTAATCTGCATCAACGTGATCCCTAAATTTCAGTCGGTTGTCATGAGTCACCCCAAGATCCTTAGTTTTCAAAATTCGTTTTAGAAACTTACCATTCATTTTGTAGTCAAACTCGAGCGACTGAGTAGAACGTGCGAAAGACATTATAAAGCATTTGCGAATGTAAAACAACAGTGAACACTGCTTATATTCGGTGCATAAATGAAATTATTATTGGCATAGTACTTAAGTGAATTGTGTTCGATTAGAAAGATAGTTTTTCTAAGCTTGTGTAGTAGAAAACCATATCACGTGACCCATCCAGTCAACACTATAGCTATGTCATAATTCGAAAACAGAAACTGTTTTCAAGATATCTTATTAGCAAATAAGTTTATTTACGTAAAATGTATGGAGTTTATTCCAACGCTTATACTTTCACTAAACGTACATTTTTAGTATTAGTCAACGAAGATACGAGTACCTGTATTATACGGATTAATAAATTAAATTTAATCTAATTTATGTTCTTAGTATTACTCCTTATTGCACAAATGACTTTGTATAATATATTCAGTTGGGGTAGATGGAAACACTTTGCAGTGCTTCGAGGGTAGACCCGGCAATTTTTCAGTAAGTAGGGATTAACAGTTAAAATACTGAACATTCGTGTGGGACGTATTTAGGTCGGTACCTGGCCGTAATCAAAAGTCTTTCTAGGTGCGCCCACTCAGCGATTGTGCGATAAACATCTTATTTATAAATACGTCTGACGACTGCGACGCGATACATGAATCATGTTATGGCATAATTTGTTTAACACTAGCTGATGTTTACTCTAATTAGGGTTTTATAAACTTCGCCCAAATCGATTCCGAGCCCTCTTATTTAGTCAAATCCTTTTTATCTTGCATAACGTCCGTATACTATGGCCTCATTGATTTTCATAATAATAATGAGTGACCGAAAAAAAATCTTCTCGAGGTATGCCTTGGAATTTGAACGTGTCCTTACTGTTTTCATTATAACCTCAAATTGTATTCTTGACGTTCAATATTATCTGAGTGAAGCTGACACGTGACATTTTCAGTTTTACAAAAACCATCCACCGGCACTTGAGGGGATTTTTTGGTATCACTCTATAAATCTATACTTGAATTCTGGTTCGTGCTTGAATCTAACGAACCTGGTGTTATTTATATCACAATAATTCGAAGCAACTGTTTAATTAATTGGCGCTCATTGTTTAGGAATTATCAAGTACGCTAAACCAACTCACGATCTAAAATTGTCGAGGTCAAGCTGGCCAGGCTCGTGCGCCCATCTAGGAATTGCAAAAGCCCGGACAAAACATTAAATTTCGCACTGAAATCGAGTATATGATTAGCACTACATTGTATTATGTATACATATATTTACCGCGAGAAATCCATCAACATCTTGTTTGATATATTCTTCACTGTGGTAGGGTACGTTTCGTACACATGCACGCCAGTTTTGGTCAGAATAGCTAGCTTTCAATCTATGTACACATTCATCTCGATTTCCATCCGGAAGTTAAACGAACTTAAAAACGTGTTCAATTTGTCCAACACTGCACTTGTGTCAGTATCAAACTGAGGGGAACTTAGACAACAAGAGCCCCTCGCCACAAAGTGGCCCCTCAAGCTTTATGAATTATGAAAGGAGTCCTTGTCGAGGATGCCAAGAACCGAGGACTCGATTTAAACACGGGTAGATGTTTGTGCATCACATTTAGGCATTTCGCAGCGCTCCATGCAAATGCAAGCATAGATAAGGATAAGCAGCATAAATATTAGCGAGGCAGGGCAGGGCCGCATGTGCGCTCGGCGGTCATGATTAAATAGGCACCGGCCTGTTATTCGACACGACATGTAGGAATGCCAAGGCAAATCGCCGCGCGTTAGTTTCTTATTGTCGAAATAATGTGGGTCAGTAACTGTACTGGCCGCGGTGGCGTCCTTACTCGCCGAAGACAAATATTTTCCTCGTTGTATATAGATTGCGGATGGTCGGGTATACAGTTAGACCTAGGCATGCTAAACATCGAAATCATGTTGACGCGCCAGGTGAGAACCGTTCCGTTTGTACGGTCGTCTGCGAACGGTGAGACGGAATCGGATGCGATATGGATCGCAGCGAGCTATGAAAAAGCTGTTGGCCACCGGTGCTATCAACTAATTCCCAAGATTCCACGATTTTGAAATTTTACGAGGGACACTGGTAACTGGTATAATAGTCTAACCTACGGAAGAAAAAAATGAAACCTAAGTTTCAAAAACTTTTAAGTTGGTAGAAAAGGAAACAGTCGAATGGGGCCAAATCTGGTGAAGAGACTTGGTTAAGCAGAATTAACGATTTTCTGTAAATCCAAGAACTTTTCCTACAGACTTCTGTATTTTAAGTTTATTTTCTAGACAGGTATTACTGCTAATGCTTACAAATCAGTATGTACATAAACACGGCGGTCACTCAATGAATGTGAGGGTTTCTTGGCCGTGATTTTCATTTCCAATTCTTTGGCCACATTTTAGAACAACTTTATTTCAGGGTTCTTTTAAAAATTGCAATTGAATACGTCCGAAGAGTGCGAAGTATCAACAACTTCACCAGCCTGCTTGGTATTCCGCAGAAATGCTGGATTTCCATATTAAAATGTATATGTAAATCTTAAGTCGCAACTACTCCCCGTTGACGTTTTCTATTTTTGATTACACGTGCAGCACATATGAGAAAGTAATGGATTCAAAATCGCACCTTTGTGGTTTTAAAAGAGCCGCCAGAACAACACGGTCTGTTCACAGCCTCCTGTTATTATTATTTTCAGATCTCGCCGTAATCGGATTTGAAAAGGGATATTTATGATTTTAAACTGCCGTAATTGGTCACATCCCAGTGCGGCCCATTTAAAGGACACTTAGCTTTTCTAAATTACGGGGTAGCCGTTATTGCCTCTGTTTATATTATATTTGCTTTCACTGGGGAGAGTACTTACGGGCACGTGTTTTTGCAGATGGGCCTTTCTGGTAGTTAAAGTGTCCAAATGTGGAGATTTATTGCCGGGAGGAATATTTTATTGCCTAACTTTCGGTTTCCTTCGCCAGCAAGTGCATATAACGGCGGCTATTATTTGGAGAAGCCAACAACTGTCCTTTAAACTGTGTGTGGCGTTTTATTGGATTTTAAACCTATTTCCTAACGCGTTACCCAAACACGCAATGCTTTATAAAAAATAATTGGCTTTCTTCACCCTCTACCTACTTCTCAAAATAATATTGCTGTTAAGTATAGCATTACACGTAGTCGTCAGAGATAAAAACAGTTAACGTTATTTAAGACTATTAAAGTTTAGCTAAATGAATTTTATATGAAACAATATTTTCAAAAACACGTACAGTAATAATTTAATAAATCTAAATGCATGAGGGAACGCTTAGAACTATTAGCCAAGCCAAGATATCCCTATAATTTGAAATGTTGCCTAAATGAAACAAGCTTGCATTTACCCAATATAAATCGCGTTACGGACGCGTATCGCAGAGATCCCGCGAGTACGGAACTCATACAATTAATTAAAATGATCGCTTTATACAAAACAAGCTTTTGTAGATGCCATGGGCGCTAATTGATATGGACTCGTATACTATTTCTACAATTAAATAAACACCGTTAATAAAAACGCAAAAGTCCTTAAAACGACTCTCATGTTACCAAACAAGCAAACAATAGCTACTTGAGCTATAAGTTAAAAGTGTGAACGAATTAAGTTGATTTCAATGAGCCATTGCTAGGCTCCTGCTAGAGTGAATTAAAACAAATGCATTCGGGGTGGCCATACAGAAATATGATATTGGTAAGCGCTGACCCTAGGGGGCTAGGGGCCCCTGGAAGCTTTGCGTAACATCCTGGGGTATGGCACCTTCGTCGTCCGCAAAACAACTACAGGACCTCCCAGGGATTGACTAAGGCCTTATTATGGAAAAGAGAGCCCAAAACCGCTCATAGAAGGAGGAGGCCTAGAAATAGATTCCCTCACGTTAAACCACGTGAAATAATGATTTTATAGCATACTAGCTGTTACCCGCGACTTCGTTCGCAAGAGGTTCGTTATTTGTGTATTAAATAATGACTAATTATTTTCTGTCATCCCATCCCATCCTATCCCCGTTCCCGTCCCCGTCCCTTTCTTTGTCCCCGTCTCCGTACCATGGCATCCCGTCCCGTCCCGTCGCGTCCCTTTCCGTACCGTCCAGTCCAGTCCAGTCCCGTCCCGTACCGTCCCTTCCCGTCCAGTTCCGTCCCGTCCCGTCCCGTCCCTTCCCTTATATGAATTTTTCTTACCGTCAAATAAGAACTTTTCAATGTTACCTTCTGAAAAATGAGCCGCGTAGCGCAGTTGGGAAAGCGCTAGGCTTGCATTAAGAAAGTCCTCGGTTCGAATCCCGCGGGGTAGGAATTTTTCGCCACCCTTGGCGATTGGAATCGGGTTCGGTGGGACCATTCACAGTTGGGCACCAAATTAACTGTGCTCTACTTAGAACCACAGACCTGAGAGATATAGTAACAAGGTGAACACATCACGAAAACACACCGCACACAATGGTTACTGCGCAAGCACAAAAGGCGCGCTCCAACTCTGTATCCCGAATCCGGGACAAGTTTTGCATTGTACCGCCAGATGCTACCGTACTAAGAATCAGCCTCTACACCGCAAGGTAAATACGGTAACAGATAATACATCTAGTAAGAGATCAATCAATTCCATCTGCAGTTTTCTAGAAACCTTAAAGTAATCGACTAGATGAGTATGAAACGCTAATTTGAATTAGTATTCTACAATTAATAAGTTGATATCAGCTGCGTATTTTTCAACGATTCGCATCAATGCTAGTGATGCCGCCAAGACAAGATAATTCTCCATCTCGTCTTAAAATTCGAGATCGAGATCGACATTTTTAAATTTCGAATATTCGATACGAGGTTATCCAAATTCTCGATCTCGACAGTTTTCAATGGTAAAACTTGCATAGAAACAAAGCAGAACCGACTTCTACACTTGGGGGAGTTTGCAAGACATTAAGACCTTATGGTTGCCAAAGCTGGATTGAGGAATCGTAGTGAGCTCGGCGCTGGATCTTTTGTAGCCGTTGGAGTCTGTGGGAATCGAACCCACATAATCTGGTTTCGAATCAGAGGTTTTACTTCTAATCCAGCTCCACTGACTTTCTCTTTGAAGCACAGTGCTAGAAATATCGCAAGGGGAAACCCAGAACTTTAATACTTGGACCACGTGGGCGTCAAATCAATGTTCGAGAATTTTTGACTTCGATATCGAGAATCACTTTTCGGGAATTTTAGAGATCGAGATGGGTAAAATCTCGTCTCATCGCGTCTCGCGGCAACACTAATGAAACCTCCTGCACATCAACGACCTTTTGCCAACTGAAGAAAATGTTTATCCGAAATGTTCTTTTCAAGAAGAAGAGTTTTGAAAAGAGATTTTTCGATATGCCTAAATTTTTTGCCACATATATATTGTAGCAAAATACATGTTATTACCTAGTGAGTACAGCTAAAAAATCATTTCCAGTCATCTCTAAATTATCCAACATTGCATCTCCAACCTCGTATTTCCTCAGTATTATCTCAAATAAGTAACATGTCCTCGATATTTCCTCATAATTTTTTCATAAATGAATAAAAAGGGAACAATACAACTGTTAATGGTGACTGCATTGTTCATTTTATATCTACAATAAAGTCAATAATTGAACAACACAACGGAAAAATCAAAACGCGTTCTTGGACATGTAGTACATTTACAATGTAACAGAGTAGCGGGATGTGTTATATAAAAAAAGATTAACAGTAAAATATCTTCACAATTTTTCCAACTTCCTTGTATTGTCTATGTATGAATTACCATCGAATTTTCCCAAATTACCTCGCACTGCCTTGAAATGGCAACATCAGATATTCACTAAATTAATATTCCTGATACTTATATAACATAGAAACTTAAAAAGGTAAGTATATCATCTCTCGTAAGTGTGAAATACAAGTGATAGGTATTTATTTACGCATGTCTCGAAACTAACATAATAAATATAAATTTTACTAAACTTCTACTTTTGATCTAGTATTTATAAAAAAAAAATGAAAGAGGCTTCCAAATAAAGTAAAAATACTTAGTAAACATCTGGTAAATGAAGAAATAACAATTGTTAACGTGTATAGGTATCGAGTAATAGTGACTTGGATTAATGTCAATAGATATTGATGTTAATTAATTATTAAGAAGAATTCATGTTCAAGATTTTGTAAGTAATATTTTACCTAGCATGCATTAATAGTGATGTGACCTAAAATAATATGAATACATGCTTGCATGATCCATCATTAAATTCATATAAATTACTTATTCCATTTCATTTGTCTCTGTACTTTTTACTAATATAGCAACGCTCTATTCTAGATAAAATTTGCTCAGGTTGGATAATTTGACTGTTATTTTGTTTTGGCAATAAAACTCTTATAAATCCTCTTTGGAAAACGTTAATAGCCTCTTTTGTTTTTTCTATTACTCTACTCATGCAGCAACCCATGTCGGAGTAATATGCAGCATAATATTCTTCAATGTTTATTGTTAAACTGCTGCTGCTACATTTCTTGCGAACATCGCCTTCAGTTTCACTGGAAATAACTGAAACACCAGTGGTATCGTGTAGAATTAGATCTAATTCACTTGAAGATGAGCCGTCTTTAGAGAAGATTCTATGGCCTTTACTATATGAGCTCTGTTCCACATTCTATGGACTTCTTCAATAAACATAAATGTGGTAGTTTTGTTGTATTCATTATTTTCACATGTATTTATTGTCGGATGTGATCAATTTATAATTGTCCACGCCACTAAATTTCCTGAATTTCATTGGTTAAAGTTAGTGTATCAAATTTTTAATTCAAGTTACACATTCAAGTTTTCCTTTACTAGATTAAGCTTTTAAAACTAACAGCTTGGAGAGTTAGTTTTTCACAAGGTTTTTCAAGTATATCTTATCTTGCACTAAACTAGACTCAGAATGTTGAGGTACAAACGATGTACTCGGTACAGCAAATTCTACTTTTTATGCTTATTACACAAATAATTATTGTTTTTGCTTTTCATATTCAATTTCTGCCATGCAACCTTTCGCGTCTCCCCTCTAATTTAAAATATTTATAGTGAATTTATCCAATATTGATACCGCTGCATCACAAAGCCCGCAAATCATCTTATCTTTAGCAGAAACAAGATAGTATTGCAGTTATGTACTGTTTGAGGCTTTTGCGGTTACTCGAATTATTCTCCTTAGCATAGAATTTCGGCTTAGATCGCGTAGTATTTGTATATGAACACCCAGCATTTTCTGGCTTAATGTGCCTTGCACCTTGTGAAGTCGAGCAAAAACCCGCGCGATGGCCGTGCTCTTTGGTGGCTCGTGTTGTTTGAGTATCTTGAGAACGAGGATACTTAGGCAGAATTGGCCGTTTTGCTGTTTGTGCATCCATATTCACTAACGTTTCGCAAGACCTTGCAGCTTGCATCATCAGAGTGAACTCAGGAGAATAGTATTGCAGTTCCTAATTCTTATTCTTCCTTGACATGAGGATTATTTCATTCAATCTTCTTTTACTCTTTGGTATTTTAAACATGTTCATTTTATTACTTCCTTCTTCCAAAATACCAAGTATTGTGAAAAAATCACTTTACGAGATTTCTTCAGATCTACACGTTTCAGGGCCCCTAGATGAAGAAAAACAGGTTTCCTAAATTCCGTCTGTTTGCCTGTCCGTCCGTCTGTCGTCTGTCCGTCTGTTGGCGGTATAGCTCAAAAACGACAGTTTGTATGCGGATTATATGTTTACCTGGCTCGAGACCGAGAAAATTTCGATGAAATATACACAGCACCTTCAAAAAATATAATTCTGCCTATTTATGCTTTAAATCAAATACTGTTAGTTAAATAAAAGTAATATTTTGTACGCTCAAGTTTTACCCTTAACGAAAAAGGGCATATTTTAGACTTAACATATACAGGGTGAATACTCTAATTGAGTCCTGTCGTGAGAGCATTGTTTATGCCATTGTCGTAAGTCGATCATGTAAGCGAGATTCCGTGGTCCAGAATTGAGTGTAGAGCTGTAGGGGTACATCGCGGTCCGTGTGGAACCCGAGTTCGAATCCCACAGCTCACAATGTTTTTTCAAATTTGCAAATCGATGTAATTATATTACTCTTGATAGGGAAGCTTTGTATAAACCCATTTGATAGATTTTTTAAGATTAAAATGAAAAATAAAAAGGATTTATTCATGCAAAAATAGGATTCAATCAGAAGGCCCAGTTAATGGCCTAAAATACCGAGGGTTCCTCATCTCTGTACTAGGCTTGCCTTGCAATGTAATTATTTATAACTAAGTTACACAGAAAAAAAGAAAATTGAAAATGGCAATATGATGATAAAAATAGCGTAAGTTAAGAATACAATAGTTGTTTTTATTGTAAGCAATCACTAACTAATATTGTAATTATAAAATTAAAGTATTCAGGTATAAAGAAAGCAGAAGATTTAATTTGCTGTATATTAGAAGAAAATAGCTTGAGAGATCCGTTCCTCATAAAACCAACCATTTGTGGAGAAATCTCAATAACGAGCTCTGTATAAGAAAGCAACAAACCGCGTTGATAAAACAAGACAATTCTCAGTATGGTTTATTATAATTTAGAGCAATGCGCGAATATACTCTGAAACTGTTTACGGCAGTTCGGAAAAGGCTTCACACAATTTTTCCCAGCCGCGAGCGGTTGCAGCCACAAATCTCTAATAAAATTATAGATAAATCAGATTTGAAAGCTGGTTTGCATGTCGACTTGGAACAGAACGGTTTTATTATTCGCGGTAGCGGTGGCTTTCTTGCAGCATGACTTAATTAGCAATCCGCAGTTGTCTATGAAAACGCAGTGGTCAAATAGGTTAGTGTTGCTCACGCAATGCAGCCGACGTTCGTTATTGCCCAGAATTACTCGTGTATTGGCACACATGGTCCAATTAGTACCTCGACACATTCTGGCCAGATCGAGTACACTTTCTACGGGAGCCATTTAAATCGGCGTTCTAGTGCACTCGGTGGGTTGGCATTCGTCATTCGCCAGGAGGAAGACACGACCACGTTGTTCCGGTCGCGGCTAAAGTAACACAAGGACCTTTGATTAGTCACACTGCGATTTAATGACGACGCGTCTTCATTAGGGCATCAGCAGCAATAATTAGTTCCAAGCTGGGGAAAAGGCGGCTTAACGTAGGAGATTAGAACAAAATTAGATAACAAATGGCTACGAGATTCTTGGCAAGTAAATTATTGCTTACATTTGCTATTGTTTTTGCTTCGGTCAAATGTGTTTATAAACTGTAAAAAGTAAAACTTGAACTTGATTAAGATATTTCATAGAATTGGAAACAATACGTGTGCAAGATGAGCCGCATGGATCTTGAAAACGATAAAAGACACTAGAATTCGTGACATTAGTAGAAACATTCAGCATCCCACTGTAGTAAAAATGATATCTCATGGCTTTAATGTAACTTAACGATTGTCACAGAAATTACAGCCAAGACCGACGGCTTAACGCGCTCCCCGAGGCACGGACGACAGCGATCTTAGGACATATTTCTTTGATATTGTTTTACATATTTTAAACGAGATTGACTTACCGTCTCATTGCTTAAACTGTAGCACGGCTTCCACCTGGAACCGAGAGATGGACACCATGCGTATAGTTCGTTTGTAACTTTAAATGGGGCTGGCTTAAAGCTTTGCGCTGGAAAACCCGTCAACAAGTATTTTGTGAGAGTATCTTAAGAGAGACATCCACTGCTAAAGCTCAAGTTGGTGGGCCAAATAAAGCCTGGCAGGTTCCACATTATTTACAGTACTGAGAAAGCACAGCTGTTGTTTCATCGAAAAAGAAGACAATATAGTCCTAGCGGATGGTATCTGTAGGATACAGCATGTTTTCAGTCAATCGTGCGACTCCAGAATAAGAGGATCACGACGGAGTTCCGTACGGCCCAAACAATACTCTCCTAGGGAAGAACTTTCTGGAAGATGCCGGGATCATCACCGAGCATCGAATCAGAGGACATGAACTCGGTCTATCCATTCCTGCCTGAGGCACCGCATAATTTTTCGCGAAGTCCCATTTGCAAGAATACTAGCAGTCACTGCCTTACGTAACGACCTTGACGCCTCATCGGTGCTAACTTCGATGGCTTTTCATTAAAACCAAGAAGCTTTGCGGGTGAACCAGGAGTAATTCGCTTAAGATCAGCGGTGATTTGTAAGCTGTCTTCATGTTGTCTGACGATTTCTGCCCACAATTGGACAACGGAGTACCTCTGCCCAGCTCGTTCACTTTTTTACACTCGCCCCGGAGCGCTCATGGGCGACTCCACCATGGAATTTCGAACGATTCAAGTGGAGGAACGTAAGCTGTTCTGAACCCGGATCACCGATAGAGGTTAAATTAAATAATCACAACAGACGACGCCACGAGGGATCAGCGTGTCATCACCCAGTCTGAAAATTGTATACGAGAAATTAGTCGAAATCCGGTTCTACTAACGGTCACTCTTCGTCAGGTGAAATTCGTCCGGAAATAGCACCAGGACAGGAATAAGTACGACGCTGACGCAGTCTGGGGAGAAGCACCGTAATACAAACTAATGGAAGAAATGGTCCTGACACAATACGAGTGTCGTCAACGTCGTACGAGGTTTCCATCAGGGATGATCTAAACATTTGCCTCGGAGCATACCATAACTTGGCGTTATGGCCATTCCAAGGACCCAGCAACCAGGAGCCGGTACAGCGGATACAAAGGAGGGGAAGCCATCTACGTCAATACGCTTTGGAGGCAGAGGGGGAGTTTGTAGTATTGTAGGCTATTACAAAACCCGAATGTGCTCCGCATACATGCATTTCCACTACAAGACGAGAAATGGACGCCGAGCGAATCACTCATTTGTAAATTTTCGACAACGCTTGCTTAAAGCCTCGCGCCGGTAAAACGGTCAACCCGGTTTCTGTGAGAGCATCTTGGGAGAGATACTCACTGCTAGGGTTAGGTTTGTGGGTGTGTGTGTGTGTCGTTGCTTTGATTCGATATTACTTTTGTTGTTTACGTGATTATCTATGTCCTGTTCTGTTGTTGTGTGCTACTTGCTCTGACAAACTTTGTCTCTGAATAAAGGAGTCGTGTGAAAGAACGTCTGGATTTGACTCTCTAGCCCTCCCGACAATACTTTAATATAATTTCAAATTTCATGCTTCAAACATCTTAAAACGATTTCGATTTTATCCTGACATAAATGCTGCAACTTAATTTATAAAAATTCTTTGGTTTACAGCATTATGCGATTCCGATAAAATTTAAAAAATTATTTTTTTGCAACCACTTAATAAAACTTAGCTTCGGATTCGAAATACACGTGTGGTAGATAGATACAACTGTTTTTTAACATAAGCTACAATATGAAATGCAATTGCGTTTTTCTACTTTGCTGTAGAAAGTATTCACTTTGCGCACTCTTATGTCAACACTTTCTGCACTCTAATATCACGTAATAATTATTTGATTGACTGAAACTGACAAATGCAATTTTTCATTTGAAAAATTAAATTTCTTGCAGAATGTGAGGCCGTCATAGGAAAAATAGTAAGTAACATACTTGTGGAAAGGCCATTGGAAAACTTACGTCAATGGAACACTCGTTGGCACTTGTGTTCCATGTTTCACATACGTTTTTCAATGGCATCCATCTCACACTTGTATTACAATATACGATTGTCGGTAGTTGATTTAACAAAGTTGCTTCTATTGTATAGTTGCAAATAAAGAACAAAATAAAACAAAATGCTATATGCCATCAGTAAAGGAAAAACAGTGACATGGTAAAACGTGGAATGATTTGCACAAGGAAGCTTTAGAAAGCAAGAACTGCAAACTTACCATATCTAGAAATAATAATGGATATCGTCTATTAAAATAGACGTTCAACTATATTTAATTGGCTTCTGACATTTTCTAACATTTTATTTAGACAAAATGAAGTACAAAAGCATCCCTAAAGAACCGTTTAAAAGACAATTGTTTTAATAAAGAATTTATAGGAATTTTACAACTATACTGTAATTTTTAAAGGTTGAAAAAAGGTATAAATTAAATTGAGAGGTATTTTAACTTGTCTTCAAAGGTATAACACTTATTCGGAGGTGTAATAGAATGCCTTAAGGTACTTATTCCACCATTTCAACCTCTTTTGGGTTAGTAAGGTATTTTGGTCTACTTCAAGACTGTAAGAAAGGTATAATAATATAACTTTCCCAGTTTTGTATTATACCTTGAGGTACCTTTAGGGTTTTCTATGTCAAGGTATAATTTTCTACCTTAGGATATAATTATATTGGTTTCTACGAGGTAGAAAGTTTTGCTTCAAGGTGGTAAAAAAGGTATAATAATAGCCTTGTAAGTTATGTGTTATACCTTGAGGTACCTTTAGGGTTTTCTATGTCAAGGTATAATTTTCTACCTTAGGGTATAATTATATTGGTTTCTGCGAGGTAGAAAGTTTTGCTTCAAGGTGGTAAGAAAGGTATAATAATAGCCTTCTAAGTTTTGTATTATACTTTAAGGTTTCTTTAGAGTTTTCTGACAAGGTATAAATTTCCACCTTACCTTTTAATTTTAGTGGTTTTTTTGAGGTTGAAAGTTAATACTTCAAGGCGGTCAGAAAGGTATAATAATAGCCTTCTAAGTTTTTCATTGTACTTTAAGGTACCAAGTAACTCGAAAACCGTAAGCGAGAAAGACGGTTAAGTTGGGACAACGCTATACATAATCGGACGCTTAATAATATGAGATCAAGAAATTTGAGTTTTTTCTTATGTTTCTGAAAATATCCGAATGTATTTTTGTTTTTCTTGCTTTCTGGATTTATTATTAAAGATAAACTTAAAGTACATTTTATTGCCACTTGTATTCTCTACAATCGTCAAATCATAATTATTTTACTATTTAGGGTAGAGCTGTTGAAAAAAAATTATTCGGTTATCTGGATACAGATTTGTATTCGAGGTATCCGTTTTATACGTATGCGAATCGAATATTTTATTATCCGGTTAATTGAAATTATTCGATTATTCGGGTATTGGGTTGTACCAACAGTAGTGTAGTTTTTAATGTAGAATAAGTCATAATGAAATTTTCTATTGTATAGCGCTTTCAATCAAGGTACAACTTTTGGAAAATTTGAAAGAACAAATTTGTTTACTTACGCTAAGCTAATTTTTCAAATTCCGATATAAATAAAGGGGTCGCCATTTAAACAAACATCAATGACGTCTTACCTTTTATGCGGATTTATTTGAAAAAATGCGCAAATAAAAATCAAAATCCATTACATTACGAAAAGTACTGTATAGTAATAAATCGTTTATAATCAACACTAGTTGTTATTTATTTGCCGACTGATGAAACTGCATTCATATTTGACTTTTAGTATAAAGCAGCACAAGTTAAGATAGGGCCAATAAAATACCACAAGAACAGTATATTATTTATATATACATAATATATATAAAAAGGAGAAGAAAACATATCTCATTTCATTTTTAATCTAATTGGATGCTTGGCACTGTATCGAAGAAACTTTTTTTTTATATCGGGCTCATAATTGGCCGTAGCCATACCTAAAGTTGACTCCAAACTTTCATTGGTCAATCGATTTCGATTTTTTTATTTGTCGATACTCATAACTGAAAAAATTTGCTCGCAAATGTACGTTGACCCAAACAAGTTTCCGCATTTCACAGCAAAACAGATGTTTTTCAGGTGCTATTGACCAGGGCCAATTTTGGAACCCCCGCGGCGCTCTGCACCCGTGGACATGTCATAAAATCCCATTTTATTGTGGCGTTGCGATATTTAAACCAATATTATGAAGAACTTTATTTAAAAAATTAATGTATTTTTCGAAAAATTTAAATGCGGCCGTAGGCCGCTCTCAAATCAACGAAGGGTTGCACGTGGTCCGCGGTCAGTACATCCCTGGTATAAGGTGTATAGAAAGTTGCTTTTCTAATAAACGTTCTGAAGCTTAAGATTATTGTTAAAACTGGAAATTTCAATCAACTTGGGCGAGGGTCTTAACGTCCTGTCCTGCTAAATACATCTATCTCTTTCCGTTATTACTACGTTATCTCTTAAAACGGTTCTGACGTACTACATTTATTGAAGCGGTAGGTTTTACCACTTCTCCCGTTTAGCAAACATTTTGCTATAACGACACTTTTACCTCACAGGCTTCAAGTGAAAAACGGTGTACAGTACCATTATAAAGCGCCCCATTTACTTTCGGTTAGAGAAACAAACTGATAGTGCAGGCAAGTTTCAAACAATTATTATTATTACTATAAATATATTGCAAAAAAAAAATTTTCATGAACATTTGACTGTACAAATGTATGAATCACACAGCATGTGTTCAAAATTTGTTTTGCATTTCAACAATTTCTTCAGTACATGAAATTTGAGCAGTCTCACTTAAAACATTGCAATATTGATGGTTTCCAAAATTTGTATCAGTTCTTCTGTTATTCACTGCTACCAAAATCACAAATCTCCTGTTCATTCCTATCGAAAACGTCTTTCGACAAAAAATTAAAAGTACCGATGTCAGCTCAAGTATTTAAGTAACCCTCTTATAAATCAGGATGTTCATAATATTTTTGACTTTAATAGTATCCTGCCCTCTGATAATATTGATAATGAAAATAACGATTTTGAAAATGAATTTATTAACCAACTCTTACTACGTAAATTACAATTGCAACATGAGGTGTCGTTATTAACGGTTATAGCAAAGACAGTTTTTTTGTGGGTTAAGGATTTGTTTAAAGTACTACCATCTCATATCGAAAAAAATGTTAGGGTAAAACGTAAGTTGTTGAATATTGATTCTCAACAAGACAGTGCCATTTTAAATTTGTTTGCCAATTTTAACATTATGTAAACAATGAGAATGTATGGAGAATTTATAACAGAAAAAGCTATTCTAATATTTTAGATAGCTACGAGTCCGGCACATATTTTCAAAATCATGATCTATTCAAAAACATCCATCATATATAGGATTAAATTTTTATACGGGGGAATCCCAAATTTGTAATCGTATTGGAAGTCACAAAAACTGCATAAGTTATGCTCGTTTTATTTCACAATTGGTAATATTGAAAACAATCATTTGTCTTCATTAAAAAGCATTCACCTCGCCTTGTTAATGAAATGGGTTTATATTGAAAAATATGGGTTTGATATTGCACTAAAACCGTTCTTAAAGATTTTAGAAACTGAAGGCATTAACATTAAATGGGTTGACAGTAAACTTTTTGGTGGAATTGTTACAATATCTGCGCATTACTATTTTCAGGTTCAGAAAATGATGACACAGCGCTGGTACTGCTGCCATTTTTTAAAGAGGACGCATTAGATCTAATAAAAAACGTAAGTTCGATAAAAAATTATTTCTTATTTGTCTTGATTTAATATTTTCACAAACCATTCGCTCTAGCCATGCAAACAATTTTAACAATTTTCTTCTTTTGAAAAAACCTGCATTGCTACCGACGATTAGCCCTGCAACGTCTGCAGATGCCTTGGACCCCTGGAGAATGATTTATTTAAAGACAAATTCTAC
This sequence comes from Agriotes lineatus, assembly GCA_940337035.1. NCBI lineage: Eukaryota > Metazoa > Arthropoda > Insecta > Coleoptera > Elateridae > Agriotes > Agriotes lineatus. Next base: position 91,893,101 of record OW679201.1, read on the forward strand.
TACGTTTGTGTTGCACACATAAATGTCGGTCAAGTCGACAGTTTTAAAGAAGGGATTGAGGCAGTTTTATGCATCATATTTCCGCTTAATTTACAGTATCCTAAAAAATTGAGGAAAACCCTTAGTTTTTTGGGAAACAATTTATGTGGAATAGAAGAGCCACTAAAGCAATATGCATCGCAAATTGCTTTAGTGGTTAATCAAATCATGTACATGTGTGTAGTGTTAATTTATTTTATATAGGTATAGCATTTTTGTATTTAGTATATATTATATTATTATTATTATTATATATTTATGTAATATTTAATTTTAGTTTTATTAAAGTAATTTAAAGTTCTAAATCCTGCTTACTTTTTTCCAAAACTTGTAAGGTATTGTTTTGTTTTCCAGCTGCTGCCTGAATGACTGGTGTGAATAATTGTTATGCCCGTTTTGTTAAAACAGAAAGCAATTACAAATACACCTTAGGCTTTGGTTGAAAATAATTTTCAAACTTGCATAAAAGTGTATCAAACTATACGTTTTAGTTTGGTTATGGATACTTTTTAAACATACGTGAAGGTCTATTAAAATATGTACAGAAGTTTCTAAATACACCTTTAGGTTTAGTTAAAGATACATTTTATACCCTACTAGGACGTCTATTAATATACCTTTGGGACAAAAGTAGGTAAAAGTATATTAATATACCTTTGGATGTAGTTGGGGATAATTGATATACCCTATGAGGAGGTAGACCAAAGTAAGTGGGAGTATATTAATATACCTTTGGGTTTGGTTGAGGATAATTTATATACCTTATGTGGAGGTAGACCAAAGTAAGTGGAAGAATTTTAATATACCTAAATGTATCTTAACCTACCTTAGGGTTTGGTTTTATACCTCTACATCAGACATTTCCGTCCGTGAGGAATGTATTGATACCGCAAGGAGTAACATTTTATACCTTTACCTAAGGGATTACATTCTATGTAAGGTATAACGTTTGCGTTATACCTCACTGCAAGGTATTTATAAAATACCTTAAGGTTGTACATAGCTAATACCTCTAAAGGTAGAATATTCTACTTGTAAAAATTACAGTGTACGTAAAGCTTGAAATCAAGAAGAATCAACAAACGACAGTGGCAAAAAATAAATATTTGTAGACCGGAGACCGTAATTCTAGTAAGGAAATTCGAAGTCTCTGTCTCGTTTAGTCTTTCAACAAAACTGTAAAAACAATACAATACAGCTGAATTCTGTAATTACAGCGTAAACTTAAAAATCAGGCTACGTCACGCTGCACTTCCTCCAACTCTTCAGCAGCGAATAAGAACTAATGGGCGATCAAGAGCGACGAACAATAAAACCATCTGGGAAAGCAAAGCGATCGCCTGAATTTCCAAAAGTGCGAACAAAGCGCTCCACCGGTAAAAGTAGGTGCCATCGGACGTCCCCGTTTCCGAAGATGTTCTTAGTTATTGTGTGCTGGGTGCTTCATGATCTCTACACGTCACGTTAATAACTTGGTAAATCGTAATTAACAAAAAAAGCGCGAACAAGGCCTATTATGAGGTTTTAATTTAATTTTATGACTAGCAGAAAATTCATTAGAGCTCGATCTGACTGCATAATTTCCTCGGCCAGGCGTAACCTCCTTAGGATTATATAATGCGGGCCACTTTAATATGAAGATACACCGTGGAAGCTGGGTTAAAGTAATCCTCTGCCCACAGAAGCACAAAGAATGCAATTAAAAAGTTGGCGAGGCACGAACTTTATGGTGCATTATAGTACAATAAGTGTGATTTATACCTTATTTGAATTTTATTGGTTTACAGGTTTTCCCATTTTCAATGGGATTAAATGCGAATTTTCGTTATTATTATGAGGCCAACATTTTCGCACTGCGACAAAGAAAACAGTTAAAACAAAGTGGGGATCCTTGATGCATTTTGTGTGTGTAGATTAATATACTATGTGAGATGAAAATTGAAACAGTCAGTAATATCAAAAATAAATTATTGATATTGTGGGTGTTTGGTCGACTCAGTTTTCTACTTGTCATATACTACACATCCAAATCTTTTGATCTAACAAGCCATGAGAGAACATTTATTTGCCAATTCTTCAAAAATCAAATTATACATGCAGCATGCGGTCGGGCATTATCTTGTTGGAAAATTTTCTCTAATTCTTGAATGTATGGTGGTAACGCAACGCCCGTATGAGTGCAATAATAACCCAAGAAACAGAAGCAATATTTCGATTATGAGTAAATTATATTAATTTACACATAAAAATGCATTAAAGAATATCAACTTTGTTTACGATACCCTATAATGTGCAGACTAATAACAGATATTTCCATTTAATACCATCCTAAATGAAATATCCTATATAAGCTGAAGAAAAAATGCAATTAAGTCTATTTTAGCCATATGATTTTATGTAGTTTGCCAATTTAAATTCCTATTTTTCTCTAAACGAAGCTAAGATGATGAAATTGAATAAAAATAGAGTTCAACCAGAAAACTAAACTGACATTGAATTGTGTAGTTTCAATTTTAAACGACAAGCCCAGTTTGTACTGGATGCAATTTCAAACGCTTCCCATAGAACAACTTGATTCCTAATTTCGGCTCTTTGAATTTGGTTTTACTTAACATTCACACAAAGAATTGTTTATAACCCATTTTTGCACAAAAAAAAACAAACAAAGAAATGTAAAGACAAAGCAGCTTCAAATAAAATATCAACTCCTCTTCATTACAATGTCAACACAATAAACTTTGGCAACGACTAATGCCGATATTTTCCAGCTGGCTTGAATAATTCAAGAGTAGGTTATTTACATTTACATCTATTCAATTTCCAGCTGATACTGTCTCAAAAAGTCACTGAAACGCACACGACTCCCTAAAAGATTAGTTCAATCGAGTGCTTAATATTTAATTAAGTGGCCGCCAGTTGTTTCAGTGAAAATGCCCGAAATAAAAGTGAACACCAATTAAATTCTTTACTTAACGTTTTTAACATCTGTAATGTAACCTCAGATCTGCTTAAAATGGATTTATTTGGTTTGACTAACCAGACTAATTTTTATAATCGTCAAATAGGGAAAAACGCCAGAATTATTATTCTCAGATATTATTTCAGTTGTTGAATTCTGATTTTATTGTTGTTTAATATTTCCTTGCTAAAATAAATATTCACGACAATGAATATTATTTAAGTCTGGACACTACTGCCTTAACGAGTGCACTTAAAGGATCAGTCAAAATAAGACGCACTTTATACATCGTTTATTTATATTTATGTAAACGAGAATGGTGTCGTAAGGTGCGGAATTAATTAAGCAGATTACATGCCACCCACAGTTAGCTGAACATTTTATCTGCCCACTCCTTGTAATTATGCAGCAGGAAACATCTTCTCCATTTGTGTCTTAGAAACCGTCATATTACAGAAAACCCTAATTTTCGCATGGAAGACGCCCCTTTCGAAACTAAGTAGTTTGAAACTAGATTTTAAATGGAAACTAATGCCAAAGCACGCTACAATGGCATAAATGTGCTCACAAACCTATTTTCATTATACAAATTCACATCAAATTACATAGAGTTGCGAATGCAAAGCACCAGATTAGATTAACCTGAAAGCTCAGAGTTAAAATCCTCGGAGATAAAAATAAACCTCAATAACTCCAGTCCGTTTTTTGGTTTCCTTAGAATCTGATATCAGAGGCAGAATGGCTTCGTTCATTCATGATTTAAAAACGTCACATTCTTCTTCGGTTATTCCCATTCTTATTATTTTTAGAAACTTCCGAGTTGAAGAAATTGGATTTTATTCATTTCTACTTCCGGGCGAGCGTATTTGAAAGAAGTAGCGAATCTTTGAGCTAACTTTTACCTACTGTAGTTAAATGCTTTTAAAAGCCATTTGCCATTAAAAATATCAAAATTTCACTCCATAGAAAGAAATTATTCAATATAAAGGTTAATCCCCAAGCGCTTCTGTGGGAATAAAAGATTATCCATGGTAACCAAGAATTAAATTTGCAGTACATACAGGTGTCTTGAGCTACAATAATTCTACTTTTGTAAATATTTAATTTTGGACTAATACATGGACCGCATATCATTAACTAACTAACTTACTGATAATGTTAAGCCAAAACAATAAACGAATCCTACGTGATTGCAACTAGACTGATATTTAAGAAGGATCCTAAACTTGCAAACCGAGGCTGAATTATTTAATTATTGCATAAGTTTCCGAACAGTAATTAATTAAGATTATGAAGAAAATCAGAGTTGCAGCACGGTTTCGAAACACTCGGAACGTTTACCAAATTATTGGAAGCTTACGAAATATTTTTAGTTGATATGGCATTAAATGTTTAGGCATTTAGCATTTACGAATATTCAGATTTCATTAATACCTTACATTCTCTCCCCATACAGTGACTCACAACAGAGGCTATATCATTACATTCATAACATTTTCACGACTTCTTATGGAATAGGTGTGCAAACAAAATTTATTTTTCAATTGTGTTACTAATTAGCCTGAAACTTCTTATGAAACCAAAGGTGACCTTAATCCTCCTAAGCATGGTTATATAAATAAAACCGATTTGTTTTGAATAGTTCTCAGTTTTCCTTGCTAAGGTCTGTTTAAGAAAATTTGACGATTATATAGATTTAACGTTGTAGCTAACGCGAAAGTACATAAATGTGTGTAGGCTGGGTGCTGGGTTCGATATCGAAGGCTCCCTTCCTCATAGCCACAAGCGTTTTGAGCTTCAGCCACCTTCAAGAACAAGTGCAATGCCTCTGTACGGTATTTAAAGAAAAAGGAATGTGTTTCAACTAATTTAATTGTATATTTAGCTGGAAACGCTAGTTCCAAAGGTAATTATTATAAGACATATTCCTTAACAACTCGGACAATTCGAAATATTATTGTTATGTGCTCTTAAGTGAAGGATTTTGTGTAGATATACTGCCTATATGATACTGAATATATTTTGTGTGGACATTTTTAAGAAAGAATACAATAAACATGAAACAAATAGGAAAGTAGATTTCCGAGTAGATTTCCTATTCTTGGGATTATAAGCACAACTGATTCTACTTGTATTATATGAGAAATAAGCAAAGAATACATATGTAGAATTATGTAGCATGTAATTAATTTACCATAGAAATATTACCAAAAGAGTTTATTTCATTTTTCGAAAACCTTTGCACCTTTCAAAAATTCTATCAGTAATCTGTGGCTGTAACTTTAAATGATGCAATAATTACGTAGCACAAATCGGGTTTGTTATAAAATAAAATGTAATATCGACCATTACCACATGCTTAAGCTAAATATGTACTTCGATAATTGGATTCAGAGCAATAGGGGGCCCCGAAGTGTCTACACAACGAAAATCAGATAAACACGTTTTTGATAAGAAGAAACATATTCCATCACTGGGTGCACACGGAGTAGCTGTTTATTTACATTCCTATTTAATTATCTATAAAAATTCGTATATTCCGATAGCTATAATCCATTCACAATGCTTGCTTCTCCGAGCAGGCTGTTATATGTTTTTATTAGGTTGAATTCTTCAATTGTGATAGAAGTCATACTGTGACATGAAAAAACAATATAACATTTTTTACAATTGCTTTATTGTTATTGTTGCAATTTTAATGTCAAAATGCCGAACATTTTTCGGAAGAAGACAAAAAATTAACTGACAACAAGTGCCAGCTTTCAAAACTCATAATCACAAAATAGAAAAAAAATTACTCAATGTTGTCATGTCTAATAATTATTTCGAATGAATATCAATAAAAATGTCACCCTAAGGAGAAAAGAACATTGTGAATAAATTATACTGCCAATACTATTGTCGGTTCAACAAAGTTTCTCTAAACTCAATTTTTGTTGGGTTGGAAACATAGTAGGTAATTGTGGCTATTTTTATTTTTAGTTCCTTAGGCAATACATTTTTGTATGGCGCGATGCATTATCAATAAGTGTTTCTCAGACTTCAATTTCCGATGTGAAGCAATTTTTTCGCCCAGGGCAATAAAATTCTTTTTCGTCCGCTAAAATGACGTCAGTGCGCGAAAAAGATGTTTACTGGCCGCTGACGTTATTTTAGTCATGATTTATAAACACATTTGCACTTCATGTGCGGCATGAATTGTTCTCGACAACGAAATCTAAAAGAAGCTATCAATGATAAATACATGAATGAAGTTTAGAAAAATCATAGTTACAAAGATGCTATTCAGCTATAATAACTATAAGAATTGCCCTGTTTTTATTGGTAACGATATTGTATAATCTGGATCCACATTTTTAAATTAAATTTCTATATAGTACATACAGTTATTGTATGCACCTTTGGCCCTTGTCATGTTATAGCCCTCGATGCTTCGCACTTCGTGCTATAACTTTCACGCTGGGGGTCATGCACATCTGTTTTGCGCCTTTGATACATACATAACTATTTATTAGTTGGTGACATTTGTGTCATTGGTGCTCTGTTATTCTTGATGTATCACAATATGGGAAGATTATTTTGTATGTTTTGATAACTAAACTGTAGTTTCGTATTGACACTTATAATGCTGTTATTATATACTTTGTTACATTTGTTACTATGACAAGCAACATAACCTATATTCAGTACTTGTTTCGTAAGTACGTTTCTGGTCACCTTCAAAACAAGAGTCTCTATAGGATCATTTTAAAGCAGTTAACATTTGAGAGTCGCTTTGAATTACTTTTGTGAACAGTATGAGCATTTCGCTAGTGCTAGTCATAATCAAATTGAAATTGATGGGTATGTAGTTGGTTAGTATTAGTTAAAACAATATTTTGACATTTTCGCCACTCCCTTTAGTGACGAATTCAAATACAATGTCATCGATTATTTTGAATGTTACATAAACAAACGGAAAATTTAAATTAGCAATAAATTTCTTTTTAAAAACTCATAATATAATTGAAATTAACAATTTTCGTTTTCCGACTATCGAGCCTAAATCCAGTAAAATTTGAGACTTACAGTTCAAAAAGACAACTCTCAAGGTATTCGGATATGTTTTCTCAATGAGTTAAGTTGCCATTTACAAGATCTCCATGCTGTGCATCTTGATCTTAACATTAATTAACAGTATGATCGTAAAAGGGTTGTACGGAAAAGTATTTTTGACATTTTACTCTGGACTAATCTATACATTTCACCTTTATTTATCTACAGTACACTAAATGTCGGCATTTCTATTCTACATTAAAATTCAGCGCGTTCAGACCACATTTTTACAACTTACGCAACACAGGTAGCCCTGATCTTTCAGCAAACCGCTGAAGTGTCCCAAAAACTGCACATTGAACCTACCCTGTGTTCTCATTGCTGACGAGCTGCTCCAGCATCTGAATCTTCAACATGATGGAGCGACAGTCGGGGCAGTTACATGATAGGGCGGAACAAAATCCAAAAGCGGTAAACTCAAAGAACCAAAATCACTGGCACCAAAACACTGCAACTAAAGCACCACCGCGCGAACTCGCGGAAACGTGCGCGAAATTCGAAATGTCAAAGCCACCTACGACCACGCGCGCGTTTAAGCAACTGTGCGGTGCCTGTGAAGCGCTCTCTGCATCGGCGATCGGACTGAAAGTGTCTTCTAGCGGTGTTTTATCATGCTCTTCCGGAATCCGGGACGCGGGTTGGAGTAGGACGGCGAGGATGCCGTCGGGAGTGTTTGGCGACGGCGCCTGGAGCACGCGCATCTGCGTGCCGAATACCGACAACAAGTGTCTTCTTGTCCCAATTTTTGTAGCCTTTCTGGATTCCCGATAAGGGGAACATGTGGAACGCCAAAAATCGCCTGGCGGTGCGATGTCGATAGCTGCACTCCGTTCGGTTTGTGTTTGCTTTTGTGGTTCGGCCAGAAATTTTCACTATGACGCCGCAAATTAACTAAGAATCGATTGCTGTTATGCGTAATTAGTTGCCGGCTCGAGCTCGTAATGTGATCGAATAAAGCATACTTTTAAACATGGCATTAACAACCCTCGACGCCCTAAAGCAGGAAACAGTGAAGTATCAATAACTTGAACATCGAATGCAAAGTTTCAGTAGGACATACGATTTGACACAGTTTGCGAAAACCATTTGTATATATTAATACATTAATTAATATCTAGCTTGCCAAATAAAAACCTATTTTAGTCAACTTTATACTTCGGCTCAAAATAATTCAAATCAATTGATGGCGTGTTACAAATAATATTTAAAAAATTCGTTATTCGTAAAAAAATCGAGATAGTTTTTCTTTTATTTTTTCTTCTTGCTCTCTCTCTCTCTCTCTCTCTCTCTCTCTCTCTCTCTCTCTCTCTCTCTCTCTCTCTCTCTCTCTCTCTCTCCATCGGCCTTTATATCGTCCACTCCTAAAAATAGTATAAATCTATATTGTCTTCTGCCTTGTTCCATTTAATACCATTTTCTTCCCACTGTTTATGTAATATCATCTTTTTATCTAGCCTCCCTATGTTTATCTTGTTTTTCCTAGCTTGCCAATGAATAATTTTTGTATGTGTATCAATTTGGATCTTGTCGTGCCACTTGGTCGACCCAACGCCAATTCAGTTTAGCAACTTTTTCAACGATGCTTTTCACTTTAGTTCGTGTTCGTATTTCTTTCATTTCGGACTTTGCTTCTCAGAGAAATCCCTTACATTGTTTTATCGATAGCCCTTTGCGTTACTTTAAGTCGGTTAATAGAATTTTTGTAAAAGCCATAGTTTCTAAGCCATGCGTGCCCTCAGATAGGACGCATGAATTTAGAGTTTTACGCTTCAAATTAATTGGTATAGGTATTGCTGTTTTTTAGTAGCATATGTGATAATTTACCGATGGTAGCCCAGGTGAGCCCTTTCTTTTTGGAAATTTTTGCAAATTGATAATCTTACTTGTCTTAATAAGGCGACAGAGATATATTACAATGTTAACGCTTATTGAGTTGGTGGTGACAAAATAAATTTAATTCGTCGTAGTCTTTATTTGGATAACACGCAGGTTATTTGAGAACTTTATTTACATTGGGCTGGGAAATTTTAATTCGACTTTTGTAGTGGAGCTAAACAATCCTCGGTTCTCCCAGGGCTTAAATTCACTCGAATGATCGTGGTCTCACCAATTGTATTTAAATAACGGTCTTATTGACAATAAAAGAAAATAAACTGTCATTATTGCTCGACTCCCAGTATTGGGCTCTACTTTTCCATTAATCGCTGCAAGATGCACCGCTTCTATCTGCAATAGCTCTGCAATACAGGCAATCGGTCGATCCTGTTCAAACCTCTTTTGGATCCCAACACCTGCAGACACCTGATTTCCATCTCTTAATTCTGCGACTCCTTTGCTGCTTTCAATCCGGCAAACAATACGTTGCAGCTAATTACTTATTTTTTATATGCTCAAATTATCTACAGTGTGTTTAACTTCTCACCTTCACATCCCTGTATTTACCTTATTTATTTTCTGTTATATTTTACATTTTAGATTTCGAATATTTTTGTGATTATGAGCAACTTTTTTTAATAACTATTCTCGATACAAATTTTCGCATTTATTCTTGATCGCAGTAGGCTACTGGGATGAAGTAAAATTATTTTAAATAAAAACAGTAATCACCATAATACGTAGTATAATTGAACAATATTTGAAATCGATCAGAACGTAGATAGAAAAACTATAAAGGTATGAAGGTGACAAGTGAAACACAGTGTAAATAGCAAATTTATTTAGAAAAACATTTTCAAGCATTTTGTTGTCGACTAATCAGAATTGATGACATTTGCTGTGATTGCTAATGTTATTACTAAAGTAGGATTTAATATTTTTACATTTTACTAAGAATTCCCTACATTTTGACACCCGATAACACATATTTTCGAAAATTAATTTTTATATTTATGTTCAAAACTTAAAATTACCAACTGACTCTTCTTTTCCATTTTTACACAAATTCACTTTTTATGTTACAAACATAATATTTACAAAAATAGTATATTATGTTATTAGGAGCAAAAGTTATACTTTATGTGGCGTGGCTGGACGAGCCGAGCCACATATACTTTTGCTCCGAATGATATAGTATTCTTTTTTCAAACATGTATAACAAATTATTCACAACGTTGTCAACAAAATCCGAAAAAAAATACTGTATCTCGTCAAGAAATAATAATTTTATCTGCCGTTGACGAGGGGCAGATAAAGTGTTTAGATGCCATGGCAATGAAGTGACAGTTTAGCATCATCAATCAATGTTTACATTTGTCTTCTTCTGATTACTTATCCTTATGGTACACATCTAATTAATTAAAGTTTGAAACAAAAATGTATGGTGGTCATGGACAATGCATCTTATCATTCAGTGCAGTTGGACAAACCACCAGCATTTGTTTTAGTGCTGGGTTAGATTACTGTAATTTGTTGATCAACTCATATTATCATCATTATGTGTAGGCAGTGTAAAATTATCTCTGATCTTCTGAAAGAGTACCTACCTGTACATTATCATTGAAACGAACTATGATAAAATTTTGGAAAGGAAAAACAATAATCCAGGGTAATAATGTGTAATAATTTACTACCAACCTACTGATTACTATTTTAGTGTTGAAATGTTATGTGGCAGATGTGAAAATCAACATGAAGTAAAATCAGTAAGCCATCCATTTGACAAGATATTTACATTTTTCACATGTTAATTTCTATAAGACCAATATTTGCCCTACTAAATTTACTTATTTGGCATCAGTTTGTGACTTCTTTATCCTTCCACACCAGCAAGTAAGCAAGCATGCAGCAAGCATGTAAAATAAAGTGGCATATTCATATCATGTACACAATTCTTATCCAAACTGCATTAATATTGAATGTTTTTCTTATGATTTATTTCTCATTTTGGATTCTGTGGTCAATTATTGTCAAATCATTTCAATTTTTCCTCTTTAATTTAAAAAGAGATCCGGCAACAATGTACCTATTCAGAAAATATAACCTTAAACTGAAAACAACCTCACCTAACACAAAAAGTGTCAATTACTGTCAATTTCCATTAGTGAGTTTAGTTGCCACAGAGCTACTGCCAACAAACCTACTAGATGGTCATAGCCCCCTGACCCAAAAAGATCGTGAACGGCATATATAGAACAATATCCATCATCGCTACATCTAGTAAAATTTTGGAAAATCTCTTAAAAGGTGGGTTTTATGAATATTTTGATAAAAATCAATCTCTTTCATTGTTTACAGTTTGGTTTCCGAAAGATTGACTCGATTGGCTTGTTTGTGGTGCCAAAAATCTGTATTTTACTTCGTACGAAACCTCTTATAGCAGTAGAAAAGTAATGCAGTCAGCGAATGTGTGGATTTACCCACATCGCCACCGTAAGCGGTAAGTTAAGACGAGATGATGGTTGACCCTAGCCTAGGTACCAAATATCTTTGGGTTGGATTAAATAAATATTTGCGATTCGTTAACATATTAAATTATGGCTTAAAGGTAAGATTTTTGTGGCATTCTAATGCAGTTCTCAACATCATATACAAAATTTGTAAAAATATAATAAAGTGTACACATAAGGGATTTCAAATTAAACAAGTTCACTTAAAAAGATTGCATCTAGAATCATGACCTACTTTACTGTGTTGAAAGCAAAATAATTAGCTACTGAGCAATATGGTTTAATTTCAGCAATACTAAGAATATATTAATAGAGGTAAATATAAATGTAAAAAATAAGTTATTTAATGGCGCCACAGCCTACTATGACTTCCATTTTAGAAAATTCAGTATTACTGTATACATAGAGTACTTCTTGCTCCCTACTAGAAAAAATATGTCATCTCTTTTTATTTTGCGAATAAGGAAGATACTCAGGATTTCAGACTTTTTTCGTGTTTAGAATTTAACTAAAAATCAAAAATACAAAATGCTTCACAATTTTTATTAGACCACATGAGCTATCATTAAAACAAGAGACTAAGATGTGAGCACTATTTTTTTTGCTCTACTTAGTTGCGGAGCTAGCTTGTAAAGCACACAAATGTCTAAAATGAATTACTGCACATCTATAACATACCTAGTCTTAATCTCTGAAACTTCTTTGTGGCGTTTTAATTGTTATTCGTTGATAACGAGGGCAGATTGTTTTTCGAAACGTTCGTTATTAATATTTTCGTTATTTAATATTTTTAATTTGCAGAGTGGCGAAATACCCAAATGAGAATATGAATGAATACTTAGTCTTTATTTTTACATTATTGATCAATGAACTACAAAGAATCTAGTTTCTGCGTATAATGTATTGGATACATAAGAAACTTCACAACATTTCCATAGCCTTACATAGTTTATGGTTAGAATAACTATATCTCTTTTGCGGTCACGATCGTGTATTTACTTTGTTAAACTTTCCTCCTTTCGTTCAAAACAATTCGTAAAGGATTTTCGTCCTTGAGATGTTCACCAAGTAGCACATTGTTGTTCGTTTACCTAATCTTAGAAATCAATGTGTTCAATTCCGAGTTTTTTTTCCATTGTTCAAATTGAAAGACAAGACTTGCCTTTTCAAAATTCGGATAAATGATAACTCATGAACGGCAAAGCAGAAATTAATTTTGAATAGCCAAAACGATTACTGGTTAGTCTGGTTGATGTTTAGCAAATTGGCAAATTCGCCTTGAATTAAATTTACTACATTGGCACGTAAAAATAAATGTATGAAATGCAACCGGCAGACATTTCTAATTTTTCTTATTTTATAACGTTCTAGGAAATAGACTCCTGAATGTTGATAAATATTAGATTACTTTAGAAATGCAACCACAAATCTCAGTATTGTTCATTTGTAAGGTAAATGTAAAATAAGTTAACTGGGTTTTAATTGAAAATGCAATGTTTTGTCCTGAAACGCTAATTCCTGCTAGTAGCTATACATTAACAATTCACTACAATTATTCAGGACTAATTGTTATTTTGTTGCGTTAATTGTATGCGGTTAATCGACTCAAAACAGTCTTTGCCTCTGGATTTATAGATTATGTTGCATATTTTGATTTTTTTAAGTAGTGGAAAAAGTAAATGTTGATTTTCATCTATAACGATTTACCCCTTTGATTTCTACTTTTAACGATATATGTATGACAATTTGTATCAATTTCGTAATAAAAAGCTAAAATAGTCTATATTTTCAAAAATTCGTTTCGCCATTATTGATTAAATTAAAGGTTTAAAAAAATTAAAACCGCCTGCTCTCCTCAAATATGTTTCGATCCCTGTGATAACCTCATTCCCAGACAGTTTGCTACAACTGGAATTTACGATGTATTTTTGTAAATAGTAATGACAAACTAATCCTAAAACATGTAGCTTCGGATGGCCTAATCATGTAGTAAATGTCCCAGCTGACTCTTGAGCAAGAGAGTTATAATAATAATAATAATAATAATAATATTTATTGTTCCCTTCATACAACGAACATTATTTTTTAACTATATTAGTAGGAGATAATAACTAAGGAGCTGTATGTGTGACAAAACACCGAGCCTTCATGAGGCATGGGGAACATCGGTACTCTCATAGTATTCTGATAGATTATAAAAGCATTTGCTTGTTAGCCAGTATTTAAGTTGACGTTTAAACATGTTTTTATTGTTAATTGTTTTTATATTGTTAGGTAGGTTATTGAACAATTTTATACCTGTGTAGACAGGGCTATTCTGAATCATTGTAAGGTGTACTTTTGGTAATCTTAATTGATTTTTTGTTCTTACATCGTGAACGTGCACGTCCGATGGTGTTGTTAGAGCCAACCGATTGTCATAAATTATAATACATAATTTTAAAATATATAGATTGTAAAGAGTCAATATTTTATTTTTTACAAAAACCTCTCGACACGAATCTCTCATTTTTAGTCCAAAAATAGCTCGGACTGCATATTTTTGAAGTTTTAATATTATTGTTGCATTACCAGACCTACCCCAGAATTCTATGCCATAACTCATTAGGCTATGAAAATAGGAATAATATACAGTAATAGCGGCATTAATCCCTATTCTTTCTCTAATTTTTCGAATAGCGTATATGGCACTAGAGAGCTTTTTCTGCAACTCCGCTATGTGGAAGGACCAATCAAACGTAGCGTCTATCCATAAACCAAGAAATTTTGTTTGTTCAGTAGTGTTTATATTTATGTCATTTATACTTAAAGGAATGTCATTATAATTACTTTTGGTATTCGTTCTAAAATTAAGTTTTACTGTTTTATCAGAATTAAGCAATAATTTATTATTTGACAACCATTCTAACACATTTTGCATAACGTGATTAGTTTCCTGTAATAATGTTTGGAGATCATTTTGTTTGATAAGTAGACTAGTGTCATCTGCAAACAGAACAAAGCTAGCATTTGGCACACATTTTGGTAGATCATTAATATAAAGTAAAAACAGGATAGGCCCCAAAATGCTGCCTTGTGGAACACCTCTTTTTATTATTGATATATTTGATTGTTCTTTTGTTAAATTATTATTGTTATCGTGATAATTAATTTGAACAGCTTGTGTTCTGTTAGCGAGATACGATTTAAACCAGTTATGGGGAATACCACGTATGCCATAATATTCGAGTTTATGTAAGAGGAGATCATGGCCTACACAGTCGAATGCTTTCGATAGATCACAAAATACTCCTAAACACAGCATCCTTTCTGATAGTCCTTTAAAAACATTTTCAATATATTCATATATGGCTTTAGTAGTACTTTTGTGATCTCTAAACCCAAATTGTTGATTATTTAAAATTGATTTGCATTCGAGGTAATTAACTAGTTTTATTTTAGCAGCTTTTTCTAGAATTTTTGATAGAATCGTGAGTAACGAAATGGGTCTATAATTACCGATCTCCTTTGTGTTGCCCTTTTTATATATTGGAATAACTATAGCATGTTTTAGCTTTTCTGGAAAACAACCTTGTTCAAAAGACGCATTGATTATACTCGTTATAGGCATTACCAGATAGTCCACGTTGTCTTTTATTAAATTTGTTGGTATGTCGTCGTATCCACACGATATTTTGTTTGGTAGTTCATTGATAAGACGTTTTGATTCATATTCAGTTACTGGATACATATAAAAGGAACTGCTGACTTGCTGTTTCATACTGTATAATTTTTTTAAAGGACATGAACTTTGTGGAAGCTTTTTTTGCAGTTCGTCGGAAATATTTATAAAGTATTCATTAAATTTCTGTGCAATAGTTTTTGGATCATCAATAACTTGGTTATTATTTTCCAGAGAGATGTTTTGTTTGTGTTTAGGTTCCCCAAATTTATACTCATTTTTAATTATTTTCCATGTTGCTGAAATTTTATTTGTAGAGCAATTAATCTGATTCAGGAGGTAATTTTTCTTTGCCAGTCTTATTACATTTTTCAGTATTTTACAGTAGCTTTTTACATAATTTTGGAATTTTGCATCATTGCTATGTTTTAAGTACTGGAGTAAGTTACGTTTGTTTTTACACGACTTTCGAATGCCTACCGTAATCCACTGATTCGCATTGTCATTAAAGTTTTTTCTAACAGTTTTTATTGGAAATGCAGTATCCATAGCGTGATTTAATAATTTGTAAAATTTATCTACTTTGCAATTAACATCTTGTGTTGAAAGCAGGTCCTGCCAATCGATTTCTTTTAAAGTCTGAGTAAATTGTTGCTTGGCTTTTGCGCCAAAACAGCGTTTCTTTTCGCAAGCTAGATTACTATTTTCATTCGCGTAAGAGTCAGCAAAAAGTTTAAGAGCTTGACAGTGATGGTCGGAGATTCCGTAATCTTTGTTTATGACATCATAATTGCTATTTAGTGGATTATTTATAAAAATATTATCAATAAGAGTTGCAGAGTTTGGGGTTACCCTCGTTGGAGTTTGAATTGTGTGAGTAAAACCAAACATTCTGAATATACCTAGAAATTGGTTTGTTATTTGTGAATCTATTAAGATATTGATATTGAAATCTGCACAAAAAATTACAATTTTACGTAACATAGACACTTTTTCTAACAGATTAGTTAGATTTTCAAAAAATATGTCATAGCTTCCATTAGGCGCTCTGTATAATGCAACAACAACACATTTGTCTAATTTAGTAATACAAAATTCAAAATGTGAATCAATGCTTTTTATATCCTCAAATGTTACTTCAGTAAAAGGTAAATTATTTCTTACCAGTATCAATGTTCCTCCATGTGTATCGTTTTGTCGAGCTGAGAAGGCTGCTAAAGTATACCCTGGTACTGTTATGATTTTATACTCATCTTTTTTAAGCCAGTGCTCCGTCACACACACAACATCCACGTCTCCACTCGCTTCATCTTTAATTATATCTAACATAATATCTAAATCTAATAGTTTATTTCTAAGTGATTGAAAATTTTGATGTAAAATAAAAAAAGTTTTCTTAATAGTTCCGTTGTTGTCGAAAATTTCCTATTTCGTTTGTTTAGTATCCGCCATACTCCTTGTCGAGACGCCGCCCGAGTTCTGTGAAGGTAGCCGCCCCATACGTCGTGTTGATTTTATAACATTGATTATGTCTTGGGGTGTTTTAATGTTAACTTTATATAAATCCTCTATTCTATAGCTTGATCCATTTACAGACAGTTTGTTAAAACTTAGGTGTGCACGTTCGCCTAGATCTCTAGCAGCTGTTAAATATGGTTTGAGAACGTTACGCTCCTGTTTCACTTTGAGTTTGTCCGGAAGCGCCACTGGTTTGAGGCAGTGAAATCGTAAATCCTATAAATAATAAAAGAAAAACAAGCAGAAGTTGGTTCAACCAACAATCCTTATTATTATCCAACAATTTAAAATTTATAAAAAACGGAACACTAAATAATACAAAGAATATAATCAATAATAGCATACGGATATGTAATGACAAAGATAAGGATTTAATTGTTTAGTAGCTCACGGAAGCGGTCAACTGAAGTCGAATTTCTTAAAATGTAGGGAAGCGTAAACTCACATGCAATTCTACTAAATCAATAAGTTATAATTAACACATCACGCAGAAAAGTATCCATAATTCATAAACCATAAAAAAGCAACGTAAATCAGAAAAATAAGGGTTTTGCGATAATCTTCACAATTACGAGCACAAAATAGATAACTGTCACATCAAATAATAAATATGAATTTGTTTACCATTAACGAGTTGAACACTGCCAAAGACAGCTATTATTACCACATGAATGCAATCGAATAGAACCAAAGTTAATTAAATTCCCCAAATCGTAAGGTGCACTTGGACGGGCGAAAGGTGTGAAGAAGAGCTGCTGTGGTACTTCGGTATAAATTAAGACCACGTAACTGTTACTTGTAAGTGATCGTAATTTGAAGAATCCGTTGCAGGTGACTCACAATAAATCTGAATCGTGAAAGGTTTACTTGACGGAAAAAGACCTTTAATGAATCTAGAAATATGCCAAAGAACGTGCAAGGGGAAACAAAATGCTTTCATGTCTAAGAATCAAGAAAAGAATCAAGAATCGATCTTTGCAAAATGGCAACAGGCTATAACTTCTATAAACTGCAAATTTTCAAAAAGAAGATACCAGTTGCGAATCGAAGGTTACCAAAATTATTTGCTGAAGGATACTCAAAATGTCTGAAAACTGAAGTAGAGGTGTAGGCAACCTAACATAGGTAATAATTTTCAAAGCTTGAAAATAATGTAAAATAAGGGGGGATATTCGGAATCATTCCCAGGATATAAACCTTAAAAACCACCAACCCAGATTTAGATGGAAGGGTGAGAAATCGGAGAGAATGACTACAACAATATTTTTAGCTTGGGCGCCAAAATTTATTTTCATTGCTAAGTGGATTCATAATCATTAACTTCGAAATCCAACCACAATCACAAGATCCCACACCAATACTAAAAATAAAAGTACTAAAACCCCAAAAACACATAACAATGCGTGCAGTAAAATCTAACCCAACCCACACAGCAAAAGCAATTCCACCCTGAAAATAAAGAACTCCAGAAAACTACGGGAGAAAAGACCAGGATCTAATCAAATCAAGGAAAATGTGAAGAGACGTTCATTTCACAAAACAAAGTAACCACATTCAGCATCGTTGATACGCAGATAAGTAAAAAATAATAGTATTTACTAAAATCGGTTTGCGAAAAGTCGTTCCCCACGTTTCGTTCCCCACATTTCGTTCCCCACATTTCGTACCCCACATTTCGTACCCGGGATATTTCGTCACCCCACATCTCGTACCCGGAAACTTCGTTCCCGACCGAGCTCAGTTTGTCTCATAGATTACAGGGTGTTGAAAAGCGAGTACAGCGATCGGAATACAGTTAGAAAAATGAAAGATATTTTAATTAATTTGTTTTTAGTAATAAACTTGTAAGAACAGTATGTCCCCGGAATGAGTTTACAAGAGGGAATTACATTTTATTTTTAGTTTTACATAAAAATGTTATAGACATTAAAATGCCTGCTTGGTTTGTAGAAAATTTTAAGAAAATTTTCAGTTTTTCAAAAAGTCGACCTTTTAACAGTTAAGTAAAAACTATTTTCCTTTCAGGTAAACTACCCTTATTGTTCATAATACAGCAAAACATGACTAAGAAAAGTTGTTCAGAATGAGAAATTATGGCCGTATACAAGATATAAGGAAGATACTTAGATTAAACCTTCATTTTTAATAAATACAATTTATTTTGTTCTTATAAGTTTATTATAATAAATACATTAATTAAATATATTTCATTATCTAACTGTATTCCGATCGCTGCACTCGTTTTTCAACACCCTGTAATCTAGGAAACAAATTGAGCTCGCTCGGGAACGAAGTTTCCGGGTACGAGATGTGGGGAGACGAACTTTCCGCATCCCACTAAAATCATAATTACATTGCTATATTCGTTTCTAGCATATTTCTATAACATTCTTATTTATAAATTTAGTCTGTTTCATTGTTAGATCAACAATTTTTAATATTAAAATAAACCGCAAAAATAGTTAAAATTGCATGTTTGCATGTTTAAAATTAAACAAAACAGCATTGCTAAGACTTCCTATGTAATTGTTTTTCGGTGAATTCAAATAAGTAACAGTAATTAAGAGGTTATATGCCATATTTAAAATTCGACAGAGTTTATATAACAAACGGTTGGTTGCGTAAGTTGTTCAATTAGGCATATTTACGTAACTGCGAATTTGAGGCTTTTCAAAATATTTTGTTCCTAATCGCGCGTCAAGTTTTTGTAACAACCTGGAGTATATAAACCGCGAAGGCAAAGGATAATTAACAATATGTATATTTGAAGTTACAGTTAGTATTTAAATACGCAAATATATATATATATATACATTTAAAACTGCATACTAAAATTTGAAAGATACATAATTATTTGTGTTTCATTGCGTGATTTGAAGAAAAATACAAACACCAAAAGTAACATTTCATAATTCTTAAAATTATTTCTTCAATGCTCCTAATAGACTACTAACAAGCAAAAAATTATTTAGTGTTTACACATGCACACGGGCTCGTGTGTGCCACCAAAAACGACCTTTGAACAAGTTAGCTACAAATCGATTGCCATTATACGTAATTAAACCGTTCTAGTTGCTCACAAAGTGACCCAGGTCACGACAAAGGTACAAAAAGCATCCTTGGTACATTTAAACTGGACCAGTCAAAAATGTACTGCCAATTAATTATCGTACGTAGTTGGTTCATAAATAAAGGTCATAAATGACAATCGTGCAGTCTTTCATATTCTAAAATGACTCTCTATTATTCCCTCTTATAGATTGCGACAGAACCTCCCAATCAATTAGTATTGTATGAGCCTATGTCCATTTTACAGTATCCCGATAGCTATAATCGTAGAAGCACTGGAAAAGAAAAGGGAAATTACGTAGCTAAGGGTGAAAGCCTGATAATATGTTTCAGTAATCATATAGTACAGGGTTTTATAATTATTTCACTCCATGGGTTATAACTATTAGATGGCGATGTCAGTGTTTTTACTAAAGAGCTAAAAAGTATGTTTTTTTAGAAAAACGTGTACAGTCGAGGAGGTCAACATTAAAAATCATATTTTAAATATTTGAGAAATTTAGAAGAATACATTGCATTGAAACCAATGGTTCGTCAATGAATTAAATACTGTGTATATTCACAAAAAGTTAGATTGGATTGTGAATGCTGTAAGTGCACATACGTAACTATAGGAAGTTAAATATTAAAATATACAAAACACTTACTTACTTTTCATCGTTATTCTAATTTTAAATCTTAAATAAAGCACTAGTAATTTTTATTTGATGTATATAAACTGTACGATAAACGCTTGATTGCTTGCTTTCATGGACGCATTGGGGCCAGATCGAAGTAGCCTAGCTTTTCGACAGTTTATGAGTTACAACGGGCGGCGAACCGCGAAAGATGTAGCTGCAAAGGTAGGCGGTTTAGCATTGAATCGAAGCCACTTTACGTTTGTCACAGGCGGTGTGACTGTTGTTGTTATAGTGGACGTCTCGAATTACTGATTTTGATGCTTACAACTTTGGCACGTGGGTGACTAGGTGAATTCATCCAGTGCAAATAAAGAAACGTCCCGTCCGGGAATTTTATTCGTAGACAAGACGTCCAAACCCGAGGGTGTAATGTTAATTAGAACTATTGGTTTTAATTAATAGTTCTTATTACAATTGTATCAATTATTAGGTACTTGGTTTGATTATACTTTGATCCCGCAGTTGTTGGAGTCTTTGAAATAAACCGTTTTTATCGTATTCGCTTGAAGGGCTTGAAATAAAGCAGTAAGGTAGAAATTGAAATACATTTCTATGATTTTATTATACCTACCATTTACTCGTTTCATGTAAAGATAAACTAAGTCGTAAATAGTGGAGATGCAATTTTTTGGCCGAAAAAATATTTGATTCAGTTCATCATCTTTTATTGGCTCGTAAAGTTTGGTATTTCATTAGTACTAATGCCAGTCTATATGCTAAATTTTTAGGTCTAGGGAATCTGCCTTTGTCTATGATTAGGTGGAAAATGTATTTTACATTTAGTTGGCCCTACCACCAAAATCATTCACGAGCCGCCAGTGGTAGCGAGAAGTGCTTAGTACCTTAATTCGTGCAATTAATTTGATTTAGAATCATCTGTCAAACTAGCGTTTATGCAACAATACATATCAATATACGATGATTATAAATCTACTTAAAGTAGTTTTACCGATATTTGAATTCTTACTTTCAATATGTAGCTAATTAACTTCGAACCTACCCGAGCAGATTCAAAGACCGGTTGATATGCAGCGGAGAAGGCTGAATTCTACTACAAAATGAAATTAATTAATTAGGACAGCAATGAGTCTTTCTATACGACGAATTTGCTCAGTTAGACGGGAACTCATACACGCAATACAACGGTAGCCAATCACTACCTCACCTGAAATAAAAAGTATATAGGCTATATCGAGCAGAGTGCAGTAAACAATAATACATAATATATAGCATCAAATAAATTGAACATTAATTCGAAGTAGGTACAAATAATGATGTTATAAAAATGCAAACAATAATTATATATGCATGGTACAAGTGGTTAGTACAGGTACACATATAAATAAATCACAGTTACTCTATTACATAATATTTCTGCTATCACAGGTCGTAAACAAATCATATCAACAGTCTAACGCCAAGAAATATAGTGGCGTGAAACAGCCATGCACACTTTTTAAGTAAACATAATTATTTTGACGCTAAAAGTAACAGACACTGGACACCCTGAAGTGACGTCTCAAAGCAAATAGCAATGAAAAGTTCAACAAGGTAAAACGTTAACAGATCTGAATGATACGGCTTTTCCGAGAGTTCGTTGCTTAGCTCGAAAGCCCAGGCATGAATCCGCTAAGTAGCACCAGGTACCATAGATTCCAGTTACAAGCCTTTTGACGCCGGGCACATGGGTTGCTCTCAAACAACACCAAATAGATACGGCAGCCAAACTTCACAGCGAGGGTGCACGTGGAGGTTATGTTACCGTCAGATGGACGGGAAGATGCACCAACAGTTGCTGGAAGATCAAACCGCAATTACACTACGTAATTCGAGCAGAAAGAGGATGCAAAATGAAAATAACTTACTCCGTAACCTATGACGGGCAAACACTTGTCGCCTCAAACGACCTCATTAGTCCAAAAATCCGTTAACGACGAGGGCTAAATTATTCCCCAGGTTAATCGGTGCCAAAAGCCCCTCATAATCGGGGGTGCAGAGAAAACTTACATAAGACGAGGCAGACAGCTGACACCGACAGGCGAAGACAGCAGAACGGACGCTTTGAAGCCAGCGCCCGTTTAAGAAACTTTCCATTATCTCAAATCCACCACAGAAACTGTGCAAAAGAACGATTCGCGGGTGACCAAAAGTAAAAATTGGCCAATAGACGAGCTTTACGACTACGCGACTTTTGAACCGTAGCAGTATTTAATATTTTCTCAAATTTAGGAAAATCTGTATCTTTTACTAGTTACGAAGTCCTCATCTTTGTTACGGTCCAAAATAGGTTGGCGTACATTTTTCGCCGCGTTGCCGTTGGTTATCGGCACAGCATTGATATTGTTTGTGTTCCAAACGATGTTGTGAATAAACGAATTATGATTATTTGTTGCTAGCCGATGTTGTTTCTTTTCTTTAAGTGTTCGTTATCCCTTTCAGTCTATTTCGGCGTAGCTAACTCGCCCCGTGTAGTTCTACGGAGTTTGATTTGGTAAGTTATTAAACCCGGCGCCATTATTGATTAACTCATCATTGCTTATACTAATTGGTCAAGTTTTAGCCTGGGGTGGTTACATTACATACTTTTACATTTTACGTTTGTTTATTGTCCAGTTTGTGGAAAAAAATGTAATTTTCTTTAGAAATAAATGAATTATTATTATTATTATTATTAATTGTGTAGGTACCTGTTGATGCTGACGACCCCTCGCCGACATTTGATGTGAACTAGTTGTTTCGAATAATAAAAGTTGACATTGCTATTGGGAATTTTTGTTAATGTTACGTTTAACTTAAAATGGGTGTAACAAATTTGGGACCCTACGTATAAGGCTCATAACATGTTAAGTTGTGCCTATTAACTTGATCTCAATTTTGTGATTAGACAACTATAAAATTACTAAATTACAGAAAGCATCAATTATATACATGTTGCCTAAAATTGTACGGAACATGGCAATTCCATGAGTTGGAAAAGGTTCATATACTATTTGCTACTACATTTCTTCCATCAACCTTAAGTCTCAAGAAATTTCTGTTCTGAATTTCAGGTTTGTAGGTGATCGGGAAGTACAAAAATAAGGCTGTCACCTTTTTTGAAATAGACACAAATTCATTTTATATACAGGGCGTTTCTAAAATAAGAAGAGATACGTTTTAAAAGTATTCCATGATAAAAAATAAATAAAAAAGTTCTAATAAATCCATGTTCGTAAATGCTTTAAAGTTTTGATGTGGGTCACTTTTAAAGTAATACTTTTAAAATCTGGAAAATCATGATCGAATGGTCGAATTGGAAACGTGCATAACTTTATCAACATTACTGAGTGAAGTTGTAGATCAAGTGAACGTACTACTGAAATTTGACGAAAATCACCTTTAGTTTCAGTAAAGCAATGGTGGTTTATTCTTTTCGTGAAAAAGCGGATATGACTTTTATGTACGGTCGTGCCAATGGAATGGCCGCGAGACTGCAAGGCTCTATCAAGAGTCTTTTCCGAATCGACAGCAGCCAAATTATAAAACGTTTACTGTATAAAATTCATATGAATTATTTTTTAAATTACATTAATTAAACAAGAGAATGGTTAAATCAAAACTTTCTTGAGAGGTGGATCGGCGTGGTGGTTCAATATCATGGCCTACAAGAAGTCCCGACTTAAATGTCCTAGATTTTTTGTTTTGGAACATTTGAAAAGCTTTTTTTATGCAACAATTGATACCGCATTGAAGTATAAATAATGCAGTTCAAGAAATAAATAATCGTAACATATCCGATAGGCCAAATGTTTGTTTGAAGTTGCAGGAGTTCTCTTTGAGCAGCTCTTGTAAAAAAATAATAAAAAAATAGTGAGTTGAAGAATTCCTTGATTATTAATTAATTAATTAATTTATTTATTTTTTATTTAATTCGCACTCAGCCAACAGCCGTTAGGCCAATTATAGGCGTCGCTGTGCAGTTATGAGGACTTCCAACCCCACTAACGACTGTCATGATGTTGTTATGACCGCCGGGACCAACTTTTTTCCGTGATAGCCGTACCACGAGGCGCCGAGAAATGCAGCCGTGGAACTCCCATCCAAGTTCTGACCAAAGAGAGCGTTGCTTAACTCTGCTGATCGAACGTGGACGCTTGTTCAAGCTACACCACCCAGGACCAATAATATTATTATTAATGGCATTAAGGCATATTGAATACTTGATTAAATTTCAGAATTGTAGAGTACGACCGATGGTAACCGCATATATAATCGGCTTGGGTTCCAGATACACAACTCTGCATAATTTAAAAACCTTTAAGCCCTAATATTTAAAAAACTATTCATCTAAGACCAGATTAGAATTATAATCTTTGGTTTAATTTTTAACATAGAATTGCGTGCTGTACATATTCTCCGCACGTTTTAATACACTCTGTATATTATTTTTACAAAACCATTAAAGTCTTAATTTTTCTTAACGTGTATTTAGAATAGAAAAACTTAAGATTTCAAATAAAATCTATTGCCGTGCAAGCAATAAAGTTAGCATCCGAAAGTGTTAGGTAGGCTTTCTTTAAAAAAACCAGGTAGTTAAATATAGTCGTAATAATAATCATCATACATTTAGGATCAATTCCAATATTTTGTAAGATGGCTTGAAATGACACAAGGAAGCAAGATACCAAAATCTGTAGACATAAAAAATATTAAGATTGGACAGGGAAAATAATTAAGAGAAAATTGATAGAATAACGCGGAAATCGAGATTTCTGATGAGACGACTTAATAAGTTAATTAAGAAAGCAATTACTACGGAAAGTTGAGAGAAGTTCCGTTTTTTAAATTAAGAGTAATTGGACTAAATATTATTAATAAAACACTATGGAAACCTGTTATGTGTCTGTTAATGCACATTTTGAGAACAAAATATTCCTCCGTGACGTTTTAGGTCGAACTCGACCCTGGGTTTACATTTGACACATAAAAATTCACAGCACGAGCCTGTGTGCAATGAAGTCGCTGTGAATATTTAATTTTGAAGGGTCGAACAGAGTGGCGATTTTCCTGGAAAAACGTTTTAACACTGTTGCTGACTTTTGGTAGAAAAACATTTATATTGAAATTGATTTGGTTAAATAAATAAAGAACCTTTATAAATTGCTATCTTTATAAAATTGCTGCACCACGAGTACATACAGTTACTGAATTTCAATAGTTTGTTCAAAAGCAATAACAAAAACTAAACCAGCACGGGAGACGGTAGGAATTTCTAAACATTTATGAGAACAATTATACAAGCTACAAGACAAAGGCTCTAATGACGGGTTGCCACGATAGTCCAATTTAATAACAAGCACAGCGTAAAAGAGATCTTACAGCAATATTGCGTTTCACAAAAGACAATAAGGAGGAGAGTGCGGGCTCGGAAAGACTGTATAAACAACAGATGTCGTGGAAGCTTACCGTCTACTGTGCGAACTCGGCGCGAAGGCTGTCAATTCGTTTTCATTTCAAGTAATTTTAGTGACAAATAAGATGCCTGCTTGAAATAGCAAAAGGCGAAAGTCAAAGTTCTAGAATTGAGCCAATTTCTTTTCCAGGCACCACTGCACTGAAGAAAAAAAACTAGTTTCGCCAAGTATTAAAGGGGAAACCATAGCTGCGCGTATTTCGATATTTACACCAGTTATACTAAAATTATATTGTTAAACAAATGAAGCGTGATCTGAGTTCCTAAGCATCCCCCATTTAATACTTTCATAACGTGAACGTATCATTTGTAGCTGCAATTATTGAAACTAACGATTGACAAGGAATTTGACGTTTAATCTATCAAAATTATTTCCAGGATAGTCTCTGCAAACAATATCACATGCATTATCAGGTTTCATATATAAAATAAAGCGTTTAACCTGTGTGAATTTTAGGTTGAACTTTTAATTCTTATGGCTTTTCTCCGATACGAATTTTATTAATTTTTAAGGAATAGGAATAATTAGCTCCAGACTTTTGGTAGTTTTTGGAGTCTCTGTTAGCAGAAGTCTTCCTCATTGTGAAGTAAGCTTCGGTGTGATAATGTGTAGATCGAAAGATATGCAATTCTAGGAGTTGAATAGTGAAACCGGAATCTAATCACCTTACCTGGATTGTTTATTTTCATATTTACATACAGGTTGCCTAAAATTGTACGGATCAAATACTATTTGTCATAAGATTAAGCGAAATAGAAAATGCAATAATTAGTTTGGTAGCTAGGCAAGAAGTAACCATTGTACCTACACGTTGCCTAGTTATGAAAGTCATTATTGCATTTTCCATTTTGGTTACTCTTATGGCAAATGTTATTGGATGCTTTATCTAGTCAGTTTGTGTTTGCATGTTTCTTTATTGTTAATTAGCTTTCATCACTGTAATGTATTATATCTGAACGTGCGCGAATACGTTCCTATTTAGTGTGTGCTGCGATAAACGGGAATTCCGGGTGTTTGCGGGGAACTTCCACTTAAGGTGCAGTCGCCAGCGCGCTTAGCCCAAAGTCACACGTGTGTAAACAACTAACAGTGCCAAATCACTATACGACGATTGGAAGCCTGGCAGAAAATATAACTTGCTGTCTAAAGTGTTTATGTACAGCAAGCCCGTTCTTAATCTTCAAGCAAGTGTAATTTTAATGGTGTGCAGGGTAAGTATAAGTACACTATTGCAAAGCCATCAAGGGATTCTGCGATACTCATATTGTTCCGTGACGTCAGTGGACAGCAAGACCATTAACAATTAAATACTTACATGAATTACAAAGCCGGGGGTTTCCATGCATTTTAATGTTTGCGTAAGTTATTCTGGCGTTATCTTTATATTATTCAAATGTAAATGTATTGCAGACACAGTTTGTCTCCGATTGTCTGCTTTGTTTTTATCCTAAACTAAGGTGTTTGGAATGGACATTATTTGTAAGGTTTGATCCTGAATTTATTTATGATTTTATATATGTATTTGAAAGGTTAATATATCATTGTTTATTTGTTTGATCAAATTGACTTTTTTTGTGCATGTTGTTTAAAGTCAGTTTTAGTCCCGAGAATACTGCAAATGCAGCCCAGCTTCCTGTTTTAGCAGATATTGACACTTTATAGCGCCACGAGTTGAGAAAAATTAAGGGTTTCATGCGTATTGAGCTAGATAGGTAAACGAACAGGGCATAAGGTGTACGAGACATTCCATCGTAATTTAGCATCCTGACGGAAGGGATACTTCTAATTAGCACGAGTGTCTTTCTCTTGCCTTTTATGAGATCTCTCATAGACGCTTATCTTGAACACGCCATATAGGTAATACATGATTATGTAAAGAACTAAATAAAAATTATTTGAATTCTGGGAAAGATGTTCTCATTTCTATAAAAAAAAAATCAACAATACCTAGAATTGCTCATCGCTCGTCCTTCAAAGAAAATTGAGGGGGCATAAAAAATTCCAAGTGCTTATTCTAATGTGCAATTCTGAAGTCAGTAGTAGAAAAACGGTCCGCAAATTAGGCACGCGAAGCTGCAGAGCGTTCAGAAACGGAAATGACATAACATGTGAAGCGAGCGAGTAACGTATTAGGACATGTGTAACCACATTGTTTTATTGTTATTTCACACAGGAGGCAAACAGTTGCGAATAAATGAAAGCATTTGTGTTGGTCATCCTGGAGGCTGCCTCGCAGTGTTCCCACCTCGTCCGATCGCCGATTTTTCTTTTTAGTCATGCATCGACTCCTTCCCAAAATTAATTCAACGTCGTATTAAGTCACCGCCAGCAAAGCCTACTTGTCGAATTTGCATCGCTGCCTGTATGCAAATGGGTTACCAAATTGTCCGTTTCACAATGCAGGTTTCGTTATAAACGTTGATGATGCGAGTCGCGCGCTACGAGATTTGAAAGACGATGCAGCCGTGAACTTGGCCGGGCTTAGCAGTATGTAAATAAGACGGGAATTATGAAATAATTAATGATCCCGCGAGCCATCTTATCTGGAATATTTTCGCTGGCTCTCCACGCATTGTGTCCGCGCTTTGCCTAAAATTAAAACCATTAGCGTTAGAGGGAAATAAATTGCCGCCGCATTCTGAAGCGAAAGAAACGAGCTGAAACCCGATACCGCGAAATTGCCGGGCTTTTGAGAAAAACGCCAACTTGGCAAATTTTATGGGGTTATTATAAGACACCGATTTTTAAAGCTGTTTTATTTCTTCAAAGAAAGGAGCCATCAATATAGAAGGCTCAACATTTGAAGAAGAGATTTCCTCCGTATAAAGTCATGCCGTTTTCGTCCTGCCGATTTAAAATTGTTGTCAAAAGGAATGATGTTTTAATAAATTATAGTCGAAATGGAGAATTTTAAATGGTCTTTGAATTTACACCCAATTATTTTTAACTTTACTAATGGGCTTTTGTTTCATAATAATTCAAAATTGTTTTTTAATGTTGTTTATGGAAATTGTAGCAATATTCTGACCAACTGGGTGTTTCTTGCTACTATAACGAACAATTATATGAGAGCCCTCCCTTCTATTTTTTAAGAAATTCGACTTACTCTCTTTGAAAAGCGACTAGCTTGGCCTTAAATATCCAAAAAACATCATAGAACTCAATAATTATTTCTCAAAATAAATCCAGGATTTCCTTGATATACTATATGCAAGATAAGCTCAAGCTCTGCAGATATAGAAATAGCCAAATGAGGAAATCAGTTGAAAATAATTCCAACATAAACAATTAATATGCAATCATCGGCTTTTGTTTTAAGCTAGGCAACTATCGTTACTATTTGAACTTCAATGTCATAATTTGTCATTTTTAATATAACCAATTCAAACGTTTATACCATTGAAAACAAATTAACAGTTGCTGTCGAAATAAATGAAAAAAAACATAGATTATCACTTAAAAAATAGTGATTAAGTCTCACATTTAAACAATTGGTATAAAAATCTTAAAATTAATTTAATGTATGCCCTGCAATTTGAACCCCTTTGAGGTTTTTTATTGAAAACGAATTTATTTAAGACAGCAGGAAAAACATATCCACATTACATTAATTAAGTAATAACATTACGATGAAATTACAAATAAAAAAATCGTGCGTACCGTACCAGAGAGGAATATAAATCTACAATAACATAGAGATTGTCGGAGATATTTGGGGTACCCTATATTATGAGTAAATGCCGTTTTCCAATTTCACGTTTACAAGATCAATTTTGTGACACTGTTTTGGCCAAAAACAGTGCTACAACGTTGAACTTCATGACTCTATTTTAGTGACTTTTTTATTTGTTAAGTTTGACAGTTATAATTTTCTGATTATATTGGCTGTTGTCCATATAATTGTTCATATCAAATTTACTTTAATAAAAATGGACCAGCCTCTACACCGCAAGGTAAAATGGGGTTACACTTACACAATTTTTAATAAAGTTTGGTTTATTTTAATGTACGTATAGGTAATATCAAAGAGCAATATGATCTTTGGTAATATATAAATTCGAATATCAAAAGAAAAATTTACATCTAACCTAATTCTTATGAATTTACCTTTTTGTGGTAATTACCTATAATTCTACTTGGAACAACAATATAATTGACATCTATTTAAATGTGATTAGTTATCCTTTACAGTGCAGCGACTGTATATTTTGACTGTAACAGTAACAGTTGCAGATCTACCACAGTAGTAGTGGGAGCCTCTGACCGATTTGATAACATTTGTGCTTTTTTACTTCCTTTTACGATAAAGGAGGTATTGGATTCACCCCAAAAATTCGAAATTGAGTTGTCAACAGATCTTCACGTTTTAGAGTCCCTTGAACCCAAAAAATATTTTTTTTTTCATTGGTCTGTTTGTGTGTTTGTGTCTGTCTGTGAACAGAATATCTCAAAAACGAAAAGAGGTATGGCGTTTGAAACTTCATATATAAGTTTTGTGTACTATATAGATAAGACAGCAAGCTTTTGAAGAAAAACGCATAACCGGAAGTAGGTGCTTACTCTTGTGATTTTTCAGTTTTTTCGATTTTTTTCAAAAACGGCTCTAACGATTTTTTCAAACTTTATATTTTTATTAAATTTTTAATGTGTATTGTTGTGCCATAGGTGATTTTCCAGTTGAATACTTCTAAAATGGGTTTCTTTTCTTTTCTTTCTATTTTTTTATTAACTCCTATTTTAAATACAACACTCGGTATATTATTACATTTTTGAATTCAGCTTAAAATTATAGAAAAAAATTGTCTCTTGAACTAACTCACTATTTTGTACCGTTTTTGGAATTTTCCCATTTGTGAAAATTTTTGACAAATGCTTAGAAATTAAAAATCAAATTTTTGGCTAATTATAAGATCACTGTAAAAGGAAGTTGTGTGAGTGTAGCACACCAGATTTTTTCTTAAAGATGCATCAAAGCATCCTTCCTCTACGCTGCCTGACTTCCAACCCCAATGATTTTTAATTGTGAGCACATCACCTCACTGATTTTCAAGTGGCGAAGCAGATCTGCGAAAACAAGGGCAAATATAGTTCTGGATAAAGCAATTTGAGAAATTTAGCAATACTCCTGGGCACTCCGCCTATTTTATTAATTCCAATAGGAGATATTGTGCATTTGCCTCTGTGATAAGTAAGGAAAAAGGGTGTATGCGGAGTATAAGCCGGTGACACTTGAACATAGTTCTTGACAAGAGCAATCCAAAGTACTTCTATTATGAGAAATAGCCGTGACACGTTTTTTTTGCATAGTGATCATGAAAGTCGTCTTTTTCTATCGAAAAGTCGTGAAGAAGGTACCACTTTTTTAACGCAAAATCGTGTAAAAAGGTACACTTTTTTAACTATTTTATTAAAATTGTGAATTGTCAATTTGACAGTTGTAAATTCCGAAGTCCTTTTCGACTAAATTTCGGGTTAGAAGAGATCACTATGAAAAAAAACTACACGTACAACACGTTTTGAAAGTCCCTTTTTTCATTCGCCCTCGTTAATCAAACTGCAAATTCATGAAAAAAGTATGACTTTCAAAACTAGTTGTACAAACTACTGTTGTTTTAGGGACAGTAACTGTTATCATATCGGGATTTGATCTCAACATTACTAACGTTAATATTTGTTAATTCGTCTCCTCTACAACTCTACAAGCGCTAGAGTACACCATAATTAAAATGATCTAAATAAAATATACTGATCAGGTACATTTTAAATTACAACAGTAAACCTACCTTTATTGCCAAAAAATATCATCTCTGGCACTATTAATGCATTGAATAATGTCTTCAAAATCTAATATCTTGGACTTCTTCAAGTCTCAACAATAGATAATCAAGTCCTATGCAAATGGCGAAAACAAGTTGGAAAATAGTGTAGAGTCTGTCGAGGTTGTTTGTGAAGTAAAAAGAGTGAAGTCTGCGTGCATCACTATTTTTGTATAAGTTAATTTGGTAGGAACGCTGCGAACGTAGCAGGGTGGCAACCTTCAAAATAATGGTGGTAGGTGGCAAGCTTGGCCTTGAGCTCAAGGATAAGTGGTGGGAAGTGGCTCCAGAATTGTCAAACACACTTTTTTCTGCATATTTACATGAAAACTCAGTGTTGACATAGCAATGCAAGCCGTTTGAAGAATATGATTGATAGTACTGAAAACAACACACAGGAACGAAAAATTACAGTCAGCAAGTGACAGCAAAAATCTGTAGAGTGGTTTACTCGGAACTTCCCTTGCACGTGGAAGTTTTGAAACTAACAATTTGCAAAAGTTTATTAAGAAAAGCAGTCGGAAATCTTCTAAGGAACTTGAATACAAAGTTAGAAAGGTGGCTTAATTAAAATACAGCAGTATGGTAAATTGGAAATAGGTACTATTTTCATATGCCTACTGTGTTTTCTCAAACATAACCAATCTTTTTAAAATTTTGCATACTAGTATTTGAGAACATTTCCAGCAACTTTCTTTAATAAAGTCTTGTCATATTTTTAATAATTATAACACT
>OW679201.1:91925610-92159955 GCA_940337035.1 Agriotes lineatus
CGTCACTTCACCATGCGACGCGCAACCACTATGTATTATTTATTACCTTTGGTATCAATCAAAGGTGACAATTATGTTCGAAATTCAGAATTTGTGATTTCAACAAGTGTTGTTTTTATTTTTACTCTTTTTTAATTCCTTAACATTGTGTAAAAAACACTTTCAGCGGCCCTGAAAAAAATTACGGCTTATATCGACGTAAGTAGAAATTTAATGATCGATTAATTAATTAATTATTGATATAGCAACTTATTTAACAAGACACGTTATGGTCAAGCAGACTCGCATGCTTCAGGCTATTGCTTGTATTTCTTAATTCTTAATACTCTTAAACAGTAGGTCTGTTGTACGTGAGTAGATCAATAAAGCAAGGTGTAGAAGTAGGGGTGATGTAGTATGATGATGTATGCAATTGCAAATTAACGAGGTTAGCATGGGTGTTAATGCTGTTGTTGATATTGGACATTTGCGAAAATTAAACTGTGGGATATCTAGCATTTACCAATCGTTAGTCAGATGATGTATCAGTACAGAAATGTGAGTAAATAGTTTCAGAACGTACCTGCTTTATATCTATTCATAATCTTAAATGTGCTAAATTTTGCGTTTACTAGCGTGATTCGTGTTACAAAGTTTTTAAGGCGCCTTCTAACGGCGCGAGGCTCGGCGAGCTTTTGTCGAGTTTCGCGCCGTGGGAAGGGGGTAGCTCGTGGTGCGTTGGTGCAGCTCGGGCTTTCCTTCAACTGGCCGTAAATTTTGCAAGAGTCAACGTAAACGCGCCTCGACCTTTT
This sequence comes from Agriotes lineatus, assembly GCA_940337035.1. NCBI lineage: Eukaryota > Metazoa > Arthropoda > Insecta > Coleoptera > Elateridae > Agriotes > Agriotes lineatus. The sequence continues at coordinate 91,926,402 of OW679201.1, forward strand.
TGCTCTTCTTAGCTCAGCTCGTGATAGCGTTTCAGCGAGTATGAACTTGTCTATTTTCAACTGCGTACAGAAGTGGCAGGCTCGGGTTAACTTGTCCGAGCCTCTATACTATAAACATGCTTGGTTCGGCGTGGCTTGGCGAGCAAAGCGCTGCTCGCTAAGCCACACGCTGTGGGAAGGCGGCTTTAAGGTGCACTACATGCGTCTAGTTCATCGGTACAATTTTCAAACGTCCTGGGTCTAGATACCAACTGCTTGTATTTTCGTCTATGTTCGGTATGTATAGTATCTATTGTGACCAATATTTGTAAACGTCGACTTTTTAGTAAGCAATAGATTAAGAGCATTTGTAATATGAATATTTTCTTATTTCAGGACCACATCAAAACTGAAGCGTAGCATCTGACACAATAGTGACGAGACATCTGCAAATTTTGGTTAAAAGCCTCAAGTAAGCATATAAAGAATTGTCACTTAAATATGGGAAAATATTTTTAGCGATAATAAAACGCTTCACTCACTCATGAATATATCCAGAAACGCGCATTAATTGTTATTTTAATCTGCTTTTTCTAACGTTGCTTATGAATCGGTTAACTGCAATTCTTAAAATAACTGGTTAATTACGTAGAATGTTGCTGTACATATTCAAGCAAGCAATAGTGTAAGACTATTTATCGTAGTTTCTCAGGAGATAATTGAATTCAAGTTATAATGTTGCAATAGTTCAATTTTGGTAATTTTACAATAGTTGGGTTTTGGTGATTATTCAACACTATAATGAACAAACCAATGAAAATTGTTCAATTTGTCAGAAACGCCCAATCAAAATTGACTGTCATTGAAAACACCTAAGTCGGGTGTTAGCTAACATCGCGTCAAAGTGAACAAAATCGCATCAAATTTTGTTTACTAATGTATTAGTTACCATAAGCATTTGAGATTTGATGCGATTTTGTTCACTTTGACGCGATTTTAGCTAACACCAGACTTAACATTGCTTTCTGCAACCGGCCCCTAATGTCACAGTGTTTTCACGCGAGCCCGATTGGGTTCAATAATTTCAATTTAGTGAGTAGCCTTTGACTGACATTTCACCAAACGTCAAAGTCAAAGTTTGCAAATCAGCGTCATTCTAAAAACTCATAATAATAGTGTTGGAAGCTCCAGTATTGAATTAATGGTGGAAAACGTTAAAAATGTGTGCTGTCGAACACGGTAAATATCGTTGAATAATCTTTCCAAATACCACTCAAGGCAAAATTTTTTAAGAGAATTTTTTTCGTCAACATGCAAATTATTGCGTTTAAATTTCTCTCAACAAAAACTGCTCAAATTCCACGCGACCTCCGGTCTCGCGGAATTTTTAATGCAGTTTTGGTTTCGAGAAATTTAAACGCAATAATTTGCATGTGAACAAAAAAAGTTCTCAAAAAATTTTCACCTTTTGTGGTATTACCCTTGATAATTTGCATAAATATAAAATTTCCACTCTTAATTCATGTCACTTACTTACTTACTTAATCCGTCCTCTTCTATCTTACGGTGTAGAGGTGTTGGCTATGACTTTCCTCCAAACCATTCGATGTTTAGCCTTAGTCATTGCCTCGTGCCATTTCATGTTTCTTGATTGCAAAATTCTTCCTATCTCGTTATTCCAGGTCTTAAGCGGTCTTTCTCTCTAGCGTTTTTTATCACTACCCATAGTCCAAATGCGTTTAACCATTCGGACCTCATTCATCCGTATCATGTGCCCGAACCACATCAATTGCCTGTTCTCAATTTTATTAAGCACTAGCACAGTATTACACCACTCGCGGATTACACTGTTTCTGATTTTGTCCCTTTTTGTTACACCCATCACCGCACGCAAATATCGCATTTCACACGCTTGGATTTTGCTTCAACCTCTGTCATATACACTGTTAAATATGCGGATCTTAGTCTCTTTACTTATTTCTCTTTTCCGTATGAAGGCCTTATTCAAGGCATAAAACATTTATGTAGCACTTACAATACAGTTGTCTAATTCCTGCTCTAGATCTCCTCGGGCATTCAGAACCGATCCCAGGTACTTAAAGTTTTTGCTCTGTCTAATAAATCTATTGTCAAGATTAACGTAAATATTAGCAGGAGGTGTATTTTTTGTTACCATTATGATTTCTGTTTTCTCAGTATTAATTTTCATTCCATATTTTATGAAGGCGTCATTCCAAATCCTGATATTTTTCTGTAGGGCTTCTTCATCCGTAGCTAGGATCACAAGGTCATTGGCATAAATTAATTGATTGATGTACACAGGTACTAAGTTTCTCAGCCCCACTTTCATTTTTTTACATACACTTTGGCACTCTTTTGCAATCTCATCCATTAGCACTATAAATAGTAGTGGACTTAGAGTACTACCCTGTCGCACTCCCATAAATGTAATAAATTCCTTAGATTGGTGATTGGATGTCATTATTATATTTCTGGTACTACTATATAGAGATCTGATAGCACGTAATAAATTTCCTCCTACACCTCTCTTTTCTAAAATCTCCCAGATTTTCTGCCTTGGGGCAGTATCAAAGGCCTTCTCTAGGTCCACAAAACAGATAATCAGACTGTCATTAAACTGTAACGCCCTTTCTACTAATTGTCTCACTGCGAAGATTAATCTGTTGTGCCTCTTCCTGGTCTGAAGCCGCCTTGACTATCATCTAGAGTTTTTTCCACAAGTGTCCTTAGTCTCCTTTCAAGGATGATTTCGTAGATTTTACTGGTGACTGATAAAATTGAGATACCTCTATAGTTGGAGCATTTTTACCATCCCCTTTTTTATGAATCGGTAGTACAGCAGCCAAGGACCAGTCATTAGGTATACATCCTGATTTCCAAGCAGTATTTATTATTTTATGCAATAATTGTAAGGCCTCACCATGAATGAACTTAATCAGTTCCGCTTTCATGTTGTCACAACCTGTGGCTTTCCCATTTTTTAATTTGCATATTGCCTCTTTTAGTTCTTTCATAGAAATCCCGTTTGGTAAATTTAAGTTCTCCACTATCACCCGGTTCTCTTGCGAAACCAGCCTTCTCGCATCCGCACCCTCATTCAGCATTTCTTCAAAGTATTGCTTATATCTTTCTACAATTTGATTTTCCGCTGTTAATATATTTCCTTCAGTATCTTCGATACCAACTGCTTTATTTATACGACCTTTTCGCAGGTGTTTCAGTGTTTTATACAATAATTTAGCATTGCCTCCGTTGTCCCTTTCCATCTTATGACCAAACATTTCCCATTCCTTCTCTTTAGCTACCTTGACCACACTCTTAACTTTTGTTCTTTGTTCCTTATATTTTTCATAATTAATATTGGTTTTATTACACAGGTATGTTTGCCATAGCTTTTTCTTGATCTGGATTTCATTCTGTATGTCGCTATTCCACCAGGCAGTTCTTTTCTGTCCACCACTAACTGACACACCACACACTTCTTCTGCTGTAGTGCAAATAGCTTGTCTAAACATTCTCCAGAGGTCTTCCACTCCTTTTATGTCTCTCCTGATGTTTCTTTCCAGCTTTTCATTCAGTTTTCTGCAGTAATCGGTCCTTACTTCTTTTTGTTGTAACCTATGTACCCTGTAACTCCTTTGTTTATTAAGGCCGTTCTTTACATTTACTCTTGATTCCCTTACTCTTTTTACTTTAGTACAGACTAAATAGTGATCAGATCCAATTTCAAATCCTCTTTTTACTCGGACATCAAGCAACATCTTGCAGAGATCATTACGGGCTAAAATCAAATCTATAATGGATCTTTCTTTTCTAGATTCCCTTACCCGGGTGTACTTATGTATATCTTTATGGTTGTAAAAAGTATTGCACACTTTCAATGAGTTTAGTAAGCAGAAGTCAATAATTCTTTGTCCATTACTGTTTTTAACAATTTCGCCATATTTTCCTACTGGAAAGTCCTTCTCGGAGCTTGACCCAACTCTTCCATTGAGGTCCCCAATTATCATCTTGCAGTTTGTCCCAAAATAAATGTTTCTGTTGTTTGGAGTCATTATTATTTGGTCCATAACAAATAAGTATAGTGATCTTCTGACAGCTAGATGTTCCACTATCAATTCTTAATAATCTCTCCGATATGACTTTCCAATTTGATATGTCTCGAATAAAATTTCTATGTATTATTACTGCTACACCTGCTTGAGCATGTTTTTCTTGTTTCACCCCTCCATAAATCAATAGGTGATCACTGTTTAGTGTAATACAGCCTTTCCCTTTTTTCTTGGTTTCTGTCAGCCCTAAAATCATCAGTTTCGCCTTCTCAAATTCTTCAATTAATTCATGCTCTTTGCCATTTAATCCTTGTATATTCCAGACATCTATTTGCCATATCTCTTTCGCCTCTTTATTTATCATTTTCTTTTGCTTCTTTTCCATTTTTTTATTATATTCTTTATCTATACCGTTATTCATAACCTTATCCTTAATCATTGCCACATTCGTCCTCATTGTTCCGTCCTTCATTAAAATTCCTTTTACAAGTTTTTTGGCTGGTATATACATATTTTCTGTTGGCTTGGGTCCCAATCATATCTTACTCCTTCTATAAATAATTTCATGTAACCCATTTTAACAGTTTTTCCCTTTTCTCGTTCCTCCTTAAAAATTTTATATAACTCGGCTTGTATCTTTCTTTCTTCATATGTCATGTCATTATCACTACTGACTTAATAGACCTTTTCTTCTCATGTCTTCTTTTTTCTCCTCCCAAGAACTTAATTTGACAATAAATATTTTCATGTCCTTTTTTCCGTTGATAACATAACCGTCTTGAACGTTTGGCCTAACTTTCAGTTTATCCATTAATAGCTTTTCAGCCTCTTCCTCTATACTACTTTCTTCCAATGCAATTCCCTTGATGACAATATTATTTTTCCGCTTAACTTGTTCCTGCTTCTCTATTTTTGCTTCTAACAAGCCAATTCTTTTTTCTAAAGTAACTTTTTCGTTCTTCCATTCTGCAGCTTGCCTTTCCCACTCCATTTCCGCCATATTAAACTTGTCATTCAGTTTCATAAATTCTGCTTTCATTTCGGAGTGTTTACTATTCTGATCTGTTTTAATTTCCTCTAATTTCTTTAAGATTTCTTCCAAATTTTCGGTTGGATTATTTACAGTTGCACTATCTTTTTTGAGGGTTTTTATAATTTTAGTGTTCTTTATAGAATCGTTCTCCCACTTCTCATATTCTAGAGGATTCTCTGGATTCCTTTTCCTTTGAATATACTCCTTTATACTATTTGTGCTGTTCGCCCTCTCTCTACCCTGACTTTTCCCCAATTTACTCATATATGTATCAAGGTATATGTAGCGGCCCCGTATGACACGATGTTAACGTCCGTCGGGACGAAGGTATTGCATCTAGCATTAAACGTTCATGTCACTTAAAGGCCAATATTCTTACTGAATACAGTGAAACCACTCCATAACAAACACCCATGGGGAATCTGAAACTGTCCTTGGTGGTTGCTATTGAGAGGTGACCTTTAAAAGAGGTTTTACTGCGTTTTCATTCTGAGTTGAACAATCTACCACACATTATGGTTTAATTATGTTTCGAGTCTTTTTTGACAATCATCAAGAAATTTTTAGATACGAACCTGTCCTAGAGCATTTCAGCATTTGTAATTTAAAGAAAGAAGTATTGAGCCACACTGCATGTTTTTCATCCTTAATTATTATGTATTTTTCCATAGTAATTAATTAAATCATTGATTATTTTTCTTGTAAACAATAATTAAAATTAGAAATAAAGACTGAGTATGGTTCATTACCTTATTCTTTAAATTACAAAAGCTGAAATTGTGTATAAAATGTACTTGCGATATTGAATGATGTAGTTAGTTGAAAAAAATCTATGTCATTGATTAGGTACTTCAACTTAATCGCTTCGTAATATCAACAAAATCTGTCAAATTGACAGACTTGTTTTCTTTCCGAAGCATGTTGTGCGTGAGTTTTTGTTTTGTTTTGCAGCACAATTTTAAAAAATTGTAAGACGCCGGGGATGCATTTAAGAGTTTATTTATTTAAAACTAAAATAAAATGGTATAAAAAGTGTTATATGAACATTGTTCCGTCTAATTTTTTTAACGTTAATAAGTTAATCTAACTAATGTATCAACACTTTCAAGGTATTACTATTAAATACATGGTAATAATAGTAAAAAAATTAATATTGAAATTTAATGCTATTGGTAAACTTTTATATAGAAAGTTATTTTTCGTTAGAATCAATTAGAGTTTAATCTTCCAGTGCACAAGGCTTAATATAGGATCTGCTGATGAGTTAGTTGATTAAAAAGATACTTTAAAATTAACGTAATAACATAAGCAACTTTAATAATACCTGGATTAAAGTTCATACATTGGAAAAGGTAAAATGTGTTTAACGTTTTTTATTCATAATTAAATCGTGACAATGATAACTTGATACGCAAGTTACAATGCTGTGATTCACCTGTTAACAAAACGGTTTTCATAATTTAAGGTTGTCAGGTTCTTAATGAATGCAAACAAATCGCTAACCAACTTGAGACTCTTAGATTAATCACGAGTAATTATACAATATGTTATTTTTCACCCAGATATAGTTACCTTTCTAACAAAAATGGATTGCCAGGAAACTTGATGATACAAATTATCCATGATAAAATGACGAGCTCGTAAGGACAAGTCATTTTATCTGACTGTTTATAGAGTCAGGTTGCCGACAGGAATCCCACATTTGAGTTTAAAACGACAACTATATCAGGATGAAAAAACAGAATCAAGCCTAATTTGGAAAGATAATTTATCAAATTTGCTTTTTCTGTTTGATGATAGTACCACTGCTGTGACATTACACAAGTTGAAACTAAAATTAGTTATTTCGTTAAAAGTAAAGTCATCTGTCACACATTCCAAATTTCAAATAATTATTGTCAATTATATAAAGGTTTCTTCTAATGGAGTATGTAGAAGAGTAGAGATACACAACACTTACAATTGAACTTAATTTGGCTGTCTAATTCACTCACTATTTTGATTTTTTTAAAATATTTAAACCATAACCTTAATTTTCTTCTTTGAGATTTTCGTAACTTAATTACTGTAGCTTTTCTAACATGATTGACATAGTACCGTCAGTGGTCAGTAGTAGCCTTAGTAAGTCTACAATTCCAAAAGCGAATAGTTAATTCTGGTTTTGAATTTGCGAATGTTATTAACTAATCATATTTTCGTCTGCACTAGGACCAAACCATTTCCATGAATATTGTTCTGACTAGGATATTATTCATACCAAGACATGCTTGACGTATCCGACGTTTCTCTTCTTCGAAGGAGTTTCTAACTTTTTTTAAGATAAGAATTTGGGCGTGCTTACTATAGCCCGGCATTTTTAGTGTAATTTTGGACAAATGTCGCATTGACAGCATTATAAATAAAATAAGCACTATTTAAAGCCAACCTGATCAAAACTTGCAGATTTTTTGTTTCATCCAGTTCTTTACAGTTAAATAAAGATAGAAAACTCCTACGCCACAGAAAAAGGGTAATGTGTAGACTTTAGGTAGTTTCTTATAAGATGTAAAGTTTGCCCTAACTTTATCCGCTGTCATAGTGACAAAAACGCCTCAAAATACGTTATATTAATGATAAGAATTAAATTTGATCAGTTAAATAATTTATTAATTGATTTTTTCGATATACAGGGTGATGTATAAGTATGGTTATTAAATTTAAGGGTTGTTAGAGGACATCAAACAGAACAACTTGGCGTAATAAAATACATCAAAAATGAATAATATTCCCACAAAAAAATAAAGCATTTACTTGCTTAAACTGATTGACAGTCACTGTAATGAACTTCTATTAACAGAATTCGCACAGGTGGTTTGGGTATGTCAATCACATTTGGTGCACTAGGTTAATGAATGAAACCACAAATAAATAAATACCTAATTTGGTACAATTTTTTTACACGGTCCGGTAAATTGCTCCTGCGCAAAAATGTAACGTTGAACATAAAAATGTAAAGTTGAACATACTCTCTTCTGGTATTTTTCTCTTAAAAAAATTCATCAAGACTTAACAACTAACCTAAACCGCTAACCTGAACCACCGCTGAGAGCGCAACAACATTGCTTTAAACATTACGAGACGATAGCGGCACCCACAATATTTTTACGTACACTGATCGAACTATAAAATATCTCCAGAAAATATTTTTTGTGTATTCCAACAACGTCCTAATTTGCCCTCGCGTCCCGCTCGGGCAAATTAATACGACGTTGTTGGAACGCACTCAAAAAATTTCCGGAAAGAATTAATGCTCTTATGAGATTATATGTGATAATTAACTAATTCGCATATCATTAGATGAGAAAAAAAATCTTCTTTCGATTGGTGTCATTATAAACCCTCTAAGTTAAAATGGGGAGCAGCAATCTGCGAAAAACCTTTTTCCCATGTTAATTGCCTATGTTCGGTATCTGAATATTCACCCGGTATACAGTGTGGTCCATTAAGTGTGCAACAAATGGAAATTTTTTTTATTAGTTGTGCAATCGAAATTTAAATACCGCCAAAAGTTAGTGCATGTTCGATAACCATATTAGATGCCCTTAGAATGGCTTCAAGTCAAACAATATACAGGGCACGACAAAAAATATGAAATTCGTTCAAGAATAAAGTTACCTTATTTCAAAAAATATAGCAAAATTTTATTGAAAAAAGTTGTTTAGAATCAAAAGTTATGCTCAAATACAAAGTCATGGCCTCCTATTCGAATTTTGATTTTTTTTTTGAAAATTTTGTACAACCCTCGTATGATACATATTTTTATTATTCTGATTTTATATGTATTTAAAGTAGCCACAACCACATCACTTTTAAATAACTTTTAGCAACTTGAAGAGTAGCTATAAAATTTACTGGGATTTATATTTTTTTAGGTAAGCGTCCACTTCATGTTTGTTGCAACGGTATTTAACAGAACTTTAGAATTTCGCAAATATTTTTTTTAACAAGAAAAATGCTTTACTAATGGTAATTTACATATGAAAAAACTCTTAATAAAATCAGAATAATAAAAATATGTATCATACGGGGATAATACAAAATTTTACAAAAAAAAAATCAAAATTCGAATAGGAGGCCATGAATTTGTATTTGAGCATAACTTTTGATTCTAAACAACTTTTCACAATAACATTTTGCAATATTTTTTGAAATAAGGTAACTTTATTCTTGAACGAATTTCATATTTTTTGTCCTGCCCTGTATATTGTTTGACTTGAAGCCAGTCTAAGGGCATCTAATATGGTTATCGAACATGCACTAACTTTTGGCGGTATTTAAATTTCGATTGTACAACTAATAAAAAAATTTCCCATTTGTTGCACACTTAATGGACCACACTGTATAATATAATTTTTTTTTAAATTCCTTGAACCCGATTGCGGCGCCACCTACCGGGTCCAATTGTGAATCTAAACCATCCATGGACTCACTCAAACACACACAAGAAATTTCATCAAAATCGGTCAAGCCGGTTAGGAGGAATTCAGTCACATACAGACGTACAGAAGAATTATATATATAAAGATTAGTTTGGGCATTTGAAAATAAAATAGCATATGCTGTTTGGAGTAAAAGTAATTTTGTGTGCCTTACTTGGACTTGCCTGACTCGCTTACGCTCGTCAGTCAAACGTGTCCGGTCTCGCTACACAAAGTATCACTTTTATTCCTAATAACATAATATACTATTATATCTTTTGGGCAATGGATGTTCTTAGTGCAGCTATTTTAATCTAAGTTTTTATATAATTCGGATAGAGCACCTTAACTTACCAATCAATCATACTGATTAGATTAGTTTTATTATATTTGTAAGTCATGTCACAAATACCCATTTAAATACCCGTTTTGGGTATTTACCCGGTTACTGGTGCGGGTTTTTAACAATATTACCTTGTTTTCTTACCCCACTTCTTCTAGTAACCGATTCTAATACGATGTTGAAAAAAGTCTTTAGGTCCGATACTTGTCTCAAATTTTTCGGTTACGATGTCCATCAATTTTAACATACAAATATGTCTCTTAACTGTCGTTTCTACTAACTAGCATTCTGGGACATCCCATTCTAATCATACATGTTATTATTTCGTTTCTTTTCACCTGATCGTATGCCTATTTAAAAGCTATGAATATGGCATGCAGTTTGATTTTCTTTCTTTCACATTTTTTCTTATATTAATTTAATTGTGAAGATCTAATCGGTTGTTGAGCGGTTGGTTCTAAAACCACTTTGGTAATTTCACAATTCTATCTCAGCAAAGTGCTACAGTTGCTTGTCTATTATTTTTGCTAATACATATTTTACACGTTGTGCTTAAGAGGGGGATAGGTGTGTCATTTTCACACTTCCTTATTTCGGTTTTTTGTGAATTGGTACTATTATCTCATCTGCCCATTGTTTCGGCATTTCGCCTGATCTCCACAGTTCTTCCAATAACTTAAATATTTTTTCATGAAGGCTACTCCTTCCATACTTTAATAATTCTGCCATTAATTTGTTTTTGGCTGGGGTTTTGTTGTTTCTCATTCCGACAATAATCTCTTCCAGTTCGTCCATTGTTGTAGGAATGTAGGGGCTACTTCCTGAGTTTTTGCCATATTTCTGGAGCCTTGTCTAGGTTTCTGTTTTGGTCTGTTAATATTTCTTTGTTTTTCTTCATCTTCCACTATGTTACCTTTTTTGTTTTGGTACTATGGTGTTTTTTTGGCGATATACTTTACTTCTTTCTTCCGTCTTCTTATAAAATTTTTGTATCTCTTGTTTACTGTACTAATCTTCTATCTTTTGTATTTTCTTTTCCAAAAACTTTCTTTTCTTCTTCCTATATGTTTGACTTGCTATTCTTCCAGCGTCTTTATATCTTGTTTTGGTTTCTTCAGTGTTATAAAAGATTAGGTATATTAAAATCACCTGTGCATATATTATCGTAAAGAAGAACTAAGTTACTTCTAAATTGCCTATAAATTCATTATACCTACTACAATGAGATAAATTGATAGTGCCTAACAAGGAAACTGTTCTATTAACATTTTTTTCCTCTACACCAAAGGTAGAAGAGGTCACTGGATAAGCAACTAAAATTTTTTCTGTCCATAATTGCCCATATTTCGAAAAATCAACAGTCTTAATTCATTTATATGTATTAAAACAAAGCATTCGTTAATAAGCGCACTGAGACTGGCGATTGTTCAATGGCGTCTTGGATATCGCCGGCCTTGACCTTCCTGCTCGCATTTACTTGCAATTTTCCTGTTATTTTTTATTTTCCTTTGTAAAACACCGATCACCAAGTTTTACTTGCACTTTATCACTTCACTTACCTTAGTTATTTTAATTTAATTCTACTTTTGATCACTTTAAACACGGTTTGAGCGGGACTAATTTGCTATGCACTTATCAGGTCGCCGCGTTCTGCATTGACCTATTGAGCTCTCCATTTGGTTATATATTTTGTTTATGTAATTCTGGTAGTGTGAAATTTAAATTGTTCTGAGGGCAAACAGGCCCGGTGGCAAAACGGTTGGAGACGAAACAACTGCTGCAAAACGTCTCATTCCAGGTATTGGAATTGGGATTAACTGCGATAGGCGTAATGAATCAAACATTTTTTAGTATGGCTTTTATCTTTTGCAGTTTAGGCCTGATTGGTATAAAATGGATTTTTACCAAAGTACAGTTCAGATGGGATCCAGTTGGTAGAAGAGTAATATAAATAATTGTAGGTAAAGTGGTCTTTCTGATAACTTCACACGATAATTCTATTGAAATAAAATATTCAAAATTGTAAATTATAGCGATATGTGGAGTCTTATTACATTGTGGAATAGTGAAATTTTTGTTTTTAACTTTAAAATTGAACAAAAAAAATTAAATTTCAAGTAAATAAATATTATGAAACAATTACCAAAAATTTGACGACATTTATGTTGAATGGGACGGATCAGTTGAATGTGTATTTGTTTGTTATATAAAATACTTATTTCATCTGTTAGCTTAACGCTGTCAAATGATTTACGGAGTTTTATAAAACAGAGAAAAGGTGTTTTGTGGATTTTCAGTGATTTTTCTGCTATTTGTCTTAGAATAAAAATGGCATCAACAAAATAACAAAATATGAAAAATAAAGCTGTTATAATTTACAATAGAATAAATAATATACTGTTCAATGCCCAATATTGTCATATTACTAATTTTATCGTAGGTTAATGACAGTCTCCTTTTGTTGCAGGTCTGAAGATCATTAAAAGGTACTCTGACATTTAACCAATTATAATGAACAACAAACAAGAAACTACGAATAGTAAATTATGTAATTCTACAGAAATTGCATCGTGCATATCGCAGAACATGGATAACAAAATTTTGATAAAAGTTACACAGTAAACAAGAAATCATCGAAACAGGCAAAATGGTTTAAATTTGCTCTGTTTGTGATTTCAAAACAATACGAAAAGGTGATTTAGTTATAGTATAGTTATAGTATACAGGCGAAAAAACGTTATATTTGCTCTGTTTGCTGTAGATAAGTCAACAAACAGAGCAAATATAAGGCTTTTCGCCTGTGCAATCTACAACCGTGTCAGCACCAGGATACTTCAAAATATTCTGGTATCGCAAGCAGGGTTCCGTTCAAAAGTGTAGATCCCTGGACCAAGTTATCTCGTTGACGTCTTTTGTAGAGGCAAGATATGAGAAAAAGCTACAAACTTCACCAGTTTTTATAGATTTATCTACAACATATTATACTTATGGAGGAACGGTTCAATCTACAAGCTGCTGAAAGAAATCCACTGATAGAAAACCACTCGCTTAATTGACAACATACCATATCTATTCACGTGTGCATTGGGAGCTTATTAGCAAACAAAAATTACTTAATAATCTACTGCCACAGGACTTAGTCCTGGTCCCGCTTCTCTTCAGTCTTTACATCGCCGTCATGCCTCCCACTCAAAGCAGGAAATTTGAATGTGCGGATGACTGAGCTATAGCTACAAGACCTATAATTTGAAGCAACAGAAGCTTGTCTAATTTCAGATCTGGCTAGCCTAGGCAAGTAGGAGTTTACCTCATTTTTTTCAATAGCAGAATATTTCACTGAACAGTGCACACACCAAAGAGATCGATGTATAACGGAATCCATCACTAGCACCAATAATTTAACCTCCAGCTACTGCCTTCCCACCATAAGTCACATCCCGCCATCACATCTCAGAAGAAAAATCGCACTAGTTCATGAATACCAAAGCATTACTGATGATCTGCATCCAGTTCACCATGACATAACAGACGTTGATCACAAAAGACATCCAGACATCTCAATAGCCAAAAAATGTATTGGCACAGACTTCAACCTATTCAAATCATGGTAACAATTCTGGATAGACAATTGCCTCCCAAAACATAAAACCATGCCTTATTATTTATTTTTAAACAATATTAATTTAAGAAGGAAGCCGGGCAGCGCAGTTGGGAAGCGGTTTGCATTAAGCATGTCCTCGGTTCGAATCTCGCCGGGGCGGAATTTTTCCGCTGCCTTGGCGATTGGAATCAGGCTCGGTGAGACTATTCACAGTTGGGCACCAAATTAACTGTGCTCTACTCAGAACCACAGATCTAAGAGATAGAGTAACAAGGTCAACACATCACCAAGACACACCTCAAACAATGGTTGCTGTGCTAACACAAAAGGCGCACTTCAACTTTGTGACCCGAATCCGGGGTAAGTTAAGCATTGTACCGCCAGATGCAAGCGTATAAAGCACCAGCCTCTACACCACAAGGTAAATGAGGTTACCGACAATACATACATACATTAATTTAAGAAATTTCTGCTTACGTCGATTTGAATTTGAAGCATCTGCATATTTTTTACATTCATGATGTATTTTTAAGTTTAAGTAAACACCTGAAATTAGTTTTATTAACTGTATATGGTGGCTGTCAATAATGGACTGATTTTTTATATGATTAAATCATTATTGCGTTGCTATATAAATTTGGTAGTTTATCTATAGCTTGTAAAATAGTAGTTCTTTTATATGTTTTTTGGGGGTTAACATAACTTTATCGGTACATCGAACATGTTCTAATTGTAAGCAAAACTTAATTACATATTTACTAAATAACATTAAGTGGCATCAATTCTTCAACTTTATTAAAGTGGAATCATAGTCATTACTTGTTAGCTGTTATTCCTTTGTCCAAAATTGTATCTGTTGTCTTAGATTTAATGTTGCTAACATGTAAAATACTGGCTGCATCCAATTTATTGCAATTTCCATACTTTGACCTACTGATTTCATGCTTAACAATTCATTTCTTGTAGCTGTTTTGAATTGCAGACAATGAATTACTGTTATAACCACGACTTCTTACTGCACCGATGGTCTTGACTTAGTTTAAAACTTAGAATGTACCTACTCAAAATTATACTTTAATTGTAAGTCCTTGTAGAAATCCAATAAATTGGTTACATCAACTATGAATCCTAAAAACCCTGTCTTTCTATTATTGTATCACTAATAGGTGTTTAATGTTTAATCAAGAACAAAAAGTTTTTATAATCGAAATGACTGATGTAGCAGATGTAATATTGTTTAAATAATGGTTTTTACAGTTGCGGCCATAAAAACCGGGACAGTTTTTTTTACCTAATTTTCAAAATGCGAAAAGCAGTGCTGACACTGACAATTCTAATTAATAAATGTCATCAAAAGTCATTATTCAGATCTAAACAATGACTTTTGATGGCATTTATTAATTAGAATTGTCAGTGTAAGCACTTCTTTTCGCATTTTGAAAATTAGGTCAATAAAACTGTCCCGGTTTTTATGGCCGTCACTGAATGTTATTATCAAATAAAATTTTGACATGACAGTTGGTGACAGTTATGCAATGGTTTAGGTTACGTATGTGTATTTCATTCTAGGGTAATCCTGCATTTTAGGGCCATGAATTTGAACTACTATTCCTAGAGCCAGTAATAGAGAAGGGAGAGAATTAACCCTCTTGTTACGGTCTGCACCATACCGGATGCATATTTGAGTTCGCTCGATGCTATAGCGCAGTCTGTGAATGCCAGACTCTGATTGGCCCGTGGTGCGCCGCGCAATGCTTGGTCAATGCCTCGTTTTCCTTTATGTAGGTAATTCTGTAGGCAATAAGTAAAATGATTGTTCAATAGATCTAATACCTGCTTTTGTTTACACCCGGACTAGCTCTGATACGTACCTACTGTCAACACCTAATTGCAACTTAAAATTGAGTAACATTACAAAAATAATATGAACGTAATACAATTGAAAACAAAATATAGGTTATAACAAAAATACATTTTCATAGATCTTTTGAAGTACATCAACACAAACTGCAGCAGATTTGCAAGAAAATAATATAAGCAGCGACTCCAACAAGTATTAAAAGACGACGAAATTCAAAATAAATAAGTATAACTACTTATTTATTGTTTCATACAATTCAGCTTAAGTAGTTTCTGAATAGGATGATTTCTTAACACCAAAACAGGGTAAATCTTGTCTGTTCATCTATAGATAGATAGATATTTATTGGTGCTAATATGCAACAAGTGCACTTACGTAAGTCAAAAAAAAAAGATTACAATAAAATTAAAACTAATAAGAATCATCGGTTCAAATTCAAACATTCAAGAAGGACACGAAGTTGGCGACCAATCAGAGCCCGGCATTCCCGGTCCGCGCTGTGGCATCGAGCGAACTCAAATATGCATACCGGATGGTTGGCCATACCTCTGAACATAGGCAATTTACAGGGCTTATCACGGTTACGCATATTCCTGCTCACCATTTTTATGGAAAAAATCTGGTGTGATACACGCACACAACTTTCTTTTACAGTGATCTTATAATTGGCCAAAAATTTGATTTTAAATTTTTAAGCATTTGTCAAAAATTTAAAAAAATACAAATTCTACAAAAACGGTGCAAAATAGAGCGTTAGGTGAAGAGACAAATTTTCTCTAGAATTTTAAGCTGAATTCAAAAATGTAATAATATACCGAGTGTTCTATTTAAAATAGGAGTTAATAAAAAAATAGAAAAAAAACAAAAGAAACCCATTTGAGAAGTATTTAACTGGAAAAATTACCTATCTCACATCAATACACATTAAAAATGTAATAAAAATGAGAAGTTTGAAAAAAACCGTTAGAGCCGTTTTTGAAAAAATCGAAAAAACTGAAAAATCACAAGAGTAAACAACTACTTCCGGTTATGCGATTTTCTTCAAAAGCTTGCTGTCACATCTACATAGTACACAAAACTTATATATGAAGTTTCAACCCCATACCTCTTCGTTTTTGAGATATTCTGTTCACAGACACACACACAGACAGACCAATGAAAAAAAATATGTTTTTTGGGTTCAGGGGACTCTGAAAAGTGAAAATCTGTTGAAAACTCAATTTCGAATTTTTGGGGTGAATCCAATACTTCCTTTATTGTAAAAGGAAGTAAAAAATGGTAGTGGTACTAAATTAAAGAGAATAATTTTCTTCTTTCTCGACTTTAAATTTCCAATCCAGAAAATCTGAATATTAAGAGAAATATAATATACCTACTTGTCTCTCAATTGTTTAAAATTGCTTTTATATTTTATAATGAATGTAATATTCATTATATACGTAACTACTTACCAGCAAAGTTTTCAAAGTATACGTTTTCTGTTTCGATTTGAAAATTATGTTCAGTTGTTAAGTAATACAATAAATCTTTATTTTGTCTATAAGAACACTTCCAGTGCAGACATTGGTAATTTAGACTATTTTCAGGAAAGGAAATTGGTGCTAGATCACTTTTATGTATGTTTATATAATAGTTATTTAAAAATTTTTGTAAAGTAAATATTTTCTCACACCATACAAATAAGGGCCATGCTATTTAGCGATATAAAAGAAAAAACGCAAATAAACAATTTCTAACAGATCTGTAGACAAAATTTCTGACTAATATTCTAACAAAGTTACTGTTAGGTTAGAAAGTTAGACCACATGTAAGCTGAAAACATTACGAAATTGAACAGGCTCTCGTTTTTTACTGTCACATTTCACTCCCACCTGCATTATTAGCTCTAGGAACGGTAGTTCAAATTCATGGCCCTAAAATGCAGGATTACCCATTCTAGAATATCAACACAATGTGAATTAATAATCGACACATGTTAAAATTTTCAAAGCCAAGCTTCATTTCATTGTATAGACGCATTTAGTGTGACGTAGTCGATGCCTTGACAACCCCGTTCCGATCCAAACAACGCGCATAGCAACTGGTTATTGGCTCTGGCAATCGATTTTAAGCTTTATTAACTGACGTTATAAAGAAGTACTGCATGGTAAGCATTGCGAACGTTCACCTGTTGTGTTTTAAAGTGCCTAAATTAAGTTTGTATTTAGTTACGATGATGTGCTTTGCGCCTGACTGTAAACATTACAATGAAAAACATTGTTGTAAGTTTTTCACGTTTCCAAAAGATCCAACGGAAAGACGACGATGGATTAAACTTGTAAGGTAAAAGATAGGTTATGTTAAACTCTTTGAAAATTTAAATTTTTGCATTTGTCAGTAGTTATTAATTTTTGTTGTAACTTTTCCTTATTTAGAAGAGCAGACAAAGAACCCAATGATGGCTCTAGGCTGTGTAGTTGTCATTTTAGAGATGGGTTAAAGCAGCATGGCCCAACCATCTTCGAACATAATGCGACTCGCAGCCATGTGTTTCCTTCTCCTCCTGGCAGAAAAAAGACAAAGTAAGTTAAGCCTTAGTAATATAAAATACGTTTTATTAACATCGCGTTTCATTTTACAGAAGAACTAAGAACGTGGCTACTGTTCCACAGGAAAATGCTGTCCAGGTTCAGGCATGTACAAGCAGAAGTGTAGAAACGCAGCCATCAACTTCAAGTATATTAACCGAAGCTGAAAATATGTTACTGGAGAAAGAGTTGCACGATGTAACAAAAAAGCTAGAAAAATTAGAAACATCGTTTTCTTTTACACACATACAAGATAAGGAAGATCTTGTAGTTTTATACACGGGACTGCCAAATAAAACAATTTTTTTGAGTCTTTTCCATCTACTGGAAAACATCGAAAAGACATATTATCTTGGATGGAATGTTGACTGCATTAGTGAAGTAGATCAACTGTTTTTGACGTTATATAAGCTACGTCAAAACCCTCCACATAAAGACTTAGCCCAACGGTTTAATTGTTCTACTGCAACAATTACAAATATCTTTGTAACCTGGTTACATTTGTTGCACGAGGTGATATTTTGTCAATTAATGTCGTCCGTTCCCTCCAGAGCAAACAACAGAGCATGCTGGCCCAGTTGCTTTTCGGTTTTTCCCAACACAAGGATGGTAATAGATTGTACAGAAATTTTTTCTGAAATTCCTTGTTCTCTACATAAAAAGAGAGAAACTTACAGCCACTACAAGCACCGAAATACCCTTAAGGGACTTATTGGTGTAGCACCCAATGGCGTGGTGACTTACATGAGTCCATTGTACCCTGGTTCAACATCGGACAAAGTGATTGTGCATGAGTGCGGGGTGCTAAGTGTTTTTGAGCCCGGCGATTTAATAATCGCAGATAAAGGCTTTCTGATTAGCGACCTTCTACCTGCTGGTGTTTCACTAAACATACCACCATTTTTGTGGCAGCCACAATTTACGGAGGACCAAATCATTCAAACACGAAACATAGCTCGTGCAAGAATACATGTGGAGCGAGCAATTCGACGTTGCAAAGCGTATAAAATATTAAGTTTGATTCCACAAAACTTGATGCCACTCTCTACAAAAATCTGGCAAGTTTGTGGGGCTTTAACAAATTTTCAATATCCGCTAATAAAAGAGGTGGAAATTTATTACAAGGATCAAAGTGCGGCAATGTGATTATAATAAACAATGCGGTTGTGTTTTAGCTAATAATTATATATTTAGAAAATTATTGTACAATATTAAATAAACTAGTTTATTACTGCATTATCATTACATATATTTATTTTATTTTTTATTTTTATTTATTTATTTACAGTAATTTGGTAGGCAGCTAAACGCTGTTAACACCAAATGTTTGCGTACTTTCAAACATTTTTAAATACCAAACTACTATGGTATAGAATAGATTAGCTTTGTACATTTCTCTTAAAAGGAAAATTGTATATTTATATTTAATTTTTATATCACATTAACATTTAAGTAAACATCCAATCTGTTTTTAAATTGGTTGACACTCGCGGCACTGACTACTTCTTCGGGTAGGCTGTTCCAAATATCCACAACACGATTGCACAGGAAGTTTTTTCTGGGGTTCGTAACAAAACGATCTTTGCACAACTTATGCATATGACCTCGTAATTGACTGTTTTGACTACGCACATAAACTGACTGAAGTTGGTTTTTACATGTATAGTGATCACTTCCAAGTATTTTAAAGGTTTCTATTAAATCTCCACGCATCCTTCGAGCACTAAGTGTTGGTAGTTTAAGATGCTTAAGTCTTTGCTCGTATGATAAATATTTAAGAGCACTTGGTAGTTTTGTCGCACGTCTTTGCAGTTTTTCCAGTAAATCTATGTCTTTTTGGAAATATGGTGACCAAATTTGGACTCCGTACTCCAAAATCGGTCGAACGTAGGATTTGTAGAGTTTCAATAGCAACATAGGAGTTAGTTCAGAAAAAGATTTTGTAATTAGATAAAGCAATGTATTTGCCCTTTTCACTATACTTGCAATGTGACATTCCCATTTTAAGTTGTGCGTGACATATATTCCAAGGTCTTTCTGCTTGTCAACGGATTTGATTTCATTGTTGTTAAACATGTACACGATTTTTGGGTTTGACTTCCCAATATGAATCACTGAGCACTTTTCTGTGTTTAGGGTTATCAGCCATATTTGCGTCCACAGATAAATACGGTCCAGATCTTCTTGTAAAGTATTCCCAAGAGTAGGGTTTCCAAAAAACTTAGTGTCGTCTGCAAAGAAACTGGAATGTGAGTGGATGCATTGTTTGAGATCCGTTATGATATGTATAATTTACTAACAAAAAAATGAAACTACATGTTTATTTGGGACTAACTACTTTATTTTTGTTTAATCATGTTGTACTAGTTACATGCGGGATGAAATGATTAATGTAAAAATTTTGTAGTACATCTATATTTTCTGCCCACTTCTCATTTCGTACAATATTTAGTACAACCAGCATACGAGGCGTCCATATAACTAAATAACACAGTTTTTTATTTAGTAAATGCAACTGTCCTTGAATTTGGTGAAAATATTCATGGCTTTCGTTTATAGTAAATCGCTGCGTTTCAACATCGAAAATACAAATATATTTTCTGTCACGTGAAAGTGCCTGTATTAGGTTAGAGTCCCGATATTTAAAAGGACACTTAATTTCTACCAGGGCATCTTCACCTACAAGGCCATCAGGGCTTGCACCAAGATATCCACAATTGTGGAGCCATAATCCGGCACGGATCACTGGTAGCGAAGTTGCTGCAGTAAATGCTTTAATAGCATCCACTTCATGTTCGCGACCCCACTGTACAGCTTTCACACCATCTAAGTTGTATGTTCCTGTAAAGATTTATTTAAAAAATTAGAGAATTCATAATCTACAGAAATTGCAGAATTTACCTGTAAGTCTTTTAAAAAGCGATGGTGGATAGCTTTTCCTTTTACAGGCAGCGAGGATCATTCCAAATGAACTGGCTGTCAGTCTGAGCTTTTTGGCAATTAACCACACAGGATTGTCCGATTGTCCTATAGTTTTTTCAAATACTTTAAGCACTATTTCTGGTGTGACGCGTATTTTTTCTTCAAAATAAGAGGTTTTTTGGACACTCTTTTGGTAGTCTTCAGAAAAAATGACATCGCCAACATTTACTACCACATTTTCCTCCTGCGATGCGAGTTTGGGGGCTAAAAGCCAAGTAAAGCCTACTGCACCACCAAATGATGCCAACTCTTCTCGGAGACGTTCAATTTCAGCTTCGCTAACATCTCTTTTAGAAGCACGGTATTCTTTTGTCGGAGGAAATAATTCTTCAATCGTTTTTACCACCTGCTCAACTGCATTTACTTTTGGTGCCGACCAGCTGCACGATTGATCGGTTACAGATACATTGTAATGCGCAAATAACCCTGTTGCTGCGACATGATGGCAGGAAAGTTGCCCACGTGGACATGTACACGTTGACTTGGTGATGTTCTTATCTTTGTCCAAAAATATCAAACAGACAGATAAGGTTCGCGTCACTATGTTAAATGGCACTTTCAATCAATTTAAATTTGTTAGGTTAGGATCGGTTAAAAGTTAATTATAAAGAAACTATAGCTTACCTCAACTTGGTAGATTTTATCTTTCATGCTAGCATGAACTGACCCACTGATGGTTTTTGCACTATCATTATATTTCATGTTTAAAACATGCCCAGACTCCAATGCATTTTCGCCTCTTTCAATTAGTTTCATTTCATCTTTGAAATAATTATTCAATGAAGATAATTTCAGCACGTGTTTTTGAGCCATCGTTGCAAGCACTTCAAGCACAAAAGAACGACAACGACGTAATTATTGTTGGTATGCTTTAATCTTTAAATAATTGCTTTCACAAATTCTTCTTGTCTTACGAATAGGCATTCTATCAAATAACCCTTAAACTGTCTGTCAATAAAGAGCAATATCACAGACCATCGTCGTAACAACGGTAACTATGCAATTTGTTTGGATCGTGACGTTCAAACAACCCCCACTTACTACGTCATCACTAAACGCATCTATAGTATGAGCAAAAAGTAACTCCATCAAAGATACCTTTGGAATTTTGAAGTCATGTGTATTATAACGCCAGAAAATTAGAAACTGTCATTTGACATTTGTTATGATTGTGTACTAATAATTGTTTTTGTCAATTTCTGACTAATTTATTTTTAAAAATGTTACCAGAACATAAAATATTTATAATAGAAGCTTATTTTCGAAATGGACAATGGTAATTGACAGTACTCTGCACAGGCTTGTTTAACCGAATTTAGAGAAAGATTTCCTAACCTTGAAATAACAGCAACGGACTTTTTTTTATCAAGTACGACGTACTGTAGCTGCTTTCAGGGAAACTGGTAGTGTAGCAGACAGAACAAGAACTGGTAGACCACGTGTGAGAACTGCGGAACAAATTGCAGATGTCCAAAATCAAATGCAAAACGAACCCTCCGCATCAATCCAGAGACTTGTTCAAGAAGTGAATTTGAGTTATGGTACTTGCCGTACAATTTCAAATAACGATTTAAATATGCATCCATACAGAGTACAAATGTATCAAGAGCTCTTACCTCCAGATTACCTACAATAAGAGAATTTTATACTGTAACTGGTTTTTGCAACATTTAAATAAAGCTGATTTGGATTTAACTTTTTTTTCCGATGAGTCGGGGTTTTAGTTAAATGGGTACATTAATTCACAAGTAATGCGCTTATAAAGCGCTCATAATCCACATTTCTTTCGTGAAGGTTCTTTGCATTGCCCTAAAGTAGGCGTTTGGGTAGTGTGCTCTCGTCGGGAATTATCGGACCCATATTCTTTGAAAATACGATAAATGCCGAAAGATATCAAAATAACATTCTTGAAGAATTTGTGAATTACCTCCATGACGATGAAATTCAACAAGGAAACTTCCAACAAGATAACGCAAGGCCTCATGTAGCTGGAACGACGTTGGAATATCTACAGCAGTTCTTTGATGACCGATTAATTTCAAAGGATTGTTGGCCACCCAGATCTTTTGATATCACGCCTTTGAATTTCTTTTTATTTCCACTTCTAAAAAATTCAGTATTTAATAAAACACCTGTTCATACGATTGTAGAATTAAAAGAACGAATTACCGAAGCATGTGATGCAATAACGCCAGAATTGTTGCAGTGTATTCGAAAACATAAAACGACGTGTGAGGCTGTGCTTGCAAGAAGAAGGAAGGCATTTTCAGCACCTCCTGTAAATGTATAAGTATAAACTCGAAAATTTTGAAATACATCTCAACTTTAATTTGGTTACAGGCTGGAGATATTGTTCTGTGGGCAGAAGTGAGGTTAACGTCTAACAAGAACCTTTAGTTTTGTAGTGTATCCATTAACACACACGTAATGCTAATTTCATTTTATTAATTTTGTTCTCAATGCTCTCCATTGTAAGTTTAATTTTCTGTTTATTAAATTTAGTAAGTTTCCTTGCAAGACTGAATTTTTTAATTTAATCGTCAATAACGTCATTGACAAGAATCAACAAGAATGAAATATAATTTTGTGGTGTTATAATACACATGACTTCAAAATTCCAAAGGCATCTTTGATGGAGTTACTTTTTGCTCATACTATAGTTTGCTCACATGTTTGATTCCTCCACGGATGCTTCACGTTATATAATCTTTACCTGTCATAAATCTACTACCTGGACTTTCTATTTTAATTTGACAAGCCATTTATTAAGCTTACCTAACAGGGCTGTAGGTATATCAAACATCGTATCCAGGGCCGTTCCTACCGGTGGGGTGTTGCGTGTCCATCACGCAGGCGGCCGATTGCAAGGGGCGGCCGCTCGAAACCGATTTTATACAAATTTAAATAAAAAAAAATAAGTAATTTGAGAATAAAACATCTCTGAAAAATGCAAACCACGAACAAAAAACAAACACCACTTTATTGTTAGTCGAAATCCCAATTTTGTTTTTTTTGCGTTTATTACAGATATTTTAACACAAAATCAATAATAAATTTGAAACTATTACCAATAATTTGTGTTTTCATTTTTCCCTTTCAAATAATTAGTACCCTCTATCAACCAATGTCCAAAATACGACAAAAAACTAAGATAGGAATCTGTCAAATCATATCAAATCTTTCTTGTGAAGTCCCGAATTGGTTCGTACTAATTCAAGTAAATCCCCGGGTGACGTATTTTACCGAGGGTATAAATATCACCCGAGGAAAAAATGCGTTCATTTGTGAATGGTGGAAGCAATATGTAGGTGTAAAATACTGAGACCCATTGTTATTTTTGTGCCCTTATATGGAAATAAAATATTGTGGTACTGATTAAAGATCTATATTACTCAGTTACTTCTATCATACTTCATCATAATAAAACGTGTGTTGTAGAGCCTGGTTATTAAAGGTAAGCTATTGATATACGTTTTTTTAATTTATATGATTTTCACGTAATAGCTGCTTTGATAGTCTATTAAGACTGTAATCTAGAAGTAAATTAAAACAAAACTTTTTTAAATTTATTCAGATGTCAAGCTCGGAACGACGACGAACTAAAAGACTCGCTGGAGCCGCTTACAGAAAAAGACAACTGTCTAAAGAAACTGAAAAAGAGAAGTTGCGGGGCTCTATAGAACAATTTTTGAAAACTCCTGGAGCAGAGGAAGAAAGTGGAAGCACGGCTGGAGATCCTTTTGTTTCAACGCCTGACAGTCAGCAAGTCGTCCTCATAGAGCCACAGATTCCATCGACTTCGGCAGAGTCTTGTACTCCAGAAGAACCAGAGGACATTGAAAGTGGGAGTTTAGAAGATCCAGCTTCATGGCTTAAATCACTTGATAATTCAACAATTGAAGTATTAGTAAAAATGGGACCTACACAAGTAAAAAATTTTTCATTTTCTTTAACAGAACAAGGGCACATTTCGGTTCATTATTATACACGAACATTAGCAAGTGGTGAAAAAATACCTCGTATGTGGCTAATTTATTCCATTAAGTTAAATTGCTTTTTTTGCTTTTGTTGCAAAATTTTTGGGACCAAAAATATTCAGTTAACAGATGCTGGTTTTTCAGATTGGAAACATCTTTCTAATAATTTATCCAGACACGAACGATCAACTGATCATATTCAAAATTATAAATTATGGACTGAATTAGAAAAAAGATTGAGTACTTACACAACAATCGATCACCAAGAACAACGTATTTTTAATTTGAAACAACAATATTGGTGTAATGTTTTAGAACGTATTGTTGCAATTATATTATTATTGGCAGGACAGTGTTTAGCATTTCGTGGGTCATCCAATAAATTATTCGAATCAAACAATGGAAACTTTTTGAAGACGGTTGAAACATTTGCAAAATTTGATGCAGTTCTTTCGGAACATCTAAAAAATATTCAAATCAGTAAAATTTCACATAAACGTATGCCTCATTATTTAGGAAATAGATTACAAAATGAATTGATCTCACTTACAGCAAATAAAATCAGAGAACAAATTAGGAAGTTATTGTCAAAAGCAAAATATTATTCAATTATTCTAGATTCAACCCCAGACTCAAGTCATACCGAACAAATTTCATTCGTTGTTCGATTTGTTATAATAGATGATAATAAACAAATTAAAATTTGTGAACATTTTCTCGGATTTTTTCCTATTATTGATGTGACTGGTGAGGGTTTATACGATTTTGTAATAAAACTTTTGAAAGATTTTGATATGGATATCTACAATATGCGTGGACAGGGTTATGATAATGGTGCAAATATACGCGGAAAACATGTAGGATTGCAACGCCGAATTTTAAATATCAATCCTCGAGCAATGTTTGTACCTTGTGCTGCTCATACCCTAAATCTAGTGGTTAATGATTCTGCCAATGTTACCTTGCAAACATCGGAGTTCTTTAATCTTATACAAGAATTATATACATATTTTTCTTCTTCGCCATATAGATGGAATGTACTTAAAACTAATGTACCAAATTTCACATTAAAAGCTGTTAGCTCAACTAGGTGGGAAAGTAGAATTAAAGCTATTACACCTCTGCGATATCAATTAGGGAAAATGTATGATAGTCTAGAAGAACTTGTAAATGACAAATCACGCGACATTAACACCAAACAACAAGCCCAAGAATTGGCCTTAAAAATTAATAGTTTTAAATTCGTTTGTTCTGTAATTATTTGGCATGATGTTCTGTCTAAAATTAATTCCGTCAGTAAGATGCTTCAAGGTGTGAATACAAATCTAAAAGATTGTTCAAATGCGTTAAAAAATTTAGTAGATTATTTGGAACAGAAAAGAAATGACCACAGTTTTGAAGCGTTTATAGAAGAGGCGAAAATACTTGCTACAGAAGAACTTGATATAGCACGTCCGATTCGTCCACGTCGAAAAAAAAAGACAATTTGATTATGAAACCCCTGATGAGCCTATACTTGACCCAAAATTGAATTGTAAGATTAATTTTTATTTTACTATTTTGGATACCGCCAAAGTATCTATACAGGAACATTTTGAACAATTACAACGTTACAGTGACAATTTCAAAGTGATTTATGAATTTCCTATTATGGACGATAATTCAATGAAAAAACACTGTACAGATTTATCCTTAAAATTAGAAGACACTGTCAGAAAAGAGGCTGATGTAAACGCCGTAGAATTAAGTGATGAATTAAAAAATTAAAATTACATTTCCAATCTGTTGAAACACCATCTAAAATTCTCAACTACATTGTTACAAATAATTTACTTGCGACTTTCCCAAATACAGCAATTGCCTTAAGACTTCTACTGACTTTACCTGTCTCAGTTGCGTCAGCAGAAAGGTCTTTTTCAGTAATAATGTATTAAGGGCAAATGCTTTTGCCGGTAAAAATGTTTTACGAAAGTATTTTGTTTTGGCAATGTCACAAGACAAACTAACTTGATCAAATTCCCGAGCCGAAGGCGAGGGAATTTGTCAAAGTTAGTTTGTCGAGGGGCATTGCCAAAAAAACAACAAATCGTGAGTAAAACATTTGCCGAGCAAAATTGTGAGCCCGAAATACATTTTGTGGACTATTTCCCAAATATGGGTTTAGTTTGACATTTATACTGATGCGCAATGACAGTTTAAATGACGTTTCTTAAATACCACCTTGATTAAAGCAACATATTTGGTGGTTGCCGTGGATGCAAGTGGCAAAAGAAACTGACAAAATCCCAAGGGAAAATTTCGATTTTTGCCACTACAAAAACACACGATTGGTTGAATTTTGAAAAAGCATGGCTTTTCATTGGATAATAAGAGATGTGGGAAATAGTCAAAATTAAAAATAATTAAAAACTTTTTACGCTCGGCCATGAAGCAAGAAAGATAGTCAGATCTTTCTATTATATCTATAGAGAGAGACTTGGCAGAAGCAATTGATGTCAAGAACCTTGTGACCACTTTTGCGTCTGTCAAAGCTAGAAAAGCTAAATTCTAAGATATTAAACTTTGTATTTGTTTTGTTTTTTTTTTGTATTTGTACAATTTTATTTTATAGGAGTATTTCTTTTTATTTTATTTTATAAAATTGTTATTAATAATTTTTTTTAACGTAAATATATTTTTTAATTGCTTGGAGGGGGGGGCGGCTATTTTATTTTTCACGCAGGCGGCCAAGAAGCTAGGAACGGCCCTGTTCGTATCCATTCTTCCAACCATTTGGGCCATAATTTCTTCTATTTTGTTGTTGGATTGTTGTTATACTGTGGGATTTCGTGGGTGAATATTTGTAGATACTTGATGTTGCTTCATATTTGTTCTAATTACTTGAGCGTAGGTTTTTAGGTCTGAATACGTTTGTATTTTGTTATTGTTGATTTCCAAATTATGGAGAATATATTTGTCCATTTATTGTTGGCTTTAGGTTTGGATATAGTTTCTGTTGTAATTGCTTACGTACTAAACACCTTTTATAGCGTTCCAGATGATCTCCTTGGCAATTTGGGCATTTAACGTCTTTGTTCTTTTTTCTTGTCCAGGTATAGAAGCTCGTGAAATGATTTCCCGCTCATTTAACACATTTTGGATTTCAAAAGCAATTATTTTTCGTGTATCCATGTGCTTAACATCTAGTACACTATACTATGTCTCACTTTTTATGCAGTTGCTAGAAAATTATTATTACATGCAATAGATTATTATTATTATTTAACAACTAATAAGAGCAAAAGCCTAAGGCTCGTGATGCTCAAAATTACATGATAGAACTTAACCACTAGATGCTTGATTTTGTAGATGTAGTAGTAGTTCTTTTAGAGGGACAATACTTTCTACTTCGCTAACAAATACCAACGGTGCTTTACTGCTTTAGGACTAGATTTGCTTATTGTTTTCTCGATTACTACTATGCCATTTGAGTCTTCATCTTTGTTTTTACTTCCTTTTACGATAAAGGAAGTATTGGATTCACCCCAAAAATTCGAAATTGAGTTTTCAACAGATCTTCACGTTTTAAAGTCCCCTGAACCCAAAAAACATGTTTTTCTACGATCGTGTCAAAATGACAACTTTTTGCACAGTTTCTAGTGTCTGTCTGTAAACAGAAGTTTTGTGTACTATGTAGATGCGACAGCAAGCTTTTGAAAAAATTGCATAACCGAAAGTAAGTGTTTACTCTTGTGATTTTTCAGTTTTTTCGATTTTTTCAAAAACTGTTTCAACGATTTTTTTCAAACTTCATATTTTTATTACATTTTTAATACTTATTGATGTGAGATAGGTGATTTTCCAGTTGAATAATTCTAAAATGGGTTTCTTTTGTTTTTTTTTCCATTTTTTATTAACTCCTATTTTAAAGAGAACACCCGGTATATTATTACATTTTTGAATTCAACTTACAATTTTAGAGAAAATTTGTCTCTTGAACTAACTCTCTATTTTGTACCCGTTTTTGTAGAATTTGTATTTTTTTTTAATTTTTGACAAATGCTTAAAAATTAAAAATCAAATTTTTGGGTAATTAAAAAATCACTGTAAAATGAAGTTGTGTGAGTGTATCACACCAGATTTTTTATTTCTAGTTTGTCATAGGCGTTTTTAGTAATTACTGGACTTGATTTTTATAACCAGTGTTCGTTTAAAATAGTTTTTCGTTTTTATTTATTATTAATTTCCACTGGACTGCTTCTGAGTTGTTTTCTATGTTCAACTTTTTGCCGAGGTTGTTTTTGTTTTACTGGTAGCGAGTTACTTATTTAGAACTGCTTTGTAGTTCAAAGCTAATCTTGCATCCTTTCCATAGATATAATAATAATAAAGCAATGCCTTTACCGACTTAATAATACAACAATAGATTAAATATGATACATAAAAAAGGGGTCAACTTCGAGGCGAAGTTGTCGGGACATTTTTAAATTCTACAAATGTGCGATTTTTTGGATTATTTCTTTTCAAAGATTCTGACCCTGCTTGTATATAGTTGTTCGGTCATATTGTTACGCGTAATAGTTCATCAAATTGTGTGCAAGCAGCTAGCGGTTCATAATTTTAAGCAGCTGTAATTTTCTGTAAGGTATTTTTTTTGGTATCTCATAATTACTTTTTTTTTGGCTTATTTGGAATTTTAACGATTTAGAACGCAGCCTTCTTCTAGCAGTTTCATCGCGCCGAGTTCTCGGCGGGATCTTGCTAACTTCGTGATTGGTTACAGGTGGTCAGGCCACGCAGAAAATTTTTTCCCCCGCACGTTGCGTCCTGCAGCTCATCTGGCGGGAGCAGCGTTGGTTTGTTTTCGAGCAGTGCGTTGCTGGCCGTGAGAGAGTGCGAAGTGGTACTTTTGGGTGTTTGTGCTTCTCCGTTAGTGACGACCGCCGTTCTGCAATTTTTGAAGGCCTGAAGGGCAATTGTTCCGATATATGATTGGGATCCAGTTTTCAGAACGAGCAATAAACAGGTCTCTGCAGTTTTCATTTTCTCCCATGAGGGTTTCGCATCAGGCCCTCCAAGTCAGGGGATCATTGGATCGTACAGCTCCCACGCATGTAGCCGCAACTCTTCTGCACTAGTAGGCGAGCCCCGACACGAATGACGCAGCCAGGTGAAGCTAAAACTGAACAAGGTAGTGTGCGTTGCTCGTAAACAATAATTAATGTAGCTATTTGATAAATACCAGCCACCCATTTGGGCTGTTTGTAAACATTAATTAACGCGCCTATTTGATAAATACCAGCCACCCCCTTGGGCTGTTTGTTAAATGATCCTTCTAGATAAATATCAGCCACCCGCTTGGGCTGTTTGTTAAATGTGCCTTTTAGATACATACCAGTCACTCGCTTGGGCTGTTTGTAAACAATAATTAACGCGCCTATTTGATAAATACCAGACACCCGCTTGGGCTGTTTGTTAAATATGCCTTTTAGATAAATACCAACCACCCGCTTAGGCTGTTTGTTAAATGTGCCTTTTTGATAAATGCAAGCCACTCGCTTGGGCTGTGTGCCGATTTTCATATTTTAGCAGTAATTTAGAGGTAAAGCGTCCCCAGCTGGGCCTATAGTTATAGTCCCCTTTTTTTGTTATTATTCGTGGTGTACGCTGACAACCGTCGGCGCTGTTGTACCTATTTATATTCGACACTGAGTTAGACCAATAGATCGGTTTGCTGTACGTTGCTAATGATTTCCCCACGTGCCTGTGCATGCTTATTTTCAGGGGGAATTATTTCCTGTGTCAAGATTTATGTAAGACGAAGCCTGGAAATAGTTCTTAAGCGTCGCAGGTAAGTCAGGGCACTTGTCGCCGCAGTGTTGGGAGTCGTTAGGTTGTGCACAGATATTCCACTCGCGTTTGGCCTTCGGGGTTCTGCCAAGCGTGAGATCCAAGTCTAAATCCCGTGGCGCCATTTATTTTGCAACATCCTATACATATCGTCACGCTTGCCCTATGGTGTACCGTTTCTAGGACCACGCCCATCTCCCTGGGCGTTTCAAGCCGTGGCTATTGGCCTGTTTTGAGATTTCCAGGGCAAATGTTGGCATGTCCCGGACATGATAAAGCAAGTGGCACTCCCGCACCCTTGAGTATTTGATACCGTAACAGCTTCTGCTCTTCCATTTAACCGAGCAAGCACAACTGCAAAAAGTATATTTGTTTAGGAAAAAATGTATAAAACAGCGAGCAAATTATATAACGAAACTTAAAATTCAAATTTAATAGCATATACCTTATCCAGTGTCAATAATACTAAAGTTATGTTTGTGACAAAATTTAGTAGTGTTAACAATGTAAGTAAAGGAACGTTAAAAAATCGTAGTCCTGTGCATTAGTACAGTTAGCAAACTTCTGTGTCTAGGATTAAGTATGAACATCTGTTCTAAAAACAATTTTATTGTAAAGGTAAGGTGGGATATGGCTTAATATGATTTTATGGTATAAAACAGGTGCCTGTGATCAAACATATAGGCCATTCAGTAAACACAAAAACATTTAAATTTTGTTGAAGTTGGCATATACGTAAAATATTTGTGCTAGGGATTCTGTATTTTATTTTGCAAAGGTTTCCAAACCTGTATAAAGGCGACTTTGAATTAATAAATCTCATTATTTCAGTGTTAAAGTACATATTATTCTGGAAATTCTTGCAGAACTTTTACAAAATGTAATTAAAATACCTATTAATAAATGCTACATCATTAGTAGGGCTCGGATAAATATGTATTCAAAATCACCAAATATGTAAATATAATATGGATCTAAAAAACTGAAATATGGAAAAAATATGGAATAAAAAATAACAACTGTTATCTAGTAGGATACACTTTATTTTGACATAATGGTTTAAAATAAGGTATAAAAAATTAAAGTTACTTAGGATAAGTAAATTTTACTCTGCTTCCATCTCTTTAGTTGAGTTGTTACAGTACACAATAACATGTTTTTTTTAAATTTTCAAAATTAAAACTCCTTCTGTTTGGTCGGAACAATGCTTTATATTGGCTGAAAGATCTTTCAACATCACAGGATGTGATTGGGGCAAACTTAAATTTGCACAACTCTGCAAGTGAATATGCCAGAGCCAGTGTATGTAGGAGAGTACCGCCATTCTTTGATCCGTGAAAATGCCGCCATCGCCGCCATTTTTGTTCCCATCAGCAATAACTGATTGAGTTATGTCTAAAATTTTACTTGAAATTGGCAAGACTGCAAATCTATGTCAAATTCGAGGTTAGCAGGTTATGTTTTGCGCCAGTTTGTGTCAAAATTGACGCAAAACCTAACCTGTTAACCTCGAATTTGACATAGACTTACAGTCTTGCCAATTTTAAGTAAAGTTTTGGATTGCCAACAAACGTCAGGTTGACGGAATTGTGCTACAAACCTCAAAGTGACGCATATGTCAGCGGAACAAACATGGCGGAAGTGGCGGTACTCTTCTATATACACTGGCTCTGAATCTGACTCGTCTGGGTTTCCATCTGGTGTTCCACACAACATGTTGCTAATTTTTTGTAGCGTCTGAAATCCTTTTTTTTCAAGCACAAACCTTATTTTCTGTTTTACCACTTCAGCAACAGGGCCTTCTGCTTCCATAATTTTCGTTTCAATTGTTTTAAGGATTTTAATATTTTCTTTTAATGATGTTGACTGTAGAATGAAGCGAGAATCTTGTTGTGTTCGTGTTTGCCGCGCAAGACGCAAGTATTTCCTCGTTGAAAGCATAAATTATGCAGTTCCGTCTAGTTTTAGTACCGAAGATTGGAAATATGGACTAATGTGATTTTCGTGTAAAAATATGGTCTAAACCTAAAAATATGGAAAAATATGGAAAATAGAGACTACATTTTCTGGCTCCAAACATCATAATTTATGTAGAAAACCAAATAATGAATGAAAATGATTCAAATAAAAAATATGTGTTTACATATTAATCCGAGCCCTAATCATTAGTATCCAACACAGTGTTTGTTTAACATCCTTAAAAGTAGTTATGACAGATATTAATTAAATGTCACACTTTTAACCTATTTGTTTTAGTAACTTTTTGTAAGTACTTTCCTAGACAAAAGATGAATTTTGGAAATACTGAGACAAGACCAAAGACTGCAATAATCGCTTTCGTTCTGACGTTTAAAATATGTCTATTTGAATAAAGAATTTTTAAATTGACATACGCTTTACCTATGTAACATGTGAGCAAATAAAAACGAAATCAAGGTTGGCTTTGAAAAAATTAAGTCATGTGGTGTATTACTTCTGATTTTTTAAATTTAAATAAAATGACAGTTATTATAATAGTTTATTGGTTTAGTAAAGCCGCATATTTCCCAGAAATTAAAACAACAATGCTAGGTCCATAACTGCACTGGACTGTTTTCGAAGGTGATTGAAGGCTCCGCGTATCCGATACAGTCGCCACTTCTGAACGGGCACTTTCCCACCGTGTTTCTGTATCCCACATACTGTATCTTGCATACGGTATCCACTTGTGAAAGGGGCCTTGATCTCCAAAAATCAAACGCAAACGTTTATATAATATTATTAGTGCTAAAGGGTACGAACGCACAGTGAAAATTTTGTAACATGTTAGATATTTTCGTGCTTTCCATTTTTATTGCCATGGTCACATGGATGTGTTCTTTTAGATTTCAAAGAATTTGTTTTATCATGATGCCATTGTATTATAAAATTAGTTGTAGTCGATTGCAGACTTCTATCTACCACTATTGTATCATTAACGAAAAACGGTGATGGAACCAGAAATCGAGGGAGAACCTCAATAAAGTATTGATACTGCTTCTGCAGTGATTTTTAACTTGCTACCAGCGAAATCTAGAAATCTGTATGATACAACTTATAATCGCTTCAAAAAATGGTGTTCCGGAAAGGAAGTGCAGAGCTACACGGAAAACTTAATGGGCGCAGTACTCCATGATACGATCCTGTACCCAAAGTTATTGCAGTTTTTGAAAAGGAATTCGGTAGGGTACCAGGCAAAAAAATCCAAAGTCTTAACAAGAGACCAAATTGAAAATTTCTTGTCAACAGCAGAAGATAACAAGTATTTAATTATTTAAGTAAGATAACAATAACAACTGACTTGCAATTTTAACTATAAGTTTTTATATTTTTTAGGTTGCTGTTATATTTGGAATTGCGGGTGCATTTTACGTTTAGACGAATTGGTAAAAGTTACACTTGATTATATTGAAGACGTAAATTCATCTCTAATTGTCAAGGTGCCGAATACAAAGACTAAAATACAGCGAAATTTTGTAATTACTGGTAGTGAAGGAAACATAAATTTTATTGGATTATATCGCAAGTATGCAGAACTTGGCCTTTCCAATGTCAACCATTGTCGGTTGCTTTTATATTTTATAAAAAGGAAAATGCACGTCTCAATCAGTAGGCAAAACAATTTTGGAAAGATACCAAGCATGGTTGCAACTACTTGGGTTTATCAAATTCGCTGATGTACACAGGTCATTCTCTACCCAGATCTTCTGCGACTTTACTCGCAAAGTCGGGAGCTGACATCCCCACCATAAAACGACACGGCGGCTGGAAATCTACGGCTGTAGCCAAGGGGTACATTCAAGACTCCGTTCAAAATAAAACAGATATTGCAAGGGGAGTCCTCCAAGGTGCAAGTTCCAGCACGTGTGTCAATCAAAAAACTATAAATGTGACATCGGACAAAAAAGTATTGAGTGATTTTCCAGCTAATATTAATGTTAGTAATTGTGCTATTGTTTCATTTACAAATTCTAAATGGGAAGGCAATTATAAAGATATAATAGACCTATTTCAAATTCAAACACTTGAAAAAAGAAGAAAAAATTCAGATATAATTTTCTTATATAAAATCATTCATGGTATTTTTGATGCTCCACATTTATTGAGCTCAGTAAACCTTCATGTTCCACATTTAGGCACTAGACACACTGTTTCTTTTTCATACATCTGTCCAAGAACTAACTATCGAATGAATTCGCCACTCGTACGCATATGTAAATATTATAATAACATTGCAGCGGTATTAGATATATTTGAAGTGAATATGCAGAGATTGAAAAAAACATTGAAAACAATTGATTTTTGAGATGACACGTATTTCGTTTTGTTTAATTTTTATAGTATTTAGTTCTTTTTTCTAATTTAAATTAATTTAATTATATTATATACCTATAAATAAGTATACTCTTCCTATAATTAGGTTTAACCTGTTGGAAGATGCTGATAATAAATAAATAACACCGAAAACAGCGGTACAATGGAGTCCACTATAACATTGTTTTTGGTAACTATTTGTTTTATAAGATTGGTGACATTTGCTTTCATATACTCATAACACGACAAATGTCAGATGTCGAATACATAACCGCAATCTCTAAACTGTATTTATTAAATTTATTCTAATCAAATATAACTTTAACTGAGGTACTTTTTAACGAATTAATTAAACACAATTATTGTTGTAGGTAAGGCACTATTTGAACAGCACACGGACCAAAAAGCTTGCACTAATATTAAACTAATTCAAATGTCAGAGCAGCGAAATTGATTTTTTGTCCCATAGATCTTTACACTCAAAAATTCCTAGCTTGCAATGCAACATTTTTAGTATCCGAAATTTAGAATCAGCAACTCAAAGTAGATAAAATAGTATATTATACTCGTTTAAGCAGTTGTGCCATTGGAGCACTCCTCGCTGTGCTCGATATGCTCCAAACACACGCGTGCTACAATGGGCCGTCTTATTAAACTCGTATAATAATATACTATTGGGCAATGGATGTTATTAGTGCAGCTATTTTATTCTACATTTGTATATGATTCGAATAGAGCACCTTAACTTACCAATCAATCATACTGATTAATTTTTCCTAATATTTTACACGTGCTTAAGAGGGAGATAGGTGTGTAATTTTCACACTTTCTTATTCCCTTTTCTACGAACTCGTACTATTATCCCATCTGCCCATTCTTTCGACATTTCACCTGTTCTCCACACTTTTTCCAGTACCTTAAATATTTTTTCATGAAGTCTGCTCGCTCCATATTTTAATAATTCTGCCTTTAATTTGTCTTTGCCCGGGATTTTGTTGTTTTTCATTCCGACAATAATCTCTTCTAGTTCGTCTATTGTTAAGGGGGCTACTTTCTGAGTTTCTTGCCGTATTTCTGGAGCATCGTCTAGATTTCTGTTTTGGTCTGTTAATATTTCTTTGTTCTTCAACTTCTACTATGTTACCTTGTCTGTTTTGGTACCATGGTGTTTTTTTTTGGCGATATCCTTTACTTCTTTCTTCCGTCTTATAAAACTTTTGTATCTCGTGTTTACTGTACGAATCTTCTATCTCCTGTATTTTCTTTTCCAAAAACTCTCTTTTCTGCTTCCTATATATTTGACTTGCTACTCTTCTAGCGTCTTTATACCTTTTTTGCTTTCTTCAGTGTTATAAACGGTATATTAAAATCATCTGTGTATATAATATTACCGTAAAGAAGAACTAAGTTACTTCTAATTTGCCTATAAACGCATGACATCTACTACAATGAGATAAATAGATGGTGCCTAACAGGGAAATCGATTTATTAACATTTTTTCCTTCTACACCAAAGCTAGAAGAGGTCACTGGATAAGTAACTACACTTTTTTCGGTCCATAATTGCCCATATTTTGGAAAAATCTACAGTCTTAATTCATTAATATTTATCAAAACAAAGCGTTCGTTAATACGTGCATTGAGACTGGCTACTGTTCAATGGCCTCTTGGTTATTGCCGGCCTTGACCTTCCTGCTCGCATTTACTTGCAATTTTCTCGTTATTTTTAATTTTCCTTTGTAAAACACTGATCATCAAGCTTTACTTGCACTTTATCACTTCACTTACCTTAGTTATTTTAATTCAATTTCACTTTTCATCACTTTAAACACGTTTTGAGCGGGACTGATTTGCTATGCACTTATCAGGTCGTCGCGTTCTGCATTGACCTATTGAGCTCTCCATTTTGTTTATGTATTTTGTTTATGTTATTTTGGCAGTGTGAACAATGCGGCAGATCGCAGAGTCGGGAGCTGACATCCCCACCATAAAACGACAAGGCGGCTGGAAATCTACGGCTGTAGCCGAGGGGTACATTCAAGACTCCGTTCAAAATAAAACAGATATTGCAAGGGGAGTCCTCCAAGGTGCAAGTTCCAGCACGTGTGTCAATCAAAAAACTATAAATGTGACATCAGACAAAAAAGTATTGAGTGATTTTCCAGCTAATATTAATTTTAGTAATTGTTTCATTTACTGTAAATGTAAACAAATAAGTTCTTAAGTTTGCATCCATACTACTACTTTTATTATTGTCAAATAATAATAAACACTCCCTAGGGAGAAAATATGTCACATTATCTTCCCAGGGCCGTAGGGAATAATACTTCACTTCTGCCCTTTTTTTGTTACCGGAGAAACTAACTTTTCCTCCCGCCGGCGCCGGCGTAAACAATGATTTTTAACAAAAAAGGCTAATTATTAATTAGTCCAGGAAATAAAAGGAAAATACTGAAATGCCGTTAAAAATGAGAGAAAAGCTGAATTTTGGCCAGTTGCTAGACCACTATAAGGGATACATTTTTCCAAAACCTCCCCCTTCTGTGCTTCTCCCTTGGAGCAACAGCGAACTTCACATTCGCATACTTAAGAAACTGCCTTATATCTCCTTAACTAATGGTCATAACGATGTATTTTTTGTTTTTATTATAAGGAATGCCCTCCAAGAATGTTTTTATTTAATTTTGTGTTAATGTTAACAACTTTTTCTTAATTTTAATGAAATAAAAAACCAGTATTCTTATTTTAAAATTTGAAAATTTCTTCTATCTTCTTAGCTTATTTAAAGATATAAACATAGGTTAAAATAGAATTTTTAGTTTTTAATCAATTACAGTACATACAGTTAAAATCTATAATAAATAGTCACTCCCCAAAAAGGGTGTCCTTTACTGAGTTGTAACATGACACTCTATTGCAGTGCTCACTGTGTACATATATCAAACAAGTAGAGACACTCACTGTCGGTTCCTTTAATGTCAAAATTCCGATTTGGATGACCTTGAACGGCTCCTGGGGGATACTTTCCGATAGTACTAACAGATGGCGCCACTACTTTGTCACATATGATTGGTAGCAGAGCTAGTACTTGGCTCTGATTGGTAGAATTTTGTGCAGCCATCTGATAGTCGAGCTTAGAAATACCCCCCGAGTTACTGTCCCTGGCACTATAGACAGGTATCAACATTTGGCATGAGTGTCTCTACTTGTTTGATGTATGTACGCTTTCACTGCTCACACACTGTATAAGCCGTTCACGATCTTTTTGGGTCAGGTGAAGCTATGACCATCTAGTAATTTTGTTGGCAGAACCTCCGTTGCAACTAAACTCTCTCATGGAAATTGACACTTTTTGTGTTAGGTTAGGTTGTTTTCAGTTTAAGGTTATATTTTCTGAATAGGTACATTGTTGCCGGATATTCTCTAGTCTCCACATCGACTCTCGTTCTTTTAAATTTGGTCTGTCCTTTTTAAATTGGAGGTAGCATTGTTTAATAGAAATTTTTTGTTGTAACAAAATTATTTTGGGCATTTTGACTTTTCCTTTGACGGAAATTCAAATTATTTTTACACATTTAATAAATCATGAATTTTCTTACGAATATTAAAATAATAAATCTGACAATGTGGTGGCCAGAAAGTGTCGAACAGACACGGACAGAAAAAAAAGTTGCATCCGCTACATCATCGAATCATAGCCAACTCTGTCCCAAAAAGGTCGTGAACGGCTTATAGAGCACTTCAAGCCTACTTTTTTGCATTCACATTTTCCATATCCTGACTTACAGACGCAGAATACGAAGCGTAGAAATGCATCCGGTGAAAAAGGCATTGCATTAACAATAGGTCTCACTGCTTTCACATCTTTTTCATTTCCTTAAGTATTCTATATTCCATCCATATTCAGTTACTAGCCAGTTTGAACTAATAAACTCTCAGATGTTGATGACAAACGTTTGATGTGGGACGAAGTGAAAGAAAAAGTAACGGGGTTCGTTCAAATTTCAGTATTTACTCATCCCATACTATGAAAAAATAAATTTTGCTCACTGGCACACAATTCTCGAGAAATTATCCTATTTTTTACAACGTTAAAAAATGGCAAACTGCCTATCGATAGCGATTCTGAACAAGCAGTTGAAAGTACTTGTTTTTAATAGCTATTTGTACAATAACTTTTCGAGGCGTTAGCCGAGAAAACAAGACGTCGTAAACGGAAAAACATGCTTTTCCCAACGTATTGTACACAAGATTTTGTTAAATCCGTTAAAAAATTACTCATTATTTAATTATCCTATAACATAAAATCGTTGCTCTCTTTCTTTCTGGCTTTCTTTCTATGTTTGTTCGCTATCTCCTCTGAAGATACTGGACCGATTGAGTTGTACGCTGGCTTAAAAGTTTGCAAATTTTTAGACTTAGATCGTAGGCCGGTTTTTATTTACAAAAAAAGTACAAAAACGTTTTAATTTAATTAAATCCTCTAAGCAGCGGAGCGGAGCGCCTGTCGCCGCGGGCTACGGTGTGACAGATGCTGTCGCCGTGTGCTATTAGTGAAAATTGTTCTAATTTTGTAGTTAACATATATAAAAAATAAAGTTTGCATTGATTCTTTTTGTCTTATTTTTCCATTCTAGTTTGGAAAAATTCAACTTTTCCGCATCCAATTGAGTATTGAAAAATCGAAGAATTCCTAACCGGATTTAACAAACATATTTTTCGTCTGTCAGTAAATACAATTATATTGTGGGATACCCTGTATATTGTAGTAGTTCTTTTACATACAATTGGTTTATTTGGTCTAAAAGTAATGGCGATATATTTGGTATCTGACATGTACATTTGCTGATAGCCCATTTTCTGTTTAAGTTGCTTCTTTTAGTTTCATGTTATTTCATGTAAGTACAACGGATTCAAAGTTCAAAATGGGCTACGTACACTACAGGCATATTTGTACTAAATATACACAAATCTTAAACTACAGCTAACCTAAATCCGTATATTTGTACTATATGGTAATCTTTTAGTGTACGTCGCCCACTTTGAAGTACCATTCCTAGAGCCAGTAATATAGGAAGGAGAGATAAATGAATGCTTTTGTTACTGTCTACACACATTTTTTACATTACACAGGACTTCTTGTATTAAGTACACAAATCATAAACTGCGGCTAACCTAAATTCGTAAAATTTTAATCCCACATATATTATTGGCTCTAGGAACGGTAGTTCAAATTGGGTGATATACAGTCGCGGAATTAAAAATTCGGACACTTAATATTATTCAGTGTATACCTTTCTTTGCTATACTTATCACATTACCTGGTGAAATTAGTCAGTTGCTAACCTAGAAACGCAAATCCCAATTTAAATTACCCAAAAATTGCAAAAATCCTCTATAAGGCTCGTCCGGATTTTTATTTCCGCGACTGTACACTGAATTAAGATATAGGAAATGCTTTAATATTTAGTAAATAAGAGTAACTAGCTTAACCTAACTACATTCTGCTCTGTGTTTTGCTTTCAGATATTATAGTTATTGGTGATCTTGTAGTAAATAAGGGCTGGTCATTTGTATTAGAACAATGGAGATGCAACATGAATTGCTTGATCACAGTTTGCGTAATGCACTGATAAGCATGTTATACGAACCACTGGGGAAACTGGATGAAAATAAAGTAGTTGGAAACTTACATGCAAAGGCAGACAATGTAGAACGCACTACCGACAACACGGCTTACTATGGGTTTGCTATTAAACAGGAAGAAGTTGACATAAAAGATGAATTCCTTGATTCGTGTGTAGCGAGTGGAAGCCTTTCAGAAGAACCATTTGGCTCTAAGGTTTGTGAATATGGAGTAGATGATGAGAATAATTCCCTGGAAAATATGACTGACAAAACACAGTGTCATTCTTGTTTAATTTGCCAGTATAAAACAGTAAGCAAGTATAATTTAGTTACACATATTAGAACACATTCAGAAGATATATCTTATTCATGTACTATTTGTGGGTATAAAACAGCACAGAAGGTTCGCCTGGTTACACATATGAGGACACATAGAGGAGAAATACCTTTTTCATGTTCTATTTGCCAGTATGCAGCATTACAAAAAGGTGCATTAGTTCGACATATGAAGACGCATACAGCAGAAAAACCTTATTCATGTTCTGTTTGTGCGTATAAAACAGCACAAAAGGGTAACTTAGTTAAACATATGAGAACACATACAGGAGAAAAGCCTTTTAGGTGTTTTGTTTGTGTTTTCAAAACAGCAAGAAAAGATAGGTTAGTTCTACATTTGAAGACACATACAGCAGAAAAATCTTATTCATGTTCTATTTGTGGATATAAAACAGCACAGAAGGCTCGCCTAGTTACACATATGAGGACACATAGAGGAGAAATACCTTTTTCATGTTCTATTTGCCAGTATGCAGCATTACAAAAAGGGTCATTAGTTCGACATATGAAGACGCATACAGCAGAAAAACCTTATTCATGTTCTGTTTGTGGGTATAAAACAGCACAAAAGGGTAACTTAGTTAAACATATGAGAACACATACAGGAGAAAAGCCTTTTAGGTGTTTTGTTTGTGATTTCAAAACAGCAAGAAAAGATAAGTTAGTTCTACATTTGAAGACACATACAGCAGAAAAATCTTATTCATGTTCTATTTGTGGGTATAAAACAGCACAGAAGGGTCACCTAGTTACACATATGAGGACACATAGAGGAGAAAAACCTTATTCATGTTCTATTTGCCAGGATTCAGCATTACAAAAAGGTACATTAGTTCGACATATGAAGACGCATACAGCAGAAAAACCTTATTCATGTTCTGTTTGTGGGTATAAAACAGCATAAAAGGATAACTTAGTTAAACATATGAAAACACATACAGGAGAAAAGCCTTTTAGGTTTTTTGTTTGTGAATTCAAAACAGCAAGAAAAGATAAGTTAGTTCTACATATGAAGACACATACAGCCGAAAAATCTTATTCATGTTCTATTTGTGGGTATAAAACAATACAGAAGGATCACTTAGTTACAAATGTGAGGAAACATACAGGAGAAAACCTTAGCTCAGAAGTGTGTCTTTGTTAACCATATCAGGACAAATACAAAAGAAAAAGCTTAAAAATGTATGTGCCATGTTCTTTGAAAACAAGTCATATGATAAATAAATAAATATTTGGAAATTACTAACCACAGTACAGTAAAACTGCCAAATCTGCTGTTTCAGTAACCGCTGTCTGATAAATATAGGACAATTTCAGCAGAAGCATGAATCTACATAGGGTGCCTTTCTAAGTAATGTCATGAAATTGGGTGTGGTCTTGCATGGACCATGAATTATTGCTCTATCATTAGTTGTTATGTTTGTGCTTAATGTATAAATAAAACTATTATAAGTTTGTACTATTGTTAACAATTGAAAGTAAATGGTATTGAAAGCAGCATGCTTGTTTTTGCAATATTCTGGTTTTATGAATAAAGTTGTTAAATATCAAATATCTACTTGATTAAACCAGTATTTAACCATTTGAAAATGCTGTACAACATTTATAATTTCAATTAACATTCAATTGCTCATGATAGTAGTCTATACAGTATATATGATAAATATATATTACATCAATACCTATGTATGACGTAAATCACAGTAAATAAACACTGTTAATTGTTTTACAAATATATATTATTGTTATTACAATTTTTGAAAAAATCTGTTACGCAGATGGATCGAACATAAAGAATTGTTTGCAAGATTGGCTTTCATGTTGCAACATTGTAGAAAAATAATGTCAACATTTTGAACCATGCACTTTATCAAATGAGACTCAAAATGATGTTGCAATAAAAAAGTGAAGTAATATTCACAATGGAGAATTAAACAAAACATTCCTGTCAGGTTGTTTCAAGCCACCTTGGTTTGCCCCGTTAGTGTAAGATTTTGTTTTTGTAAGGAAGTAATTGTCACGAGACGAGAAGTCTATACATTGTGGACAATCGTGTTTTGAACTAGAGTTCATTGTACTGCCAGCTAAATAATATATGTTATTGCTATCATACTCGCAG
The DNA here is from genome assembly GCA_940337035.1 of Agriotes lineatus. Classification (NCBI taxonomy): domain Eukaryota; kingdom Metazoa; phylum Arthropoda; class Insecta; order Coleoptera; family Elateridae; genus Agriotes; species Agriotes lineatus. Next base: position 91,969,518 of record OW679201.1, read on the forward strand.
ACAAGCCATTTAGAGAGAATGTTTGCACATTGAATTCAACCTCTCGTATTGCAGTTTTTGAACAAAAATTCTGCAATGTTACAAAATGATAACGTAGCAAAAACGATTCCATAATTCAATGGCTTCCAGCCAGCCTGAAAATGATTAAAATTTGCAGAATTGCGCAATATGAAACCCAGAATCTGATAAACTTTTTTTGTGCAGTTGTGAATGTACTGATTAATTGTCAACTTCCTAGGGAAGACTTATCTTTTTGGGCCAGACTGCTATTTTTAATATTATAATTATAAAGAAAGGCAGTTGGACTTCCAAAGTATGAAATACAACTACACTTTGAGATATTGAGGTCTAACTGATTCCTTTCTGACCAATCCACAACACTTCAAGTATTTTTGAGATTTTGAAAATTTATGAAATGAAGAAATTGATTTGTAAATGTTGAAGTTGCTTGCAAAGATTTAGCACTGAGTAACTTACACAGTGCCGTAAATCAATAATATGTGGAGAAGAACTGGCTCCAGTTTGGACCCTTGAGGTACTCCTGATGTATTTGACGTACTGCCACTGTAGACAACAAACTTTTTTAATTTGAGAGGTAGGATACCATTCATTTTAAAAATTGGTCCAAAATAGATTACAAATGAAGCTTTTTTTATTATACCACTTCCTATAACAACAACTAATGAAAAACTGTAAAAATGCATAGTTACGCATATACTAACTTTTGATAATGTACATAGCGACGGTGATAATCATATACATTCTTGATTAATAACTCATAGTCAAATACCTTCACAAACATCGCGTTGTCCTCTGAAAGTGCAATCGTCATAGCAACCACACTAACTGTATTTTTAATATTTATAAATAAACTGTTCAAACGTTGTTTATGGACTCGTTATATAATCTAACCGAATACAACTCGTGTCTGCTTGATTATCAAATCATTTCTGCTTCCACTCGATATATTGTTTTAGGCAATCACGCGAGTCCTTCTGACACGCGTGATTGCTAAACAATATATCTCGTCTAAACAGAAATGATTATTTGATAAACAAGAACCCACTAGTTGCGTTAGAGTATATGATAATGTATCACAGTGAAATGTGTCGAATGTTTTAGGAAAGTTAGTATAAATGACGTCCAACTGTCCACCACTACATTAATCCGTTAAAGTCCGTTTTACATGGTGACATTTCTACATCTATTTCTGTATGTATCTATAGAACTTTGAAGTTAGTGTGTAATACACAGGAACTTCTATACTGGGTGACCGGTTTGGTTCAGAACCGAACATAACAAAATGCATAGCGCATGATACATTTGAAGATTGCTGCTTCCTATTTTAACTTATAAGCAGGATAATGATTTTAATGAAGCAGGAAGTTATAGCACGTTATGCCACTAATTGTTAAGCAATTCGTTCTGGTTTATTATGATGTTTCTAGTAATCTAGTGATATACCATGCTTTTGCTATGTTTGGTTTTGAAACAGGTTCCCAGTATATTTTCTACATGTAAAAATATATCATCAGAATTTAAACATGTTTCAATTTTAAAGGGGATTCACATGTATTTTTGGTTATTTATTAATTAATGGTGAGGCACTAACACCCCATGAAGGAGCTTGGCCTGCAAGGCAGAAGGTCAGAGCTTCCGTATCCTCGCTTTCACACCCGGCTGTCGCGTGTAATTCATGACACGTGGTGATGTGGTGAGCATCACGCATTAGACAACCGCATTATTACCCCTTATTCTTGCGAACGCAGGTTCCCAATTATTTAAAGCGACTGGGTAGGCCGCCCGTCAGGCATCGATCTGGGATTTGAACTCCAGACTTCCGCGCCGCAGTCCAATGCTCTAACCACCGAGCCACGCTGGGGCTTTTGGTTATTTATAGGAATACAAATATGCAAATCTATTGGTAATAACAAAAGTAATTAATTTTGACCAACTACATAACATTTACATTTGTCAACCTCATTAGTAACATAATTTTTGGTTAACATGCGGACTCGTGAATTTGTGGAAAAATTAATAATGCTTTACGAACAACATCCACGTTTGTACATGCTCGTATTTAATGCACACTGTAAAAATAAAGTACTCTGACATACATGACTGACGCTCTAAATAGTCTAAATCAAGGGCAGAAAGTTAATTTAGATTGTGACACCGTTTTAGAGCAAATAGATGGCCTGCGAAGAACTTTTATTATATAAGAAGCTGAAAAGTGACAAAATCAAAGTATAGTGGTAGTACTGGAACCGACGATATCTACAAACCATCTTGGTAGTATTTTCAATTATTATTAGAGTTCTTAATAAATTCATCACAAGCAGTCAACGTGTTTTCTCAAACATATTTGACAAGTATAACAATAGTAACAATTATACAATAGGTAATAGCCGCAAATAATAATAGTGTGTGTGTGTTTGAATACCGTTATTGTAAACAAAGCATTTCTTTGCTTAGGAACCGACTGAGGAAATTTCAGAAGACTAACATGAACAAGAACTAGTTTTTGAAAGATCAATAGAAGACTTTAATGCAAGTGAATTTAGTGATTTTGTATCCCCAAGTACTTCAAGACGTTTTCTCCAATTGTGCTTCTTGAACAAGAAAACGAAGTAAGAAAGCTCTAGCATTCTGACGCACTTTTATTAATCAGGCATATTTTTACAGCAGAAACCATCAAAGAAAGAAGAAACAAGTGGATTTGCAAAGTGATTTTTTAAAGAATCTGCACGTGTGTTGAAACATATAGTTACAAATACAGACAATAATAAGAATGACCAAATAGCCCGTTTTGCTCAATCAATTTAAGCAGAAATGAGACAAATAGTAAATGAAAAAGATTTCAAAATTAATGTTTGAAGCACAGGAGCAAGAGTTGCATTAAAAAAATAGGTTTATACCATTCTTTCTTGCCACTCGACTGCTTCTGGCCCAATAAAATATTAAGAAAATTCTTTTTGCACAGTTGTTACGATTGAATTGCGCATCTATTTGATTTAGTTGTTTGTAGTACTTATTCCATATTGTTAAGCATCTATTCGATTCTAATGTATATGGTACTCAGTTCATATTTCGTGCGCTTGTTCCACGCCTTCTTTTGGTTTCCAGCGCAGAGATTAAAAGGTCACAATTGTTAGTTTGGCGTTCTTTTTCCGGCTGCCTTCGTTAGCAGAATGAAGCCAGTTTAAGCGTTAGTTAAAGAGTTCTGTAAATTTATGGGCAGGCATTTTGATTTCCTGTATTGATTGCCCGCGCCTGTTCGGCGGATTTGCTTTTCTGAACCATAATTTCTACGCTGCTGGTTTTCTTCGCACGTGCCCTGAACATCGTGGGGTAAGTAAGGAAGCCTTCTTTAGGCTGTATTTAATTTCACTTGTATTCTATTGTGGACTGATTTTCCCTTTGGCAGTCAGGGAGGCGCCGTTAGGGCCGTTTGCAATGGTGTTAGTATGCACAACATTTGGATGCCGAAGTCTATTAGGGCATGACCTCGACTCCGTGCTTATCTCCTGTCGCATGGTCACTTCACACCTGTGGCGTGCATTTCTGTCGCTTCGAGCCCTGTTCGGGAATTTTGACGTTTGGATCGACCTTGGCAGTATAGAGTTCGCTCCACGAACTTGGTAACTGGGAGCACACTAGCATATCGCCTTGCAAACTGTGCCAGATTTTAATGTGTGCGATAAATTTTGTATCGCTGTTCTGTGAACTTGTAAGTATATATTAAGAAATATGTATTAGACCTTCTGCGTTTTGTAAGGTGCTTCATAATTGGTTAACCTGTAATTTTATATATGCATTGAGGATAATCATATACTGTGATATTTGCATTCTGGCATTTTTTATTTGTTACTGCTACCTGTACTTGAGTTGAGCTTCTCTTTCGGAATTTTTTGTGCTATTTGAGTTTACGAACTATTTGAATGCCTGGATACACTTGTCGTTACTTGATAAAAATCCGTTGGCGCTCTTTGTTCGGGTATATTTAAAGAACTGTACACGTCGTCTTCAATCGAGCTAGTTTAGGCCGGCAATTGTATCCAAGTAGTCACAAGTTTATGTATTTTCTTGAGAAAATAGCCAACGGTAGATTTGTTTTGATAACACAGTAGTCGCACGAACAGCTGAACAGTTTCCCCGTTGTTGACTCAATACTTGGCTTGCCATTGGAGGTACTTCTTCATCATTGCGTAAATTATTAAACCCAGGTTCTTCGCATAAAAAATTATGTAACGTACAAGCCAATATGTAGTACTTTAGGGTTTTGCCAATTGTGGTGGTATTGCTGGCAGCACGATAATACAAAAAACCCTTATTTCTACATGCTAAGTTAGACGTACCTAAGTTGTCACCGTGTATAACAGCACTTCTCACATTTAAAAGTACATGTAGAATTATATGTAGAAATATCAGCATGTAAAGCGGGTTTAACAGTTTGTCTAAAGCATAAAAGCTTCGTAACTGTTCATCAACTGGGAACAAATCTATGATGGTAAAGAGAAACACGACTCTTTATATAAGACAATAAATAGTTGTAAATCACACTCTCAAAAACAATCTCTGAAACTTCTTTGTGGCGCTTCAATAATCATCATATTTTATAATTAATACCCATAAAATATGATGAACACTCTCAAAGATTCTACATGGGACTAAAAGTAGAGCTATATGCTATCACTTAGTACAGTAATTTTTATCGCCAATCTGAAAAAGTGGCCAAACTTTACTGATGTTCCAGCTCTGTGCAAAATAATTTGTTTTCAAATTTCACGCGTGCTTTATATTACATAAGCTGGTATTCCATCCAGACCCACCGCATGCTTTGGAGCTAAGGCCTTAAATCCATCTTCAACATATTTAGTAGTTTTCAGGTTGGTTTAGGGAATATAGCAATAATTTTTTTTGTTAGATCAATATAGTAAACATATATTTCGCGTACTTTGTAGTCTTCCTCAGTTTACATTTTAAAAGTTTTATACGATCTTAGAAATTTATTGGCAATTGAAAATAACGTGACATTCAAAATTGAAGTAGCTTGGATGTATTGAAGTTGTTGTTTGATTATTGTTTATTTATTTAGCCTTTGTTGATCTTATTTTATGTTTAAATGTAATGGATCACAGTATTCTTGTTGTTGTTGATCTAACTTCTTTTGCCGAAGAGTTTCGCCTCTGGCGTGGTTTACACGTTGAGTTACCGTGCTGTTTTGCTTTTCCTCCTGATGAAGCCCCTCATGAAAGTAGGCGAAACGTTTGACCTCAGTGATGACACGGTCCAATCCCGGATGCCGTTTATTACTTAATGACGATGGCCTTGAAAGTCTCCGAAATCATCTCTATATGATGCCTTCTTTATTTCATCTATTGGCAACTTATTTAAATTTTTGCACCGGCTAGCTATTGAGACTCGAGTATGTATAGGGTTAGGTCGTTACACATTATAGATTTTACCCTTGTACAGCAAATGCACATCTCTAAAGAATGACAGATAACCTCCAATATCGACTGCCAAGAAAGCTGTTCGAAAACACAGAAATCTGTTATATTTTGACCACAAACAAACCAACAATGAATTAGTTCACCTCCGATAAATAATGTATTTCAAATAATCAAGTTTTTTGGCAACCTGCAATGTTTTTATCAAGTGAAAGGGGACGCCAACCCGAATTTGTCGCCAAATCCACTTCCGGTCTCCGCAAAAAGGTGACGCCAAGCTCGTATTTTACTCCTGCAACGCTTTCAGTGGCTGCTACCTGTCTCTGGACCACGAACGAAGCCTTTCTTATAAGCCTTTCACGACCTTTTTGGAACAGAGTTGGCTATGATTTTTTCTTTTCATGTTGGACTAACTGATTCGATGATGTAGCGGATGCAACTTTTTTTTCTGTCAGTGTTTGTTCGGCATTTTCTTGCCACCACATTGCCAGATTTATTATTTTAATATTTGTAAGAAAATAAATGATTTATCAAATGTGTAAAAATAATTTTAATTCCCGTCAAAGGAAAAATCAAAATGCTCAAAATAATTTTGTTACAACACAAAATTTCCATTAAACGATGCTACTTCCAATTTAAAAAGGACAGGCCAGATTTAAAAGAACGCGAGTCGATGTGGAGACTAGAGAATATCCGGCAACAATGTACCTATTCAGAAAATATAACCTTAAACTGAAAACAGCTTAACCTAACACAAAAAGTGTCAATTTCCATGAGGGAGTTTAGTTGCAACAGAAGTTCTGCCAACAAAATTACTAGATGGTCATAGCCTCACCTGACCCAAAAAGATCGTGAACGGCTTATAGGTGCTGCACCTTTCTGTCCGCTTCTCGCGGCTCCCAGCCTTGTTGAATCGGGCTCAAAAATTGACCTTGCACCGGCCTACGGTTGAAAGAGACGCCAAGCTTATACCTACCTCCTGGCGATATTTTATCTGCTGCTGCCTTCTTGTAAACCACAAACAAAGGCTCCTTTAGACGTTGCACTCTGCTTTCTGCTTCCCACAGCTCCAAAACTTGCCAAAATTTAGCCTCGAAGATAATCACAAATAGGCGAAGCTTTAGGTTCTTTGGGACTGCACTTAGAAACTGTACCAAATTAAGAACAACTGGCCTCGGCACAATGGCGAATAAATAAAACTCAACAACTGGCACAAATAACATACTTATATCCACCAAATTGATTAAAAACGGGGAGCCAAAACTACAACAACTTTTCTGCTTGGCTTTCCCAAAAACAGCAATAATTGACTAACTAGGTCACCATAGCAACATGTTATACAATTGTTTTAGTAAGTTTTTACAATTTTTGATCCTTAACTTCTAAATGTTTTCTTAAATGTCAATTCAGGTTGCATTTTTCAGTTTTAGTTAATTAAACTGTTACATTTCAATTTTCGTAACTTTCAGCGCCTCGAGGTAGGCAATCCAGCGTGCATTTTGAGCTTAGCTCTTTACCGGCGATTGCAGTGCATAATTATTCAAGTATCTCATCCTGACATAGGTGGCGCATCCATCTGACGCGCGTTGTAACGATTTTGAACCGATCGTATTATTGGTCGATTTTGACGTGATAAATTCTCCCACTGGTCAGGTGGTGAAAAGGGCACGCTCATTTTATCGATTTTTGCAAACAAGCGAATTGACTTCGTGTGATGTGCTTTTCATGCCGTAAGCGTCCATTTTTGAATGGTATCGTAAGACGTTTCGTTTTGTGCCAAGTGTTGGGCTTCCTATTGCCGTTTTTCGGTCATTGTTGATGGCATCGTAGTGCTTTTATGTGCCAGGAGTCTCCATGGATGCGTTTCGCTAGATATTGCTATGGAAATTTCCACGTGATCCTTGGTATGTAACAGTGTTCGTTTAAGTGCAAATTCCTAATTGGAAGCTTTTTGGGCGACAGACTTTTTGGGCAGCAAACTACTTTGGCATCAGACTTTTTGGGCGGCAAACTTTTCTTTGGGCGGCAGACTTCCTTGGGACAGCTTTGTTGGCGGCTCGAATTTACTTGCAAGCTCCGCTTTTAAGGGGCCGATTCGCCTGTCCTATCGCTGACTTCGCGATGCTAAAGTGGACCACGAGTTAGTTTTCCCCTTGCCAAAATTTGGGGGCCATGCTGACATTTCACCTGCAGGAGTTCGCTGTGGAAAGGACTCCCTACTTCGTTGAGGTGTGATTACCACCTCAGTGCTGTAGAATTTGTCATTAATTGTTATTAATTTGCTTAATTTGCACCGTTGCTGCCGAGTTTAGTAATGCAGCTGATTTGTTTGTTTTAATGCTGTAATGTTTATGGAATTTATTTGAGAATTGCTCCGTCATTGATTTAATTTAATTAATAGCGACCAGCGCAACCGTTTGCAACTTGTTGCATTTCAATTAATCTATTTGGTAGTATTGCGTCTTCAGAGTCGCATCCCTCATTACTGAAGATTCGTGATCTCATGAGCATTCGTTTGTGATGTCCCTCCAGGCGTTTCGGTCTTGAGCTTTTACGCTGGCTTCTTTAAGTGGTTTATTGGTCAGCTTTTTTATCTGGTCAATCCACCTCAAGGGTGATCGACCTCTGGGTCTTTTTCCGTCAACCTTGCCTTGGACGATTAATCTTTCTAGACTAGTGTCATTTGTTCTGGTCACATGGCCGAAATAAGATAAAATGCGCCTACGACATTCTTTGGAGAGCCTTTCGGTGACATTAAGCTCATTTAGTATTGAGGCGTTCGTTCTTCTCGCCGTCCATGGTATTCGGAGCATGCGCCTCCAACACCACATCTCGAAGGCATCTATTCTATTCCTATCCGAGGCGCTCAGCGTCCATGTTTCTGCTCCATATAGGAAGATGGAATATATTAGTGATCGTACCAGTTTCATCTTGGTGGTTTTGGTTATATGTTTGTCTTTCCAAACCTTTTCCAGATTTGTCATGGCGTTTCGAGCGATTGCTATTCGTCTTCTTATTTCCTTTTGGCAACCGCCTTTAGAACTTATGAGTGAGCCTAAAAATATGAACTCCTCCACACGTTGTATGTTAGGCAAGCGATTTTCGGGCTGCGCTGCGTTACCCCTGTCTACAATCATTATTTTTGTTTTCGTAATGTTGATTTCGAGTCCTAGGGCCCTGCTTTCCTTTATTACTCTTTGTACCAGTTCTTCCAACTCTGATTCGCTTGCTGCTATTAGTGTGGTGTCGTCCGCATATCTGAGATTGGTAATTTTTTGTCCGCCAACCGAAAATCCTCCTTCGAAGTTGTCCAGACTCTTCCTTATGATGTATTCGCCATAGATATTGAACAGCCTTGGTGAGAGTATGCATCCTTGTCGGACGCCCTTTTGGATCTTGAAAGGCTTGGAAGTGTCATTGTCGAGCCTTACCACTGCTTCTGAGTTCTTGTATAAGTTTTGGATCAGCAGGCTTAAATGTTCGGGCACCCCCATTTCTCTCAAGACTATCCAGAGATGTTTCCAGACGACGTTATCGAATGCCTTCGAGTAGTCGATGAAGCATAGGAAAAGAGGGATATTAAATTCTCGAGATTTTTCGATTATCTGCCGCATATTGAAAATTTGGTCCCTTGTGCTTTTTCCATTTACAAAACCCGCCTGTTCTGGGGGTATTTGATATCCCAAGTATTTCTGAAGCCGTTTATCTATGATCTTAAGTAGTATTTTACTGGCATGAGGAATTAGGGATATTGTTCTGTAATTTTGGCATTGTTGTTTCGAGCCTTTTTTATGGAATGGTATGAAGATTGATTGTGTCCATTCTTTAGGCCATTGTCCGGTTTTCCAAATCGTGTTGCATAGATCGTAAAGTATTGCTATTCCCTCGTCTCCCATCGCTTTGAGGATTTCCGCGGTGATATTGTCAGGTCCCGGGCTCTTGTTATTGCGTAATTATATCTTATTTCTACGGCCAAGCTCGTTGAGTTTTAAATCGTTAGGGATTGATTCTATATTAAATTTTGCTCGAGCTGACCTGTTCGTAATAGTTAAAACATTTAAAGTTCACGATTTCCGGTAAAACTGTAATTGACTTTATGGAAGGATCCGTCCTTGTTAGTTGACTTTGCTAATTGATATTTAAAGGTCCGTATACATTAGCCGAGCCGAGCCTGTAACGTAACATGTAATGTAATGTTCGTCAGTTGGGACGTGAAGCGAACACGCCGAGAGCACTCTTCTAAACATCCGGCGAGCCAACCTATGTCGCGAGCATTCGGCAGTATAAAAATAAAAGTATTTCCAGTTTAGTCGAGTATTGGCGAGGGTGTTTTCTTCACTTTGCTTTTCTCTCTTCGAAAGGATGCCAACAAACTAATTATTTTACTCTTGTAGTCTTCTTCTGTTTCTCCTATTAAAGAAGCTATTTCCTTCCACGCATCTTCTTTTAGGGTCTTTTTGTAATAGTTGTGGTCTTTAGCATTCCACAAAACAGTCTGATTTTTGTAAATTTCAATCAACTGCAACGTACTTTCCCCCGTCCAGTTCATCGTGCTCGCAAGAAATGGCTCGTTGCCGCGTACAACTTAGCTAAACGAACAAAACGACGTCCCAACTAGAACTGAAAATCCCTTTGTGTTCGTTCTAAAAACCGACTCTCGACGGATCGCAGCGAGCGACTCGCAAACCTGTTGTAAGAAGTTCGTTTGGTGCTCGAGACCCCGTCTCAACTACACGAATTTGGTACATTACATGTTACATTACAGGCTCGGCTCGGGTAATGTATACGGACCTTAACATTTAAAATCCTCATTTATGGTATTACTGTGACTTGAACGAAGTAATACTGTCACACGAAGGGGTCAATTTACAAGCCAATGTGGCTTCTGGAAGTGCGTATTACACAGATCTATTTAAAATATAGAGCCACGAATGCATAGGGCACGTTCTCTTGGCGTGTGCAGAATGCAACGTTTAAGGACCATTTTTTCTACTTGTTTTAAATTTACCTAATCACTTATTACTGAATTTTATTACATTAATTAAAAATTTGGGTTCTAATTAAGGTCAAGAATTTGAATTATTATTTAACATGTATTTATGCTAAATAGGGCTGTGTGTTTCATTTATCTGGATCGCATACTTGTATGTTTTAATTATCTGGATGGCATACTTGTTATTTATCCATATGTACAGGCCGTGTCGTATATTTTGCAACCGTTGTGGTTATTATATGTGCAATAATGTACTCTGACTTTTATTTGCTACTGCATCGAGTCTCTGTTTTCTTGAATGAGCTCTTTAGGTTCGCCGTTACACGTTTCATCTAGACTGAAGCTAGACAACGGCGTGGCGCCCTTTCCGGAACTTGCAACATCAGGTAATTCGTTCTTAGTAACCCACTCCCGTCTTCGGCTGAGAGGCCGCGATCGTACACTCCCAAGCTACCCCTTTTTGGTGGCAGAGATTCTTAAGCAGGTATTAGCGCAGAGGGACATTGTGTTGTAATGCATTGTTTAGTTGTTTAATTGTTGTAACGTATTGGTAAAAGGGAGCAATAAAACACTGATTCACAAGCTATTAGCGCTTTCTTGTAGTCTCCTTTTATTCTCAGGTTGCTTTTAATTGCTCTTTGCATCATTGTGCTTTCGTACACTGCTTAATATCCCTTTAACTGCGTTATCGATTGTTGGCATTATAATATGAATACAAAACGCTGCATAAAACTTCTGTGACGCTTCGCAGCACCTTTGTACTTAAGCGAATTTATTATCGTGTCTTGACGTTACACAATTAATCTGTCGGTCATTACAAATTAGTTACATTTGCCATACCGAGCACAAATATTGAATACACTCGGAAGGCAAACCTGACGATACTGTTTTATTCAATTACTAACCTCTGTTAATTAAATTACAGCTATTGCCAATCATGTCTTATGTAATTATCAATGTTTACTAGTGATTTATTGCTGCAATAAATACATTACTAATTGTGGGCCTATTTGAATTTTTCCTTAGTCTTCGTACGTTAGCAATGCAGCCATGATTGCTGTAAGCATCATACCATTACAGTATATTCAAAGCCTTCGACATACTCTCTTGCGTTTTAATTCCGAGAAAAATTCAAGAAAATAAAAGGTCGTAAGCTTATACAGATTGTCTGCAGGTACTAGGTACACATGGTAACTAGATACAGAAACGGTTTGTTTGTCTTAAAAGTTTTAATTTTGCTTGCATCTAGTTACCATGTGTACCTAGTACCTGCAGACAATCTGTATACATATAACATATTCAAGCATGAAACCCCTTACACGTTTGAGGCTGGTCGATTCTTTGCATGTAATGTGGCACGCAGTCATTTCTTTCCATGGGTTGTTTGCTCCAGTAGCAATTACAATGTATATTTCTTAACCGAAAAAACACATATACCTAGCTAGAGTTACATTGCCCACAAATTTACGGGTGCTTTTTCGTGATCTATTTTCTCAGAGACCATTATTTGTCTGATAGTTCCACAGTTTCACCTTTGAAGCGAATAAGCTCACAGATACATTCCGAAGTCAAATTTACTACCCGAATTCTTTTCACTGTGGTACTGTACGAAGGCAGTGGATACTCAGTACTACGCAGAACCACGAAACTTTAAACTGGGAGGGCAAAATTAAATTTTAGACCTCTAATAATTGTTTTTTAGGCCAACTTATCTGGTCCAGTTTCGCACCCAACACTTGGTTTTATCCAAGCGCGCTTACACGAGCGACAATAGTTGCTTCTACCAACCGCTTTCACAATCTTCGTTCTCACCCTTCAGCTTTGCAATCTCATCATCACTCTGTCAACAAATATAAAATCAATGAGAATTCAAATATGGATAATTGTAATAAAAGTACAATATTTTCCAAGAGAAATGTCTAAGATAAAAGTTTACACAAAATAAAAAATAAATACAGAAACAACCAAAAATACTGTAAAACAAGGTGAGAACGTGCAAGAGGCTTATCGATAATTCGGCACAGTGTTGAGATGAAGTGGTTTTTGCCATGGGCCCTTGGAGACGCCCGTTCCTTAAGACACATTAATGTAATCTCCATAATCTGTTCAAACGGTGCTTTTAGTGTGGGGGGGCTGAAAAAGCTTTTAATGTGGTATTTCACATTAAAAGGTGACAATGGATACAAATTTATATCCGAATCTTTCAATAATTTAAAAAAATATTTATTAGGTACCCAGTTTCGAACTCGTGTCCTTAAGCTCAGCAGCCCAACTCTGTACCATTACCACCCGCTGCCCCGTAATTAAGGGGCCGCTTGATGGCTATTACTGGTATCATCAATACAAATAGAAAAACACATACAAAGAAACAGTACCAATCTCGCGCAAAAGCTTTTCATTTCTTTGCATTCATATGCCACATAAGCTGGCGCAGAAATCATCCTGATAGGCTATGTCGTTCTCGAGAGAGCAAGATTGCATCAATTCGGAGGGGCACCTACACTAAACTGCATTTACGGTCACCAAAGCGATTACTATCTTCACAAAAGTTATGCAGTTTCATATAATTTCGGTTTGGTTGCGATTGATGGAGCTGTTGCGGCAAAAATAGCAAATTAGTAAAAATAGTCGCAAGCGAAAGTAACATTTCGGCAGATCGCGCAGAAGTAAAATAGAAAAATTGAAATGTACAACTCTTATGGAAAGAATAATGTAATATCGATTATTAAATTACCTCTTTCTCGGGACTATAGTTGGAACACCATGGAATGGTGTTATAGGTGAAATAAACACTACGACGCTGTGCATCAATTTGTTACACAATTAATCGGTATTTCTGACACAAAACAGATTACAGCTGTACTGTGATAATTGTAAGACGACAAATCGGGAAAATACAAGTACCATTCGCCCTAACTGCGTTACGATGTTCCTGTAACAAGAGTTTGTCAGCAATGCCAGCTTAACTCGTCGGGAGGTCATGTGACCTACTTCGATACTCGTTAATCAGGGCGAGGGCTTGTTGAATTGAATTAAATGATATAACTTCAGCGCCACCGACTTTGAGGTCTAAAAAGAATTGCTCTTTGAATTCGGAAATGAGAACAATCCTCTTGGTTTGTTGACAGTGTTCGTGTGAGATGGTCCAACGTTCTTCTTCATAGAACTTACCTTGATTACATCGTTTAGAGCCGCTAACCTCCTTTACACTCGAAAACAAATATTACGATACAAATGGCTAACATGCAAGTACCATGCAAGAAAATCAAGGGCTAATTTAATCTAACAGACTAAATGATAATAAAAAGGTTATTCCTACATATAGGTGATGTCATAGTTTGTTACAGGCTGCTATACGTAATTACTGACATTAATCGAATATTTAAGCATAGCTTATGGGTTACTTGAAACAAACTAAGTTTATGACTAAATTACGGCGTTATATAGGGGTTCTTAGAACGCCATTCGTCAATTAACTGGCCACATTACTGTACACCGATAGCGCTTAAAATTATGGGAGCACACTACATTGTAGGACCTTGGTGGTCGATCCTGCTGTGTCCGACGAGCGCTGCTTGAGCCGACACGCACTACTGCCGATGGGAACCTTTTATCTTCTTGGGATGACTCAGGAATACTTGTTAGATACGAGATGACAATTTCCATCAAGCAAGGGTGCTCTCAACCAAGGTAACGCTGCTAAAATCCTCGAAGGAAGTTTTTTGCAAATCCACTTCTTTAAGAAACCACTGGCACAATAGGAATTCTCTGCTAAATCCGCGTTAAGCGCCTTGATGATTTGATCTTAGAATAAGGAACTCACGGCCGCGGCCGTGATAATCTTCGGAATCACATGCGGCTAATACCCCACCACGGTCTGTCCGCGCAAAAGAATTCGGTCAACGGTAGGTTCTGTCCAGGTACTGCAGCTAACTGACGACAACTTCTTGCGCTCATGTCTGATTTTTGACCCGAAAGGAAAGGTAGGGACGATCAGATGATTGCCTCCCATTGGTAAAATTGTGACACGCTACTTCTTTAGCCGCGCCTAATTGGTGAAACCCACAAGAGTATTATTGATTGCATACTGGACACTTCTACGCCAGACTACTTATTCAACCCACTTTGACACGTGTGATACAGTCGCTCCTAATTTTATTTACGAAGACGCTTTGAATGACTCTTTGTGCGAGTTTGAAACAACCAGAAACTTACAAACAAAAGCATCGATAGTTGAAGCTCACATAATCGCAGCCAAGATGACGATACTTTACGATTGCAGCCTACTCTTAACTTGCAGCTGCGTTGCCGGCATTTAATATTCAAGGGAACGGAAGAATTGGAGGCTTCCGGTGGTCTGAGACTTTAAAACAACGATTGCCTTACGGCCAAAATGTGCTAGGTCAGGGAGACCACGTTTCATGGGAAAAACTCAATGCTGTCGCTTCTGCACGTATGCCTTGCTGTGATCGGGATTTCTGGCTAATTGCATTAGCACAATAAATTCACCTAACAATGGAAGAGTTGGTATATCGTGAAAAGTTTGCCCTTTTCGTCTTTTAGACGATGTGCCACTCATACGACGACGTGATTCTTGGTTTATGCACGATGGAGCACCTGCACATTTTGCATTAGCTGCAAGACAATTGCTTGATAACAGCTATCCTCAACAATGGATCGGAGGAGGAGGTCCAGTATCTTGGCCACCGGGATATCCGGATCTAAATCATTTGGTCTTTTACTTTTGGGGACATCTTAAAAATTCCGTGTATGCACGAAAAACGATCACAAGGGTTGCTCTAGTGGATATGTTTCAAAATACTGGCGATTCGGTTAGAGGGGTGCCACGTTCGACAATCGTCAGTGCGCCGAGCAGAAGCTTGTATTCAGATGCAGGGAGGATATTTTGAACATTTAATTTAATTGTAACCTCGTAACCACAATCCATTTACATTGTTAAATTACTGCTGTGTAGTGTTACTGAAAAAAAAAACAAAATGTTTTGTATTTTTTAACAAGAAGACAGAGATCATAAGCCCATATAAACATGTTTGCTTATTTTAAATCCTGGAACAGATTTCCAAATGTACGACATTCGTTTGCGGGATATCCTGCATAACATTTATAAAGTACTGTTCGGGCACTTCATTCTATATGGAAACATGGCCTGAGACAAGGCGAGTCAGGGTCGCCGAGATATATCTCTTTCCGAAACCCAGTAAATTTGGCACACCGTTAACGGCATACAGGGTGATGTGGTTAGCACCACTCTTTCGACGACTGCCTTACTTTCCCTACTTCCACAACAGTGGTTTCGGTATCCGATTTTTAAAGCGACTGGGTGGGCCGTCCGCCAGTTGGCAAAGGTAGGGATTGAATCCCGGAACCGTAGCACCTCAGCCTGAGCGCCCTAACCGCTCGGCCACGCTGGCGTTTCATGACATTTATATTTATAACAAATTATTTCCATTATTAATTTGTTTACTTGGAGAAAATAAAAAGAATATTTTGCAAGTCTTTCAAAAATTATTTCTTAAAAAAATAAACGAAAATCTATAGATAATTGCATAAGGTAAGACTGAAGTATAAGGTTTTGTCCAAACCGCATGATTAGAAGATCGAACTTTAGCGCATGCGCAGTAGAATTCGCGAATGAATGTGAACAGCAGTTCCAAGCAATTTCACGGGGCATTCAATTAAAAAACTATCAAATGATGCAACTAACCTAAACAAGCTAGAACGATACACAGCGAATTGTTGGTAGCTTATTTGAAACCACTGAATTCAACTAGCTCCGGACACAGCATCAACCAATCAGAATCAGATTGGTGGACATGCGCAATAAATAAGACCTTATACTGCAGTTGGAACTTGCAGAATATGATTTTGCTCTGGAAAATTTAATTTTTATCAAAAAAATATAAAGAAGCGCGAAACGGGTCAATTCGTGCCACCTGTATTTATTCAAATTATATCTCTTCATTATATGATAATCAGCAATGAAGCCTGACAGTAAGTGCTCTTGTATTTATGCACGTAGTTTAGTACTATAGAGTGATATTTAATGTATACGCAGCCAATGACTATAAGTGCGGTGTGCTACGAGTGCGTGAAACAATGCGCCAACAATGTAATTTTAGTGCGGGAATAACCGGTCAGTATGGGAATCAATGCCGAAGGCTTGTAAGAAGGGCATTCGCGCCCAAGTGGTTCAATAGCTCGGATCAAGAGATTCGCACCCATATTGTTAACAAGTGCGGGTCGTTTCGAGTTCGCTGATCAAACTATCGAATTGTCAGCAACACGAAGCGGGCTAATAACAGCCCTAAACAGCGCATCATATATTGTGTGGTAGTCGGCATTATTCGGAAAAGACGCCAGCACCCAAAAGCAGCCAAATCCTGCCGCAGTTGCAGCCTTGTCAGAAGACAGCTATCGTTGCGACATCATAGGAAAAGCACCTGCCTTAGTATACAGCTATAACACTTGGGAGCCCTCAAAAGCCAGGTTAGTTAATAGCCATAATCTCCGTGCAAGCGAAATATTACTGCACCAGCTGAAGCCATTACCCTTGTGATTCTTAGCACGGGGAATTACCTGCTGATCGAGTGTCGCAGTTACGTCATCCCAACGTGCACGCACTATCTTTGAAGGCCGGTATCCGGTTACGAGCGTGTTCAAGAAGGGACATGGTCGCTTTAAGTTTACTAGTGCAAGCTATTTAACTTTGCGCCGATTAATGAACTTCTACGTATCTGTTTGAACCATTTTTCTATATGTAGCATGTTAGCGCTGTATTTTGCATGTACTTATATGTATTTTCTTGTGTGTGTATTGGTTTGCAGATTATATGTCTTTATTGTAAACTGTTTAGCTTCTTATGGTCATTCATATTTGCATTGGTGAGTACAACATTTCAGGTAGCCACGAGCTGGTCTTAAACAATATTTGTTGGCCTCAAATAACATTAGCTTGCCCTTAGCCACTGCGAATATAAAAAAGAGTCTCATAAGCATACCGACTGAATCAGCTAGCGAACCCAGGGCAAAGTAAAGTAATAATTCAGTAAGTGTAGATAGGTAAAAGAGGGGCAGTGTTACAAGCGGTGTAGCGGAGTTGGTAGAGCGAATAAAGCTTACATTTAGCCAGTTCTCGGTTCGAATCCCATGTTGAGGAAAACTTTTCCGCAACCAACGGCGATCGATATCGAGCTCGGTGAGACCATTCACAATTGGGCACCAAATTAACTATGCTTTACTCCAATGAGTAAACTTTACTCATTGCTCTACTCGGAACCACAGACCTAAGAAATAGAGTAACAAGGTCAGCACACACACCTAACATAGTGGTTGCTACGCACCGCCAGATGCTAGCGTACAAAGCACCAGACTCTACACCGGTAGGTAAAAGAAGTTACAGATAATACATACATACATCAAATAAGTATCAAAAATTCCTAGAAAACAAAAAACGTAGGGTGGAAGTAAAGTACTACTTTCGTTTGGCCTATTTTAGCCAAAAGAGATTTCAGAATTTGTATTAAGAACGTGTAGGTATAAACCGTTCAATAGTTATTTTCCCGATGGGAGTCCCTGTTAGGGTGATGAATTTCACCCTGTAAATATGCTGTCAGTCATTAACAAAAGTTAGGTTATGCCCATTTTATACAAAATGATAATTTTATGTTAATGTACAAAACGTGGTTGCCAGATTTGGTTTTGGATTTTGTGTCACTTTTATTATTGGTTAAGATAAATTTCATGAAAGACAACTTGCTGATTCGGAATACGCTTCATACTTTATTGAGTAGGCATAATGGTATAATGAAAGTCGTCTTTTTATTGTAATTATAAATTGTATACAAAACTATTCAAATATTACGATTTATATATTTTTTAAGTATAAATAAATAAAGCTTTTACAGGCCAGGATTCAGAGCCGGTCGTTCAACAATAGATAATATTTTCTGTCTGACACAAGTTCTAGAAAAACGATTAGCTACAGCAAGAGAAACACATCTTGTATTTGTGGATCTTACAAAAGCGTACGATAACATACCAATTATAAACCTGTTTAAAGTATTAGACGAATCTCCCATCAACGCAAATATAATAAAAGCAATCAAAGAGTTGTATAGAGGTACACATGCTAAAATAAAAGTTGGAACAAAGCTAACAAATGACTTCAAAGTTACTAAAGGTTTGCGACAAGGCTGTTGCATGTCTCCAATTCTTTTTAATATATATCTTGATACTGCCTTACGACAATGGAGAAGGAAATGTGGCGGAATGGGTATTCCAATGGGAAATAGAACATTGTTTACATTACACTACGCCGACGACCAAGTGGTAGTTGCTCAAGACTTCGAAGACATTGAGTATATGATTAGAAAACTTGGTGAAGAATACTCAAAATGGGGACTAACAATAAATCTAAAAAAGTCCGACTATATGTGCGTAGGTGGCCCAAATCAAGATATCGTAATGGAAGATGGAACATCGATAAGAAACTGCAACAGCTATGTACATTTAGGAGCTACAATTGACAATACCGGCCGATGCAATGAGATGATTGCAAACAGAATCAACAGCGCTAGGAAAATAACTGGTGCACTAAACTCGATACTTTGGCAGAAAAACTTAACAAAACAAACAAAAATGCATATATATGACGCTATAGTTAAAAGCGCACTAACATACGGATGCGAGGTCTGGCAAATAAGTAAAATCATGGAACGAAAGTTACTAGCGACCGAGATGAATTTCCTCAGAAGATCGGCACGAAAATCAAGAACTGAACACGTAAGAAATGAAGAAATACGACACATAGTGAATAAAGAGGAAACAGTGATAGAGGAGATACAACGAATGCAATTGGTATGGTACGGCCACGTAAACAGGATGGATGAAGACAGACTTCCAAAGCTAACAATGGAATGGGTACCAACTGAAAGAAAAAGAAGAGGAAGACCAAGAGAAACATGGAAGAAGAATCACCAAGGCAATGTCTGAGAGAAACCTGCGTGAAGGAGAATGGGAGGACAGAAAATACTGGAAACTGGTAAGCGGAAGGCAACCACAGTCGCTGTGAAACCGGATATATATATATATATATATATATATATATATATATATACAGGCCACTTTAGGCCCATTGCATAACAATCTGTCTGCATTGTCACTTATCCATGATTTTATTTCTCCAGTCTTCTATTTCTTTCCTTGTCATGTCTTCCATTACTGCCTCCTTCCACCTATTCCTTGGTCACCCTCTTCTTCTAGTTTCTTGCGCTCTGTCTTCCAATACTATCTTAGTTCTTCCATCTGGAATTCGCCATATATGTGCAAACCATCTTAACCTTTGAGCTTTAATGAAGTCTACTATACTTGGCTACCCATACTTTCCTTGTACCTCTTCGTTTGTAAGCCTTCTCCAACCATCCTCCGTCCGAGTCTCTCCAAAAATTTTTCCTCTTATCGAATTCGAAATTTTCATTCGCGTCTTTTAATAGTCTAGCCAAAGTAAAGTGCTAATTTTCAAGTGATAATTCCAAATCTGTCGTTGCAAATCTTCCCAAAATGCAAAATTTTTATAGCATGTATGATTTTTAGGTCGTGGTCCAAAAGGTTTAATTTCAAAATTGTTCCGCCCAATAATATTTCTAATAGTTCTTTCAGATACTTAAAACAGTACAAAGCCCAAAATTAAACCAACAGTTAAGTTTTATGCATAAATACTTACATCCCAAATGTCACTACGCCAGGCAAAGATTCCAGTTTCACTGAGGTCTGGCTTGTCGGCTTTATAATGCCCCTAGGCCTTTGTAATTTGTAATTTTGGGTCACCTTTAATGATGCTGCATATTTGCTTTAGTACCTATAAATTACAATTTGTTGACAGATAGGTATCCATGACGCTGATGTCCATAAATATTATGCCTAGTGGCGAACAAGGTATGAAAGCACTGGCAACATTGTACGTTTAAACCCAAAATGTCAAATTATACACTTTTGTGAGCCTCCTGAACATAACAGCTGATTCTGACAAAGTGTCAGAAAGAGATTCTAGGAAGTTTTCATTTTATTAAAATAAAAACAAAAATATGTCTACCTACCGGGAGAATAACTACTGAACGGCGTATATGTAAATTTTCATATGAATCGATTAAATTTTCTGGGCTGTAGATAGGACATAGACAGACTCACAGACTGAAGACAGGAAAGCGGATATTTCCGCAAAAATCTCAGGTTCGAAAAAATCATACTATACTTTTAACTTACTAAGTAAAAGAAAGTAAATGAAGTTAGGGTAGTTAGTGTTATGGTCATGCATGTTTCAGTTCAGGTTTCTCTTTGTCATTTATTTCTCGGTCTAGGACGTTTAGGCGCCGCAACTTTAGGCGCGTGGACAGCGGAAAATAAGTTATTTAAATTTTCTATATGGATAGTTTAACGTGGTGGAATTATACACACCATATAATTTCACTACGTTAAACTATCCATATACAAAATGTAAATAACTAATTGTCCGTAATCGATAAAAGGTAAATTGACTATGTAAATATGTAAAACTTTAACACTGAAGAAGATTCGTAAAAAGCTAAATATATATTGTTTATAAAGGTTTGAATTTTTCTTCAACAATGACTGCAATAATTACCTAACAAAAAAATGTAAAATCAAGAATAATGTGAATTTCCTTCATGTGGCGACTAATAACTGTCCCCGCGCCTAAAGTTGCGGCGCCTAAACGTCCCTGTCCGTTTATTTCTTGTTGCTTTTCTAAAGTAGGTCTTTCACATTCGAGTAGATCAAAGCGAATTATAACAACCCAATTGTAAGATGGCGACTTTAGTCTGATGTTTAATGGTTGCAGGAGTTTGTTCAAATAATTTCGCGATACTTGCAGTATATGTATCTGTAATATAACATAAAATACGTAAAACTTCGCGGAAAATTGATAAGGCAGGTCTGGTTTGACTATATTATAATTTATAGTTTGTTTTCGCTTAATACAGTTCTATTTAATTTTAATTTGTATCACCTTAATCAACTTCTCTATCTTTCGTTTGCCACTAGACAACAGTACAATATTCATAAATCTCTAATAATATTTTAGTAAGTAAATGCCTGACAAGTATTGTAATATGAATTTCCTCTACTTTCAGAACCTTGACAAAACTTCACGTGCGGCATCTGATGGAATAGTGGCAAGATATCTTTTATGATTCTGTAGATTTACGTCACTAGCTTCAGGTATAATTATTTAAAACAATATATTTATTTTGCATTTTGTATGATGTTTCTACAAAATATATAAGTAAAGATACTTATATAATAACACTTTTGCTCTGTATAATAAGTACAACAATGTTTACGGAACACAACTTTTAAAATTACATAGGTACTTCTATCGATTTTTAACATTTTGAAAAATCTTTTGGGTCTACATAAATAGTATTAAGATTTTGTCTTAATTACTTAAGAAATGATTAAAACCTTATTATGATACTAATTACATGTATGAAACTAACTTTGCTCAACTTTCATTAAGCCTTAACGGGCTCTAAATTTATAGCGATGAAGTTGAATCTGTCCTTTAACATTCTAGATTTACGGTTAAACCTGCCAAAACAGTTTAACTGGCTTGTGAAGTAACTAAACTGCAATTTGTGAGTAGTAACTGATCTGATATATGGTATGCAGAATATATGCTGGGGACCGAGTGGAATTAGTAGTGCATTATTAGTGAGAATTTATTGTGTTATAATAAAAGATCAATATTGTATTAAGAGTACCTACCAATTATAAAAGTATTCTGCATAACTTTAATCAAAATCGTAAGGCCTATTACCTATTGGAAATGATGTACAATACAGAAGCACTTTCTGTTTACTTAATCGACTTATCATTTATTTCATCTTAAGTATTCTAAGTTTTACAGAGAATTGCCAAAAACCCAGAGTTGCATTTCAGAAATTATTTATTTAATTGCAGAAGGCATTTACACTTGACAAGGGTATGTAAAACCCCAAATTTGTTTTTACATGAACTGACGTAACTTAAAAGTAAGACATGTAAACTAACTTGCTAATTATTAATTTGTATTTGTTTCAGTTAACATGTGATTTGTCTCTCTGCATTCTAGAAAACAACCGCAGCAGCCATCAGTCAGCTTTGACAGCAGCAGCTTTTCAATAGTTTTCGTTGATTACAGTGTCTTTCCGGAATCAACAAGTAAGTGATTTATTAAATTGTAAATTAATAATATGTTCCTACTTCTACATTTGCCGTATTAGAAGTCCCACGTTACGTAACATAACACAAGTAGTTGTATTTCTAATATTTCTATCAATATTATTATGGTTTATCGGACTGTTAATCTCGTAATGATTTTTACGGTTTCTTACACCTAACTAGAGATGTAAAATTCTCAGTAAATTTCCTTTAGAAGAATATTCTCGAGAATGTTTACCGAGAAGATTCTCGAGAATATTCTTGAGTGTATTCTCAAGAATTTTTCTTTCGCATTCCTGCCTTCAGAATGTTTAAACCTGCCAAGTTTTATATTAATTATGGGTTATGAAAATAATCCTTTAACTTTAACTAATTAAGTTGTCGTAATGTGCAACTCAAACCTTTTCTAAACTATGTAATTTAACAATTTTAACTATGTTTGTATTTATTTACTGATGAAGCTAACAAAATTAGCGAAACGTTTAACCAAATGTGTAATTATTAAAGAATATTTTGCGACAATTTGATTTTTATTATTCAAACAAAAATTATAAATCCTTTATCTAATAGACGTGTCTGTCCGGGACGCTGTTTTGTCTGTCTGGGACGCTGTTTCAGCAGCCAAACCGTAAGAGATAGAGAAAAAAAGTTATGAAAGTTATATGTTTGGAATGGTCATGTCAGGTCAGGAACCGAATTTCAGTCTCTAACACATTATTATCTTAATTATAATCCTAACTTTTTTGGTTAGATTCTAGGCAAATTTTATCAAGGCGAATGCGACTGGTAGTTTGCTATCAACAATGACGTCATATACGTACGTGTGGTGAATACGCGTTCTATTTGCAAAACGGTCTTTTGTTTTATTAAATGAGACATTTGTCTCACTGGACTGCTAGTAATTAATAATAATTGATACCAGCTATTTGACATTCAAATCTCCAAAATTATGCTAATTTTGGCATTATTGTTAATATACTAATCAGTAGATACACCAATTCACAGCACAAGGAATGCATGAACAAAACAGTCTGACTGGATTCCCATGCAATATGATCGCAAATCAGCAGGTCGAACACCCAAACACCTTACAGATAGAAACACTGTGATTCCCCTGACAGCCACAGTTGTGCTAAGCAATTTTCTGTACCCACGCACTCACTCACCTTGTCCTTGTAATATTCTCGTTTACGAAAATATTTTCTGAGAATATTCTTTTGCTTCCAATACTTTATTACAAGAGAATTTTTTGCCTCTGAATATTCTCGAGATTATTCTCGACCCCATCACTACACCTAACGTTTCAGAATTAACCAAAGCTACGTGATTATATTATTATTATGAATATGAGAACAGTTGAGGACAAGTCCTATAAACTCTTACTACATAATAAATATAAGAAACATTATTTGTGTACACTGTACATTGATACCTACTAAAAACAAACTCAAAAAAAGAAAAACCAAAAAATTGCTTATAATAACAAAAGATCAATAAAAAACCAATTAGGGTAGGCTGTGATATGTGTTATACGATTGTCAGTACTGAAGTGTATTGTCAGTCTATGTCAAATTGAGATTAGTTGGTTAGGTTTTGTTTGTTGTTTGACACAGACTGACGTAAAGCTTAACCTGCAAATCTCGAATTTGACATAGACTGATAATACACTTCAGTACTGCCAAACGTATAACACATATCAGAGCCTACCCTAATTGGTTTTTTATTGATCTCTCGTTATAATGAATGCTTATTAGAATTAGTTTTAGCTGATGTTTACAATTGCTCGGTATAATCTGTTAATTTCACAACTGCTTTGATTTTATTTCGTTTGATTCAACAACGAAAATATGATAAATACAGAACTGAGAATCTAGTTCGTGTCACACTTTTTTATGCAATTTGATTGACTAGAATTGTGAAAAGAAGAAGAAGTAAAAGGTTATCAAACTGATAACATTTTAATTTTTTTTAAGTTGGCATTTGTATACAATTTTTGTACTAGGGTTACTGTATTTTGTTTTGTAAAGGTTTCAGCACCTGCACAAAGGTAGGTTTGAATTTATTATTCATTCACAAAACTCGTGAACTGTCAATGCCAATTTTTTTAAATATTTGTAAGTGTACCTAGAAATTACAGTTTTTTTTTGGGAATGTACTTCGGATCTAGTGATTTCTAGTAATATTTCAAAGAAAGGTTATGTTTCATGTGTCAAAAGTTAAGCAAAGTTTTTCCTTGTAATAATTAATTATAGTCTTTCCCTTTCCAATAATAAAACTTTCTTTCGTTTCTGTTCCATTGCAATTGCACTGTACGCTCAAAAATTAAAGAATTTTGGAGATTATATTTTACAAGAAAGTGTGACATCAGTCAAGTTTTTCAATTTCAAAAATTTAGTGCTGCCAAAATCAGCAAGCAGAAGTTCCAAAACAGAGTTTAAGCAAGTTACCAACTTGACTGCATTTTGATAGTTAACAAGTTTTGTGAATGGATAGTAAAAATGGCATTCAATGACAGTTAATATTTTTTATTATTATTTCAGTGTTAAAGTAGATATTTTTCCGGAAACTCTCGCCTGAATTTTTATAAAATGTAATAAAAATACCTGTTAATAAATTGTACATCCAACACAGAATTTGTATAAAATCCCTCTAAAAATAATTACTTATAACAGTTATTACAGATGCTAAATAAATGTTACACCTTAACCTATTTGTTTTAGCAACTTTTTGTAAGTAAAGGGTTTTCCAATAAGAACGATTTGATTTTAAAATGAATAAAATAGAAATTATTTCAGATATAACCACACTTTTTATATTATCTTAAAAGTACAATCGATAACGTTTATGTTTTGAATAGCACCGTCGTTTAAATATCCACCTCGGCTTCGTGTACACGAGTGCATTCGACGAATCCAATTTTCGACGACTTTGTGCAATAAATCGGGCGTAATCTCACGAATGCAGTGTTCAATGTTCAATCTGAAAGCATCAAGTGTTTGTGGCCTGTTTGCATAAACCTTAGATTTTAAATAACCCCACAAAAAGTAATCTAAAGGAGTCAAATCGCAGTTTCTTGGAGGCCAGGGAACAGTTGAATTCCTTGAAATTATAAATTATCGATAGTTTCATGAGCAGTGACACATGTAGCGCCGTCTTGCTGGAACCAGATATCTTCTAAATCAAGCGCATTCAAATTTGGCCATAAAAAATTTGTCAACATCTGTCGGTATCGTTCACCATTCACTGTAACTGAATCTCCAACCTCATTTTGGAAAAAAAAATGGTCCAACGATACCACCATGCCATAAACCACACCATACAGTTACCTTCAGGGGATGCAAAGGCTTCTCGTGAATCTGTTGTGGATTGTTTTCACACCAAAAACGGCAATTATGCTTATTTACGTAACCACTTAACCAAAAATGAGCTTCATCTGAAAAGATAATTTTTTCTGCAAAATTGCGATTCCTTTCAAGTCGTTCTAAACTCCAAGCAGCAAATTCGCGGCGCCGACGATGGTCTAGTGGCTTAAGTTCTTGGGTCAAAACAATCTTATACGGGTGTAAATTTAAATCTTTTTGCAAAATTCGCCAAGTTGTTGTTTTTTTCAGTCCTAACTCTTGAGCACGACGAGGAATTGATAAATTTGGATCTTCTGCAACACTAGCTCTTACAGCAGCAATATTCTCAACAGTTCTGCATTTCGGCGTCTTACTGGTGTTTTTACATCGTGAAGAGTAAAATTACTTTCAAATTTCTTAACGATGCGACGAATGGAAGAACACGATTTTCGTAAAATTGTTGGACAATAACCAAACGTTCTTGGGGCGAGTATTTAGCCATAACAAATTGTTAGAGTTTAGTGAATATAAATAACAACTAGTGACAGGTATAACTTTATTACCATGGTTACTAGATCATTACAAAATCATATCAATCTTATTGGAAAACCCTTTACATTCCTAGACATAGAGCATACGCAAAGAGTTTCATGTTCTGAAGCTTTCGCAAAGACGTGTTTTATTGCAGATGGTTTTCATGCATAAGTTATTGAACAATGCGATTGGTTGTCCATCTCTCCTAACATTGATTCCTTTTTATGTCCCAGCATTTAGATCTCTCAAAAAATATTTTTTATATATATCGTTGTCATACACGAATAAGAAAATACTCACCTATAAATAGGCTATGCTTGTTATTCAATTATTTTTATAGTAGGTGTGATCATAAGCTCGAAATATTTTGTCTTTCGAAAAATAAATTATGCGTCTATATTTAAATATATTTTCTTTTCTTTTAGTTTCTTATAGAAGTCTGTGTTGTTCCAAATAAATAAACAAAGATCAATTTTGAAAGTACACTCATACAATTTTGGAAATCAAAGGCTACTTTGTGTTTTTATGTTTACTGAACCGACTGTAATTCTATTACCGCATGTTGACTGTCAGTTGTTTAATATGATGACTGTAATAAAAATGTTTATCTTCAAACTTCATAAAAGTGACAACTTATGTGACCTGACAGACGAGGTAAATGTGTTAACTTTTATGTCTAGGCATAAAAGTGGTTACTTTTACGCCGGTGAAGTAAAAGTACTTCAAAAGTTGATTAGCTTCCGAATATTTTTGACATTGGCCTTCTTGATTGTATGTTTTGACATTCACTGTCACTAACCGTGGTCTTGGGTGGTGTAGCTTGAACAAGCGTTCACGTATGATCAGTAGAGTTAAGCAACGCTCTCTCTGATCAGAACTTGGATGGGAGTTTCACGGCTGCTTCACTCGGCGCCTCGTGGTACGGCTGCCACGGAAATTGGTGGTCCCGGATGTCATAATAACATCATGACATCAGTCGTTAGTGGGGTTGGAAGTCCCCATAAAATGTACTGCGACGCCTATAATTGGCCTAACGGCTGTTGGCTGAGTACGAAATAAATAAAATTTAAAAAAATAATAAATAAATAAATAAACATTTACCAATGTTACGGACAAAACGTTGAAGTTATTTTCAGCGGTTCCCCCGAGGACCTAAGCTTTGTTAGAACCAAATCTGCCGAACGACTATGAAAGTAACGTTCAAGGGATTTCATTTTCAACGAAGCCGTTGTAACATAGCCCCATCCCTGAACTGTGAAGGGTTGCGGTACTTGCTAGTTTTGCTAAGGGACGTTTTAGCGAAACTCATTCCAGGCTCGGGGTTAAGGGTAGAAAATAAACAACGGCGAAATCAAATTAATATAATGGAAAAATTAAGTTAAGTTACGTACTTGATTTAAGTTAAAAATAATCTAAGTTATATTGACACATGAATTCCCCGTACTAAAGTAATTAATGGATTAAGATAACCGTATACACCTGAATTTTGTTGTGCTTTCGTTTTCAACTTTCTCGTGCAATAAATAAAAGAAATATTAGTTCTACGGAAAAAAAGATAATAGGGAATAAATCATAGAAAATTTTACGCCCTTTAAAACGCTGTATCAATTTTTAATCTAGAGCCAACAAGAGCTGAGATATTTGAATGAAAATGCGTTTCACCATTTTTGGCCGCAAACCCTATTTTCGTAACCTTCAGACAACTCACCACTCGCAGATGTCCCCTCTAACACACCACCTTAAGTTACAAAGCTGAAATAACGTATGAAATGCTCTCCCACACACGTCCGTTAAGCCATAATGGGTGGTATATTGTTGAATTCAGAATAAAAAGGGCTTCTAAAATTTAATATCAGAAAATCAGGACCGTATTTAAAAAAAATGAAGTTGATGATTGTTGGTGGGACACCAAACATCGGATAAAAAAATTGATAACGTAATCTTTAAGTAGAATTGCAAATACAAAAATTCGGTTTTTCTGAGATAACTCAAAAAGGAAAAATCGTACCAAAGATTTCTAGGCGTCATTTTGTTAGTCCTTTAATTGCGCAACTTTTTTACCATTTAACTAAATTTGTATCTCGTACTATTAACAAGATCCCCATACTGGCCCTCCTTATTTTGGTCACACTGTATATCTTTAGAATGCGTCAGTAATTGGTTAAAATTTTGAAAATCAACCATTTTCTTTGGATAATATAATTGAAGTTCAGAATGGCAAGTGCACTTAATTTATGTATCTGACAGAATTGAGTTTGGTAACGTCAATACAACAATGTGAAGTTAACATGATACAGAGATGGTTTGTTGCGTTGCAAAAATTATATGAGCGTTATGAGTAAAAGTTTATGAAGCCATCAAATGGCAAGACAGCTGACGGGTAAAGAAACAGTGCAAAGCAGTGCAAGGATGCAAAGATTGCAAAGAGCAAGATAAGGCAACCTATTATAGGACACAGATAATTGTGCAGTGCTAATTATAAACTTGTGAAATGGTGCATTTAAAGAACTAAAGTGATTAAAAGCAGAGTAAAGTTTAAAGTGACGATTTCCAGGAAAAAGACAGTTTAGTTCCTAAGTAAAAACATATCAAAACTTATTTCATAATACAAATACAAAACTTTGTTGCTAGGAAACGAGACATTCAGTTGTTATGATTATTGACTAAACAAACCTTGTGAAATTGTGCTGTGTGCAAAAGGTGCTCACAGATTTATGTAAATTTTTAAATAAAAAAGTTGTGTGTAAGCCAAAAAGTTATTTTTAATATTCACCAATCTGCAGAGTGTTCTTTCTATATCTCCCTCTAATCCGGATGACACATATTGTTTCACTTACTGCATCAACTATTAACACGCAAACAATATTTCTATTATGTACTACAATATTGCCTTTTTGTTTAGTTTCCTTAATGCTGCTATGCTTATATTGTAACTCTGTAAAACTTCTGTCAAATTCTTCAGCGCTCCCGCTTTGCAAGTACCTTGAATATTCCAAGTCACAACCACAATCATATCTTTGCCCTTCGCCTTTTCGTCATTTTTTCAACTTTTGTTATGCTATTTTAGTTTTTGATCCAGAATCCTGAACTCTTTTTAAGAAGCTTCCCCTTTCCTCGTCACTCCATTTATAGCTTATCCCATCTATTAGAATTTTCCTGTATCCTATTTTTGTTTTCTTTCCCTTTATCTTTTCCCCTCTTGCCACTTTTCTAATAGCCGTTTGTATTTTTTTTTCTTTCTGGATCAAGTCACGCTCTATATCTATATCCTGACGTCCCAAATCCTTCTTCTTTAATATCTCGAATTTCTGTTCAAAGTTTCCCAGTTTAACTACTGTCATCATCATATAACTTTTTCCTACTCCGTATGTTTCTTCTACAACCGCATCTATTTCTATTTCTTTTCGTACGAATTCTTTTATTTCTTGTTTGGCGTTTTCTTTGTTAAAGTCCTTTCCTCTTACTATTATGTTATTTGATATTTCTCTCCTAGTTTTCAAGCTTTTTCTTCATTATCTTAACTTTTCTCTGTAATTCCGTTTTTCCTCTTTCCCATTCTACTCCTTTCTTATTGACTCTTTCATTAAGACTCTTATTGCTTCTCCAAATTGTTTTAGTTGTTCGTTTATATTCCCTATAGCCATATTTGTGCTACTGGTATCTTCTTTAATTTCCTTTATTTGGGTGGATAATCCCATTATTTATTTTTCCAGGTTCTCCATGTGTATTTGTTCTTCCTCTCCTTATCTTTCTGATGTACTTTCATTTTTTTGCAATGATGATATTATTTTCTTACTCCTTTGAAATGTATCCTCTCATTTTTCTATTTCAATTTGGTTTTCTTTTCCTAATTTTTTCTTTTATTTAACAAATCTGTTATTGTACCTACGCTACTGCCTCTAGTTCATTCCCCTGACATTTATTTTTTATCACAGATGCCATCAGAGATATTTCTCAAGTCTACTCTTCGGATGCTGTGCGTAAAGAACTTGAAACTATCTCTAAAGGTTTGTGAAGGTGATAAGGTCTCTGTCATATACAAATATTTCAGTTGAATGCGATTACCTACATTGATTGTCAACATTAACAATTTCAGATGTTTCCTTCTTGCCTGTATTAAGATGAAGAAGATGACGTATAAATATTCGTGATGACTAGCAAACACGAATCAACAGATAGTGAATTACCTGATTCGCCTGCAACCACTTCGCCGAAGTCATCAAATATGAGTTGTAATGAAGCTGTTTGGGAGATACCTATTTCAAAGGAAATCATTGCAGATCGTGAGAATTGTAGTAGTTATTCTGAAATGAATATTAAACATGAGGAGCTTATAATAAAAAGTGAAGCCGACAAAGTAGAAAATTCTATTCCTTGTAAAGTATGCAGTTACGATAACAGCTCAAAAGAAAGTATAAAGGACTATGAGAAACATACGTCTAATGAAACACAATTTGTATGCAGTTTTTGTAAACATAGAACGTTACTGAGAACTAACATAGACGTTTCCATGAAAACCCTTGGAAAAGTAAAGCCGTATATTGGTTTTATTTGTGATTATGAAATGGAACAACAAAATGATTCAGTATCGCATATAAGAACTCACACAGAAAGGAAACCATGTACGTGTTCTATTTGTGTTTATGCAGCGACACCTAAACAGAATTTAATTGAACATATAAATACCCACACAGGGGATAGCTACTCTATTTGTGATTTTAAAACGACACATAAATCCAGTTTAGTTACACATACAAAAACCCACACAGGAGAGAAACCTTATAGTTGTTCTGCTTGTAATTATAAAACCAAGCACAAAGGAATTTTAGCTAGACATATAAAAATGCACACAGGAGAAAAACCTTATAGCTGTTGTATTTGTGATTTTAAAACGATACATAGATACAGTTTAGTTGCACATATGAAAACCCACACAGGAGAGAAACCTTTTAGTTGTTTGATTTGTTATCATAAAACGGCACGAAAAAGAGATTTAGTTAGACATATAAAAACCCACACAGGAGAAAAACCTTATAGTTGTTTTATTTGTGATTACAAAACTGTACAAAAAGGAGCATTAGTTGAACATATAAGGACCCACACAGGAGAAAAACCTTATAGCTGCTCTATTTGTGATTTTAAAACGGCACGAAAAACAGATTTATCTAGACATATAAAAAACCACACAGGAGACAAACCTTATAGTTGTTCAATTTGTGATCATAAAACGGCACAAAAAAGAGATTTAGTTATACATGTAAAAACCCACACAGGAGAGAAACCTTATAGCTGCTCTTCTTGTAATTACAAAAGCACTCAAAAAGGAGTTTTAGTTAGACATATAAGAACTCACACAGGAGAAAAATCTTATAGTTGCTCTATTTGTAATTTTAAAACGGCACATAAATGCAGTTTAGTTGCACATATAAAAACCCACACAGGAGAGAAACCTTATAGTTGTTCGATTTGTGATCATAAAACAGCACGAAAAAGAGATTTAGTTGCACATATAAAAACACACACAGGAGAAAAACCTTATAGTTGTTCTATTTGTGATTATAAAACTGCTCTAAAAGGATCTTTAGTTGGACATTTAAGAACACACACAGGAGAAAAACCTTATATAGAAAAGGCAAGGAGCCAGTTTATTCACGTCATCAACAAGCCATGATGTCACATATTTATTCCGTTTACGCTAGGTTTAAAAACGACTTAAATAAACCACAATGGTATGCAACCCACCAAACAGTATTCAACCCACTAACCAGTATGCAACCCAACAAACAGTATTCACCCATCAAACAGTAAAATTTACAAATTGCAATTATTATTGTGCATCAGATTACAACGTGATTATTATTTATTTAAATTGATCTAATTTATGAATTGATTAAAATAACTTAAAACGAACATTGACAAAACAGTAAAAATGTAAATTTATTTCAATACACTTGAAACTCAGCAAACTAATTATCTACAATATAATATAATAATTAATCGCTATCACAAGTGTCATCAGATTCTTCGTCGTTGACTTCTATTATTATTGGGGCAATGTCTTCTACATCAAAACCCACTTCCCTGTCCCACCACTTCTGTATAATGCCCTCTGCATGTGTAACGCAATTTGACCACGTTTCAGCTGTTACTTTACTTAACGCTTCTTGCCACATATTTAGGGTTTTTTCTATGCCGTACCCAGCTTCACCTATATGTTTATTATAATAGGTTTTGGCAATCCCCCACACATTTTCTATGGGGTTGAAAATGCAATGGTAGGGAGGAAGTCTGAGCACAGTATGTCCATACTGTTCCGCAAGGTTGTCTGCGACATACGTTTATGGAGGTTTGTGCCTGAAAAAAATTTGTTAGTACTTGAGCACACAGAATTCACTTAATATACTTACTGTGCAACCAACTGCAATAATTCCATTTTTAACACATTCCCCTCAATATTCACTGACCGGCTTGTTAACCAATCAATAATGTCTTGTTTTTTCCAACTAGCATTGGGCGTTTTATCGGCCAATGTGCTATGATAACTTGCGTTATCCATAACAATAATTGAGGGCAAGGCATTTGCAACTCTCTATAATAAATAAAACACTACAATGTAATAATACAATAATTATACGTTGTTTAACAAACCTCTTGTACAGCAGCTCCATTGCCGCGTTCTCGCTCAAAATAGCTTAGTAGGGAGGCTATAAGCGGTTTTGACTGCTTACATAGGGCTTTCGGCATTATTTCCACCGCACAAAACACGTAAACGCAATAAATAACTTTAACTAACTATGAAAAAGCGCAACTAACAATCCACGTACGATCTCAATTAGTTAGGTTAGAAACACAAAACAATAACTAAATACTATGTAAACCAAATACGATTTCACACCAACCTAAGAGCGGAAAATTTGGCAATAAAAATCAATTTGTTCGTTATAAATCGATAAAACTTCAAAATATTAACAGATTCATTAACTATATGGTTTTATTTTTAAAGTTGATACAAAAGTAATTCTTTTCGACGAATTATTTATAAAAACTAAATCTTATTTTTATTTATTTGGGGTTAGCGTTGAATGACCCTGCAAAAGTGCATTGATGACGTGCATAAACTGGCTCGTTGCCTTTCCTTTAGCTGTACTATTTGTGATTACAAAGCTGCACAAAAAGGAGTTTTAGTTGGACATATAAGAACCCACACAGGAGAAAAACCTTATAGCTGTTATATTTGTAATTATAAAACTGCACAAAAAGGAGCCTTAAATGGACATATTAAAACTCACACAGGAGAGAAACCTTATACTTGTTCTATTTGTGATCATAAAACGGCACGAAAAGGGGAATTAGTTGAACATATAAGAACCCATACAGGAGAAAAACCTTATAGCTGTTCTATTTGTGATTATAAAACTGCACAAAAAGGAGCCTTAGCTGGACATATAAAAACCCACACAGGAGAAAAACCTTATAGCTGTTCTATTTGTGATTATAAGACTGCACAAAAAGGAGCTTTAGTTGGTCATATAAGAACCCACACAGGAGAAAAACCATATGACTGTTCTATTTGTGATTATAAAACTGCGCAAAAAGGCGCTTTAGTTGAACATTTAAGAACTCACACAGGAGAAAAACCTTATGGATGTTCTATTTGTAATTATAAAGCGACACGTAAGTGGTATCTAGTTACACATATGAAAACCCACACAAAAGAAAAACCAGACAAAAAGGTTTAATTAAACATAAAATGTAAACTACAAATTGTTTTCAGAGTTGGTTTTGATTCATTTTTTACGTTTGGCAGTATTGCAATGAATTGTTGGTGACACTGTCACTGCCGCTAAGTCAAATTCGAGGTTGGCAGATTAGGTTTTGTTATTTGACACTAATGCAAACCCAAACCTGCAATCCTTGAACGTAAAATAGACTGACAGTGCCACCAGCAATACACTGCAATACTGCCAAACGTATAACACCCATCACAACTCACTCTGAAAACAAAATTTGTGCCTTACCCGTTCCAATAATACATACAGGAGACAGACCCTAGAGTTGTTCTGTGTATGACTATAGAGCAGCATACAACAATAGTTTAGTATTTGAAATGTCAATCACAAACAGATTATAAAACAGTATATAAAGATAATTTGCTTCTACATACGTAAAAGTATCCAAGAGAGAAACATTGAAATTGTATTTTTAGAAATTTACAAATCTGCTTCAAGGTTACTTATTTGGTTAAACATTTAACAAAATGACATCCTCAACAAGCAAAATGGACAACTTTAAAATAAATGATGTTGTCTGTAGATCAACTTTCATCAACTGTTGCTTGTAGATTAGCCATAAATGTTTTAAAATTGTAAATATTGCAGGTTGTGCAAACAACATAGCGTAATTTTGTAATTCAAAATATGTATTTATAGTTGATTTAATGTTAGCATAGGCGACTACAGAAACAAACAATTACTGTTGTTATTTAATTTTATCTTCATCCATGTTGTTATAGCGTCTTAACCAAATTAATTTTAGTATCGTTAAGAGCTTCATTACCGCACTGAGTGCGGTAATGGATATTACCGCACTCAGTGCGGTATTGGACAGATATTACCGCACTCAGTGCGGTAATGAACATTACCGCACTCTTTTTATACAGTGAACCAGAGTTTATTGATGAAGATAAAATATTGAACAATACACGTTTGCTTATGGCACACAACGAAACTCGTTTGATTGCCGCAAAACTCGGCTCACCGCCTCGTTTTTGGCAATCAAACTCGTTTCGTTAAGATGCTCATAATCAAACTTGTATCGTTAATATCTATAAATAAATGTGTTACTGTAGTTAAATAATAGTACATAAGTGTATATGATTAATGTATTTCTATGGCATGAATTTTATTTATATAAAATATTTGAAAATATGAAATCATCGTCATTTATTTTCCGTTAAATAGAGATAATTCAGTAAAGCTTATCATTTAGTTATCAACAGCGTGTACGTGTGTAGGGTTTGAGTAGACTTCACAATTTACCTCAGTTATTATAATGGGGAGAAACAAAAATGACTGGATGTAGTTAGAGGAGAGGGAGTGGACAGCCTTAATTGCAAATCAAGGAGTGATTGCCAACTACTTCTATATCCCCGAAGACCATTGGCTACCTGTGGAGGACGTAGTGTTACCGCACAAATACGACACTACGGCATAATCGGGAAATAGGCTCTAGCTCTGTTACGATGGCGGTAACAAGAGGCTCTCCAGCTAGAAAAACTCAGTCGCGAAGGCGGGTTCTTTACGACCTTTGAGTTAGGACTATACTCGAGTAACGAGAGGTAAAGGATGGTAAATAATTGAAAGTGCCACTACATTCAGACTAAATCAGGGTAAAATTAGCAACAGGTAAGCCCACTCTGAATGTGGAAGTGAGTAGGCCCACCTTTCTACTTCTGCCTTGGCACAACTTGAGGTAGCGACTGCACAGCTGAATTGAACCTATCTTTCATTACATTCACTTACATCCATCTGGTTTCCTCTACATTAAAAACGAAACAACAAAAAGCATGCAAACCATAATAAAGTAAGTATAGCAAAGAACATGAAATGTTTACTGGTTACATTTAGAACTAATCAACAAAAGGAGTTAGTTTGGTTAAATGGTGACTTTTAAACAAAACACAAATGACAACATTGCTACGGTCAGAACAGTATTAACTCACAATTTGGCACAAAGAAACTACGTTACATCAACAGAATTTATCCACAATCACTCAAATAGTGACACAACGACAATATTTATTTCAACTTTCAACACAAAAGGACCTATAAACAATAAAATTTTACGATAAGGCTGATTCACCTTCAAACGGTATTGTCTAATTGACATCGTGCACTTTGAACAACAATCGCATAGCTTGATGGAACACTTCACTATATATTTATGGGTTAACATTACCTTGAGTAGAAATCCAGATGGAACATATTGGGGTCCAATTCGGGCTATGTGACGCACCTCAGCCATGCCACGAAATGCGAACGACATGAAAACTGTTGGAAACCACATGAAAGGGGCCATAATCGAGCGAATACGAGCGGTCTAACATCCCCAAGATGAGGGTTGACTTGAACAAACCCCGGGCACACAAGCAGATGGCGGTACGGTATCGGGTCTTCCTTCCACTGGTAGGTTTAGCACACGGTTGAGTATTCCAAATATAATCCACTATAAGTGCTAACGGAGTTACTTAGCTCCAATCGGTACAAAAGACTCGGCTAAACGTTCACCTCTAAACACTATGAATTGAGCTCGAATTGACGGCCACGAGGTAGTATCACAACTTGCAAGAATTTCGACATTACGCGGCGTGGCTTCGGCTCGCCGGGATTCAAGGCCCGAGGCTGAATGAAGCTTTGCGCTAAGATACGGCCACGCAAGCGCAAACTAACTTACGTTAGAAAATGTTAATAGACGGGTTACGCGGAAATAAGGTTCATGCGGACTCAAAGTTTGATAGCATTACCAAACTAAAGATTTGGCTTAAATGAATCGGAAAAAGGCTAAATTTAAGCTAAAAATACGGAAAATACTAGCGTCTGGAAATTGTTCTAGCAGTAGGAAGGCAGAAGATTGTATTCAAATCGATTCAGACAACGAAAATTATAAAATTGGAGGAAGTGAGTGTGTCACAGGTGTGATTAGCAAAGAAAACTGTGGCACTTGCACTAGCTCGTAGAACTGCGGTTCGCACTATTAAAATAATTGAACTTTGAGAGTTTCTATAAAGAATTATTTAAAGGAGTAGTCTAGTAAACGTTTCTGGGGACTCTATTGTTATCTCAATTAATTCGTTTGCCAAAACTTCCAAAAAACCACTTAATATACACTCGGGTACAATTGTCAGCCGCTAGCTCAGACGAAGACGGCGTGACGGTTCTTTAAAATAATTAACGGTAGAAACAAAACGGAGAGATGCCCAAAGCGACAACGAATTTTTATTAAGTCACGACAAGTGTATCCAGGTTAGGGTGGAGCGAAAAAAAACAAATTTTGATTTTTAATTTGTAATAGCGCGGAAAAGTTGCCTTTTGGTGTAGATAAGATTACAGCAAAATATGAAAAAGATTTGAGCACGTCTTGCGGTGCCCCAAGGACGACAAAGGTTTCATAAAATTGCAATTTTCGCTACATTTTTAAGCTTTTTTAAGAAGTTGTCAAATATTTTTTTTTAATTTTAAATACTGTCAAAAAAGCAGTTTTTATATCAAAAAAGACATACAATTTTTTTTAACTTTTTGGATTATGTCTTGAGGTGCCCCAAGAGCGGTCAAGTTTTATAAAAACAAACTTTTTGCAACTTTTTTACGTGTCTCGATTATGCAGTAAAAAGTTTCAAATAGGCGTTTTAATATGAATAGAAAGATAAAGACAGTTTGACTATTGCATTCGCATCCGGGAGCATGAGTTATGGCCGGGGCGGATGTTGGGGGGGGGGGGGCAAGATTATAGAAGTTGTACAAAAAAGTTATTTCAGAAGAGCACGTTTCACTAATAGAGGAACCAAACTCAAAGTTTTTAGGCCACGTAACACCTAAATCTGACGCTGGAAAAGACATAGCAGACAGTATACTGGAGTTTCTTGAAGATAGAGAACACAACGAACAATTTTTGAACTTTACTGCTATTGGATGTGATAGAACTGTTGTAAATACTGAACATAATAATGGTGTGATTTCTTTGATGGAAAATGAAATAGGAGGACCTTTACAATGGTTAGTTTGTTTGTTCCATGGAAATGAGCTACCTTTGCGACATCTTTTTTGTCATTTAGATGGTAAAACGAAGGTGGTTACTTTCTTGCCAACTGAAAATAACCTTCCTCTTTTGGAGAACATAAATGTTTTAAGTACAGATCAGAAGTATTTATTGGATATGTGTATCGCTGCACCAATGCGAAATTACTCACTAGATTTATCTTTAAGAAAGTCTGGAAAACTTGCTCACTCCAGGTGGTTTCCATTAGCAAACTGTATACTTAGATTGTATGTGGCAACTGAAAACCTGAAGATTCTGACTGAGTACATTGTTAAAGTGTATGCACCTGTATGGTTTAACATTAAGTTAAAACCTTCATGTAGGTACTTATGGTTTCAAACATCTGTTTAAGCTTGTCTCATATTCACGCTATATCTCTAATATCAAGAACGTTCTAGACCCGGTTCTTCTTCTTCTTCTTCTTCTTCTTCTTATGGTGCCAATCCGTTCCGGTTATTCAAAGAAATGGGTACGTTGCTGCTGCAGAAAATCTCCTTTTGTCCATGCTATGTGATAAGCGCAAATACCTATGTAAGAGAACTTGCTTTACGATGTGTTTTAAAAGCAAGAACGGAAAGTAGAGGCGGAGTCAGGAAGTTTAAAGTTCCATAGATAAACTTTGACGCACCGAACCCCCCTTGGTAAAAAATGTTTTCAGTGACTCTTTCAAAGACTTTATACGGCAGATATCTGAAGCTCAACCAAATAGTAAAGTGGACCCGCTTATCGACTTTCCCCGGCTTCCTTGTCACACGCAAACAGTGGAAAGAGCTGTGAAACTGGTGACTGAATCGGCTCAAAATGTCTGTGGTTCAATCGCAAGAGAAGGATATATGAGAGCAAAAATTGACTCACGATACAAAAAAACAATTTAATGAGTCAATGAAGCATAAACAAACATTTTGCAGCTGTAACATTTGTAATCATTAAGGGTTCTTTAAATCATAAAAAATTTAAAAATTTTTTACGTGAGCTCTAATAATAGTAAATTTTATTATAGGTGAGAGAAATGCATCATTATTTGCGAGTGAGAATTTTGAATCGCGAGTGCCCCAGCACGAGCGATACAATTTCTCACGAGCTTATAATGGCATTTCGCTAACGTGTGATATACGACGTTTCATCGTACAGTAGCAATTCGTATGCCTAAACAGTTTGAGCCGTCAGAATATGTCGCAAAACAGACAATAGATAGTTACAGTAGCACCTATTACCTACCATACATTATACAACTGTTTTCA
This sequence comes from Agriotes lineatus, assembly GCA_940337035.1. Lineage (NCBI taxonomy): Eukaryota > Metazoa > Arthropoda > Insecta > Coleoptera > Elateridae > Agriotes > Agriotes lineatus. The sequence continues at coordinate 92,009,130 of OW679201.1, forward strand.
GTGACTAAAATGAAGTTTTATTCACTAGTGAGTATAAAATACATTATACAACTGTTTTCAGTGACTAAAATTAAGTTTTACTCACTAGTGAGTATAAAAATCTTTTATGTCTTTATCTTTCTATTCATATTAAAACGCCTATTTGAAACTTTTTACTGCATAATCGAGACACGTAAAAAAGTTGCAAAAAGTTTGTTTTTATAAAACTTGACCGCTCTTGGGGCACCTCAAGACATGATCCAAAAAGTTTAAAAAATTGTATGTCTTTTTTGATATAAAAACTGCTTTTTTGACAGTATTTGAAATAAAAAAATATATTTGACAACTTCTTAAAAAAGCTTAAAAATGTAGAGAAATTGCAATTTTATGAAACCTTTGTCGTCCTTGGGGCACCGCAAGACGTGCTCAAATCTTTTTCATATTTTGTTGTAATCTTATCTACACCAAAATGCAACTTTTCCGCGCTATTACAAATTAAAAATCAAAATTTGTTTTTTTTCGCTCCACCCTAATCCAGGTGTTCAAAACGAGAATTCGTAAACTCAATTAGTACATACAAAAAAAATCGTTGAAAGAGAGGCTTCAAATAACACAGGTAGCCGTAACGAAATCAAACCCACATAGCTGATATCACAGTATAATCATCAATTCTGATTCGCAAGTTGACATAAATTAACAACTATAACTATAGGCCGACAAGTTACGATGTACCTAAAAAACACGCATAAAATCTAATACAGGTTCACAAAACAGCAATAAAATATTATCGCACACATTAAAATCAGACAATGGTTTGCAAGGCGATGTTATTTCGTGGATTGGAGGAAACGTTTTGCGTGCTCCCAGGTACACAGCCCGCGAAGCAAACTGTATACTCCCTAGGTCACGTCGGTGATCCAAACGTCAAAATACCTGAACGGAGCTCGAAGCGACAAAGCACTGGTCGCTAGTAGATGTTTAAAACAAAGGGAAGAGTATGACCTGAAGGTAAGTTCCTGAATCGGGTCTCTTCCTGCACCCTAAGAAATGCACGCCGCAGGGGCGAAGCGGGCCATGACTGGAAATAGCACGAGTCAGGGTCACGCTCTAAGTTACATTCCGCATCCAAATGTTGTGGAAACTAACACCTCCTAACGGCTCCTCGGTGACTGCTATAAGGGGAAAAATAGTTCACGATAGAACACAGGTGAAATTAAATATAGCCCAAGGAAGGCTTCCTACTCACTCCGCGATATTTTGGGCAAGTGCGAATAAGGTACACCGGCAAGCGTAGAATCCGCCGACAATGGTCTGAAACGAAAGTTCTCTAAATTATGGTTCAGGAATTCAAATCCGCGGGCAACTATCACCCAAAAATCAACTGCATGCCCATAAAATCACTGAAACTTTTACTGACGCTTACACCGGCTTCATGCTGTTCACCAAAGGCAAGGCGGAAAAGAATGCTGAGGAAACGAACGCGACCTTTTCTTCCTGCTCTGCAAGCCAAAAAGTAGGTGTGGTACAAGCGTGCGAAATATGAACTGAGTACCGTATACATTGAAATCGAATAGATGCGCATCTGAGATGTAACAATAAGTACTAAATACTACAGAAATCGAAATCGGTTAGATGCACAATTAAATCGTAACACTATATCCAACTTAAGGTGTGTGCTAGAACAGCTGGAGGAGAAATCTGAAAAGACTGCTTGTATGTTGGAAGTGCTAACGGTCGCAAGTACTATGGTAACGTGTGATGTAGAAGTTGAAGAACTTAGTCGGCAGCTGAGAGTGTCATATGGATGTGTTATACTGAGGTCGCTCGACTAGCAGCAAGAGGCTGTTGAACGATTAGTGAGTTCGTTAGAGGATTTAGCTTTTGAGGCGTCACACGAATTTGTATACGGTTTAGGACATAGCGGGTTCGGCGATGAGGAACTATATAAACAGGAAACATGTACAAAAATGGTGCAGATGTTTGTCAACTATTTCTAAACGGAGTCGTAGGGCAAAGCCTCTATAGATTTGATCGTTAGTCTTGGCCTAGATGGACATATGTGTGAAATAAAGGAGTTTATAGATAAGAATGAAAATGAAGAAACGCGTGCGGTACAACCTGTATACTTGGGTGTATGCGTACAAAGAAACTCATAGAAGACTGGGAACGAGAAGCTATGGACAGGTGTCGGTTTCAGCGTAGTACCCTTACTGTGAACGAAGTACTGCGAAACGTCTTGTGTGCAGAACATAGGCAGAAAATGTATATAGAACGCTTGCTTTCCAACTAGTACGTATATTTGTAATTTATGTAGTGACGATAAGTAGCACTGTATTTGTACGCAAATAAAAAAAACAATAAATAGTCAATGTGGCTTTATTAATCTATTATATAATGATTATATACCGATGGGGTCAAAATTATATGTATATAACAGCAATGAGATAACATGAACAACAAAATAGAATGCTTGAGTAAGAAAGAGATGACCATACAAAAAAATATTTTAGTGGGCATGTTTACGTTTAGTTGACAGATGTCATAATTAAAATGAGCGTCAGCCTACTCGAATATTTGCCACTATGTTTATCTCTTTCTTACTCAAGCAATACGTGTTATTTTCTTGTTCATGTTATCTCATTGCTGTTATATACAGTGAATTTATTTTAATGCGCAATGTCGTATTCCCGTTTCCATGAGCACTTGATTGTTACTATTGGTTCCTAAGGATATACCACGCCGACGCCATGTGTAAATTCATTTATTTTAAAATGCAATGTATGAACCGTAATTTTATCGAAAAAAATTACAAATTGCGCGTTACAATTATTTTGTCACCCAACGTGGGGCGCGATGGCTTCATTAGTTAAAGAACAAGTACTAATTAATCAACTAGACGTTTTACAAAGCAACATAATTAAAGTAAACAAAATCGATTTGTTATCTGCAACAAGAAGAAAGATCTCTACGACAAATAAAATGTTATGCATAAAGATCAGAATAAATAAGAATGAATATGATGTCCGATTTTTTATAGTTTCTGCTTTAAATTTGGATTTTGCGATAGGGGTCGATATAATTCAGTAAATGTGAATAAACATTGATGGGATGCAAAGAAGCATTCAGATAAATAATGTAATTAAGCCTTAGTTGAATTCCGAGTGTGGCAATCAAGTGCATAAATCATTGCTGCTTAGCTAATATGAAAGCAGGATACGATAATTTTTGCCTAGCCAAGAGTGCAGGAGACGATATAACTCAAAAGGAAAGCTGTAAAATTTACAGGATGGTGTAGTGATAAATAATTGTACCGTCATAGATGAATTGCTGGATGATGAACATATAGGGAGTGATTATTTTTACAATATAAAAGCAGAATTATGGAAATAATAATGAAAAATATTGAGATAATAAATCAGAAAATAAAGAATAGTTTAGAATAGGGTATTTGGATTAGGATAGGTTAGTTTAGTTAATGTTAGATTTTTGATAAAATTTAAGGTTTTAATGTAATTTAAGTGTCAGATCAGGTTAATTAAAAAGAGATGGAAGTCATGGAATTAAATTTGTGATAATTAAAAAGACTACACATGCAAATCAACGTAGGCAAAGAATTAATATTCATGCGTTTTCATTTTTCAAAATTGGGGGAAATTATGCAATGGTTTGCTGTCCACAGCAATTTTAGTTACCTAACTAACACGAAAATGAAAGAATAATTTAAAATGAGCACAGATTTACTATTTTGTTTATTGCAAGATAAAGTCAGTATTTTACACTAATAAATGCACATGATATAATTAGCAGTAACTTTAATTTGATTGAGAAAGGTTAGCATTACATAAGGCAGAATCAAAGGTGTTACGTTTAACGTTTAATTCATAATTGATGTTCGGAATGGCAAGCGCACCTTAATTTATGTAGCTGATAGATTTGATTTGGTAACGTCAATACAATAATGTGAATTTAAAATGATACACAGATGGTTTGCGAAGTTGCAAAAATGATATGAGCGTTAGTATTAAAAATTATATCACCAACAAACGGCAAGACAGCTGACAAGTAAATAAACGGTACAAAGCAGTACAAGGAAGCAAAGCTTGCAAAGAGCAATGATAAGGTAACCTATTATAGGACACAGACAATTGTGAAGTGCTAAGATAAACATGTGAAACAGTGCATTTAAAATTAATTGTAAAAAACCAGAGAAGTGTAAAGTGCTACAATTGACAATTTCAAAAAAAAGACAGTTTAGTTTCTAAGTAAAAACATATCAAAACCTATTTCAGAAAACAATTGTAAAACTTTTGTTGAAACGAGATAGTCAATTGTTAAAAAAATAACTAAACAGGCCTTGTAAAATTTGTGCTGGGTGCAAGAGGTGCTCCCAGTTTCTTGAAAATTTTCATATTAAAAAGTTTTCTGTGTGAGCCAAAAAGTGGTTTTTCATATTCACCAATCTGCAGAGCATCTCTGTGTGTAATTTTCGTCGTGGTTACACATACAAGTGAAAAGAGATCAGCTCTGCGAAGATTTGCCCCAAGAGCGTCCGACATCGAAGCCAATTTTCTAATAGAGACATCGGTCAGCCAGAAATGTATGTATTGCGTTTGGAGCAGTCCCTCCTGAGTGCCTAGGTGCAGAAATTTGGAGCAGGAAGCTGTCACCAAGTTTGTAATTGCCGTGGCGTCCCTTAATTCTGAGAGCCAACATCGAAGCTGCCTTTGAAGGTAAATTTCACAGGCAAGTCGTTGCAGAAGGCCTACTAGCTTTGGGTTACATCAATATTAAACATCGTACGAGGTCGTGAACGTGGTTCCAGCTGCATAGATTCATCCAGAGTTTTATAATCGAGGTAGCGTCCTTTGATTTTGCGACCTGATTCAGAGATTTGGAAAATTGTAAGAAGTTAAACAAGTGCAGGTTTCGGCGTCCCTACGTCACTGAAACAAAACCAGGTTAGCCGAAAATTACGTCAGATTATTTGCATTGTATTTTACCTTATGTGTTTTTGCCATTTTTGGTGTTTGAATCAATCACGCTATTTTCTTGTACCAGCAGATCATTTTTGTGTACAGTCAGTTTTAAAATTAAATCTGTCAGATACGAATTTGAGCATTTGCTATACAAACTAATCTGTCCTACGCAAAAGTAATTGTAATACAAGTTGTTGAACCTACCCCTTTGAAAAAGAGTTTTTCTCATGCTAGACCGGAGCTTTATTTTATTGATTGCAAATGAATAGAATAGAAAGAGCAATAAACCATCTATTTTGCAAATATGAATTATAACATCATTTTAATAAACCCTGAGATTGACACAATATCGAATTCTTTATGAAAACTATTTTAATTTGTAAATTGTGGGGATCTGCCCTATTTAATCATTTATATTTTTACTAAACCTTTTATACAACCAAGGGCGGTCATTACAATATATGACTAACATACTGATAAATAATCAGAAATTTTCAAGAAAATTTGCAGACCTCTTCCACAGACATGGTTTTCCGAAATTCCAACCGCAAGGGATATAAAAGGGGTAAAAATTCGCCAAAACTGGTTTTAATTGGCTGCGTTTATATCCGTTTGAAAAACAACCTACAAAGTTGAGATTCTGCGCATCTGTTCCCTTTAGAAATCTGGTCAAATCATTTTCAAGTTTTTTTTTTTAACTGAACTCTAAAAAAGTTAAATGGGGTAGATCTGTGCTTCTAAATATCTTCATTACACTTACAACTTGATTTAAAAAAACAAAGCCTAGATAATTATATCTATATAAATGAATCACTTACAACAACGAATAGGGTTCTATTTGCAAAGGCGAGGGAATTTAAGAAACAAAATAAAATAAAATTCCTGTGGACAAAAAATGGTAAAATATTTATGCGGGCCAATGAAGAAAGCAGAATATTCAATATAGCATCAATAAACGACTTTAAAGATGTCCATTAATCATAAACAGTTCACTATTTATTATCAAAATGTACGCGGTATAAAAACAAAAACAGAAACATTTTTAAATTCATTGCTTTCCGAAAATTTTGATATTGTTATAATTACAGAATCTTGGTTAAATGTGAGTGTTCATAACAGTGAATTGTTTGATAACCGCTATCAAGTGTTTAGGAAGGATCGCAATTTTTTGGTAACTGGAAAATCTGAAGGTGGCGGAGTGGCTATTGCAATAAAAGAACATTTTTCTGTTTATCATTTACCTGAGTTTGAATTGTGCGAAGGAGACATATGGGTTCGTGTAAAAATGGGTTTAGAAACTTTTTATGTATGTGCAGTATATTTTTCTCCGACTTGTAAGCCACATAAATATGAAAAATTTTTTGAGGGTCTCAATGATAAACCGGAAGTATTAAAAGAAAACCTGTTAAGAATTGGAGATTTTAATAATCCTGGGTTGTATCCTAGCGTGGCCAGCCAATGTAATAATAACATTAAAAAAATATTTTCAAATTTTATAAATTTCTGTAACTTAAAGCAACATAATTTTGTTTTAAATTCAAATAATCGAATACTTGATTTTGTTTTATCTAATGTTGAAGTATTAGTTTGCAAGTCGGAAAACCCATTTGTGCACGAGGACAATCATCACCCAGCAGTTGAATGTTCTCTGGGTTATATAAAAGCTGATAATATCGAACCTGTTTATAACCAGCAGTATAATTATAAGAAAGGAAATTTTTTGGAGTTGTATTATCTATTGCGCGATACTGACTGGCAAATATTAAGTCAATATTCAACTGTTAATAATGCAGTTGAAAAATTTTACGAACTCATGTACAGCGCTCTAGATGGCACAATTCCGAAAACAAATACTAAGAAAAATAAATTTCCCGTGTGGTCCACTAGGTCGATAATAAAGGATATCCGGAAAAAAAGTAGAATACGCAAAAAGTTAAAGTCGTCACCTAACAATGAACTACTTTTGAAGTTTAGAAACTTAAGAAAACAGATTAAATTAGAAATTAGAGATGCTTACAAAAACTACTGTGTCGTGCTTGAGGAAAATATACAGCATGACTCGAATCAATTCTGGTCTTTTATTAAAGCCAAAGGAAAATCTAAATTTGAAAGTGGTTACATGCAGTTTAATGAGGACCGCCTGGAAACTAATACTGCAATTGCGCATGCATTTGCAAAAAACTTTGAGTCGGTATATATCCAGCATACTTCATCTACAGTTATTACTAATAATTACAGTAAGGAAGAGGATGTTGCATCAAATTTTTTCATTGATAAAATAACTGTAGATGACGTTAAGGGTGCCTTAAAACTATGTAAACCTAAGAAATCACTCGGTTTTGATGAGATACCCATGAATATCTACAAGGCATACTCTGAGTTTCTCGCTGAACCTTTGGCTGTAATCTTCAATATTTGTTTAAAACAGGGTGAGTATCCTAAAAAATGGAAAATTTCCAAAGTTTGTCCTGTATTTAAAAATGGCGACAAACATAACGTAGCTAATTACAGACCCATCTCTCTGCTACAGGCTGCTTCTAAGATTTTTGAAAAAGTATTACACATTAAAATATTTTCATATGTAAAGCCTTTGATTGTCGATGAACAACATGGTTTTATGCCGAAAAGATCAACTTTGACAAATTTGGTTACTTTTACTCAGGAACTCTGTGATGCTTTAGATAAGTGCATGCAGGTTGATGTGGTATACACCGACTTCGCTAAGGCCTTTGATCGAGTCAACCACGAAATATTATTAAAGAAGTTGTCTAATTTTGGTTTCCATAGTACCTTGGTTGAATTTTTCAGGTCATATTTAACTGAAAGATATCAAATAGTTGTTTACAATGGCAGCCTGTCGGAGAGGTACGGTGCAACTTCTGGAGTGCCTCAAGGGTCTATTCTGGGCCCGTTGCTGTTTTTGTTATTTATTAATGATCTTCCCCAGGTAGTAGAGAATGCAAAGTACGCATTATTTGCCGATGATTTTAAAATTTGGATAAGTATTGAAGCAGATAGTGCGTGTGAAACAATGCAGCAAAATATTGAAAACATTTTTAATTGGAGTTCAAAAAATTTATTATTTTTTAACGTTAGCAAGTGCTCTGTTACTTATACACGCAAAATTCAACCTATACTGTTTAATTATACAATGGACGGACGTTCACTTCTTCGAAAGGATAAGATTGTTGATTTGGGTATATTATATGATAAACAAATTGACATTTAATTACCATATTGACAAAATAGTAAGTGAATCTATGAAGAACTTAGGCTTTATCATTAGGAATTCTCATTCATTTAATCAAAAACAAACTCTAATTTCACTATATAATGCATACGTACGTCCTAAACTAGAATATTTATTATTAATATGGTCCCCCTACTACCAAGGGCATAATAAACAAATTGAAACAATACAAAGTAAATTCGTCAGATATTTAGAATATAAACTTTCGGGTGTCTATCCAGCGTTGATACCGTATAGAGAATTAAGCTATCATTTTGGTATACTCACCTTGGAGAAAAGACGTGAGCTTTCTAGTTTACTGTTTCTACATAAAATAGTTCATTCCGAAATTGAGTCATGCTGTAATTTTCTCAATAAAATGTGTTTTTGTGTTCCTAAATCTACATCAAGGTATAGATCTTTATTTTATTTGAGCACTGCAAGAACTAATATTCTACTGAGTTCTCCTTTGTACAGATCTTGTACTGTATACAACACAATTGCTGACACTGTAGATATATTTGATAGTTCGTATAATGTTTTTAAAGCGCACTGTCTACTTGCACTGCAACCGAAATCAGGTTAAATTTAAGTATAGGTTTGAGTTTGGGTCTGGGTTTGGGTTTAAGTTAGAGTTTAGGTTTACGTTTAAGTTTGCGTCTAGGTTACATCTGATTATTATTGTTACTCATACAATACCTGCGAATCTGTGTTCTTCCTACACTGTCATATTAGTATATCAGATTATTAGTATACTATTAGTAGTAAGACTACTAATATGACTAAGATTATTCGTATCAATTATGGAATAACTGATTATAATCATTATTGATACTGTCGGATTATTGTTATTTTTTTTAAATTATGGATGTTTTTTGTTATAGTAGAAGTATTTGAAAATAATTAAGTTTGCACTTTCACGAATTTGTAATTTTTGTTGTTTTATGTATCCTGTAACCTGTTAATGGCCGGTAGTTGGCTGTTGGTTGCAGTTAAAATCATAATAAATAAATAAATTACGCGGTAACTGCTGCAGATACAACGTTAAATTTCGGCAAATGAATTCCTTTTACAAACCGGGCAAAACGGCTTTCTGGGTTTTTTTAAATCCCCCCCCCCCCCAAAGGAGTTAAATGGGGTCAATGTGATCAACCCCTAACGGTGTGAATGTGTATCTTCTGCGGTTGTTGAATTGGAATATTCTTTTATTTACTAACAACATGATATTGTTCATTTTCGTCATAGATACAAAATATGTAAAGCTACTCCCAAGGGATTTTTTAAATTAATTCTCCCTTATTCCCATGGTAACCATGTAAATACAAGCAACGTTTTAGCAACCATACATTGAGGCAATCCTTCATGTTACTTACATATTCTTATTTTAAGTGTACTTATGTCGTACTATTTTTACTAATATGCTAGTAAATAAAATATTGTATGCTCCACGGGAGATATCCATGTTCTTTACCTTCGGTTGAGTTACAAACCTCGGGCCAGAGGCCTTCGGTCTGTAACCATGTCAACCTCAGGGAAAAAACATATTCATATCTCCCTTAATGCATAAATATCTATTTTAGTATGTAGAGATGCGTTTTTAAAACCTTTAAAAAAAATTTAAAGTGGGATGTTGAAATTTGGTCAATGAGTTCCTTTTACAAATCATGTTGGACCATTTTCAGGGTGTTTTCGAAATTCACTTCCCAAAGGGGTTAAATGGGGTAGATATGTTATTCTAAAGAATTCCACAAAACGATAACGAATGCAGGTAACAAATTGAAAATCTCAAAATCAGTTTCTTTTGCAACAGGTAAAAAGTAAAAAATACTTGGTTTTTCGAAATTTGCGCCTCCTGGGGTTAAAAAGTGTACATCTGTTTTTCTACATGTCGTCAGAAACCTGCAGGTAAAAACTTGAAATTCGGCATAATTTTCTTCTACAAATCGGTCAAACAATTTTTAGGGTTTTTCGGAATCCACAGCAGTGGGGGGGGGGGGGGGGGTTACATTGGGTAGATCTCTATTACTAAAAATTGCCGTTACTCGGTAACTACTGCAGTTAGCTAATTGATAGCCCGACTTCCCACCACGTACTGCAAGAAAGATGTTTATTTTTCTCGATAATGAACTAAAATTTTGTTTTATTAATGTTTGCTCTTTTCGTAATAGGCCACGCAATAGGTATTTTTGGGAAAAAATCAAAAAGTTTTGTAAATTTGCAGTTTCGCACAGTTTCATTTCTTGAATAGGATATTAAATCTGCGACCTTGGTGTGTGTCCACTCGCTACGCCACCTTGAATAAATGGCATCCAAAATCAGTTTTTTGATAGTATCTTCTTTCAAGTATTTCCTAGACAAAAAATTGTAGTAAAAATTCTGACGTGAATTATAGTGTATTCCTTAAAATTGCATAAATGCCCCTTGTCACGCGAAATTGTACTCGTTATTGATTAGTTATTAATTAATTATTATTTATACTAATATATGAGCTCTCGAATCAGTCAAGTACATACAGCACGTGCAGTCACTTCAATTCGAACGCAATGATTGTATTCGGTGGCTATCTAGCTAATGCAGCAAACAGAAATACGAAAAGTGCAGAACGACTTTCGCGAATTTCGCGCGGATATATTTTTCGACGAGTCGATGATCACGACATACACATACGCAAGATTGCTAGCTAACAAAAAATGCAAGAGTCGCCTTTTTTCCATGGTCAAGAAGAAATTCAAATTTTACCGTTCAACGAGTATTAGAAGATGCTGACATATTGAGCGAATACTAATTTGTATACCAAGGCACTGAAGTTTAACTTTTTATCATGAATGTGAATTTAGTTGATTTTAGATATGCTAATAGTCTCAAATCAAAAGAATATAGAAGTTGTGAATAAAAAAACGGATGAAACACTTCCGTCGGTAGGACAGCATAATATTTAAACAAAATCACAGAATTTGTGATTAGTCAATTTTGTAAATGGTATCTGTAAGGAAATTGCTGTATGTTGTTTTAATTTTCAGTAAAAATGTTTTTTAGGATACTGCATTGGTAACTAGCGTTTACATAGTTACAAACGAGTCCGGTAGATAAAATTTACCGGCCTAGACCAGTAGTAATAGAACTACTACTGGTCTAGGCCGCTAAATTTTATCTACCGGACTCGTTTTTAACTGTAACTGTGTAAACGCTAGTTACCAATGCAGTATCCTAAAAAATCTTATACGATACACGACCGGTAGCATTTTTATGGCCTTGCCAAACATACAAGTCTCGCCCTACGGGCTCGTCCTGTAAAGTATTGCCGCGGCCATAAAAATGTTGCTACCGGTCTAATAACGTAAATAGCTATTAAAATGTTACACAACTGAGCCCGTTATTCCTGAGATTGTTTAATATAATTATAAATAATACTAGATGGCTTTTTATTTCGGTTCCAAAGTCACACTGACATTTCGATTATGGCCAAAATGTGGATATAAAACGACTGTACAAACGCCAACATAACCTACAAAAGTTGGCTAAAATGTTGTAATTTGAGTTCTCGATAAAAAAAAACATAAGGTACCCCTCGGCACTGAAGTTCCTTTTTATCCCTCATGTGGTTTATTTGCCTTGACCCTACGAAGTTTAGCTTTTTATCACGAATGTGGATTTAGTTCGACTATCTCAAGGTCATTGTTTTTCCTTCTCTTCTAGAGAACCAAACATTCCAAGTCACGATACACAACTTTTTCTCAACAATTAGAAAAACCCAGGCAGGAGTTCTGCAGTGAAGCACACGTAACCTCACTAACAATTCAGACATAAGCCTCGCAGCAGTTAAACTTCACGCAATACCATCAATACTATTGTTCACCGGTCCAATCAATGGAATTTAAAATAAATGTGAATAAGTGAGTTGCAAAAATTGTGAATACCACGAATAAATAATTCTCCGGTAATTACGAAAAATGGAATTCCAATTGATTGGAAAAGAACAGCAGAAACTGGTAAATACCTAGGAGTGTTGTTGGCCACGTGCCTAACTTGGAAAATGCATATTTATTACACGATCGAACGGGATTTCGACAATATTGGGTGATTACAAGCTCAGCCTGCCTGGAATGGTTGTAATAGAAAAAGTTTAGGCTAGCGACACCTCCCTAACCTCAGATGAAGTCCCCCGCTCAGCCGATTCCCTCTCGTGGTGCCCTCTGACGACGGTTGTGGATCCGCGTCGTCTTCTGGTTAAACCGGGTCCAGTTGATGTGGGATCCCTGGAGTACCCTCGTCGTCAGTCCAGCTAGGAACGCGTCGGAGAGCCCAGTTGCGGATAGGTGTTGGTGCGACTGGTCGCACCAGATTCCGCGCCAAGAGATGGTGCACGTGGTCGTCTCGATGTCCTCCACCGGGAGCTGAAGTCGGTCTGCCACACCTTCAACAACTTCCGGGTCTTCGGCATAGTATGCCCTCTTCCGTCGATGATGCTCGCGGAGAGGGGTCGTGCCTGAGACGACCTGAGCGTCTATGATCACTCCGTGCACTCCCTTCTTGGCAATGAAATCGGGCTTCCGGAGTCCTCGTGAAGTTCGAAGCTGGGGTTCCTGCTGCACCTCCCATCCCTTCTTGCGCAGACTGTCAGTTAAGGTGTTGCACAGGGCGTCGTGCCTCTTCACCCTGTCTCCGTGCGTTCGGTGGCAGCACTGGATGACGTGTGCTGCCGTCTCCGTTGCGCGACACCCGGCAAAGTAGCTGCCCGACGGTCTGGTGCCAGCCCCTGGAGACACGCACTCTTGACGGGAGGCAGTTTACTCGGACACGATGATACTGCACGTAGTCTCTCCCTGGTATCGCCCAATGCTTCTGACGGTCCTTGGCCTGGGGGCTCTTGGTAGCCCGAGCTTGGTGGCTATCTTCTCCGCCCATCGGATCTTGCGTAAGATCCTCTGGGACGAAGAAGCAGCTCGGGCTGCCCCTGAAGTGGACTGTTGTAGTCGGCCAAGCCGCGCAATGGTGAGGCAAGGGATGAGGGTCGACAATGCAGGAATCCCGAGGCCGCCGTCTCTGATGCTGGCGTGGAAGTAGCCCTCTGCTGTGTCGTGCGGGACTCGAAGCCAGGCTCTGACAGCACGCCTGACTTGCCTGTCGATCGTCTTCAGCCTTCCTGCCGTGGTTCTTCCCAGGACGAGATGGTGGTAGATCCTGGGAATCAGGAAGGCTCTCGTGATTTGAAGGCGCTGCTGGGGCTTCAGAGGCGCTTTTGTGATGTTGGTAAGCGCCTCTCCCAGTTCTTGCTCGACAGGCTTGGCTCCCGCGGACTGATACTCAATACCAAGATACCGCCACGTGTCAAGTATCTTGGTAGCGGGAAGACGCCCCCCTTGGATGGTGAATGGGGGGGAGGTTAGGACCTTGATCCTCTTGGTCTTCCCGTCCGGCACCAGAGAGAAGGATGAACTCTTCTGGGCGTTGAGCTTCAGTCCCATGCTGGCTGCGGCTTCTTCAACCCTGGTTAAGGCTTCCTGCATCCCCACTTTGGAGGATGCAACCAGGACCACGTCGTCGGCGTAGGCGAGGGCCGAGATATGATGGCCCTCTAAATCGAAGCCGACTTCTCGTGGTATGGCTCCCAGGATGTTGTTGACAGCCATGTTGAAGGGTAGCGGCGGAAATTTTTTTGAGTGCAGTCCAACAACGTCGTATTAATTTGCCCGAGCGGGACGCGAGGGCAAATTAGGACGTTGTTGGAATGCACGAAAATAATTTCCGGATATGAATTAATGCTCGAATGCAGATTCGGTAAGAAAATCGTAACGCCACAAACCCTCACAGTTAAGTTGGTCTACCTACAAAAAATTTCCAAGAATTTTTTTTATTGTCTTGGTTACGGCTCGTGAACTAATTTTTCTATTGGTCATTAATGAGTGTCGTACGATTTTCACTAAAATTTTAAGCTGAATGTAATAATATACTGGGTGTTCTATTTAAAATCGGAGTTAATAAAAAAAATTGGAAAAGAAAACAAAAGAAACCCATTTTAGAGGTATTTGACTGGAAAATTGCCTAGCTCACATCAATACACATTAAAAATTTAATAAAACTGTAAAGTTTGAAAAAAATCGTTAGAGCCGTTTTTGAAAAAATCCAAAAAACTGAAAAATCACAAGAGTAAACACCTACTTGCGGTTATGCGATTTTCTTCAAAAGCTTGCTGCCGCATCTACATAGTAAACAGAACTTATATATGAAGTTTAAATGTCATACCTCTTTTCGCGTTGAGATATTCTGCTCACAAACAGACACACAGACAGTAAGACACACAGACAGAGCAATGAACAAAAACATGTTTTTTGGGTTCAGGGGACTCTTAAGACGTGAAGATCTGTTGAAAACTCAATTTCGAATTTTTGGGGTGAATCCAATACTTCTTTTATCCTAAAAGAAAGTAACAAGCAAATGCTCGAAAAAAAATATATTTCGACGCCTATGAATTCGAAACAAGCGAATGTTTGACAAAAATGTATAGAACATTATTTGTAGAGAATTTACTCTTCTTTAATTTTGACAACTACGTATTTTGCTCAAAAGTTGATACTAATCGAGATATTCACTAATATTAGGAAAAATATAAAAATTTAGATCTTTTTTTAAGCATAACGGTTAAATCCGGGCCTGTCAAGGGGTGCAAAAATAATATATATTTTCTGAGTCCCAACAGAACAGATTAAAATTTATTCCAGCTTGTCCGGAATTACTCCCGCTAACAGCCATTTTAAAAGACTTATCGACTGGCCTATAAACCTATTATTGAAAATTTGTTATAGATAATATTAGTATTAAAAGAACATACGAAATACTCGACCTCGGTGTAATATTAAATACCACATTACATTTTTAGCATTAAAAGACAAACTCTTAAACAACATTTAAAATTTTACTTAAAATATTTTTTTTAAATTTGTCCGCCATTTTGTTCTTGTTTCATACGAGATAGAAGATTGGTTCTTCACACACCCCTATTATATTTTTTTATGTTCTATCCGAATCTGAAGTAAAATTTCAGAATTCTAAAAAAGTGAATGCACAGCGGACAAACAATTAATGAATTCAAATGGGACTCCATTTTACAGAGTTCGTGAAAAGGTGTGGACATGCTCATAGGTCTCTGAGATTTATAATAAGAAACAAGGAATATTTTAGACAAGTTGATGCATTAATGTTTTATAATACATGTTATTACGTAGTAAACTGGAATGCTGCTGTACAGTGTGGAATACCAAATCAATTCAATATAGCTGTATATAGGAAAATATCTAAAATAGATTCTTAAGGTATTTATTGTATTGGTTTACTGTCCAAAGCAATTCTGATTGCCTAACTTACACGAAAAATTAATAATTTCAAAATGAGCACAGAATTCACTATTTTATTTATTGCAAGAAAGTCAGTAATTTTACACTAATAAATGTACTCGAGATGAGTAGCCGTAATTTTAATTTGAGTGAGAAAGGTTGGTATTAAATAAGGCAGGATTCAGAAGGGTTACTTTAAGAGTTTGTCATAATTGATGTTAGGAATGGCAAATGCAGCTTGAATTATGTAGCTGACAGGTTTGAGTTGGGTGAAATCAATACAATATAAATTTTAAAATAATGCAAAGATGGTTTGTGAAGTACAGAAATTGTATGAGCGTTATGAGTATTAAAGTTTATAAGCCCACACGGTAAGATGACTGAAAGGTAAAGGAACAGTGCTACAAATAAACTCATGTGAATCAGTGCAATTAAAACTCAAGTGAATAAAAGCAGAGCAACGTTTATAGTGACATCGCCCAAGAAAAATCAGTTTAGTGTTTAAGTAAAGAACATTATATCAAAACTATAGTCCATAAATAAAAATTTAAAATCAAACCTTATTTCTATAAACAAATGTAAATCGTAATTGCTAGGTAACGAGAATGTCAATTGTTGAGAATATCAAATAGAAGCTTGTAACTTTTAGGCTGTGTGCCAGTTGAGCTCCCAGTTTTGGAGTAAAATTAATAATAAAAAAGTTATTTGTTGAGCCCAAATAGTGTTTTTGATATTCACCAGTGTGCAACCCAGCTGTGTGGTTAATTTTCGTTGTGAAATCATATCCCAGTGAACAGGAATTAGCCCAGCAAGATTTCACCAGGTGCGTCTTACAGTGCGTTCAACTTCGGGGTCTATGGACAGAAGAGACATCGGCCAGCAACAAGCGTAGATGTATCATATAAAGCAGACTTTCCTGAGTGCCTGAGTGTGGAAATTTGGAGGAAGAAGCCGTCACCAAGTATGTAATTGCCGTGGCGTCACTAGAAAGCATAGCCAGCATCGGAGCACCACTTTCAAACGTAAATTTCACAGGAAGCAGTTGGAACAGACCCGTAGAATTTGGGTTGCTTCAAGAATGCACATTGCCCGAGGGGTTGAACGTGATTTCAGCTGCGTAAATCCATCCGGATTCGAGTAATAAAGGTAGCGTCCCTCAAATTTGTGTTTTGAAGCTGATTTTGCAACATTAGCGGAAGTTAAACAAAAGCAGATCGCGCGTCCTTTTTCATCGTCTGAAACAAAGCCAAGTTAGCCGGAAGCTACGTCACATAATTCGCAGTATTTACCTGATGAGGTTTTGCCATTTTTGGTGTTTTTAAAATTCAATTAACACTAATTTCTTGGGACGTGTAGATCATTTTGTGTATAGTCAATTTTAAGGTTAAATAGCTATCACATACGAATGCAACCATCTGCCATACTAGTGAATTTATCATACATAAAAGCTTTTGTAATACAACGTTAATGAACCTACCCCTGAGACGAGAGTTTTTATTTCATGCTTTACTGGAGTTTTGCTTTAATTAATTGCAAATAAATAAAATACATAAGAGCAATAAACCATTCATTGAACAAATAATTATTACATTATTTTAATTGCACCTGAGATATGACACGGAATTTTTGATTACAACGATTTGATTTATAAATTGTGATTTGCCCTAATTATTAGAATTTTTATTTAAAAAGCCTTTTTAGTAGAGGGCATCATTACATTATACAGGGTGTTATGGAAATGACTGCAAATATTTTTATTTGTTCCTCACTTGTAAACATCAATTTATCAAGTCACTGTATTCACCTTGAAAATGTTTCTTAACTGGCTAGCCAGTAAATTTTTTACTGGCTAGCCAGTTATATTTTACAAGCGTGCTCATAGATAAATGATAGCGTGCAAAGCCAGAGTTGTCTTCCTTAGTATGTGCCATATTGATGAATTTAGTTGCTTGTCAGGTTGACATTTTGAGTAAATGGTGAATTTCTAGTTATTTACAAGTGAGAAACAAATAAAACATTCAACAATACACGCCAGGTAACCATTTTTACTGGCTCAAGGATATGACAGGCTCGCCTAACGGCTCGCCAGTCATCCCAATCCTATCGCCAGTAAAACCGGTTTTACCTGGCTTGTAATGTTAAAGACTATAACCCTTAATAGAACTCGTTAAAATTCAAAGCAGTTTTACTCTAAAAATGCATACCCGCCTATAGAATAATATTTTAGTTTAATGGCACAACACGCAAAAAACATTTCTTTGATATGCAAGCCAACAAAAACTACACAATTACTGATAAAACCTTTAGTTCACATCTGGTCATCAACGTATTTTATCAATTGAGGTAGGTAAGTTATTGATCGCATGTTTTTTGTGCAAGAACTTTGCAGTTTTAATATACTTGTGTCCTTTACCTTTAACTTACATTTGCTTACCAAGCGGCTCGTCAAATTTAGGGGAGATAAATGATTGAAAAAATATGCGAATAAATGAAAAACGATAAATAGAAAAGTTGTTCATTTTGGTGAGCTCTATCACTGGTTAAGTATTTGCACTCATTTCCATAACACCCTGTATATAAAAATATGTAGTATCTATACCACCATTATGAAACTACTAAGACTACTGATCTTAGAAATACTTTTACATTAATGTCTTCATTTAATTGTCTGGAGTTATGTATTACTACCTTTGGATTTAAAATGGTCATTTTGTACTGTCAGATGCTAGTGCACAAAGCACCAGCCTCTACACCACAAGGTAAATGAGGTTACAGATAATACATATATACATACAAGTAACAACATTTATTGCAACAATCTTATGAAATTATGTATTTTAGAAGTACCTGCACCAAAAATCAAATTAACTGTTATTTGACGTACCTTTTTACACAAGAAGGCAATGCTCACCTATAATTATCATGTTGTAGCTTACGAACTATTTATACCACATCGATATTGGACGTTGATATATACATAATTAATTATATACAATTTAGGAAATTAATTTTAGGGTATTATAGTGAACTAAATTAGTAAATATAAGCCTCTGATATTTTAAAATAGTACAAAAGTGTATGCTTATCAACGGTAATATAACAAGGGCACGACATACTTATTGATAATTTTGCACACGCCAAGGGTTGAGTGTTGTTTGCAGTGAAAACTGTCCCGAGGGCAGTTTTCTAAGAGCAACCAGCATGATGACTGTTGGCACGGGCAAAATTATATGTAAGTGTATTGCCGGTGTAGTTCGGGATTGGTTGATTTTAAAAAAATGCATGATTCTCATTGTATGATATCGGTCATGTGACAGTTGTGTGTAAAAATCATTATTATATTGGTGGTCAACGAGTTGAAATTTAAAAATAAATTGCTTATGTTATTTAGTTCTTTGGCTTTTAAGCCTTTGAACATACTATAATAGCTCTGTAATAGTTATTTTGTTCTTGCTCTGTTTGTCATTTCAAAACTACTCACCAAAGTAAAGGAACACAAAAAAGTAGTTGAGCTAGACATATGAGGGCTGCATAAGAAACACGTTCAGTTTGTGTTTGGGTACTCAAATCAATACAGAAATATGAGTTGGTTAGTTACACAGACACGGAGACACAGCCTAATGCAACAAGGTGCATAATTAAAGAAAATATTTCAAATCCAATTTTATATTTGGGGATTAAGCCCTGCTTGGTTTAAAGCTTGAAGGCTTTGACAATAGAAAAAAAATATATTCAGGTAAAGTATATTTTTTTCTCTAACTATGGCAAGATATCATTAAGAAATAACAGAGAAAGTTATTCATAACACTGTAACGTTTCGCTCGTAATTAAGCGCTCCCAAATTTAATTTAAAATTAAATGCGCTTAATATTCGCATTTTCTCAACAATGCACGTTACAACAATCGGAAGTTCCCATTACGCTCGAACGTGCAGAACCACGGCGATGCGCTAGCCGATCCTAAACGCGTTTTTAGCGCATTCCTTCTCTTATGAGCGACGAGTCCCGAGAGCCGATCGCCGCGTATAAAACCAAATCCGCTCCGTGGACTGGAGGAGATTATTATCCCGACGGCGAAAACTCCGCTTCTCTAGGCCGATCCCCTGGCTTCAGCTGAGGATGGCCTCGTGCCTTCCTCAGCCTGGCCACCCGAAATTAACCCAGGATTTCGGTCTATTCGAGTACCAGAAACACACCAGAAAATTTCGAGTTTAACTCGAAATAGTTTACCACGTATCCGTTTAAATTCAAATTTGAATCAGCTCATATCTGGAGTCGGATTGAACTGCATTCAAATTTCTCGAGACCCCGCCTGACCGTTTAAATACAAAGATCCGTTCGAAATTCAAATTTGAATCGGCTTATATCTGGAGTCGGAATAAGCCGCATTCAAATCTTCTTAGGTCCCGTCCGACCGATTGTGTACAACTAATTTATGAATGGTTATCGTAGTAAGTTGGTTGTATTCATTCGCCGGCTTGACGGTCCGTAGAAGCTCCTAAAATTTAATTAACGTTTTGCTGGACTTCGACACTCGTTAATTGAATTTATTGTACGGAGAATAAATCAGCTTCAATATCAAACACACTCGAATAAGGGAATGCAAAGATTCAGATTCACGTAAAGCCCCATGTAGCATTACAACACTGTATCTTGCTTATTATGATAAATAAACTCAATTTCTTAAGATGAAACCCATTCATGAACGAAATTACAAATTTAATTGTTCATACAGACTACTGATGCACTTCACAGTATGCAATATCAAGATCTTCTGTGCTAACTACTTTTTCTTAATTATCTAAAGGTCTGTTATTAGTTATCTTATATAAATAACTATTGTAAACAAATTGTCTAAATACTCTTAGCCTTTCAGAATTATTACTGAACCGGACACTGAAGTCCTATCTTCCCCTATTACCAATTAAAAATTAAACGAAACCCTGGAAAAAGGTCATTTAAAGAAAAGGAAGAGAGAAAGGAAGGAAAGCAAGCAGAAAAATACAATAAGCCTCACAAGACCAGCGAGTTGTACAAGCTCAAGTTAAACAATTCTGTCTGTGTTAGATAGTAGGAAGTTAGAAGAACCGATATTCTATGAAATCGAGACAACAAATGAAAACCACTGGAATAACCGATTTTGTCTCAGCTCAGTACCAAACTGCGACTCAGAAACAGAAGGCACAAAAGTGTCAGCGATAGATGTTCTAAAAGGTGAGCAAAAGAATGCGAGTGAAAAAATTTCGCCAATAGTCAGTGTTACGTATCAATTACGTGCTTGCATAAACGCATTATCTGTCGACACATGTGAAAATGTGTTAGAAGAATTTCCTTGAAGCAATTACCTACTTTCCGCAGTTTTTAGCCCCAAATCCTAGCATTTTCACGATTCACGCAAGTTAAATTCGCAATTCACAGGTGTATTCAATATTTCAGTCCATAAGATACTTTCTTCCGCTCATTTCAAATATTAACGCATTGCAGTTTCTTTATGTTCTTCAAACTACAATTCTTCGTAAGCTTATTTTACAAAGCAAGCTTTGTTCTGTCGTCGCATTCTGTATGGGTGTTCCTGGTTCCAGCCAGGCGATTGCATGACTTACCTGTGAATCCCCTGCTTAAGCAAAGTCATGTTTCATCATTTCGCTCCCTGGCAACCCCATGTTATGAGCGAGACAAGGATCGAGTTAAGTCACACGCTTGCGTGGTCCGATTCCGTTGCCGCAGCGTTGACCAAAACTTTAATCATCGTCGGGCGCTCAGATTGTGCACTGGGGGTCGCTCGCTGGTTCCGGTGGGGCTTTGGTCGTAAGTCGAAATTGATAGTTGTGAAACTCCATTGTTGCCATCGTCAAGTCAGTCAAGTAGTGTCGTAAAAGGTTTGGCCAAGGGTTCTTTTCGTTAGAGCTGGTACCTCTAAATGTACGCCAATTGCGGATTATTAAGTGAAAAACCCAAGAACGTGCTAAACCATTATCGCAGTGAAGCCACCAAGTCCGTATCGCAACTACCTGTCGTATGGTACTTCATTTCTTTCCTTCCAGGGGGTTTATATCGTCACGTCTGCTTGAATATCGCTCGATGCAGTTTCCAGTCGTTTCTTTTATTTGTGACACTGATCTGGAGGATGCGATCTTCAAGTGATGAGGACCAAACAGTAACCAGTACATCTATCTGGTTTCCTATCAAGGTAAATTGTTAGCCCTTAAATTTATACTGATTTGTTGAAGTGACGTTCCGTCTAGTTCTGATTTCGTTGATTAAAGTGCGACGTATCATACAGACACTACCGTTTTAAAGTAAATTATTATCATATTTTAATGCCTTTATGTCGCCTTGTGTTGGAAATTTAATTATTGTTGATAATTGTTTTGCCTTGACAGACAAGTATACATTGTTGTCATGTCACCGTTTGAGTGACTGTTGCCACTTCCGTCCATGTAAAGTAGTTTTTGTTGTAAAACTTAACGTTATTACTGTATTGAATGTAACCATGTAATTTGTTGTCGTTTTGGTCATTTGCGTTTAGAGTAAATTTTGCGTCTTTAACCCGACTAACACCTTTTGTCGATTATTTGTGATTGTAACCAGGAAACATTTCATGTTTATTGCTATACATATTTTTATTATTTAATGGAGTCCTTTGTTAATTATTTATCGTTTTTCATTGGTTTTTGCATGCCTGCTTTTGTGTTCTGTACAGCAAATTAGATGAGTGTAAGTTGATGCCATGAAAGGTAGGTTTGCATCAGCTGTGCCGTCGCTACCTCAGGTTGTGCCAAGGCAGAAGCAGAAAGGTGGGCCTACTACTTCCACATTCAAAGTGGGCTTGCCTGTTGTTAATTATACTTCGATTCATTCTGAATGTGGTGGCGCATCAATTTGAACATCTTTTACCTCTCATACCGGAGTACAGCCTTAGCTCAAAGGTCGTAAAGAACCTGCCCATCTCTACTGTAGTTTAGCCGGCAAACCTTTCTTGTTACTGCCATCGTAACCGAGCTAGGGCCGTATATTCTAGGTATATTTCTCGATTATATCGTATCGTGTTTGTGCGCTAACAAATGCTGATAATGGGGGCATCTTGTCTTGCAGATGGCCCGCGGAATTGTTATCACTAGTTTAGTTGCATGGCAGACTTCGTGCTTAAAGCATTGTACTTTTTTGGTTTGTAACCCGTAAGGTACGAGGTAAGGTCCATATATTCCCGGCCTCCCCTATTTGCGATATCACTATAGTGACTATTCAACTCACCCCCTTCATGTTAACTATTAGCCAATCATAATTTAGTATTTTTGTTATTTGCACCAATCAGCAATTCGTCGACGGCTCGCGGTATTGATTATGATAAGTTCTTACATATATTGCAGACCAATCCCATTTGATTATTTTTAATCACATGAGTCAGTTTGACAAATCAGATCACAGTTGAAGTGAAAACGACCCTAGGGTGATTTTAAATCACCATGGAAACTACCTAATTAAATTTTAGTAGTATCCTATGACAAGTTGGTGGCACTGTTAATGTAAGCCAAATTCGAGGTTACGGGTTAGGTTTTCCGTCAGTCTGTGTCAAAACTGACTCGAAACCTAACCTGCTAACCTCGAATTTGACATCGACTTACAGTGCCACCAACATATAATGAAGGGTCAAATTAATTTGTCAGAAAAATGGCTTCTCACTTCGGTAAAATTATTAATTTATTTAAAAACTTATCTTCCTGAATTCACCGCGGCCAGTGATAAATCCTTATAATTTAGACAAATAATATCCCTCAAGTGCATTACCTTTAAGATAGAACCCTCGGCTTTGCCTCGGGTTATTTCTAGGAAACTAATTTTCGGGTTATTTTTCAAAATCATTGCGGGTGATTATCATTGTCCTTGGTAAATTATAGCTAAATATTTCAAGTGTACTATTTAGCTTATAACTTTAGTAGGCTATACCAAAAAAAGCGAATTGTTCACGTGACACAGTATTTTATTGACGGTTAAAGAATCAAAGTCTTGTCAAGCATTTTTCCGAAACGTTTAAAATTGAATATCGTGCTGTGATAAAGTTTCTCACAAAAAAGGTGCTACTCCGATAGAAATTAAAAAACGATTTGATGATAATTATGGGAACTCCTCACCTTTATTCTCCACGTTACAAGAATGGTTTAAGTTATTTGGCATGGGCAGAGAATCTCTTGAAGATGTTGCAAAGGAAATGGGCGCCACAAGATTCAATCGGAGAAACCCACGCTTAACCGAACCTTGAAGGCCAAACGGGGTGTGATACGAGTGCTCGGCCTCACAAACCTCGACGCTGCAGTGGCAAGCGTCACCAACTTACCTGTGACGCTTAAACACTCAGGCTTCGCCGTACATTTATCTTTACACAATAACCTGAAAGTGGGCATACACAGACTTGTCGTAAATCATAAGGCTTCATTCAAAATCCGGTCTATTGGTCTCACACAGATAAATTAGCGATATACAAAAAGGTAAACACACAAATATGGACTAAACTATATAGCCCAGCTGGGAGACGCTTTAACTCTAAATATAATTAAATAATCACATGAAACTAGTTCACCGCGAGCTCAGCGACTCTTGAATGTTCCCACAAATAGCGCAATTATGCGCGAACAACTGAATGAATTTAGTTATACAGAAGGCCTTTGTAGGCAGTAATGAATCAGCCAACAAACATCTAAAGTAAGCCTGAACAGTTGAGTGAATTTGGTGATTAATCGCATCGGCCAAGCGGTACTGCATTAGCAAACAAACGCAGATAAATTAGGCCTGAACAAATAAATGAATTTGGTTATCAACAGCGTCGGCCAAACGGCATTACATTAGCAAACAAACGCACATAAATTAGGCCTGAACAACTAGTTATTAATAGCAATACGTTAACAATTCGACATCACCTAAACTACCCTACATATACTTACCGGAACTCAACACAAAACTCATGGTTGACACTGGATCTATGAAAACATTGTTAAATCCTGCCTTCGTACACAAGTATTACTCCGAATATACACGTATTTACAACTAACCATTTCAAATTAGCACTGCACATCCAACGTCAATTCATAACGAAGTAGCTAACATATCATTAACAAGATCCTTCAAGACGAATCAAATGCACAACATCTACTTGTTAAATTTTTATGATAACTATGAAGGGCCCATTGGACTCGATTTGTTAAAACAACTGAACGCAAAAATTGATTTATCTACTAATCAACTAATCACAAGGAACTGTACTTTGCCACTCCATATTCAACCATCAGATGATGAAAGAATACCTACAAGGAAACAGGAGAAATTTGAAATAAATATTCCATCTCGATCAGAAAGTATAATTCGATTACCCACCGACAGAAGCACTATGTGAAAAAAAACTGGACCAGATTTAATAATCCCAGAAGCATATGTCAAAATTGAAGATAACGCATTTTTGACTACAGTTATAAATACACGAAATGAACCAATTCAACTTTCGTGTATTTATAACTGTGAACCAATTCAACTTAACTTAAAGAAACCTATTCAATTATAACCAATAACTGAACCTAAGACTATTGAATTAAATCACATTAACACAAGATGTTAAAATCAAATCAAGAGAAAACTTAAACAATTTAAGAACAGATTACATGAATGACGAGGAGAAAACGTTAATAACGAATTTACGTGAGGAATACCGAAACATATTTTATTGCAAAGACATTCCATTATCATGTACCAATAAAATAAAGCATAAAATTCGAACAACTGACAATGAACCTGTATCTACGAAAAATTATCGTTATCCATACATTCATAAAAAAGAAGTTCAAACTCAAATGGCCAAAATGTTAAAGGACAATATTATCAAACCTAGCGAATCGCCTTGGAATGCACCCATATGGATTGTACCCAAGAAATTGGACGCATCAAAACAAAACTGGCGAATAGTAGTGGTATATGGGAAATTGAATGAAAAGACAATCGAAGATAAGTTTCCTATCCCCAATATCAACGACATATTAAATTAATTAGGACGAAGCCAATATTTTGCCACCCTTAACCTAGCTTCAGGCTTCCATCAAGTGGAAATTGACCCAGAAGACAGAGAAAAGACTGCCTTTTCTACAGATGACGGACATTTTGAATTCTTATGCATGCCCTTTAATCTTAAAAACAGCGCTGCTACGTTTAAAAGGATTATGATCAACGTATTAAAAGGACTAACAGATAGACAATGCTTAGTATATTTGGACGACGTTATATTTTTTTCTACCTCACTTCCAGAGCACATTACAAGATTACGTACCTAACGTATTTAATAGAATCAGAGAAAACAATTTGAAAATTCAGTTAGACAAAAGTGAATTCCTACATAAAGAAGTAGCATATTTTGGACATACAGTAACACCACAAGGCGTTAAACCAAACCCCGACAAAATAAAAGCAATACAAAATTATCCAATACCGACGACTCAGAAAGAAATAAAAGGATTCCTTAGACTTTTGGGATATTACCGAAAATTCATAAAAGATTTCGCTAAAATGGCTAAACCTCTTACGAACTGTCTAAAGAAAGGCAACAAAGTAGAACACACCCCAGATTTTGTAAAAGCATTTCAAAGTGCACAAAATATACTACTGAACGACCCGATACTTCAATACTCGGATTTTGAGAAGCAATTTATTCTCACAACCGACGCATCCAGTGTCCCCCTTGGAGTAATTTTATCTCAAGGTACACCAGGAAAAGACCTACCAGTAGCATACGCATCTAGAACCTTCAACGAGACAGAATAAAGGTACCTATTCGACAATAGAAAAAGAGTTACTCGCTATAAATTGGGCCACCAAATATTTCCGCCCCTATCTTTATGCAACAAAAATTCATCATTGTTACAGACCACTCATTTGGTTAAATTTTTTTAAAGAACCCAATTCTAAACTAACACATTGGGGACTCAAACTAGAAGAATATAATTACGACATTACAAAAAAGGAACCAAAAATTCTAATGCTCTCTTATACAAGTTGACCCCATTACACACATAACAGATATTTCTATGATAGCAAATGAAGACGAAGAACTCGGCCAACTCCTCGAAGAAATTGTAAACAGTGAACGCTTAAACACACCTGAATCGCGACCTGTAGTAAATCAACCTTCAATTGATTTTGAAGAATTAATATCTATAACAAGAATCCAACAACCAGCATGAGTTTTCTTTTAACACACGATACAATAAATCCTCTACCTACCCTACAACAAATATTTTTAGAATTTTGCAAACCTGACGCATCATACTAACTCTTCTTTCCAGAAGACGAATTATACAAAATTACATGCCGATTAACAATCTTATTGTTCAGCGTAAACAAACCAAGATTATTTATATGTTTAAACAGAGTTAAACATATTATTGACATGGAAGAACAATATGTACAAATAAAACTTTACCACGAAGAAAAAACTAATCACCGTGGAATTCAAACAACTTTATTAGCATTAAATCGTAAATTCTATTGGAAAAATATGGAAAAAACAATCTCAGACTACATTAATAACTGTGCAGAATGCAAAAAAACAAAAATATGATAGACTACATATTAAAGCCACTTATAATGTCACGGACACTCCGGATAAACCGATGCAAGAATGCCACATAGACGTAGGTACTTTATATCGACAATAATATGTTCTTAACAATTATCAATAACTTTCAAAGTTTGCAGAACTATATCACCTGAAAGATCAAAACACCGTAACCATAGCTCGAAAACAAAAAAAAATGTATATCACAATATGGTACACCAATAAAAATGATAGAAGGCGGAGAATTTAATGGAATAATAATACAAGAACTACATGCTTTTCACAAAATTAATTTGCACATTACAACGCCTGGACATCATGAATCCAACAGCTTCATCGAAAAACTACATTCAACCCTGATAGAGCACTGTCGATTATTAAAAAGTCGACATCCTAAGGAAGAACCTAAAACTTTAATGCGATATGCCATAATCGCATACAATAACACCATTCATACAAGCTCCAAAATGACACCCCACGAACTACTTTTTCGGAAATACTATGTCACAGGATCCCTTTCAGCTGATTTTGAGCAACAACGAGTATGGTATTATACCGCTAATCACATTGAAAAAATTAAAACAAATTAAAACACAGCAACAGCAATTAAAGGAAAATTACATTTTAAAATTTAATGATAGTGAAAATAGAAAAGACTACTACCAAGTTGGGCAACAAGTTTTACTAAAAACCGATTCCCGAAGAGAAAAAGCCAAACCAAAATTTATCGGACCCTACGAAATTATATCTATAACGCCGCATCATGTATGCACACTTAAAAATAACAAAGGAACAAGACAGGCACATGTCAACAATTTGTTACAGATTCCTCTACTTTAGAATCTGCTATGTCTGTATGTATGCATGTATAATCGATAACTTCGTTTTACCTTGCGGTGTAGAGGCTAGTGCTTTATGCGCTTGCATCTGGCGGTACAATGCTCAACTTGCCCCGGATTCGGGATACGAAGTTGAAGCGCGCCTTTTGTACGACTTTAAAAACAATCCAGGTCTTTACTACAACAGGCTAGGTACAGCACAAATAAAAAAGAACCAAGGGACCCTCATTAAAACTATCGATTGTTCACCATTATTAATCGAATATGAAAAACTAAAAGAAAATGTAAATTACCTCAAAACACCATTAGAATCCGAAAATTATGGACCCATATATAAATTAGAAAGTCATAATTATCT
Organism: Agriotes lineatus; assembly: GCA_940337035.1. Taxonomy (NCBI): domain Eukaryota; kingdom Metazoa; phylum Arthropoda; class Insecta; order Coleoptera; family Elateridae; genus Agriotes; species Agriotes lineatus. The sequence continues at coordinate 92,037,434 of OW679201.1, forward strand.
GCTCGTATTGGAAGGTCTGTTAACAGAAATCCAAAAGAAAATTGAACATTTGTTTCTTCATCACGTTCGGAAAGTCAAAAGAGGATAAATAAACGGATTAGGAAGTCTAATCATCTTTGTTACTGGTAACCTTGATGCTGAAGATGGAAAAAGAATAGATCAAGCCTTAAATTCCCTTCAAAATTATCAACATAAATTAGAAGAAATTACAATACGTCAAACGTCACCGATGACCCAAGGTAACAAGAAGTACAATCAAACATTATTTAAATTAGAAACTAACCAGAAAATTCTTCAATCACGACTTCTACAAATTGAATCAGCCATCAAAACTACAGCATTACACGATATCGAAAATTATTCACTAATCAATCTCCATTCGGTACAACTTCAGTTGGCCACTTTATTGAATCTTCTCTTAGACATTCTGCATACGCTTGAATAAGCAATCGCCTTCGCTAAATTAAATATTTTACATCCTTTCATCGTAGAACTTAAGGATCTACGAACTGTACTTGACTTCATCTCAAAACAACAGATACTATACAGACTCCCATGCGAATCTTCGACTGATCTTAATGAATACGACCATTTAATAGACGTAAAAGCATATAAGAAGGAAAACAATTTAGTCTTCGTACTCGAGATACTTCTGACTGCTAATGATACTTATGACTACTATCAATTGATACCCTTACCAATACAAAACAGCAACGATTTTCACATGATAATTAATTCCTTCAAAACCATACATCCTATTCAATAATAAATTTAGTGTAACAGTTAATAATATGTGCAGACAAGTGAAACAAAGGCTCTATTTCTGTGAAAACATTGATCAAGATTTAGAAAAGGACGAAAAATGTGCGGTTGACCTTCTTAATTTTAAGAGAACCACATATTGTAAAATCTATAGATTTAAGTTAAATACAGTTAAAATGCATAAAATAAGCAATAATGCCTGGTTATTGATTACTCCGAAAGAATTAATATTCGATGTGAATTGCAGTAATAATATTCCTCACAAACAACCTTCTTTGGAACTTATTTAATACAATTTCCGAAAAAATGCAAAGTAACCAATCATAAATATGCCTTATCGACATATTATAAGAATGAATTCATTCGAAATATTAACCTACTTTTTTTTAAATCTAACGATGTATATACCTAAAAATAACTTTTCAGAAACACCTACCATTGAATTAAAACAAATCGATTTAAATGATTTTCAGTCAATGAAAAATCAATTCACTCAATTATCCAAAGAAATTGCCCACAATGATTGCCCACGCATTTCGGAATAAGCTCTGTAACACTTATTTTTACTTGCTTTTGTTATATTTAGTATTATATTATATTGTAAACGTAATTGTCTCTTAGAAAAGTTGACCAACATCATAAATAAATCGAATCCAAAAGAGACTCCTTTACAGTTGCAAAAATTTTAAAATCCTCATACGTAGATGATTTTTCAATATAGGTCGAGAGGTGTTACGTTGTTACGTGTAGAATACGCCGCCTTTTTAAATTTCGAATTCGAATGTTATTTTCCCGCGCACCGCGTGTCTGACATTTGGCCGAAACAATTGCGATATGCTTTTATCTGGAGAAAACCGATTGCAGGCCTTGGCGTGTTCTTCGCTAGCAGTTGTGTGACGTTGCAATTCACGAGTTCGGGGATGTCTTTATAGGGTTTTGGTTGGCTTTTTGTGTTGGAGTTATGCAAACCCTCACGCTTTCGTGGCTTTGAGACCCCGAACTCATTGAAGGAAGATTTGCCTACGTTTCGGCGGATTTGGTTTGTGATTGCATCCACGAGATGTTTTTATATGCTCAAAACCACCAGGGATGAGTAGCTAGGCGCGTTAGGAATCCTATCTTTACGTATTCTATTCGGACCTATTTTCCTCTTAACAACAAGCAGTACCAGGCAAGATTAATGCCGGTTCTTAATTAGTTGAAATTGTCCGGCCCGAAGGCCACATGGAACTTGGGCGCGCCTTTGTTTTGCGTGTTTATGGCGACGTGCTGCAGGTCCCGCGAATCGATGCTGTTGAGCCTTCATGGAACCGTTTCCCTTGTCGCCAGCGCCCAATTAGGGCATAAGAAGGATCCGTATTTGTGGCACCTCAATCCCGCTATAGCAGCGCCGTTTAGCGCTGAGAAATACCACATATGGCTGCAGGAACTTCTCGGCCGAAAGCTCGAGAATCGCGTACAGTTTCCTCCAGATGCTGCTTGATTTTAATATGTCATATAATGCTGTTTGTGTCAGGAATTGTGAGTATATATTTGGCGCATGTATTTAAGTAGTCTAGAGCGTTTCTGTAACTTCAATTTATCCTATTTGTGTGTGTTATTAATGGTAAGCTTGTACTGTGATATTCAAACGAAATTAAATGATCTGAATTACCAGTTTACAGGGTGAGTTAGTTATGGCTGATTGCGTTTATTTGGAGCTATCTTTCAGGAAGTATAGTATAGTGTTTGGTATGTTTTGAGTTTACAATTTCTCGTTAGATCACCGGGGTGCATTCGCCGTTATTACAAAAATTGTTAGCGCTCTTGGCATTCAGTAATTATTGTTCTACCGTTTCACTACACGGCCTCCAAATCGCTGAGCTGGCGGCCGGCATTTGCACCTAAGTGTACCTAATTTTGTTTCTTTGGAAGATCGCCCAGTAATTATAGTATTAACGAGCTAACAACGTATTAAATACTTGCTTGCATAAACGCATTATCTGTCGACACATGGATTTATCTTGTCTTGCAGATGCCTCGCGGAATTGTTATCACTAGTTTAGTTGCATCGCAGACTTCGTGCTTAAAATATTGTACTTTTTTGCTTTGCAACCCGTAAGGTAATAAATTGAATAAAACAGATTTTTTTAAATTATATTTCGTCAATCAACAAACATCTCTAGAGTGCGGCACATGTCAATATACAGTGCGAGCAACAAATAACCGCAAGTGATGTCTATTGTATAGTGTGAGCAGATATCGAGAAAAGGTGGTGATCCTGCTCAGAGACAAAAATGCGGAACAAGCAAACCAGAAAGGATTAAAGGCTTTGTTAACTTTAATATAAGAAGGGAGGTACTCTATTAGGTACTACCTGAACCGTATGTTTCTCGGGTCAATGGTAAAATAGCACAAGGGTGTTAGTTAGGAACGAACTGTAGACGACTAAAAACGTAACAATAAAGATCTAGAGTTTGCAAACAATGTTCTTTAATTTCGATCCGATAACATAACAATAACAATGAAAAAGTTTTCGTCTTTAAAAGGAATTTTTAAAGTTCGAATATGAAACCGTTTTAAAAAGTTTTATTCTTATTATTTTTCAAATCTGATTTTTTTTATGAAAATCTAACAGCGATTTTTTAAACTGTACTTCTTACAAAAAACTGTTTTGACAAAAGTTATAAACAATTACGTGATATATAATAAAGTTTAAAGAAATTATTTCCATTATTAATTTTTGGATTTGGTTGAATTTTTTCTAAACATTACATTTTGTTTTTTTTTTTGAAAACTACTTATAAAATGCTCTTTAAACCAATGCCAGATTGCAATTTGTTTATGAACACATATGTCACTGTGGCAGGTAAAAGTTTATACTGCATTAAGTTTAATTATATCAAGCAAAAAGGGCAAATAAGATGGCATGTACACAACAACAACGAGTGTAATAATCATATCAGTCAATAATAGTATATTATACATCAAGGTAGCGAAGCGCAGTATTATAACCTGAGCGCATATATTAGATACTGAGCGCGCTGAACGGCTTAATACCTAAATTCCCAACAAATTTCGAAAATATTTTAACTGTCAACCTGACAATACAGCTCATTAAAACGTGAAAATTAAAATAGTCGTATTTGGTAACTTAGCAATTATCAGTTACCACGGTGAAAATTGTTTATTTTACTTTCTCTCCCTTGGTGGAGAAAATCAACTTCACGACCTAAAGATAGACCAATAACGGTGCGTTCTGAGACTAGTAGTGCAAAATAGTATATTATACATCAAGGTAGCGAAGCGCAGTAGTATAACCTGAGCGCATATTAGATACTGAGCGCGCAGCGCGAAGTATCTAAAGCGCGAAGGTTATAAGACGATTCGCTACCGTGGTGTATATACTATTTTTTGCACTACCAAACGGCTTAATACCTAAATTCCCAAAAAATTTCGAAAATATTTTAACTGTCAACCTGACAATACAGCGCTTTAAAACGTCAAAATTAAAATAGCCATATTTGGTAACTTAGTAATTTATCAGTTACCACGGTGAAAATTGTTTATTTTACTTTCTCTCCTTTGGTGGAGAAAATCAACTTCACGACCTAAAGATAGACCAATAACGGTGCGTTCTGAGACTAGTAGTGCAAAAAAATTGTTTTTGCAAGGTCAAAATGTAATTGAGTTCTCTCTGAGTTGGTAGTTCATTTGCATCAACGGGTATATCTCACATTACGGCAAACTTCAATTTGATCATGGCATGCTGGGAATGAGTTGTTTTTTTTTGGAACACGATACAATACATGATCTTGTATGAAATTATTATTATATAGGCCAAGCTCCTTCATGGGGTGTTAGTGCCTCACCATTATTATTATATATATATAAATAATTCTTATTAAATTATAAAAAATTTCCGGAGAAAAGAAAAATTAAGAGTAAAGTACAACTTTCGATTATCCGATTTTAATAAAAAATCACCAAGATATCCAAATTTATAGGTACTAAAAACAAAGATATACATTTTTAGGCCGATCAATTGAACCGTCTAGGCTATGTAGAGAACACAGGCTTACAGACTGACAGCTTCACAGGCAGATATCACTTTTTCTGAATCACGAAACTGATATTTCCGCAAAAATCTCGAATTCGAATAAATAATGATTACCTATAGGTACTTGATTTTACAAAGTAAACGAAAGTAAAATTGGTCCTTTATTTAGCAAACTCTACTGGCTAATTGGAAGAAGCTCTAAGCTGTCACTAAATAATAAACTGCTAGTTTATAAAGTCGCCCTCAAGCCCATATGGACTTACGGAATATCCCTATGGGGAACAGCGAGAAAGTCCAACGTGGAGATCTTGGAACGCTTCCAAAATAAAGTGCTTCGTGTGATTGTTAACGAGCCGTGGTACGTGCCTAATAGAGTGATCTGAGTGTTCTGACAGTGAAAAACGAAATACAAAACTGCACAAAAAAGTACAAAGACAGACTTAGTGCTCATCCAAACGAACTCGTTCATACTTTAATGGTTGAAAACGACGAAACAAGAAGGCTAAAAAGATTTCCACCTTTAGATTTGCCGACTCGATTTGATTAATCCTGTATAACACTTATTATGTCAAAACCGTTATAGTAATTGTTCTTTACCTAAGAAACTTTTGTATGGAGAGGGTTTGCTGGTACCCTTTTCCACTAGACTCTTGTAAGGCAGCTTAGACTGTCATAAGTTAACTTTAACCATATATATTACTTATTGCCCTCGGCAAGGGCAGATTGTATACAAATGGAGTTATTTAAAAAAAATTGTAATAAATTTTCGATAATTTTCGATACATTAGTAAGTTGTTAACGGGTATCTTACCAACTGCTGTGAAAGATAAAATTTGAGATTGAAATCTATTTTCCTACGAATATCAGTTTTTACACGTGACAATAATTGCCACTTAAAAAATGCAAGTTTGGTTTATTTCTCAAAAATCAGAAGTAATTACTATGACCTTGATATCTGTTTTTAATTCTACGTAAAATTACCTAGGTATCTTAAAAAATCGTTGTTTGCGTATGCTCCTAACACTAACAGTTACGAGTTATATAAATTTAACATAATCGTCCGTTTTTACTTTTTAAAATATTTAATAAAGATAAAGATGCAGGTTAAATTCAATATTATTACATTTTGCCCAACTTTGCTAATTTAACTACTTATGTAGTAACTCTTAAAATATCAAATGTATCCCCACAGAAACATGTATAACATTGCACCCTGTACATAACTCAAAAAACGATCAACAGTCCTGGAAAAAACTAAAGGCTGAACCAGGTTCGTGCACTTAAGCATCAATGGGTCTATTGTGCTACCTCCAAGTCACGCGTGTGTATATGCGTTGTGTGTAGCCTCGTTAGTCTATCTCATAGACAAGTCTTCAGAGGAGAGCGGCGTTAATTGTATCCCAATGTCGAATGGTCACGCGGCTCAGTACCGATCCAGTGAAGTGCAGAAAAAATTCCGCGTGTCAATGGATTCGAACCCAGGACTTGCTTATTGCAAACTGCGCCAACGAAGTGATAAAAAAGAAGTGTTACGGTCATGCACTCTTTAGTCTTGTCTTTTTCTTCTATATTTTGTTAATTTCATAGAGTAGGTCCTTCGCACTGCTGTAGGTCAATACGGCAACAAGTGATAGTGATTGGATATGTCAACATTATTCGCATTTAGGAATTGAGTAGTTACTTGTTGGCATTGTTGATTTAATACAGTTATTATTAGATATTTGGAAAATTGGGCCGTGGGATAAATACCATTAACGAATCGTTGGTCAGATGTGTCGGTACAGAAATTTGATTAAATAATTTAAGAGTGTATATCTGGAATATAACCTAAGATGTGCAAATCTTCGCGTTTATTGGAGTGATTCGTCTGTTATAAACTTATAAATTGGGTACATTACATGCATCTAGGAAATTCGGTACAATTCGTAAACGCAGGTGTAGATACCAACCGCTTGTATTTTTGACTATGTTCGGTACGTACAGTATAGTTCACCGAAAGTAACTGTGGGGGTGAGAAATGTTTGTGCAGCGGACAATTGTGGTGGAGGCAGTCTTTACTCAGTCTAATGAAGCGTACGGTAAACAGTTTTGAACAGGTAGGCCCTGTGTCTTTTTTTTGTGCATTTGACCCGCACAGTTGTTTTGGGTGAACAGTATGTACAATATTTGTAACCGTCTATCTTTCAGTAATGAAGCGAGTAAAGCATTTGTAATAAGAATATTATCTTCTTTCAGAACCGCAGCAAACCACCCAAGTGTAGCAGCTGACACAACAATGACAGGGTGTCTTATCTAACTCAGAAGATTTACATCACAGGCCTCAAGTAAGCATATAAATCATTCTCAGTTGAATATGGGAAAATATTTTTAACAGTCATAAAACACTTTACTTACTACATAATCGTTAAGCCTTTCTACTCTTTCTAGTATAAGGCTAGGTGTTGATTGTTAGTCCTTTGTCTGTCTTTTCCATGCCTCTCTCCATCGTCTTTGAACATACTATGTGGAGCAGCTGATGAAACGTAATTTGACTTGCAGCTTGGTACGCAACTCTATGTCCACCGAAAAAAATACTTGCATGTTCTACCACAGTGAGGTCAATTGGAGCTAGTGTTTCCAAATCCCGTGACCAAAAGTGTTTTCGGGACTTATGAGCTACATTTCAAATCTCGGAACTAATCTCGATGATTTTGAAAATGGTCCCGAAAGGGAAATAGTGTTCTAATGAAATTTCCGAATGCAAATTCCAAAGTAAAACAAGTGTTTTAAGTTAAATAAAGTATTTCTGAACTGATAATCAGCTACATTGGGGCTCCTCTATAACTTAATAATTTTCTTCTGGTTCTAAAAATGTCTGTCGCTCTTCATCCTTTGCTTTAGCATGAACTGTAAAGTGCTTGTGTAATCCTTTCATCGAGCTGCCTCTGGTTATAATAATTCTATTGGGACAAACTTTACATTTTGCCAATTGTTTATCTTTCGATATATAAAAGGGTTGCCATATCGACTTCAAATTGATATTTTTTTTTTGGTGTAGAATGAAGGTAGGTTGAGAATCGGAATTCTTTCTAATTCTAACGTTTTAGCAGACAAATAGCGAGCACCTTTAAAACCTAAAAATATAAATTATTCAGCTTCTTCGCACATAATTTTAAAAGTCTACGAATTTAGTTACCTTGCTGTTACTACGTATGAACTCGACAAATACATAAATAAAAGAATACTTGCAAATGTGGCTGAAACAAGTCACAGGTTTAATTCTAACTTACCGGAAAAAAAAAGTAAAGGTTTAGGGTCATTTCAATTCCCCCAACTCGGAGCGGACTGCTATAGGGATCTTGCATCTCTCTTCAGCCAATAACGCTAATTTCAGAATAGGTGAGAGAAAGGAGGGCTGGAGAATGGAAGAGAGGGCAGGAAAGGTTGAGAAGTACTGCCCCGGCATTCGCCTCAGAGAAGGTACTCGTTGACCCAGGAAAACCACCTAAAAACCTGAATCAGAGCAGACGGCCACGTGAATCGAACCCACGACCTCCCGAATGCTAAGCAGACGTAACTACTAATCCACAGAGCTCGGTCCTACCGAAAACAATAGCTCTCCCGCCTATGAAAACGCAAATAACGTAGTATGTGCAAGAGGGGTAAGCAGTACATCGCACGCCGGTGAATACCCGTCCTAATTCTTCGATATCAAGTAGGCACATGCATGTTGGCATGGTCCTGGGACTTTGCCTGTGGTCAAGGGACTCGGTTTTTTTTGGTTGAATTCCGGAAAGGTTCCGGGACTGGAAACCCTAATTGAAGCTATCAGTTTCAAGTGAAAGTCAGTTCAACGTAAATATGATACTTATTTATTTATTTTTCATGAAAATAATATAAACAATATTTTTAATATTTATACTGTACACTTTAAATATAGTACCGGGTGGCCATATCACATTACCTTTGGAATCAACACCGTTTTATTAAAGTGATGAATCTAACTAAACTAAATGTCATTAATGTCATCACAACTAAAATTTCTATCTGTCAAAAATTAATACAGATTGCAATAAGTAATGGAGTTAGAGCAGGAGATTTTTATAATCGAGTCGTAGGCTAAACTGCAGAATCTGGGGCACATTCCCCTCCTCTTATTGCATTTTATTACATTACATAGGTACCAATACTTATCGTAATTGAAATATAATGCTAACCAACATTTATAAATAGCTAATTTCATGGCTACCGGGACCTCAGATATTTTTGGTTGCCCGGTACAACTAAATGTTCTCTTCACACATGTTTTTTACATTTTACACGTCTGGTTCTAGTTTTTCTGTTTCTTAAATGGGTAAATGCTGCAACGTGCTGCTTTTTTTGGTGGTTCTTTGTGGCTCTCCATACTCGTCGACGGTTCGTTGCCAACATATTTGTATTGCGCTAATTTTTTTCCCAACTCTAATAAAATTTCTTCTTTTTTTTAAATTTTGGCTTGCAATTTACTTTTAATGACATTTAAGGAATATATAAATTCATTATTTCCAAGGTATAAGATCTAGCTATTTTATTCATTGCATCCACACCACCTTTGGTGCTGTTGTAGTTCAATATTATTTCAGATTTTTTTTCGTCCCGTTGTCCAATTTGTTATTGTCATGCATTATGCTGAATAGGACTAATTTTTTTCTTTCTTTCGGCAATATGAGATTATTGTTTTGTCATTTTCGAAGAGAAATAATGTCGTAAATGGTTGGCAATTTTTGGGATCTACAAAACAAACCGGCAGATCTGGTTTATTCTTTCACCAGTGTGCCAATTATTGTCAACTTTTCTTAAGTAAATATTCAACCAAATTATACAACATAAAACAATTGTTGCATGCAATATTTCGACCTTATTTTTCATTTTTTTCACCAACCTTTTTACTACATTCTCACCTTCCTATTTTTCTTGTTCATTTCCTACCTTGCCTGTGTATACCTCCAACCTGCACCTGCCATCCATATGATGTACTAATGCTATCACATATTACCCATATTTCTATACCATACTTTCCAGGGTGTGAAGGAATGTATTACAGGCAGACTTTGCCGTGGGCGGATTTGCGTTTCGTCGATTTGATTTTACGCGGGGCACTTATGTGCTCCCTTTTCTTTGCCGTTCGCATGTTTGCGGATGGAATTGCCAACATTAACTGTTTCAACTTTAACACTCCAAGTAAATAAAGCAGACGTATGCGGTTTATGTCATGAACACCTAAACAACATTATTTATCACGAACTTGTAGACACACTTATCGAGCCTATTTCTTTGAAGCTCTTATTACCAAATTGGACCTGAAATAAATTGTAAAATTATAACTTGAATAAACAAACGGACATTCGAGCTCTAGATTCGAGTGGCAGACTTATGTTACGAATGAAATTTTAGTTTGTATACACACGTTTATGTATTTTTGAGGTTGCATAGTATAAATAAATATAGTTTATGGAACCTAACCCCGTTTTTATCATTTATGTGTTTACTTGCGCATCGCGGTTTTGCGCTTCGCGGCATTCTTCTGGAACTTAACCACCGTGAACGGCGAGGTCTGCCTGTATTTGAATGGACACCTTCCTCGAAGAGTTAATTTTTTATCGGCTGTCATAGCTGTTGGGAGTATATGTTTTTTCTAAGTATTTATTCCATAATCGAAATATTCTCATATTGGCTGCAATTTTTCTGCAGATGTTCTCTTGTGTATTTTGACAGCATTATCAAATCGGAATATTCCAATATATTATTATGATACACGAAGTGGTATGATCAATCATAGTAAAGAAATATTTAAAACTAATAAATTTGGAAGATTACTATAATTAAATCTTGATGGGTGTTAATTTTTAAATATTAATAATGAAATTAATTGAGACAATGAGAGAGGCAATTTGATAGTAAGATATTAATTGAATATACAAATTTAATGGTTGCAGTGAATGTTAATAAAGAACAAGCCAAGGTTACAATTGACAAATGTATTTGTTATAATAATCAGAATGAATATCCTGTAATAATATAATATTTAAAACTGAAAAGAGTGTCATAAGAATAGTATCTAATAGGAATGAAATTTTTGTTTAGTTTAGTTACATAAATAAACTCATTGAAAAATGTACAATTGGCCTTGAAGTATTTAATTTTGCTTAATAAAAACTAGAAATTATGCCTTATTTGTATAGTTGTTTGGTTGAATACAAATATTAAGGCTGCTAACAAATTTACGAGGTATAGAAATGAAAGTGAAATATTAATTTTATTGCGGCTGGACAATCTGTGAAGAGATTGACGAATACAGTGAATTACATAGAAAGAACCAGAGAGCTACTGAATTGGAGAAGATTGGATTTATTGGTGAACGTGACACATAATTAAATATTTATTTTTGACATTGGTGGTTGTATGGAATTAAGGTTATTCATCTAGAAGGACGTTAGTAGGAGTGCTACTAGAATTGGAAGGCTTCTGATGGGATTGCTGAGTGCAGAGGACTATCTAAGGAATAAACAAGATAAGATCAGATTCATTTATAAAGCTGAAACTTACCAGGAGTCTATTGGAGTTGAAGTTGACGTTTGATGAGGGGATTGAAGCTGGATTCAGCGAATTCTTGGAATTGGTTGACAGGAACAGGCTGCAGGTATCACACAAGGTGAACATCGGGATCTCTTGAGGGAAGGAGCAGTAGTGTTTGGATATTTGCAGAGTGAGCTTAAGAAGTGATAAGGTTTGTGTTAGTAATTAATATCAAAACATTTTAAATAACGAGCAATAAGGGAAAAAGTAAAATACAAAACAGTAATTATTTTAATAAATTAATTAATAGTTATGTCAATCTAAAAAATAGATTTGTCAATACCTGGTTTGAGAAGGTGTAGAAGTTGGGTTGACGTTTGATGTCATTGAATAATTAAGAATCAATTTAAAAATTTAAACTTCAACTAATAGAGATCTAGATTTGGCGAACCACCCCTGAAATAAGAGTACTTGATTTGAAAGCAATTATAGTTTAACGAACGGAGCATTGTATTAATTAAGGGCAAGCTTAAAATAAAATATTGAATACATAAATTATATGACTATTTCAAATATATGAGATAACTCCAATGTATAACAAAAGGTCACCCAACGTGGTGCAATTGTAATACATAATTAATGACTATGCAGCCGACCAGGAGCTAGCATATCCAAAACAATATATTAAAACCTGTTGTGCCTCATATGTCTGAAGATTTTGCGACCATTTTTTTTTGCTATATAGTATGGATTGGTAAACGCCTATAACTATTAGAACTCCCAAAAATTTGTTTAGTTCTGTAATGCCAATTTCTTTCCATATATCACTGCAGACGTTTCTCCTGCATTTGTCCATTTTATAATAATTTGTAACCATGATCTTCATGAAGTTACACGATAGTAACAGTAAAAAATTGAATAACTAGTAACTCACTAATACTATGTAACTTCACTTACCTTACGTGCAAATAAAATAAATGCAAATTCCACATGGCGTTTCAAAAGGGTTGGACTGCCTATGTCATGTAAAAGTATGGTCCTAAAATAAAGAGCAACTTTTACAAACAATAGAAGATGAATGTCGAACAACTTCAAGAGTGTTCGAGCACGTAAGCCAGTTCATGATACGAAGAGTGCAGAATTGTATTGCTGCAAGCGGTGAACATATTGAGCATTTTTTTATAAACTTTATGTAACTTCTTTCAAAGAAAACAAATGAAATCTAATTTTGCTAAATCACATGGTTCTTGATTTACGGATCCAATGGATCATCTCTTAGTACATATAAGATCTCTAACGGCAATCCACTTGGAGCACCCCAATAGCTGTCGCATGTCAACTTTTGGAACTACTCAAATGCTGCGCGACAGATGCTGTCGTTTAATGTTTGACGTTTGAAGTGTGTGAATACTAGACTAATTATACAAATACTAGATTATGGCAATTGCTTATTCGGAGCCGTTTGATATTGTTTGTACAAAACCTGGTAACGCCATCATGAGATACGTTTGGCAATTGTAGTACAAATTATAAAGACATTGACATTAATCTTATCATTTTCTCATTAACACTCCATTAGACTGCAAAAATCTTATGTCCGTCGATAGTGAACACGCCTGCCATATTGAACTTTATTTTATATTATTTACTAACTAGCAACCAGTGAGACAAATGTCTCATTTAATAAAACAAAAAAGACCGTTTTTCAAATAGAACGCGTTTTCAAGAAATCACGTGATTTCGCGAAAATCGGAATTGTCACGTGATTGAAATTCGGTTTCTGACCTGACATGACCATTCCAAACAAATAACTTTAATAACTTTTTTCTCTATCTCTTACGGTTTGGCTGCTGAAACAGCGTCCCGGACGGACCAGCGTCCCGGACGGACGGAAATCACTTGATTTCTCGAAAACCGGAAGTGTCACGTGACTGAAATTCGGTTCCTGACCTGACATGACCGTTCCAAACATATAACTTTTTTCTCTATCTCTTACGGTTTGGCAGCGTACCGGACACACAAAACAGCGTCCCAAACAAGCCTATTATATATATGGATTATAAGTTAAAGTACTTACATAGGAAACATACTAATAATATTGATGATTATGGCATGGAATCTAAATCCAGTGGAATAACATAAAAACTAGTATTTTGAAAACAGCAGAAAAATGCGTGGGTCACAAGGAACACGAAAAAGGTAAAGAATGGTACGATTAAGAGTGCAAGAAGACAAGAGATGAAAAAAATCGAGCATGGATAGAATGGTTGCAATCAATTGCAGAAGAAGACAAACAAATTTACAAAGACGCAAATTCCCTAGCAAGAAACACATGTAAACAAAAAAAGAGAGATTGGAACGAAAAGAAAATAAAAGATATGCAAGATGAATATAACCATAAAAACACAAGAATGTTTTACCAGAGAATAAAACTAGAAAAGAAGAACTTTAGAATAAAAACTACAGGATATAAAGACACAGAAGGAAGGACAAGATATGAAACGAAAGAAATACAACCAATATGGAAGAACTATTATGAACAACTATACAGAAAGGAAACGGAAACGAATACGATAGCAAAAACGAACATTAGACAGAATGATGAAAAAATAGAAGAACCAACAATAGAAGAGGTAAAACAGGCAATACGACACCTAAAAAACAATAAGACGCCAGGAAGTGATGGAATAATTACTGAATACCTAAATATGGAGGTGAGAAACTGCACGAAAAACTACATGAACTAATATGCTTGATCTGGAGAGAAGAAAGCATGCCAGAAGATTGGAAGAAAGGTGTAATTTTTACAATATACAAAAAAGGAGACTTGGAGGATTGCTCAAATTATAGAGGAATAACGTTACTAAATGTGGCCTATAAAGTGATCTCAAAAATAATTAAAGACAAACTTCAAGAACATGCAGAGAACGAACTAGGGGACTACCAACAAGGTTTTAGACAAGGGAGATCGACCACAGATGCCATACACATTGTACAACAAATACTAGAAAAAGCAAAAGAATATCACGTAACTCTTCACATCTTATTCACAGACTTTAAACAGGCTTTCGATAAAGTAATAAGAGAAAAGATAATAAAAGAACTGCAGTATATAAGGACTCCACAAAAAATAGTAAACCTTGTCGAAATGACCCTAAAAGACTCAACCGCAGTAGTGAAAATAGGAAGTGATACAACTGAAAGCTTTAACATACAACAAGGCGTTAGGCAGGTAGATATGCTGTCAGCTACATTGTTTAATATAGCCTTAGAAGGTGCAATTAGAAGATCAGAGTTAGAAGGGACAATAAATATTAAAAACACAAATTATCGCTTACGCAGATGATGTTACAATTATCAGTAGAACAAAAGAGGGGCTAATAAAAAGTTTCATGAGACTAGAGGAGGAAACAAAAAGATGCGTTTAAGAATCAGTGAAAATAAAACTAAATATTTAAAATATAGTGACAGCAGCAATGAAGAATATCTTAAAATTAAAGGCTATAAATTTGAAGCAGTCCAGAACCTTAAATATTTGGGAATAACAATTTATAATAAAAAATATAAGACCAGTGAAAAAACAAAACAAAAAATACAGACAGGACACAGAGCATATTATACAAACAAAACATTCTTAAACTCTAAATACCTAAGTAAAAAAGCAAAACTACAACTATATAAAACCATTATTAGACCATTAGTGACATATGGAATAGAGGTATGGACCTTAACTAAAACAGAAGAAGATCGAAAAGTGTTTGAAAGGAAAATATTACGAAGAATAATGGGCCCAGCACGAACAGAAGAAGACAAATTTAGACCAAGATTGAACTTTGAACTGAGGGAGCAAATGAAAGGGGAAGATATTGTTACATATATAAAATCTCAGAGAATAAAATGGTTAAGTCACGTAATGAGGGCAGATAAAAAAAGAGCAATACGAGTAATAACAGAATGGACACCAACCGAAAAAAGAAGAAGAGGTAGACCTAGTCTGAGATGGCTCGATGATGTAGAAGAAGACCTAAAGAAGCTAGGAATAAAGAACTGGAAAGAGAAGTGTAAAAAGAGGAAGGAATGGGCAAAGATAGCAGAAGAAGCAAGAACGATCAAAAAACTCACAGATTAAAAATTAAAACAATAAAAACGATATAAAAAACAACAGAAGAAATGGGAATTAATCCGACCCAAATCAGGATTTGGAAAACTTGGAAAAAAGTTGCCATAACTGCTTGCGGTTAAAGAGCTGATTATATATATGGCATGGAAAATATTGTGTGTAATTAGCTTTTTCTGAATGCCGGACATTACAGTGTCATTGAATTTGTTGCCAATTTAAGTCGCGATATGTACTGATATTTCTACAAAATCAAGACGTAAAAAGTGAACATTAACCGATCACAGGGAATCTGTAATTAAATTCGAAAAGTATTAAGTCAAAAAATTAAAGAATTTTTAAAATCTATATCTGATATATAAAACTCTAACTGACATACTGATAGATAATCAGAAATTCTCAATAAAATTTCAGACCCCATCCACAGATGGTTTTCCGAAATTCCAATGTCAAGGGATATAAAAAGATAAAATTTGGAAAAAATTGCTTTATTGGCTGCGGTTATATCCGCTTGATCAACAAACTAGGAAGTTGAAATTCGGCACGTAAAAGTTTTTCAAAATTTTAACCTCAAGGGTTAAAAATGGTTTTCATTTACTGCGATTTTATCTGCTTGACCAGCCACCTGGGAAGTTGACGTTTGGTCAATGAGTACGTTTTAGAAATCGTGGTAGACCATTTTCAGGTTTTTCTCGGAATTCACTTGTGTTATTCTAAAGATCTCCGCAAGGCGATAACTACTGCATATAACAAATTGATATTAGCCAAATCAGTTACTTTTACAAATCGGGTAAAAAAATTGGTTTTTCGAAATTCATGCCTGTAAGGGGTTAAATGGGGTACATCTATTTTTGTACAGGTCCCCACAAAGTGAGAATTATTGCATGTAAGAAATTGAAGTTCAGCGAAGCATTTCCTTTTACAAATCGGGCCAAACAATTTTCAGGGTTTTTTGGAGTTCATTCCCCAAATGAGTTAAGTGGAATAGATCTGTTTTGCTAAAGATGAAAATCTTAAGTTTGTTTTTATTGATGCTGAAATTTGAAACAATAAAGAAGCCGACCTGCGATTGATTAATTAAAATAATCGATGGTAGTACAAAAATCGCAGATCAACCCCCTTACAGTTTGTACACCGCGGCAGCTCTGAAAAATCTTCACTTACCGCGATGGCCAAGCTAACTCAATTTCGGCGATATGGTCGTGGATTCTAATCATCAGCTGTATACCCTGGAATGTCTTCAAAAAAGGAAATGGGCGCCAGAAATCAAATGATTTCAAATAATGCAGGATAAACTACAAGTGACTAGCGTTTATTTAATAGTTAAAAAAATAGTCTTGTAGAGTCGATAATTGTAATTCGATAATGAATAGTTAAAATAATTCGCTCATAACCAATGTGATAATAATAAAAAAGTGCAAATAACTGAAGGTCGCGACACGCACAAAGATCAAAAACCCCTTTCGGATTAATAAGTGAATTATGACCTCAAATTTAATCAAGGGATAAGCTTATCTCTGTCATATCATTAAACCTTCCTGCTCAGGCTATTGAGTTCAAAAGGCGTTAATGCTCCTTTTACAAAAGTTTCAATTACACACCAAAATCGCAGCTTTAATATTAATCATAATTAAATATATGCATAAAAGGTTAAATATTAAAAAAACAAAAGCATGTATGAAATTGAACTTTGCAGGTTGATAATAATGGTAAGCGTAGATGTAAATTTTAACAATTGATGGTTTTGGAATGCAAATTCCAGGTATCGAATATAATTTGACGTCGACTAATCGTGGAATAGCCGATCCAAAATTAACTTGGAGGCCGGGGAAACCATCTGCTTTCAATATAGTAATTACCACCAAGGGCGGCACTAACCTGGAGTTTCCAGCACCCACTAATTGTTGACGGGAAAAACTGGTCAGGGGTTGCTATACCAAATGGTCACAGCACCTTGAATGGGCCCGCTATCGAAGCAGAATCACTTCGCAGATTGTAGCAGTTAGGCTGGACATTAGCCGGTATCGAAAATCAAAGCAGAACGGCGGCCTTGCGTCCCAGATTAAATTCTTCGGTTTAAACTATTATTTAAGAGCTAAAGAAAATGTAATCAACATGGGAATAACAAACAGAAAAGCGCCATCGTACCTGATTCGGATTATTAGCTCTTGGAAACGAAATTAGTTGTCGTGACGAAATAAGCACACACAACGCCTTCTTAGAAGCGAGTTGCTTCGTCGAAATGCAGGAAAAGAATGCCCGCGGATCGGCCAACAAGCGAAAAACAGCTGAAGGCTGGAGATTTGCGATAACGAGCAATTCGGGCTTTCCAGAATCGGTACAAAATGAGCGGACTAAAAATTTTTAATAATTCAAAATACAATGGATTATAACTCAAGTAAAAATATACAGGTTGGCCTGAAATAGATGGGTAAATAGCGAAACAAATAAGCGGAGCCAAAGAATTGTTTCAAATTCTCTTGAAAGTCAGACATCAGCATTAATAATCGTACAAATTATATGTTAACGTTAGTTTTTCGTAATAATAAAAACTTAAAAAAAAATATTTCATCAACGCTCATTTCTTAAGCAGCAAGCGACAAACCACTTTTGCACTCACTCTTCAGAAGACGTCTACTTTGCGTTGACAACAGCAAGCGCAAAAGTCTGCATCAATCATGGGGAAAATCAAAGAATCTTTTGCGAGATATTGCATTCAAAAATTGGTGAGAATGGACACTGATTGGCAATTTACAGCAGAAGTTAAACAATTTTCACGTCAATATGATTATAAACATGTAACATCTAGTTCCTATTTCGCATAATCGACGGGGCCGTAGAAGCAACGGTCAAAATGGGACAATTCTTCCTAAAAAACAAACATATTTATATCGGATTATTAGCTTATAGATGTACACCGTTAGAGAGTGGATTTGGTTCGGCAGAATTACTAATGAACCGGAAACTGAGGTTCGTTCTTTTCCTATTCCCAATTAAAAAACGAACATTTCGGCGTTGGAGAATCCGTTATGTCGCAGAATGTTTCTAAACGTAAAAGTAAACATTTCTATGTCACCGTCATTAATTGATTTAGCATTGTTGTTTACTAGATTACGATCATTGTTATTGTTATGATGCTACTTGATAATTGCAGGTTTTAATGATAACCCAAAACGTTGAGAGGAATTTCAAGGTAAACGGTTGCTTTTACGCTTATTAACTAAGGGTACTATATTTTTACGTTTTGTAATTCCCCTTTAGATAATAACCGAAAATTTAAAACAAATTTACAGATAACAAAGCTAGAGCCAAAAAAAGATTTTAAAGATAGGTATAGTGCTTCTTACGGTCGAGTTTATGAAAATTGTTCCATTAGTGCACTACATAATAATGAGTTTCCACCAAAGTTGAAATCGATATCTTTACATTTGTGGAACTTAACATAAAAAGAAGAAAAAATTGAACTTCAAGGCCATATAAATTCTTACTGGAGAGACTATATACTAAGGTATATCAAGGTGTATTTAAGTTTAATTGGTTTATTATAGAATAAGGAATCTATGACCAATAGGTGTGCCATTGTTTTTGAGACACCCTGTAGAAACAACCCAATAAAAAGTTACTAAATTGCAAAAACACTGTATGGGGTTGCCGAAAAAGCAATCCCGATGGGATTAAGCTTAATGATTATGCAGTAAAATACAATCTATAAATTATCGCACCTGCTGCTCCCACATATTTTCCTTGCAGACAAGACCACCAACTGGGCATTTTGGATATCGGTTAGAAAAGCATTTCACAAAGAATTTACCAAACTATCGTTACTGAATTTGACTCAGATCAAGTACCAGACCTTCTACACCGCTCTCGTTTTAATTACTCAAAATGTCAGATTAATTAACGGAATAGTCGATTGGAAACTGTTGCAGAAAATATTAGATTGAATCTTGCCCTTCCGCTATTAACAACTTCATGTGATATTGATTGACAAATTAATATTACAATATCAATCAGAGATAGTATTCAGGCATCAAAAAATTCCTCAAATAATTTTTAAAAAGTATGACAGATGTATACAACTTAATCACATAGTTGAGCTTATTAAGAGTAGAGAATTTCCATGTTACACGCAAAATAAATTGTAGAGGGCGACCGTCGGAGGGTGACGTGAATGGTGTAACAAGGGGTGCCAAGTTAACTTGTCGGGAAGGTTGTGGGTTATCTCGATAATCGTTACACAGGACACTTCTTAAAACGGAACAGAAGCGATCCATAGGTATAGTAGTATATAAATTTTTTTTACAGCTGTGTATAATTTGTATTATAATAGAAAAAGTTTAGGCAGCTAATTTTCATTGACATTTATTTAAAACTAGTGAGTCACCCGAACTACGTTTCGGTTCGCAAAATTAAGAGAGATTCATTAATATAAATTTAAAAAAAAGGATGCATCGGCGGGATCGAACCCGGGCCACCCGTTGATAGGCCAGCACCCTACCGCAGGACCAGCCTCTTTTGTTTGAATAATGCGCGCACCCGAGCTAATAGTACACGGCGATAGGCGCTCCGCACTGCTGCCTAGAGGAGTTAATTAAATTACAACTTTTTCGCACTTTTTTTGAAAATAAAAACCGGCCTACGATCTAATTCTCAAAATTAGCAAACTTTTAAGCCATCATACAACTTAATCGGTCCAGTATCTTCGGAGGAGATAGCGAACAAACATAGTTACACGCAAACATACAAAGAGAGCAACGATTTTATGTTATAAAGATAGTAAGGTAATAGTATATTACATACCGAGGTGGAAAGTGTTTCATTCCTGTCGAGAGATTAAGTAGTTAACCGAGACACGTAGCGTCGAGGTCAACTTTATCTCGAGACAGGAATGAAACTTCACCGTGGTATGTATACTATTTTATTCGCAACCACTTTATTCGAAACAATAATTGGAAAAATTATTATATTATGATACGGCAGGTTGTGACGCGCATGAATGGATGAACGAGATTCCCAGTGTCCCTACCTACACAGTGGTCGGGAATGGATCGCGCATGAATGGATGAACGATATTCCTAGTGTCCCTACCTACACAGCGGTCGGGAATGGATTCATTTCCAACCGCTGCGACGGCAATCACTTTTCCGACCGGTTGGAAAGTTACAAGTTGGGAATAGCTCATTTTTCAACTTTTTAAAAGTCAGTAATGATCTTATTACATATATGGTTGTGAATAAAAATATATTTCGACATCTTATTGTCTTCTTCAGTTTACATAATAGTATATTATGTTATTAGGAGCAAAAGTTATATTTTATGTGGCGAGGCTAGACGGGTTATCTGCCGAGCTTGCGAGGCAGATAACTACAGCCGAGCCACATAAAGATACTTTTGCTCCGAATAACATACAGTATTTTTTCTTCAAACATTTTTATAACAAATTATTTACAACTTTGTGAACAAAATTCGAAGAAAATTACTTGATCTCGTCAGCGGCAGATAAAGTTGTCAGCGGCAGATAAAGTCGTCAGCGGCAGATAATAACTTTATCTGCCGCTTGGCAATAAAGTGACACTTTAGCATCATCAATCCAGCAGTATAATGCCATATTTTACTGCCGTTTGAAGAAAAAATGCTTTAATCTTATACAATCAATTGTTGTTTCCATAGTTCTACAAAAAGGTTCCTTCTTTTGGCTATACAGTTCTTATTTATTTTTTTCAATTTTTGTATTATTTTTCAGTATGAGTTTAGCATCACTTTTTGGTTATTAGTTGTTATTATTTATTATTGTTTTATTCATCTTTTGTTGTTATCAGGTTGAAGTAGACGATTTTAATCTTTTATTATTGGTTACTACATCACATTTAAAATTGTGCATAGTGTCGATTTGCAGTTTATGATTTGAATATGTTTTGGGGTTTTTTCAATGGCGTTATTTCGTTTGGAAAAATTTCGTTTTTTTTAATTTAAAAATCCTTTTACTTCTTAAGAAGTGGTTGGGAAATACAATAGTTTTGGATGGCGTACTGCCATTTTCTTTCACTGCAAAACTAACCAATAATATAAGATTAAAATCATTACCTCAACCTGATAACAACAAAAGATGAATAAAACAACAATAAATAATAACAACTAATAACCAAAACGTGATGTTAGACTAATACTGAAATATAATACAAAAATTTTCAAAATTTAAGAACTTTATAGGAATCCTTCTGTAGAACTATGGAAACAACAATTGATTTTATGAGATTAAAACATTTTATGTAAACTGAAGAAGACAATAAGATGTCGAAATATATTTTTACCTTACTATTTCAAAATTAGCTGCCTAAAGTTTTTCTACTATTATAATCCACAGGTATGTTAACAGCTGCTGCAGTGGCGTCCGTTCAGCACGTCCCAGATGGACTTACCTTTGGTCGTTTGTTACCGCTAGAATCTTTTACATACAAATATAAAGAGACGTCAGATGCAACTGCCATCAGATCAAAATAAAACATTGATAAATTTAAATTTAATCTATTAAAGTTAAAATGTCAAAAGTGTGCATTCATAATATTCGCACTCGACGTAATTATTAAAACCTAATCTCTACATGACATCATGGGATTCTCACAAGCTGCTAGGTAATTCTATCGTGTGTATTAACATAAGTCTGTAGGTGAATGTCAGATTGCAATTTGTTTATAAACACATCTGTCACTGTGACAGGTAAAAGTTTACACTACATTAAGTTTACTCGGGTAACAGTTTACAAAGCCCCGAAGCGCTAAAAAATCACTTTTTTCAAAACGTGTTGATGTAAATTTATGTTTTTGGACCTCAGAAATCTATTTCTGATGTCGGAAGACACGAAAAACTTACCGTTTTTCCACAAATCACTCCTTAACCTCACTTCCATCACTTTTCTACTAATAACAATATCGAAATGCGTCATCTGCAAGTACTACCAACCTATATGTAACTAAATACACTGCTCTTACCCACAGACTACCTATAAAGTAGATAGATACCTACCTTGTTGATTTAAAAATCATTTAAATAGAAACCCGCTTCGTACAATTATTTATCAAAAAAAAAGGCAGTGGCTAGTAATACGTCCGACGTGCACAACCTAACCTAACCTAAGCTAACCTTACCTAACCTAACTTTTTTTTTTGGTTTGGCAGGGGAAAATCTTACTAGACATGAATGCCCGTACATTCATAGTGTCGGATTCTCACCGACTAAAAACCCCTGCCTCTTCGCCTCGTAGGCACTGGTATCGCTTGCGCATTCTTCAGTGCCCAGGGTTGACTTATAATCGTTCTTTTCGGTTTAATCTCCTCTGTCCTGCGTTTCTCTCATTCTTTCTTCCTGTTCTTTCAGAGCCAGAACTTTTTTGATATACCGGTGTATTGCTTTCCACTGGTCTTTGTCGCTCAACATTGTTTCAACCACGTTGTCGGCATCTACTGCTCTATCAATTGTCGTTTGCAGCTGCTCCCTGTATACTATCCAGCGGTCACACACAAAGATTGTGTGTTCCGCCGAGTCCTCCTGACCACAGTATATACATCTGCTGTCTTGCGTCTTTTTAATTCTGTTTGTGAAGCTCCTGAATGTTCCATGACCCGACAAGAATTGTGTTAAGAAGTAATCGGTTTCTCTATATTTGCATTCAACCCAGTTTTTTAGGTTTTTAATTAACCTTTTAGTCCAGAGGCTTTTTTCTCCTGGCTTATGCCATTCCTCTTGCCATTTTGCAATTGTGTGGTTTCTTTCTATTATCTTAGTTTCTCTCGCGCTTCCATCTTGCCTTCGGTGTAGTCTCGTTCTTTCCTCAGCCAACAGTGTTATAGGAGGAATTCCTGTGATTACCTGGATGGCAATTGCTGACACCGTTCTGTAGGCGCTTCCCACTCTAAGTAATGCTCTTCTTTGGACTCTTACCATTGCCTCTTCATGTCTCATTATTCTAAGGGCGCTAGTCCACACTGGGGCTCCATATAGTAATACTGACTGTGTAACCCCGTAAAGAATTCTGCGCTTCATATTGCTCCAATATTTGGCATTAGCTTTGATAGTACCGCTATGCTTTTTTCCGCCTTCTGTGTTACCATCCTTACATGTGGTCCGAATATTAATTTGTCGTCGATTACGACGAACCTAACCTAACCTAACCTAACCTTACCTAACCTTACCTAACCTAACCTACCCAGAGGATCGTGTCACCAGAGTATCGCCCCCTCGACAGCCGCCCCTTGACAGCCGCCCCCTTGCCAACCGCTCCCCTTGTTAGCTTAGTATCTACGCAAGGATGATATAAACCAATAATAATATGATAAAAAGACGCAGAAGGCAACAGCATTACTAGCTACGTCTGCTGGAAATTCTTTTTCGTAATGAAATTGTTGGCCCTGAAAAGGGCCGTTTTTATAAAGAAGAAATATTATGGATATTCCGGTAGATAGAGTGAGGCCGCTTCTTTAAAGAAGTGGTGAACCACCTCTTCTTCAAAGGTTCGTTTGAAAAGAAATTCTGCCAGATAACCGACAAAATAAGGAGCAGATCGGCCATAACGGGGGATTCCACCTCGAACATCCCTCCACGTCCGTTCAATGTTCTGGGTGTGAACTGTGCGGTTGTCAGTATTCACGTATTCCAGGGAATGATTCACACGGAGATGAGTAAAACCTTCCTGACCCAACGTGTTATATGCTTTCCAGCAATCAGACACTATAGTAGTGCCAGGCAGGATCCACTCTTTGATAACCTCTAGGAGGGTATCAGCATCTCTCTGTGGAACCGGTACCAGAAATACCCGCTTACTGCCGCGTTCGAATCCCCCAAAGACCCACTGACCCTCAATTCGCCTACCTCTGTTGCATTTTCTTTTCCCAAACTTGGCCTCGTCGATCTCGACGACTGTTCCGGGACCACCAATCTTCCGGGAGTTGTTTGTTGCCCAATGAATACAAACATCTCGGCAGAACGAAGACCAATCCACAATGGTTCTTGAAGACCATTGTAGTTCTCGTTTTATGAATTCTTGTCGTGGGTAACGGACCAAACACCAAAGGACGCAGAAATAGCCGATATCTTCCAGCGACAATTTGCTATTCCAAAAGAAAGTTCCAGCTCTGGCAGATTTTGTAAACGAGCATTGTAATTTACGCCGTTTTTTCTTCTGGGCAGAACGATCCTCGTAACGTATCTTGCGACAGTTGTAGGTCAAGGAATTTATATTCAGCGATGCAACCCCATCGCACCCGGAGCAGCGTCGTTCTCTCCCGACTAACCCATGATCCACCAGAAAATCCACAAAATTTCTTCTGCTTGCAGAAATTGCCAAAAAACTACGAATAGTGACATTGCAAGAAGCACACGCAACCATTTTATCGCAATTACACAAATGCAATGACAATTGAAAGATCTATTTGTTTGTAATCAAACATTATTTACTCCGTTGTCATGGTTACGGCCGCCAAGAATTTACGACTGCGTTCTGCATTTTGACAAGCGGTTCAAAGGTGGGAAATAAAATCTTCTTTGTTTGTGGGAAAACTGTTGGCTTTTTAAACATTTCATCGCCAAAAATGAATTGCCTAGGCCCGAAATAATAAGCAAAACTCTATAAAGCTCTACAAGTAAGTGTTTTTTAATTTTTGTTAACCTCAAAATGCGACATTTTTTTTTGTGGTATAACCGTTAGTTTTTGGACCCTTCCAACATTGGAATTGAATTCATGAAGTCCGAAAACATAAGTCACACCCCATAAAACCTCAAAAGCAAGCGTTTTTGGCGCTTCGGGGCTTTGTAAACAATTACCTTGAAGAAGAGTCGATGAAAATTGGATTTAGGGAATTCAACGACGAGTTTTCCACGGAAGCTATACAATATAAGGTATTTAGTAATGCTTTATCAAGAACGGTCCATAACTTTTACAAAACTGGAATTGTAAACCGGAAGCAAGGCAGTGGTCGACCAAAAATACGCACTGAATAAGTAGTTAATAATACGAGACAAATTGTGCAAGAACAACCACACAATCGGGTTGCCATTTAGGACAGCAATTAAATGTTTCATATACATCTCACAGGATATTAAGAAGCAATTTGCATTATTTTCCTTACCGGTTGCAAGTGTATCAGGTACTGCTGCCAAACGATCTTCCGGTTAGATTGAAATTTTGTAACTGGTTCATTAATAATTTAGGAAATAACGATAATGTGTTTGGGAAAACTTTCTTTACTGATGACGCATACTTTTATTTATCTGGCTATATTAATTCACAAAATATGAGGATGTGGAGTGCTGAAAATCCTCATACTTTTCGTGAAACTCCGCTTCTCCCATTAAAAGTTGGTACTTGGATTGCTGTGTCTTGAAGATGTATTATCGGACCCATATTTTTTCACAAAACTGTTACTGCTCAGATACGGAAATATTATAAATGAATATATTAATCAACTTCATGAGGATGAGCTCCAGCAAGGCTACTTTCAACAGGATGGCGCGGCTGCCCACACCGTTGAAGAGATCATTAATTACCTTCGTGAATTTTTTGACGATCGAATAGTTAGTTTACGTTAAAATCCAGAATTTCCACCTAGAGATCACCAGACTTGACTATTTTAGATTACTTTAAATTCCCTTATCTGAAAAATAATGTATATAAGAACCCTATCAATAATATCGAGGAACTGAAAAACAGAATGATTGAACAGTGTGCCAAAATAATTCCTCAAATGCTTATAAATGCTTGTAATAGTATGAAAAGGCGAGTAAATCTGTGTCTTCAAGAAAACGGGGAACAGCTTGGTTAGTTTTTATTTATTTTTTGTATCTGTGAAATAAAAAAATTATAATTTCCAATTTTAATGATTTAATGTTATGATTTTTTTAACAGTTTGGTAATTTAGTTGTTACTGTTATCGTTAAATTGAAATAAAAGAGCTCATTTCTTCAAACATTGGTTTATTTACAATGCAACTTAACCTCCATAAACACAACTGTGCACAACTAGCGCTTCCGCTAATAATGACTGTCTAAATATTACCCGATGGGTACTTAATCGGCTTACACAACCCCAGTTAACTCATTGAATTTGGTACTAATCAGAATATAAATGATTAAATGATTTAAAGAATTTAATTACTTATTACTAGAGAGAGGATTTTAGGTTTTCAGTCTTTTGTGAGTTTTTTAGATGCACCACTTTTAGATACATATAAATTCATTACAATAAAAACTACGCATTTTGACGCCTATTTGATATCACCTAAAATACCTATTTTAGAGATTATAAGACCTAACGCCCTATTTGCAGCCTATTTTTTGCATTTCGCACCTATTTATTGTATTACAGCATCGTTGATAGTTTCACTTTTTTCCTTTAAGTCAACATAACCTTAAATGTTTGAAATTGTGCCGCCAATATTTAACTATAAAAGTGTAGTATTAAATTGAAAGTCAGTTGAAGAATGATACTGTATAGAACTACAATACCGAAATCAAAAAAATGACCAAAGAGAGAATGCAAGCCACCTAATCTTGCAGTCAAATCCCACCGTTTACGAAGTTAATGAGTAAACAATAAAATTATTTTCAAAAGTTGCAGTAAAGCTGTAATTTAATATATACCACATTCCTTTTACTTTATAGTTTGTCTGCGAAAAAAACTCATTGCACAACATGAAGCTACAATGCCAACGTATTTTAATTTGCATAATTCAGTATTTGTAAAATGTTAAAAATTCTGTGAATTTTACTTTTCAATCCGTTTTAAATATTAAAATTATATTCAGTTAGAGGTTTATTATATTTTTTATTTTATTTTGTATTAGAAAATAAATAACTTATTTTTTTAAATTATACAATCGCGGCCATAAAAACCGGGACAGTTTTTTTGACCTAATTTTCAAAATGCGAAAAGATGTGCTGACACTGACAATTTTAATTAATAAATGTAATCAAAAGTAATTGTTTAGATTTGAATATTAACTTTTGATGACATTTATTAATAAAAATTGTCAGAGTCGGCACTTTTTTTCGCATTTTGAAAATTAGGTAAAAAAAACTGTCCCGGTTTTTATGGCCGCGACTGTACATTGGTGTTTGTGTAAGTTGTACATTGTTTTTTATTTTTATAACATAAATCAATTCAAGAACCTGACGTTACTCGATTCTAAATTATTTAAAAAGATATATTAATTTTTTATCCTTAAAATCGGCACTTATTTTGACAGTTTTGCGACCTAAATATGGATTTTTAAACCTAAAATAAGCACATATTTTAAGTAATTGGCAACTTAAATATCGATCCGCTCTCTACTTATTACGTCAGCGAAAAACCTAACCTAAAAATTATAAACTGAAATCGTGACTGCAAATTCTAAAGCTTGCTGTTGACTTACTTTCCCATGGCCAACCCTTTTGTAATTTTTTTGGAACACGCGTTATTCATCATAACAGTCAATAAAGATTGTTTTTATCAAGTGTTTTGTATATTTTTAAGAAAATAGTTCAAGATCAAGATGTAATTTCGTTCTCGCTGACTGATGGTAGTTTATTTGCTACAGTGGGTAGGTATGCATCAAATTACGACAAACTTCAATTTGATCATGGAATGCTGAGTTTTTTTTTTAAACGCACGATACTAAAGTATCTAATGAGATTACTAATTCGCGGGACAATGAATGTTTTTGCCTCAAATAGATGCTATAAAATGTTTTATATGTGCACGCGTCACCTTGATTACTTCACGGCACTTTTCACTCAACGAAAACGATATGGCATAAACTACTATAAAGTAAATTACA
Source organism: Agriotes lineatus (assembly GCA_940337035.1). Taxonomy (NCBI): domain Eukaryota; kingdom Metazoa; phylum Arthropoda; class Insecta; order Coleoptera; family Elateridae; genus Agriotes; species Agriotes lineatus. The sequence continues at coordinate 92,065,695 of OW679201.1, forward strand.
CAATACCTTGTAAAAGCGTGGCGGTGGGAATGTTGATGTCCCTCGGAGATGCGCCAGTACCTACTTCTGCTGTTGTAGATGCTGCTGAGAAGTTTGATAAAAACGGGATTAGACAGGTTTGGCGATGTTAGGGCAATGACTGGGTGAACGTGGCTGATTCTTCAAAATGAAGTCTGGGGTGTGGCTAATGGGACGATAGAACAACACGATAATTCGGCAACGCACTCCCTAGGTGGCCATTTGCTGACCTGGCCCCGTGACTGATTCCACAACAAGCGATATGAGGAGGGCTCCTCCTATAATTCAAACCAGTCACAGTCACAACATGTAAAACCACTCGAAACCTTTCCACACAACCTATTCCTTGAGGGTCTTACTGAAGACGACCTGCCAAAAACCCCGACGCTGCAGAAGTTGAAAATTGCTAAACGGCGTCAGAAAGCAATCAGGTGATCGCACCTATTGGTTGAAACAAAACATGCGACCTACGCGACATTGCTAGTTGGCAAAAGCCATATGGGGGTACTCACTTAACAGACTTCAAAACTTCAACTATCTCAAGGTCATTGTTTTTCCTTCTCTAAAGAACCAAACTTCCAAGTCACAATACACAACTTTTTCTCAACAATAAGAAAAACCCAGGCAGTAGTTCTGCAGGGAAGTACCTTAGGGCCAATACTATTCAACATTTACACCAGCTATATACACCTACCGATTCAGACATAAACTTTGCAGCAGTGAAACTTCAAGGCAATACCACCAATACTATCGCTCGCTGGTCCAACCAATAGTAAAGTTCGGTCACTTCATTCCAAGTGGGAACATGGCCTGAGGCAAGGCGAGTCAGGGTCCCTGAAATATCTCTTTCCGAAACCCAGTCAATCTGGCACATCGTTAACGGCATACTGGGTGATGTGGTCAGCATCACGCCTTTGACGACTGCCTTACTTTCCCTACTTCCACAACTGTAGTTTTGGTACCCAATTTTTAAAATGAGTGGGTGGGCCGCCTGCCAGTTGCCAGAGGAGGGGATTGAACCTCTACCGTGGCACCGCAACCTGAGTTTCTTAACCGATCGGCTTGCTGGCATGCTGGTCCAATCAATGGAATTTAAAAATAAATGTGAATAAGTGCGTTGCGAAAATTGTGAATACCAAGAATAAATAATTCTCCGGTAATTACGAGAAATGGAATTCCAATTGCTTGGAAAACAACAGCAGAATGTGATAAATACCTAAGAGTGTTGTTGGCCACGTGCCTAACTTCGAAAATACATATTATAGAGAAATTGAATGAACTGTATCCCCTCATAAATAGAAAATGTTCTATAAAAGTTAAATGTGCGTTGCTGCTTAATAAAGTTCTAATCCTCCCATCAGTGTTATGGTATATATTGTTTGGGAATGTGTATCATCAATTAATACTTACAAAATGCAAGATATAGAAAATAAGATTCATAAATTCCAAGCAATTTTCGGGACGATAAACAGAGCTCTAAAGCACAAAACAAGAAAAGAAACCAGAATGGAATTTTACAAGACCATGGCCGTCCCTATACTCACTTATGGAAACAAATCGTGGATAAGAAGCACGAAAAACAAATCAAACATACAAGCAGTGGAAATGAGATTTCTCAGAAATGTTAAAGGTTGCACAAGGAGTGATAGGATAAGAAAGGAAGACAAAATAGAAGAATATAGAAACAATTGGAGACAACACGTTAATAGGATGACAGAAGAAAGAATACCCAAACAAATCCTAAACTACCACCCAAGAGGACGCAGAGATGTAGGAAGACCGAAGAAAAGTGAAGTTTGGAACAGGCAGATTTGCCTAATCCCTGATGACTAGTGATGTAAATTACCCGGGTATTTAGTTTTAGGGGTAAATACCCGGGGTATTTACCCGGGTAAATACCCAAAATGGGTATTTAAACGGGTATTTACGGCCTCATTTACCAAATATTATAAAGCTAATTTAACCAGTATAATTAATTGGAAGTCAAGATGCTGTATTCGAATTTTATAAAAATGTAGAATAAAATAGCTGCACCGAGAACATTTAATACCCAAAATATTGATGGGGGCATAACTATACAGGTTGCATAAAATTGTAGGGAAGATGGCAATACCATGAGTTGGAAAAAATTTCGAATACTATTTTCCATACAAGTAGTAGTAGTATCGTGGGGAGACTCATGTCTAACAAGTAGGCATTCATAGGCCCTTTTTGCCAACTCCGTGGACAAGCTCTAGGCATGCAGATTACCAGGTACTTTAGTCCTATTTAGAATTTTTCCGAGACTAAGGAGTTTCAACCTTAGCAGGGGATCTTTTACATGCTACACATCGTAGTAAGTGAAATAGAAAATGCAATAATTATTTTGGTAGCTAGGCAACAAGTAGTTATTGTACCTACTTATTGCCTAGCTACCAAAGTAATTATTGCATTTTCTATTTCACCTACTCTTATGGAAAATAGTATTCGACCTTTTCCAACTCATGGAACTGCCATATTCCGTACAATTTTAGGTAACCTATATATAACAGCAATGAAATAGGATGCATAAAAAACAGAATTCAATGGTTGAATAAGAAAGAGATGAACATAGAAACGAATATTTGAGTAGACTTGACGCTAATTTTAATTATGGCATATGTCTACTAAATACGTCTACTAAAATAACTTTTTTGAACGGTTATTTCTTTCTTACTAAGTATTATGTGCTTTTGTTTATGCTATCTCATTGCTGTTTTTTTTTTCTAAATTCTGACCGGCGTAATTTATTGCGCTCTGTTTATTTCCATAAACTTCGACAGCCAATGTTTTTTTCCCGATAAACGATTAATTTACCTGGGTGAATGCTTATTCAATGTTACATTTAAATGGTTATTTTACATAAAATATTTCAGTGTATTTATATGTAATTTATTTATTAAGATAACATTATTTTGTGAGTAAAAGTTGGCTTAACTTTTTAAATAATACAAATTTGATAAATATCCACTTTTTAGGTATTTACACGAGGCAGGGGTAAATACCCAGGTAAATACCCATTTATAAATACCCTACCCACTGGGTATTTACCTGACCCACATCACTACTGATGACAGAAGAAAAAGAAGAAGATGCAAGTTGTGGGGAACAACATTTTGTGTATCTCTATAAACGCCAAGTGGTTTTTCAGTAATAATCAATTACAGCAAGAACTGGAAATATTAAAAATTTCAGAATATAGGTACCAAACAACTGACCATCAACTTTCATACCAACAGTGCAGTGCAATAGTGCAGTGCTTTAAACCTAGACCACAAAAACATTGACAATAGACTATTAACGCCAAATACCACAACACGTGTCTGCCATAATCGACTAGCATAAATTATATTTTTATCAGATGTCTTGTTATTCAATAAGTAAAGAGTGGCTATATGTGATGTAACATCAAAGCTTGCATGAATAGCAACATGTTGTTGCTGAATTGACAAATTGCAATACATTTTAGAAAAGATCTTCCATGCAAAATTGCAAAACTGCATTCTTAGAATTAAATAGTAGAAGTTCAGTTATAAAATGTATCTCAACCAACCAGGCTCACTTTGAATTGTTTGTCATTTGAGGTCTGTTTGTAACCAGAATTTCCTTTTTCTAGTAAGATACAATATGAAAAATATAGCTGTTAAAATTTACAATAAAATAAAAATGTTCCTGTTCAATACTTAAAATGCCATATTGCTAATTTTATCGTAGGTTAATGGCATAGTCCTTTTGTTGTAGGTCTGAAGATATCCAACTTCCATTGGCTCATCTATCACAGGAACTCTGCCGTTTAAACAACTATAATGGACATCAAACCAGAAACTACGGATAGTAAATCTTGTAGTTCTGTACGAACTACATCATGCATATCACAGACCATGAAGAGTAATGACAAATTTTATAAGTTATCCATCGAACAAGAATGCATCCAAGGTACTAATTTAGCCACACATATGAGTACTCATACAGGCGAAAAGCCTTATATTTGTTCTGTTTGTGATTACAAAACAACACGGAAAGGTCATTTAGCTGGACATGTGAGGACACATACAGGCGAGAAGCCTTATACTTGTTCTGTTTGTGATTTCAAAACGACATGGAAAAACCTTTTAGCTAGACATGTGAAGACACATACAGGCGAAAAGCCTTATACTTGCTCAGTTTGTAATTTCAAAACAACATACAGAAGTTGTTTAGTTTCTCATGTGAGGAGTCATATAGGCGAAAAGCCTTATTGGTGTTCTGTTTGTGATTTCAAAACAACAGAGAAAAGTAATTTAGTTAGACATGTGAGAACTCATACAGGCGAAAAGCCTTACACTTGCTCTGTTTGTGATTTCAAAACAACACTGAAATGTATTTTAGTTGCACATGTGAGGACTCATACAGGCGAAAAGCCTTACACTTGTTCTGTTTGTGAGTTCAAAGCAACACAAAAAGGTCATTTAGCTAGACATGTGAGGACACATACAGGCGAAATGCCTTACGCTTGTTCTGTTTGTGATTACAAAACAACACAAAAAAATAATTTAGTTGCACATGTGAGGACTCATACAGGCGAAAAGCCTTACACTTGTTCTGTTTGTGATTTCAAAACAACATGGAAAAATCATTTAGCTAGACATGTAAGGACACATACAGGCGAAATGCCTTATATTTGTTCTGTTTGTGATTACAAAACAACACAAAAAAATGAATTAGTTGCACATGTGAGGACTCATACAGGCGAAAAGCCTTACACTTGTTCTGTTTGTGATTTCAAAACGACATGGAAAAATCATTTAGCTAGACATGTGAGGACACATACAGGCGAAAAGCCTTACACTTGCTCTGTTTGTAATTTCAAAACAACATACAGAAGTTGTTTAGTATCTCATGTGAGGAGTCATATAGGCGAAAAGCCTTACACTTGTTTTGTTTGTGATTTCAAAGCAACAGAGAAAAGTCATTTAGTTAGACATGTGAGAACTCATACAGGTGAAAAGCCATACACTTGCTCTGTTTGTCATTTCAAAACAACACAGAAATGTAATTTAGTTGCACATGTGAGGACTCATACAGGCGAAAAGCCTTACACTTGTTCCGTTTGTGATTTCAAAACAACACAGAAAGATAATTTAGTCAGACATTTGAAGACTCACATAGTAGAAAAGCCTTATAGTCATTAAATCACAATTACATTTTATATAACGGGTGTTCATAAACAGTCCTCATCCCAGTAGGTTTTAACTTCAGAATTGTATGTCTATTAAAATTGAGAAAAAATGCGCTATGACAGTACTCAATGACGTTTCATTGTGTTGCACGAATTAATCAAAGACATAACATTTTGTTTTTCAAAGCAACTGGGATGACGACTGTTTATGAACACCCGTTATATCGAGTTGCGTAAGGCGCTAGAGTTCTTAATATTTGGTCTTAACGAATCAATCAGAAATTTTCTAAAATCTTATTTGCAGAATAGAATCATTTATATTAAATTCAATTATCTGGCAAAAAATAGCAAATTCCGGTGTACCCGTAAAGATCTAATCTTGGGCCAATATTTTTTAATTATTTATTAATTATTTGTTTACTGTTATAAATTTTTCAAACTGTCTATTATTTGCTGATGTAAAACTATATGTTAAAATAAATATACAAATTTATTTAAACAGTCTGTCAGTTGAGTAACATAATAAACGCTACATTAATATTTCAAAATGTTATGTCCTAACTTTCACAAAAAGTACTAAACTCATTATTAAAAATTATGCTATCGATAATATTAAATACCACATTAAATTTTCAGCATTACAAGACAAACTAAACATTTAAAATTTTGCTTACATTTTTTTTAAATTTGTCTGCCATTTTGTTCTTGTTTCATACGAGATAGAAGATTGGTTCTTCACACATCCGTATTATACTTTTTTATGTTCTATCCGAATCTGAAGTAAAAATTAAGAATTCTGAAAAAGCGAACACAAACATTTAATGAATTCAAATACAACTCCATTTTACAGAGTTTGTGAAAAGGTGTGGAGCTTTGTAATAAGAACCAAGAAATATTTTAGACAAGTTGATGCATTAAGTGTTTTAGATTACATGTTATTACGTAGTAAACTGGAATGCTGCTGTACAGTGTGGAATACCAAATCAATTCAATATAGCTGTATATAGGAAAATGTCCAAAATAGATTCTTAAAGTATTTATTGTAACAGTTTACTGCCCACAGCAATTCTGATTGCCTAATTAACACGAAAAATGCACAATTTCAAAATGAGCACAGAATTAACTATTTTATTTATTCCAAGAAAGTTAGTAATTTTACACTAATAAATGCACTCAAAATGAGTAGCAGTAATTATAATTTGAGTGAGAAAGGTTGGCATTAAATAAGGCAGGATTCAGAGTTTCACTCATAATTGATGTTAGGAATAATAAATACAGCTTGAATTATGTAGCTGACAGGTTTGAGTTGGGCGAAATCAATACAATATAAATTTTAATGTGTGAAGATGGTTTGTGAAGTACAAAAATTGTATGAGCGTTATGAGTATTAAAGGTTTATAAGCCCACAAACGACAAGATGACTGAAATTTAAAGGAACAGTGCTAAAAATAAACTCATGTAAATCAGTGCAATTAAAACTCAAGTGAATAAAAGCAGAGCAAAGTATATAGTGTCATCTCCCAAGAAAAAAACAGTTTAGTGTTTAAGTGAAGAACATTATATCAAAACTGTACTCCATAAGTAAAAATTTAAAATCAAAGCTTATTTCTATAAACAAATGTAAATCGTAATTACTAGGTAACGAGAATGTCAATTGTTGAGAATATCAAATAGAAGCTTGTAACTTTTAGGCTGTGTGCCAGTTGAGCTCCCAGTTTTGGAGTAAAGTTAATAATAAAAAAGTTATTTGTTAAGCCCAAATAGTGTTTTTGATATTCACCAATGTGCAACCCATCTTTGTGGTTATCTTTCGTTGTGATATTAGATCCCAGTGAGCAGGAATCAGCCCAGCAATATTTCACCAGGTGCATCCTACAGTGCGATCAACTTCGGGGTCCCTTTGCGGACAAAAGAGACATCGGCCAGCAAGATGCGTAACCAGGTTAGCCGGAAGCAACGTCACATAATTCGCAGTATTTACCTGATGTGGTTTTGCCATTTTTGGTGTTTTTAAAATTCAATTAACGCTAATTTTTTGGACAGGCAGATCATTTTGTGTACAGTCAATTTTAAGGTTGAAGAGCTGACAAATACGAATGCAAGCATCTTCCATACAAGTGAATTTATCATACATAAAAGCATATGTAATACAAAGTTAATGAACCTACCCTTGAGACGAGAGTTTTTATTTCATGCTTTACTGGAGTTTTGCTTTAATTAATTGCAAATAAATAAAATACATAAGAGCAATAAACCATTCATTGAGCAAATAATTATTAAATTTTTTTAATTGCACCTGAGATATGACAGGAAATTTTTGATTAAAACCGTTTGATTTATAAATTGTGGTGATTTGCCCTAATTACTTATAATTTTTATATAAAAAGTTTTTTTAGTAGAGGGCATTATTACATTATACAGGGTGTTATGGAAATGAGTACAAATATTTTAACCCGTAATAGAAATCGCTAAACTGAAAAACTTCTCAATTTATAATTTTTTTGAAAACGCCCTTTAAACTGCGTTAAAATTCAAAGCAGTTTTACTCTAAAAATGCATACCCGCCTATGGAATAATATTTTAATTTAATGACACAACACGCAAAAAACATTTCTTTGATATGCAAACCAACAAAAACTGCATAGGTACTGATAAAACCTTTAGTTCACATCTGGTCACCAACGTACTTTATCAGTTGAGGTAGGTAAGTTATTGACTGCATGTTTTTTGTGCAAGAACTTTGCAATTTTAATATACTTGTGTCGTTCATCTTTAACTTAGATTTGCTTACCAAGCGGCACATCAAATTTAGGGGAGATAAATGATTGAGAAAATATATGATTAAATGAAAAACGATCGATAGAAAAGTTGTTCATTTTGGTGAGCTCTATCACTGGTTAAAATATTTGCACTCATTTCCATAACAGCCTATATATAAAAATATGGAGTATGTATACCACCATTATGAAAGTACTAGGACTATTGATCTTAGAAATACTTTTACATTAATGTGTTTATCTAATTGTCAGGAGTTTTTTATTACTACCTTTGTATTTAAAATGGTAATTTTGTATCGTCAGATGATAGCGTACGAAGCACCAGCCTCTACATCGCAAGGTAAATGAGGTTACAGATAATATATTGGTTTGGATATGCTAGCTCCTCGTCGGCTGCATAGTCATTAATTATGTATTACAAAAGCACCACGTTATGTGACCTTATGTTATATTTTGGAATTATCTCATATATTTGAAATAGTCATATAACTTTTGTATTCAATATTTTACTTTATGTTTGCCCTTTATTAAAACAATGCCCCGTTAGTTAAACTATAATTGCTTTCAAATCAAGTACTCTTATTTCAGGGTGGTTCGCCAAATCTAGATCTCTATTAGTTGAATTTCAAATTATATTTAATGACGCTGTCAAACTGATTTCCTCACTTTCTCAAACCAGGTATTGACAAATCTATTTTTTACATTGACATAATTATTAATTAATTCAATAAAATAATTTCTGTTTTGTATTTTACTTTTTCCTTATTGCTCGTTATTTAAAATGTTTTGATATTAATTACTAACACAAACCTTATCACTTCTTAAGCTCACTCTGCAAATATCCAAACACCACTGCGCCCTCTCTCAAGAGATCCCGATGCTCACCTTGTGTGATACCTGCAAACTGTTCCTGTCAACCAGTTCCAAGAATCCGCTGAATCCGGCCTCAATCCCCTCATCAAACGTCAACTTCAACTCCAATAGACTCCTGGTAAGTTTCAGCTTTATAAATGAATCTGATCTTATCTTGTTTATTCCTTAGATAGTCCTCTGCACTCAGCCATCCCCTCAGAAGCAGTCCAATTCTGTTAGCACTCCTACTAACCTCCTTCTAGATGAATGATCTTACTTCCATACAACCACCAATATCAATAATAAATATTTAATTATGTGTCACGTTCACCAATAAATCCAATCTTCTCCAATTCAGTAGTTCTCTGGTTCTTTCTATGTAATTCACTGTATTCGTCAATCTCTTCACAGATCGTCCAGTCCCAATAACATTAATATTTCACTTTCATTTTGTTGTACCTCGTAGATTTGTTAACAGCATTACTATTTGTATATAACCAGACAACTATACAAATAATGCATACATTTCTAGTTTTATTTGCTCAAAATTATAACATTGCAAGATTAATTGTACATTTTTCGATGAGTTTATTTATGTAATTCCACTAAACAAAAAATTCATTCCTCTTAGATACTATTCTTATGACACTCTTTTCAATTTTAAATATAATATTATTACAGGATATTCATTCTGATTATTATAACAAATACATTTGTCAATTGTAACCTTGGCTTGTTTTTTATTAACATTCACTGCAACCATCAAATTTGTATATTCAATTAATATCTTACTATCAAATTACCTCTCTCATTGTCTCAATTAATTTTATTATTAATATTTAAAAATTAACACCCATCAAGATTTAATTATAGTATTCTTCCAAATTTATTAGTTTTGAATATTTCTTTGTTATGATTGATCATACCACTTCGTGTATCATAATAATATATATAGAAGTACCTACATCAAAAATCAAATGAACTGTTATTTGACGTACCTTTTTAATTATCATGTTGTAGCTTACGAACTATTTATATCACATCGATATTGGACGTTGATATATTCATAAATAATTATATACAATTTATGAAATTAATTTTAGGGTATTATAGTAAACTAAATCAGTAAATATAAGCCTCTGATATTCTGAAATAGTACAAAAGTATATGGTTATACAACAAGAGCGAGACATACTTACTGATAATTTTGCACACGCCAAGGGTTGAGTGCAGTTTTCTAAGAGCAACCAGCACGATGACTGATGGCACGGCAAAATTATATGTAAATGTATTGCCCGCGTTTATATTTTGAAGATTATTACACAAAACCCGTATAGAAATTATAATTTAAAATTGATCTAATAATGCCAAAAAACTAAAGTTGCTTGTTTCTGGCATTTCTACTTCTACACGTAATTATGACACCATCCAGGGGGTTGATAATCATCCCTAGGACGTGTATCGCTTGATAAGCAGCCCAAGGATGCTTATCAGGTAATTAATCAGTTCAGGATTGGTTGATTTTCAAAAAATGCATGATTCTAATTGGATGATATCAGCCATGTGACAGTTGTGTGTAAATATCATTATTATATTGGTGGTCAAGTTGCAATTTAAAAAAAAAATGTTTATGTTATTTAGTTCTTTAGAAATTAGACCTTTGGTTTTTAGCTTTCGAACATATTATAATAGTTCTGTAGTAGTTTTTTGTTCTTGCTCTGTTTGTAATTTCAAAACTAGTCACCAAAGTAAAGGAACACAAAAAAGTAGTTGAGTTAGACATATGAGGGCTGCATAAGAAAAACGTTCAGTTTGTGTTTGGGTATTCAAAGCAATAGAGAAGTATGAGTTGGCTAGTTACACAGACACAGGGACACAGACTAATGCAACAAGGTGTATAATTAAAGAAAATATTTCAAATCCAATTTTATATTTGGGGATTAAGCACTGCTTGGTTTAAAGCTTGAAATGAATGAGGCTTTGACAATAGAAAAAAATATATATTCAGGTAAAGTATCTTTTCTTCTCTAAATATGGCAAGATATCATTAAGAAATGTTATTTAGAGCCCTAATCAAAATGTTGGAACGATTTGAGTACTTTTATAAGACGGTTATTTTTCAGATGAATTAGTTGCCCCAAGAAATGAAAAAAATGTAACAGAGAAAGTTATTCATAACACTGTATCTTGCTTACTATGATAAATAAACTCAATTTCTTAAGATGAAACCCATTCATGAACGAAATTACAAATTTAATTGTTCATAAAACAAAATCTTCTGTACTAACTGTTTTTTTCTTAATTATCTAAAGGTCTGTTTTCAGTTATCTTATATAAATAACTATTCGAAACAAATTGTCTAAATACTCTTCAAAATGTTCAGTTCTAAATAGAAATTACATTTACTACTGCTCGGTCACTTCAACTAGGATATTCTTCAACCGAATTAATATCAAAGTAGTCATAGTTCTAACGTTTTTGTATTATTCACTCCTTTTCAAAATTTTTATCTTTGCCAATGCTACCAATAGTCATTGAAATAAACATTCATGACAAACGTTATTTATGTTTTACACTTTGATTCTGAGAATAATCGTTTTGTTGCTGTAGGTTGTGAAAACAATATTGTTGGTTAATGGCATATTGTAGTGTATTGTGTCTATTTCTGCATTACCATTCATTTGACAAAGAGGGCTACCATTGGGGAAAAATTGTTATTCAATGCTATGGAGTCCATGAAAATTTGCTACTGGAGGTGATACAGCTGTTTAATACCAAGTTTCTAAACATAATTTTATTACGTTCAATGATCGTGCGAATAATCAAGAAATATCTTGCCAACGGCACTCGCCTCAATGATAAGGCAAAGAACGAATGCAATTAAAACGATGTTGGGAGTATTATTACTCTAAACTCAATTGAAAAAAATCCCAGGATACCATTGAGGCAAAGATCAGATAATCTTCGCAAATCTCCAACAATGTGAAGCTATTCAAACCGATATGTACGTACCCTTGTAGATGGCGATGTAGGTCGTACATTAGATAAAATTTTTATTTATCTATTGGGGAGAAATGTGTCAGGCCATTTTTAATTACAATAGGTCCGTGACCATTTGGAGCAGTTTTGGTACAAAGTTGGCGAGTCTACCTGTATATCGGGTCCGTTTTGGTAATATTGTATCTGATAATACTTCAGCTTTTAGCATCAAACACAAAAATTCATAGTCCTTACATCGTTAGTCGTGCAGCTATCTTCCTCGTGGGTTGTAGGAACGTTTATTTTCAAGTTATTAAAAAATATAGCCCGTGAGAGCGAGTGAGATACCTTTCTTCGAATATTAAAAACATCAGTCGATCTCTCTCGCACGCAGACGGCAGGCGAGGTTATTGTCTTCCTATTGGTTACATCTGGCAGACAGCGCATCTGGGTGCGAAGCTCCGGTTTAGCGGTGGTTCTTACGATTAGTCAGTCTCGAGCCAGGGTGCATAAGCGCGTCTCTGCGAGCGCTCTTGACTCTTGGGGCTGCCGTGCCCGAAGCGCACGGCGTCCGATATTTAGTGCTGCTTCCAGCGTATGTAACTAACTGACTCACGCTTACGAAATTGACGCTGTGCGCGTTCTTGCTTGCATTACAGCGTGTGTAACTGAATGACTCACGCTTACTAATAACTTTCAATCAGCGCTGTACGCGTTCCTATTTGCATTCTAGCGTGTGTGTAACTAAATTAATCACGCTTGCTAAAAACTTTTCAATCGCAGTTGTGCACGCCCCTTTCGGCGCTTCAGCGTGTATAACTAAATCAAATATAATCACCAGAGGCGGTTTCCTAATACAGTGCGCGTTTGTTGTTGCGGCACATTCTTGCGTAACTAATGAAACATCTTTGCTAGTGGCATTTTTTAGCTTATTGAGCATGCTGTTAGGCCATTTTGTTATTTCTCAGTCAGTTAATTAACAATTTAAACCTTTAAAACAATGTGGTACATCATTGTCGAGTCCGCTTGTATGCTGGGTCCTTCTTAGCAATAGTACGTCGCATGAAACTGCAAATTTAGCATCAAGCATAGCCTTTCTCAAACGTTGTACATTCCTAGTACCGCTGTTTCTAATTCATAAATTTTGTACAACCCTAGCTTAGTTTCTCTCAGCTGCAGGTTTTCGTAGTTACAAACGTCGGACTCTCTGGCTGGTGATTGGCCGTCGCAGACGGTTGTTCGCGCGGATTCTACAGGTGGTCGTTAACGGCCGGTTTAGTTATTCGGCCCCGGGTCGTCGAACAAGGAAGTTGATAGTGCGATTTTGTGCGGGCGTCCCTGCGCTTTGCGTGGGGGTGCTTGCTTTTCCGTCTGTGCTGATTCAGCCGTGGTTTTTGTGACTTTTCCGATTAAATCCCCCTGAGCGCATTCGAGCCGAGGCCTTTGGCCTGTTTTGACGATCTGTCGGGGTGAGCGTGCCAGTTTCCCGGATTTGTTTAGCTTTCGATACTCGCCCATCTGTGAGTGTCGTAAGGTCAATTTAATACCGTAACAATGCTTTGCTGCATTACAGTTAGTTGTACTTCACATTTTTGTATTCAATTAGATCTATATTGGCTAGCAGCATTTGACCAAAGCCGTTACATTTACTGCGGCACATCATTTTCGGATACTCAATTTAGTTATTTGCTGACAGCTTTTTCTCATGCACTGGGCGCTCCTTTCTTGAAAGTTTGTTTTGTACCCATGTAAGCGTCGGTAAAAGATAAGGCGTTCCCAGCTGGGCGTAATTAATATTCGTTTACTTGTACATTATTGTATGCGCCGACCTTGGTCGGCCTGCATGTAACTTTCGGCCACAGGTTTGGCCCAATAGATTTGTTCACTGTATCGTACTTTTGATTATCCCTAGGATGTGTGCATGCTTATTTACAGGGTGATCCCACTTTTATGTCAAGATCGATGTGAGGTGAGGCCTGGAAGCCAAGTGCGAGTGTTGCAGGTAGATAGACGTGCTGTCGCTACAGTGTTGCTCCCAGAGTCAGTATTTGAGTATTTCTGCCCCGTTTGGCTTTTAAGATTTGGTTAAGCGTGGGTTTTTCGTATTGGATCTTGTGGCGCCCATTTATTTTGTGACATCCTATACATACCTACACGCTTGCCCTGTGGTGTCCCATTTTAGGACCACGCCCATCTCCCTGAGCGTATTCGAGCCGTGGCCTTTAGCCTGTTTTGTAGCGATTTCCAGAGTAAGTGTGGACGATTCCCGAACTTGTCCCAGTGTTTGGCACTCACTCGTGAGTGTCGTTAAAACAGTTTGATACTGAAACAAATGCATTGACTCCATGTGCCGCTATTATACAGAAATAAAATATGTTTTCAATATGATGGCTGCCCTGTCCATTCGGTAATTGAGGTTGTTCAATGAATGATTTTTGCATTTGTTGACAAATGGGTAGGTAGAAATGGTCCAAATAGGTGGCCATGACCTGGACATTTCTAATTTTTTACTATAGGGTTATCTTAAACAATTGGTGAACTGATGTAAAACGATCCTGAAATATTAAAGGTGAAAATAAGGGACGCCATAAAGGAAATACTTGTGGATTTTTAAAACAGTTTTCACAAGTTTCGAAATATGCGCAAAAAATTGTGGCAGTCATATTGAATAACTCGTTTAAGGTCATTATAGTTTATTTAATAATACTAATTATTATATATTGGTGACACACAAGTACATATATCATAAAACAAAATCATAGATTATTGTACTTACAACTAAATACGCAACATGTATCTATCCTAAGTAAAGATTTAGTTAACAATTATTTTGTCCAAAAAGGCCACCTTGCACAAAATCAAATGACTTGTGTGTGCAGATGCCTATATATTTTTTAAGACCTCTGCAAATAGACAAGAACATGTTTGTATAATAATGTATATTTTTACAGTCGGTTGGTGCGTTTTGAAGTTTATTTTCAGTTTATTGTATTACTCTTTTTAAATTGCTTTATGAACAAAAGTTTCTGAAGGTTTAATCCCTTTTTATATCATTTTGAATTTCGTTGTATAGTTTTGGTGCCAGATAATGGAATCCGTTTTGGGTTTTAGTTTTAGTTTGCAAAGGGACTGATAGGGTGTTTATGGTTTTTGCTCTAGTTTCATATTCATCCGGTTCTTTGTGTAAATATATGATGATAACTGAAACATATGCTGGATAGTGAGCAGTCCTGTTTCTTTAAACAATTACGCCGTCCCGCATTACCTACCTATTTTTTAAAAGAATCTTAATTATTGATTTTGGAGCGACTTCTTAGCTTAATGACATTCTTGTATGCAACACCCCAGAAGATTGTACCGTATAATATTATAGATTCGACAAGTGTGTAATACAGATTATTTTTCAGCTTAATTAAAAGGATCGTTCTCAATTGTAAGAATTTGAAAATAATTCCTAATTTTTAAGCATATTTGAATAATGTGAACATCCCATTTTAAATTACTAACTTCTAGATATATAAGACTTATTACAATTTTTAGTAAACTGTTTGCAAGTGCAGTTGTTATTTTTTTTTCAGCTGAGTTATGTATAAATATTGTTTCAATATTAGGTGACATTTCTGTTTATTAAAAAATTCATGCAATAACATTTGCTTTCGTTCATAGTTATAATAAATTACTATCTAGCCATAATTTAATGTTAGATAGACCTCTTAATTTTTATGCTTTGAAATTTTTTGATGCTAAATGAATGAGTGAGTGCACTAGTGTTATATTAGCTTTGTTAAAAATGGATAAGTGTGATAGTTGTAAAGATCCTCCAGATAATGACTTTGTATTGTGCAAAGGTTGTCATAAAAAGTGGCATAACAATGTGCGGGAAACGATATGGCGCAAATATTCTACAGACACCAAGGCCAGCTGGCGATGTTTGGCTTGCAAATTTAAAACTGATTCGGATAACAACCAAAGGTCGAAGGAAGATAAACCGGAAGAAAATCAAAATAAAACGGATTCTGGGATTCTGCATCGAAGGAGCACGATGTGCTACTGAATCTGGAACTAATAGCTCTAATTACGTCTACAATTAAGCAAACAATTAATGAAGAAAGTCAAAGTATTGTAACTAAAATAGATAGCTTCCAGAAAGCCATGGAGCACTACTCAGCTAAGATTGATGAATATACTCTTTTGATGACATCACTGAAGACAGAAAATGAAACAATAAAGGAAAACTATGAAGAGATGACGGTGAAGTACACTAAACTGGAAAGGCAAGTTAAAGATTACAACATAAAAATTGAAGAAGATAGGCAATATTCGCGTAACAAAAATGTACAAATTAACGAAATACAGGAAGTTCAGGGAGAGAATGTAATATATATGGTAATCAAATTAGGAAGGTCGTTTGGAATGGAAATTTCCAAAGAAAATATAGAAGCAGGACACAGTGTACAATCAAAAAGTTCTACAAAAAAAACAATTGTATTACAGTTCTCCAATCGAATTGTTCGGGGTGATTTTATAAACAAGTGTAAAAGCCGCAAGCCGGACACTTCTGCTATCTATAATAATATGCCGCCCCAACCTATCTATGTAAGTGAACATATGACGGTTTATTATAAAAATTTGTTTTATGAGGCAAAGCACAATAATGTGGAAGGTAAAAGGAAATTTAAATTTGTGTGGTTCAAAAACTCAACGTTATTTGTACGGAAAACCAGGGCCGGCGGTTGACGTGGGTAGTACTCGAAAATATCCGTGTGGGTAATTACCCACTCGAAACTTTCAAACAAAACCTAAAATTTGAAATTGGGGATGGGTCTTATTCGGAACTACAGCCAGAGGTAGTCATAGAGATCTCTTTTACGCTTTGGGAAAATAGACATATGAAAATCGTTCCCGAATTCGTGCGTTTTCTGAGGTTAATAATAACAGTACCGGGTTCTTCTTGTTCTAATGAAAGAAGTTTTTCAGTTTTGCGTCGAATAAAAAAACTATTTAAGATCGACTATCGCACAGAATCTGCTAAACCACGTTGCCATTTTGCATTCCTATCCGGATTCAGATGATGTGCTCGATTTAGAAACTTTAATGGATGAATTTATTGTTCCTAATAGAAAACTAACATCTTGTTTCGCCCTACGAAAATGATTTATTTGCATCTTTAAACAAAAGCAAATAAATTGAACTTTGTAACATCTCGAAGTATATTTTTATCAATTTTTGATCGTAACCCTGTATCCCTAGCTCCTTAATACGAGTGTATTGTGAAAAATCACTTGAAACTCCCAACTCCCCTCCCCCTCTACCTATCCACTCGGGCTAAAAGTGTGACGCCGGCCCTGCGGAAAACCGACATGTTAGCAATTATTCGAGTGTTAAGTGCGGGTCACCCCAAATAATAACTCCTAATGGTAAATTTAATTTAAGTACTTTTTTACTTTATGGATAGATTCATAAACAATTATCAAGCTGTCGAATATAAAACGTTGCAATCTAGGAATGCAGAAGACTGTAAAAAACAGATAAGCAACAACGCTGGTTTATCAATTTTTAATGACGCTAGAAGCAGAAACAAAAATTTTTAACCAGTTGAGATTGTGTTATGCGAGTTTGACTTTTATTTTGATATTATTGCGTTAACAGAAACTTGGAAAGTAGAAAATAAGGAGAATTTTCGGTTAGTGGGTTATGATACGATATACCGGGTGTCCGTTCTCAAAGTCGAACATAGGCGTTTAACATTGTATTGAACGTTTTTGCCGATTCCTGCTCGCCAATTCAACTTATAGCGAAGGTAATGGTATCAATGGAAAGATAAAATTATTACGCATCAAATGATACCAATAATAATATTCAAGTTGCAATTTTTATTTTAAAATACTAATTTAAAACTTGGGATTTTTTAAATATGCCATGCCTTGCCTTTCAAATTCGATAGCGTTTTTCAAAAAAATGAGTAATTAGTTGCCGTAAATCAGGTATTTTCTGTCAACGTCTGTTAAAATTATCTACAGAAAAATGAATTATTTCAATGAAGAACGAGTGAATGCACTAATGTTAATTTCCTATGTTCGACTTTGAGAATGGACACCCGGTATAATAATGGCAACTTTAATCAAAATTATGGTGTAGTGGTGTTTATTAAACTATCACTATGGAATAATTAATTTAGATGTACTAAAACTGTTGCGAGTTCAGGTGGCAATGGGAAATAAGATTTTTTTATCTAACTGTAATTTACAGACCGCCATCAACAGATGTAATAGTATATTACAGCCCGAGATGGGAAGAGTTTCATTACTGTCGAGAGATTAGTTAGCTGATTGAGACGCGAAGCGTCGAAATCAGCTATTATCTCGAGACTAAGGAAACTTCCTGTCGAGGTTTGTATACTATTTTATTTGCAACCTCTTTATTCTAAACAATAATTGGAAAAATTATTATATTATGATACGACAGGTTGTGACGCGCATGAATGGATGAACGAGATTCCCAGTGTCCCTACCTACTCAGCGGTCGGGAATGTACTTCCCGCACGCACTTCCCGCACTTGAGCGGGAAGTGAGTGCGGGAAGTGGCGGGCGGAAATGTACGACTTCCCCCACTCAAATGAGGTCAGGACAAAGCTGAAATCAAAAATTTAAAAAAAAATAGATTATAATAAATTAAATTTGACATTAGAAAATAAGCACTAGGATCACACATTTATGGACGATGATATTAATAGAATAACAAAAAACTGTATAAGAAAATTAAAATATTTAATAAATTACTGTACTGAAGTAAAGATAAGGAAAGGAAGTAAAGGAGAGGAAAGTGAGGAATATTGGAAACCATGGATAACGAAAGGGTTAATTACTTCAATTAAAAAAAGTGATGATTTGTTTCAAAAGTATAGCAAAAGAGGGGATTTAAATATTTTACAAGAGTATAAAAATTACAGAAATAAAATAAATAGTTTGATTATAAAAGCAAAAAGATTATATTATGAAACTAAAATTAAGGAAAGAGAGAATTTGAATGCGAAGGTGATATGGGATGTGGTAAATCAATCATTAGGTGTAAATAAACGTGGATGTGTTATTAAATCAATTAAAGGTGACAAAAATACAACAATTACAAATAAAAAAGAAATTGCAGATAAATTTAACAATTACTATACAAAAATTGCTGAAAAATGGCCAATCAAGACTTCAAAAAGGAATAATAGGTTTATAACCCAAAATGTATGTACTAACACAATTTTTTTACATCCTACAGATGAAACCGAAGTAAAACTTTATATTTCACAGCTAAAAGTAAATAAAGCGCCTGGTCTTGATGAAATAACAGTGGAAACGTTCCATCGAATTTATAACCACGTGGCACCACATCTGGTCTTTATAATAAATTAAATATTTCAAACAGGTAATTGTCCAGAACACTTTAAAATTTCAATCGTAAAACCATTATATAAATGCGGGGATAAACAGCTAACTGAAAATTACCGACCGATTTCTTTAATATCTAATTTCGCAAAAGAATTCGAGAAAATTTTGAAAAAAAGAGTAATGCATTTTATAAACAATAACAATTTACTTTCGGAAAGTCAATTTGGTTTTCGGAATTATCTAAGTACACAAAGTGCAATAGCTAAATTCTCCAAAGTAATACATCAAAACCTTTGCAGTTTTCCTTGATTTAGTTAAAGCCTTTGATACTGTTAGTCATGCAAAACTTTTAGAAAAACTGGAAAGTATGGGAATTAGAGGCGTAGATATTCTGCTTATTAAAAGTTATTTAGAAAACAAGAAACAGTTCGTACAGATTGATGAAGTTTTAAGTGATGAATTAAGTCTTAAATATGGTGTACCACAAGGGACAGTACTTGGACCGATTTTATTTATATTATATTTATGATCTTTTAAAAATAGAATTCAAGGGAAACTTTTTATCTTATGCTGATGATGCTGTAATTATTTATGAATCAGATAACTGGGATGCATTTTTAAAAAGGTGGAAACAAAACTAAAGGATATAAAAAACTAGTTGGACTAAATTATATTAACAATCAATATAAAAAAAACAAAAATTATACCTTTTGCATGTTACAACTCCGGCTTACCACTATTTAATTTAATAAAAATATATAAAATTGACTGTACCGGGTGGCCAATTAAGAAGGGCATTCGGCCCTATCTCGAAAATTAATTGTCGTAAAGACTTGGAGTGAAAAAATTTATGACTAAAGCGGCCAAGAGAAAATGCTGGAAATTATTTTTAAGTTTCTAGAATGGCCGCCAGGGGGCGTAATCGCATTCTTGAATTTTAAATCCCGTTTTTTGAGAAATATTCTTATATTACAGATAGCTAAAATGGACATCGTTTTAAAGTTGAGATAAAAGCAATTCTTTTTTGTTAAACGCTATTTGCTCTATCTCTTAAGAGAAAGTGGTGGGGGGTGTCCGAACATTTTCGGAAAGAAATGTCAATAACTTCAAAATGGCTGAACGGATTTTGTCAAACTTGGAGTCGTTGAAAAGGGCTTTTCTTAGGCTATCAACGTTGCCTTAAGCGGATTGATTTAGATTGCTTGTATCGCCGCTAGAAGGCGTTTTGCGACAACACTATAAATGAAATGGATTTTCTCAAAAAAATTAAATGCAATGATATCACTTTTATTGCCACAAAAGATAGCCAAATAAGGGTCTAATACGATAGTGAAAACCGCATTTCGATATTTGTTTCCTAACCGAAAATATCAGTAAAGGAAGTTAAAACTCGAAATAATGTCGCATCTTTGGAAATATTTTCAGTATACCTGCCATTATTAAATCCTAATTATCGTTCTTTTAGCAAAATATATATAAATTTACTGTTAAAATACCAACACTATATTTAAAATGTCAATAATAATTAATACTCATTCAATATGATTGAATATTGCCCTTCTGTCCACACGAAATTCGAAATTTTTAAAATGCAAGTGTGCTTTGGAAAACAAAATTGCAAAAATTATAATGGTGGTGTTTAAGTGTCAATCATATTAAGATTGCAGCTATTTACAGTGCATTTTGGTGGCCTTATTTGTAAAAAATGCTTTTTCCACCGGTAGAAGTGTTTGATATGTTTCGTGTTTATCTTCAAAACAATGAAAACGCAACTGTTTCTGTTAGAATCTATGCGATGGAGTATCCTGATAGTCGCAATCCAACTGTCAAAGTTGTTCGTGTGGACAAAAAGGCAATATTCAATCATATTGAATGAGTATTATTTATTATTGACATTTTAAATATAATATTCGTATTTTAACAGTAAATTTATATATATTTTGCTAAAAGAACGATAATTAGGATTTAATAATGGCAGGTATACTGAAAATATTCCCAAAGATGCCACATCATTTAGAGTTTTAATTTCTTTTACTGATATTTTAGGTTAAGAAAGAAATATCGAAATTCGGTTTTTACTAGCGTGTTAGACCCTTATTTGGCTATCTTCTGTTGCAATAAAAGTGATATCAATGCATTTAATTTTTTTGAGAAAATCCATTTCATTTGAAGTGTTGTCGCAAAACGCCCTCTAGCGGCGACACAAGCATTATAAATCAATCCGCTCAAGGCAGCGTTGATAGCCTAATAAAAGCCCTTTTCAACGATTCCAAGTTTGACAAAATCCGTTCAGCCATTTTGAAGTTATTGACATTTCTTTCCGAAAATGTTCGGACACCCCCCACCACTTTCCCTTAAGAGATACAGCAAAAAACATTTAACAAAACAGAATCGAATTTATCTCAGCTTTAAAACGGTGGTTATTTTAGCTATCTGTAATATAAGAATATTTCTAAAAAAACGGGATTTAAAATTCAATAATGCGATTACGCCCCCTGGCGGCCATTCTAGAAACTTAAAAATAATTTCCAGCATTTTCTCTTGGCCGCTTTAGTGATAATTTTTTTTACCCCAAGTCTTTAGGACAATTACTTTTCGAGATAGGGCCGAGTGCCCTTCTTAATTGGCCACCCGGTACAGTTGAAACATGCAATTGTAACATGACCATACAGAGAACGGAAACAATTAAGTATTTAGGAATTAACTATAGATCATAATATGAAATGCGATAAGCATGTACAGATTGTAGTTAAAAAAATTAGAAGTTTTATCTACATATTTAAACAATTACGTGATTTTTACCGTTAACTATACATAAGCACTTTTATAGAGCACTAGTGGAATTACATTTAACATACGGTTTAATAGGGGTTGGGAGCTGTACAAAAACCGTAGTTAACCCTTTGGAAATATTACATAAAAGAATTATAAAAGTTATTTATCGAAAAAATATACATTTAAATAGTGATAATTTATTTAATGAGTCTAAGGTCATGGACATTAAACAACTATTTTCTAAGGTTACATTACAAACAATATTTAAAGATAAGAAGGTCATTGAAGACAATGTTATAAAACATACTTACACAACTCGTAATAAACAGACAATAATTAGCATTCCTTTATTAAAAATGAATATTGGGTAAAGAAGTTATGAGTTTTTAGCTGTTAAGTTAATTATATAATATTTTACCGCATAATATCAAAAACATAAATATATAAATACCTTTAAAAAAAAGTGTCACCGATTGGCTGTTGTCGTATTCCAGATTAGAATTGCATGAACTCTTTTAAATCGAGAAATTAATTGAGGTACAATTTCCACGTTCCTGAGTATTCTCCTGGCTTAATAACTACATCAAATTTTGTTTATATGTACTATACCTATAGCATAGATAATGTAACCCCGCATTAAGAAAAAAATTTAAAATTGTAAAACACTAAATTTAATTCCAATGATAACATCAAAACCAACTAAATTAAATGTTCAAATTCTGCACCGTTGTCTCCCTGACAGTAGCCAAGACGACTGACATGTTTTTTATTGATTGTGTCATTTAAAAAAACTTAAATTTAATATTTTACAATTTTAAAATTGTTTTTCTTAATTTTTAATTATGTGACCTATACACAAAAATTAGCTTGGTGTACGTAAAAAAGATTCAAATTCCGTAATAAAAAAGGGGGTTTCCATTAAAAAAAGCTTAGATGACGTCATACTTCCTGCGGGGGTCATCCTGTATGTATATATTTTATTTGAAAAAATTCACAAATAATAAAAATCGATGGGTCCCAGTGAATTTTCCAAAAGTTATTGCTCGAATTTTTGACGAACTTATCCACTACCTTTACGAAAGCACTGCATATAATTATGGCCCCATCGGTATAACAAGGTTTAAGTAGTGAAATCGAAAGATCGCTTTTCGATTCCGCCTAAAACTTGCTTTTGTAATGCATATTAATGAAATTATATCTAAGGCTAATCGTATGTTAGCTTTTATTAAGAGATTTTCTGCTGATTTCCAAAATATTGACACTTTTAAGATCCTATATATATCTTTTGTTCGCCCAAACCTTGAATACCTTGAATACCTACTGTGTGCATAGTGCATATTAATAGCATTGAACGCATTTACAATAGGTGTCTTCGATTTGTAGCTTTCAAAATGAAGATTAATATTCATAATATAAATTATGATTACATTCTAAATTGTTTAAATATGAAAACTCTTAGAGTTAGAATAATTACTTTTGTTTTGTGTTTATTTTACAAAATTATAAACTTTTTGGTTAACTGTCCTCAAATTTTGTATAATATCAAGTTACATGTACTCGTACCTGTTCGGACACTAAGAAATGCTAATATTTTGTTTGTACCATTGCATAAAACTAATTATAGTTATTATTCTGCTATTTCTAGGATGTGTTGTAAAGTGAATATTATGCAGTAATTGATTTATTTGTTACTTCCTTGAGTAAGTTTAAACAATCTCTTCTTAGTAGTCTTACACTTAAATTTGATATTTTTTTATTAGGTTGTTATTGAGTTAATTTGGCTTAACTTAATTTAATGTAGTTTGTCAATTTGTGTTAGGTTTTAATTTAATTTGTATATTTTGTAATAAAAGTCCTCCCGTTAATGAAAATAAATAAATGAATAAAATATAACAAGTAAATCAATATCCAAGAAGTATGTCAACATAACAGGAGTTATGGGTCAACACACTCTCGTATCTCATGCACCAAGGTGGCAGCTGCCGAGGGCGATCCAAAATGTGGGCCAAACTTATATGGCAATTGCGGACGACAACGCTGTCGCTGCAGAATTGGGATATAGCAGTTGTAATGTGACACGAAGACTAACTATCTTTCAGCCGAGACTGCCGTAAACTCGCAAGCGGCTTATCGTCATGTTTACGATTATAGTGCTCCCAAAATGTAATGCAATCCGAGGGTAAAAGCAGTGCCGCGTGTATAGCAAATGTGGTGCAATCTTTCACATTGAAAATGAATGTCAGTGCAACAAGCACGTTCTTACATTCTTGTAGGCCGTGTTTGGACATAATATCGGTTGCAGTTGGAACTGTTTATTTATCTTGCGTGAATCTTTAATATTCTCTGTCCACCTGCAATTTCAAATCTCATGTTCAGTTTTGTAGGTATCATTTGTATGCTGATGATACTCAGTTACAGGTTGACTTTGACCCGGAAGATATTATTTTAGCTAATCATTTAATTAGCACAGATATCGATAAGTTAGTGAAAATTTCTGAACAAGATTGCCTTAAACTTAATGCTGACAAATCTTTGATCATGGTGTTTGACAAAGACAAGGCTAGAAATGCAATTAAAAACAGCCTCGCAGTTAAAGTGAGAGACAAAATTCTGCTCGTAAAGGAAAGTCCTAATAATCTGGGATTAATTATTGATGAGAGCCTTAGATTTTCACAACATGTATCTTATGCTTTACGTAAGGCATATATCAATCTTCAGCTTATTTTTAATAGTAGATTCTGTCTAAATAAACAACTTAAAATACTTTTGTGCGAATCTTTGGTGTTGTCTCACTTTAGTTTTCGTGATGTGGTTTATGGCCCTTGTCTCGACAGTTATAACATCATGAGAATCCAGCGTATGCAAAACTACTGTTTGAGATTGATATACGGTATTAGAAAATCTGAACATATTCAACATAAACGTATTGATACTAATTGGTTAAATATGAGTAATAGAAGAACGTTACATACCTCAGTTTTATTTCATAACATTATTACAACTTTGCAACCGGTTTATCTTTTCAATAAAATTAAATTTAGATATAACATGCATAATGTAAATATTAGAAGAAAAAACCTTATTACACCTCCAGTCCACAAGTCGCAATTATTTAAAAGATCATTTTCTTACACTATTAGTAGCCTGTATAATTCACTACCTGATTCTTTAAAATGTCATTCTATAAATTCTTTCAGAGGCACGCGAACTCACACTTTGCTTACAGGTCAAAAATGATATTTGATTTTCATAAATGTATTTTTCTACACAGCATATGATAATCTTTTTTGTTACGAATGCACAATCAACAATTAATTTAAAACATTATACTCTTGGCGCCATGGTTTATATTTAAGTTAATTTTAATTTAAAAGGGTTAAGTGTTAGAGCAAGCTCCGATCGATAACCTTTGTTACCGTTACGGCGACTAAAAAGAAGCAAGCAAAGGCCAACGGCTTCTCAGCCGGAGCTGGTCGTGGGTAAAATAAAAGACTCATAAGCTTTAGCTGAAAAATAAAATATGGGCGCCAAGTAGCTAGTAACCCAGCACTTTGCTAAACAAAAGATAAGCTACGGAAGGCGCTACTAACCAAACCTGAAAATATAAAGGGTAACGGCAAAGGCACAAATCATATACGCAGAATAGGTCAAGGTAGTATAATTACGGCAAACAAAAATACAATACACAATTAAAATACACACACACAAAAAATATACGGCAAACCAAATTATCACAGTTCAAGAAAAAAATATCAGGGGTGGCTTGAGGCTAAACTCACCACAGTACAGCCAGATTACATATACAAGGGCATCAAGCGAAATCAGCGGGCGGGCCCAGAATTAATAAAATTTCACACAATATGTATAAAGTGCTAATTAACAGTATTAGTAAAAGATTACAAAATTGATATTAAATTTGGCCAAATGCATTACTAAATAAGCACTAAAGAAGAGCTCGGAGACTCGTGGCTCCGGCGTAATGATTAAATTGAAAGGTAAATTTAGTAGGTGGGTTGAATTTAACTGAACACCCTGTATGCAAGGTTCCTCTCGTAATTAAATAAAGATTAATTCACATTAGCGTCGCCGCGGTCCGACAAGATCTTGCGGTGGTACCACGAAGCGATTTAGCGAACAATGCATTGTACTCTGCATTAAAACGGCCGAGGTGCGAGCAGTAATAATAATTGCTTGCAAAGCCGGGTAAATAGCATAATTCAACGGTGTAAATAATAACACTTAGAATCTGAAAAGGTAAACCGTCGTGCACTTGGCTTCACAATGTGGACATAATACCGTTACAAATTTTACATATACAACTCCGATAAAATTTAGCCCGAATTCGGTTACAACGCGATTCCGATAAAACTATTCCGAATTAAGAAGCACTTTCGCCTAAATGACCTACTTGGCTATTTACTGTGCGGAAGAGCTACCGCTAAAACTGATTCTTGCTGAAGGCAAACTCAATCATAATCGTGCAGGTGAGTTCATAGCTTTAAAAACACACAATATAACAAACGTAAGTCTATCGAGCACCTTGCAGCGTTGCCACGCAAACGGCCTAAGGGGGCACTTGATTCCCGAGAGTTCGAAACGGAAATATTAAACTGACAGACCTTTGGCAGTGGGCTTCTCTTCCGCTGCAGATGTTAAAAACAGGGGGGGCCTAAGGACTACGAGGGGGCCAAGCCATCACCAGGTAGCTGAGGGGATGCCATAGTCAGCGAAACTCGTCACCAGGCTAGTGGCTACGTGACCACAATGCGACAGCTGCGATTAGCTCGGTAGTTTCTTGCTCCCAACGAGGAGAATTCGACAGGCATGCTACCGTCGAGTAAAAGGTACCGTCGAGTAAAAAGGTACCGTCGAGTAAAAGCCGTTTCAGGTTTTCTACGGCTGTTCAACGCCAAAGTAAAAACATGTGCTTTGCTAGAGCGGAATCCCCAAACAATATTCGGGCTGGAATTCGCCAAAAATGCAACTCACAAAGCCTAATTCTGAACTTCCATGGAGTTCACGACACAAAAAGGCACAATTCCAGATTAGGATGCTAACGAAAAATCCTGGTTTAGGTACGTCATCAAAACGTAAACTTCGAACCACCTAGCTCTTGCAGCACAGGATGGCGGAAAAATGTCAAGATGGTTTCCAAAACTGATAAAGCCCAAAAATCAAATTTCTGGGGAAAGGGAAAATGCATGAGGTGAAGCCTACACTGCAGGGGCATTTGGACCCATAAAATCGACCGAATGGTTTACTTAGTTTGCAATACAGCTATCAAACGATCTGAATGCTCAAAGATAATGCAGGGAAAATCATACCTCAAGAAATACATGGTAAAAAGTTAATTTTAACCGAGATTAGGGCAAATAATTAGGCGAATAGCTAAAAATGAATTTTGACCCGTAACACCTTATCAATTGGAGAACTGAACTTCGCCCTTTTGATGGTTTTCTTTATTATATATTTTGTATTGATGAATATTACTTGGGATACTATCCATCAATAAATGGCCATTATTATTATGTTAAACATTAATTTTTAAAACAATTTTCTGTGGGCATTTACAAGAAAAACATTTGGATTTGTAGATGTGATGCATCAATTGCTCTGTTTCGTTTTCCATTATTAAATACATTATTATCGTATTTTGTACTTATATGTACTGTGTTGTGTTTGACTACTTTTTGTTCTGTGCATTTAACGTTTCCTTTTAGATTAGTGGAATAAAATATTGCTATATTTGGATTAAAACATCGATGGGCTGTACGTGAGTCATTAATTATTATTCCTCGCTTAATTATTATTAAAATATACGGTACCCCCCACCCAAGAAAAGCGCCCTTCCGTGCTTTCCAAGAATACTTCGATACTCAGTATCACTTCGTTTCGCTAATACAATGAAATGCTATGAACCAGTTATTTATCAAAAAAAAAAAAAATAAATAATATTTTTTTGCCGACGACCATAGCTCAAAAGTTGATGTTGCCTTCATTTTCGGAGGACCTATAGTATGAAAACGATCCAAGACTTCAGGAAGGTTCCTGGCGACCGGAATCGTGTACACATACGAACATACATCCCCCGCACAGCACGTTTAGGCACCCCCCAATACGGGGGATTGATCTAGTGGGCTGGGATCTTCACCAAAAGATCCGCACCGCCGAGACGGAGATTTGATATAGTGGGTTCATTAGTCGGTTGGCTCGAATTTTAGAGATATTTGACTCAGAGTGGTTTTTGATATGAGGGAATTTCAATACTTCGTACACTTCGTGTCGAAGTAAAATTAAGACCTTCCAAAAACAGTTATCACTTATCACGATCCGCCATTGCATACAAGCTTATACTAATAAGACGCATACAGCACAGTGACTTTATAATCACAGCGTGGCCATGATTGTTGGCCAACATGTTTTTTCAACGTCAAAATACGCTTGCTTAGAAAACCACGGTGATGTGATAGTAGTTATTTAGACAAGTGTTAGAAGTGCAACTTTCTTTCACATACGTGAAAAATAAGCACGCTAACACGAGTTGTCTATAAGATTTTTTTGAAATTTCATTAAATTATTTTGTATAGAATTGTATTTGATTTCATTTTAGTCAAGTGCGTTGGTCAGTTCTGGTAACTAAAGAACTATCTTTATTTATTGAAATCTTGCGTCTTCAATTTATCTTTGTAAATGGTATTATTGTCGTCAATAAATTATTATTATTATTATTATAATTAAAATCGTTCATTAGCATTACTAAATTAAAAGCAAAGTGTCACTTTTTTTCACTGAGTGAAAAAAGTGACACTTCACACCCTGAAATTAATTTAAAAAAGGCCTACGTTCTCAAATGAAATTTAAAATAGTATATTGTATGTTAAGAGCTGAAAGTGCATTCTTGCCGCTTGCGCATGAGCCGAAACCAGCAATCATGCAAAAGCGGCAAGCTCACTTTTAGCTCGAAATATAGATACTTTTTTTTATGACTAAGCATATTATTGAGGCAAAATATCATATTTCATTTTATTGCAATTATTAATTGACAATCAAGTTTACATTACTGGCACAGTCTATTAGACATGTGACGCGATTATTTCGACAAATGACGGGCATTGTCAAGGAACATTCGGACGTGGCTACCTACTTTGTTCACGCGGAAACCCAAAACGCTCGGCGAGCGGAAAAGTGATGAAAACGCGCGCTCAGCGGCAAATGTCAAAAATAATTGTGATTCTGTTCACATTTTGAACAGTGTAAATAACTTTCAGTAAGACAAAATACTAAAGTCAAAATAAAATCTGCATATTCATTTGCTGAAGTGAATTAATATTATTGAAATTATTGATCCCTCGAAAACATTAAGATGCCACGAAAATGTTTAAATGTTGGAGAAAATACGCGCCTTGCGTTATTTTCATCAATGTATTACAATTATTGGAAATTATACAATCTAAATGCAAAACACCAATGATAGTATCGTTTATAGACATTTTCTCGTTATTCTACTATTATTTATAAACACCTAATTTACATTAAATACATTAATGTTTTAGATATGTCAGCTGGTGAAGTATTATATATTTTGAAGCACAGTCAACAATTGAAAGAGATAATTCAATAGCAAACAGTTTGGACTATACCTTTGGACCATATATTTAAGGAAGATTTGTAAAATGCATTATATAAATTAGTTATTTGTATACATAAGCGGCGAAATTACTGGGTTAACGAGCAAGTCTTTTCCGGCAAGCCGAAGTCGGGTCCGCCAAATTATTCAAAACATTTTTTGTACAATCGCAATGCATATAATCAAAAACACATTATTAATTTTTGGTGCAACTATACCGGTAGGTTGACGGGTGTGGGGCTTTATGACACTCGCCTTCGGCTCGTGGTCACCAAACTCCCCCACTCGTGTGAAAAGTGCTATTTTCAACACTAGTTGTACAATATACTATTTCGCGGCCATTACTAATAACAGTGGCCGCGAAAATGAATTTCACGGGCGTAATTACGTCCGCAAAATCAACTTTTCGGCACGCTTGCACAAAAAAATATTTACCTTGAACGATCTTTTGAATTCTGCAAAATATGAATTAAAATGTAAAGAGGGGCGAACTACAGCAGACTACCATATGACCATAGTATATAAATTTTTACTTGCGCTTTCTACAAGTGAAGTACCTACTTTCGACAAGAGATAATATGTCAAGTCTTATTTTGACACTAGTAACTTTTTGTAACTAAATATTCTATACACTGCTAAAAATAGCAATAACTTGAAAAACACTGTCCTTATTGAGTCACTGTAGCCACTGTAACCTACAATACTACCAATCACACAAATAACACGGAATCTATGTGAACTAAACCTAAAATTCAAGTAAGTGGAACTAAACAACCAATAAAAAGCAAGCGAGGTACCATCGGCTGCATAGAAAACTGGTACAGCAAAAAGTAATTTATTATACAAGACGATAAAGTTACATTTTATCCACAAGTGAATCGTTTAATGTCGAGATGTTAATGGTTCAAGAGTGGATAGTAATAACTTTATCGTCGTGTATAATACAATTTTTTTATAGCAAGAACTTTACCAATGTCAAAAGAAAATAAGGAAAGTCATTTACATTTTAAAATCTCAATAGCTAGATTGGGTTGCTAGGATAATGCGAAGCTGTCATATTTAATTTAAATAAAAGTTGGAAATTAAATTACTTTATCGCATTTTATTTGATAATGTACTACATTTATTCATTCCAAATCGATAAGAAATGTGGTACTTTTATCATTAGCAACACTTTCTGCCTATCAAGTGAGTCTATGTTAAATTCGGGGTTAGTAGGTTAGGTTTTGCGTCAGTTTTGACACAGATTGACACAAAACCTAACCTGCTAACCTCGAATTTGACATAAACTTACAGTGTCACCAACAACACACTTCAGTACTGCCAAACGCATAACATCAACTAAAGCTGCTTATTGTGCTTTAGTACATAGGAATGAGTTATGCTCATCTTGGTTATGTTTTGACAGTTAGTGTCACTTGTATGTAAAAATTTAATATTTTACATTTCTTATGAAATGCTATAAAATAGTATACTTAACACGTTAGAAAAGTGGTTTTTATGAACTCGTATGGCCGTTTAAGTACTCGCTAACGCTCGTACTCGAACACGCAATGCTTGTTCAGAAAAACATCACTTTTCTCAACTTGTAGAGTAATATATTATTATCTACCCTTGATGTTAAAGTGCTACTTTATCTACCCTTGCTGTTAAAGTAAAACTTGTCTTTTTGTTTTTAGCCGATTAAAGCACATGTTAACATTTGCTATAGACAAAATCTGTTTACCCGAATATTTGAAAATTTTGTTGGCGCTGTAAGTCTATGTCAAATTCGAGGTTAGCAAGTTAGGTTTTGCGTCAATCTGTGTCAAAACTGACGCAAAACCTAACCTGCTAACCTGAAATTTGACATTGTCTTACAGTGCCACCAACAAATTTTTCGAATATTCGGGTAAATTTTTTTTTATGTACCAGTTTTCTATGCAGGCGATGGTATATTCACAAAAACGTCACTTTGCTATCGCGTCAAATAGAAGTGTCGAATTTTCAGGTTTTCGACTGTTGTTATAAATTAGTTTTCTTGTTCTTCGTTAGTTATTTTTGTTATTGTTAGCCTATTAGTTATATAATTTTGGGCGCCTCGGTTTTAAACCTCAAATCGTAAGTATTAAATAGCTGTAGCTGAACTATTCTTTATTTTTTGTTTAATAGCTATATATCGTTTTTGTTGCTTATTAATGTATGTTTGTAATAACGTTTTTGTATTATTTGTCCTATAACTGTCTGCCGCTGTTGGACAATAAAGATTATTATTATTATTATTATTATTATTTGCTCAAATTTTACCTTAACTTGCAGTTATTAGCATATATTTATGTAACACTAAAGGCCGATTGCAGAAAGCAATGTTAAGTCTGGTGTTAGCTAACGTCGCGTCAAAGTGAACAAAACCGCATCAAATTTTGTTTACTAATGTATTAGTTAACATAAGCATATGAGATTTGATTCGTTTTTGTTCACTTTGACGTCGCGTTAGCTAACACCAGACTTAACGTTGCTTTCTGCAACCGGCCCTAAATGAATAGTTCAAATTAAAGAAATACGAAAAGAACCCAGGAATGTAGCAAAATTAGAAAGAGAACAGAATAAAATCAATAGTTATAAAGTGAATATGATGAGTAAGCAGGTAGAATTAGTAGAAGAATTAGATATTAAATTGGAACACCTAAAAAAATCTGTAAATGGGTTTACATCGAACTTCCCTCGCGCGAATTAGATCAATTTGCAAATTTAAAAAAAATTATCTCGCAGGGGTTTCAACCCGCCGCATCTGTAGAGCGACCGTAACCGCATCTGCGTAGTTATCGAAGTCAAACTGCGCTGCGGTGCCCGCCTCTATTTATGGGAACGGTCTTATTGTTGAAACGTTTCGACTCTTTTGTGACATTATCCTGTATCTGTTGAGTCCTATTTTCGGTAACTGTAAAGCCTGACCTATGTGAAAATTAGTACTTCCTTCTATTTCAAAATTAACCCAAAAATAAACAAAATTTTATTTTTTTAAGGTGCTCACTCTGTATATATTTGTCTGCAATTTTTACGGTTTCATGCCAGGTATATATGTATATAATGTGTATGCATCATCTTCCTCCGACAAATAGTTTTTGAGTTATACCGCCAACAGTCAGACGGACGGAATTGAGAAAACCTGTGACCCTGCAACGTGAAGATCTGAAGAATTCTCGGAAGGTGATTTTTCGTGATTACAATAGTTCCTTCGTCTTTCAGCGGTGTCTCGCGGCACTTTGGGCCCCCCCTTCTTGCATAAGCCCGAGGTTATATTTTTGTGACAGCCACCGCGTATTACGTATGAAGTTAGCGTTTTTTACTTGGCTGTGGTTAAAGACCCAACTTCGGCAGATTACCGCTTAGGATACTAGCTTCCGTGGATTAGTTTTTTTTTGCTTATATACTTGTGTTAAGAGCGAATTCAAGCCGTTTGGTTTTTTTTTAATTATTCACGAACACAGAATTATGTCTTTACAATAGGAAACTACCTTGAACCTATATGGTCATATAATCCCGGTGTTTTCGCCCCGTAGAAATCTTGAATATAATAGTCATTTCGAGCTGACACTCGGGGCTAGACGTCAGCTGTAGGCTTACAATGCTCTGCTCTAATTTTTTTTGGTGTTTATTGTTTGCGGAACCCCTTTAGGTCATAGCTTTTGATTATACTTGAACCTGCTCGGCTATTCTTTTTTTTATATACAAGTATTTTGATGACGCTTAAATTTTTTTAAATCCATCTCACCTCTTGTAACATCAATCCTGGGACACTGTATTTTTAATAAAGATAATTTTAGTCTTGTTTTTTGACAAAAGCGATTTTATTACTCACGTTGTTAAATATTAAATTAGCTTATATTATCTCTCAAATGGTAGAGTAGAGAATTCTGGTAGAGAGTGTATACCCATTGGGTAACCATAATTCTTTTCCAGTATGTTCGTCTGCTTTATAAGTTCATAATTGAAATAAACAGCTGTATTTCAAAATTAAAAACAACCTATATTTTTTGTTACTGATTTTGGTAGTACTTTTTATCCCGTTTCGAAGGGTATAAAATTTTCAATATGTTACATCTGAAAAAACCGAGAAAAATAGCCTTAGTTTCAATATTAAAACCCAATGAAATGAGCAAAATAAATTTAGTTACCGGTGGATTACCTTTGAATGGAGTTCTAGTTGTATTTTTCAATTGTTTTAAATTTCAATAAAAACGAATGTGCCGTCAATGACTTTCCGTCAAACGTAGGTAACTAGATTTATTTAACTCATTTCATTGGTTTTTAATATTTAAACTTTAAGACCATTTTTCTCAATTTCTTTCGGTGTAACATATTGAAAATTTTATATCATTGAAAATAACATAAAAAGTACTACCAAAATTAATAATAAAAAATACAGTTTGTCATTTAAAAAAAAGTCGATGACGTCATAACTTTTAAAACAAATGACGTAGCAACATAAAGGCGGTTCTAGTGTATATCCTATAATTAAAGTCGCTATACCCCTTCAAGATTTATTCATAAAATTAATGTTAACAAAGTTAGTGAATTTATCCGTTACTTTATTTCCAGACAGTATGTTGTATTAGGCATTATATCAAATGTACGATGTTAAAGAATTTGTAATATGCTGATCACTGAAATTTGCAATGCTTGTAATGTAGGGTTTTTTGTTATTATTGTTTATAGACTATTGTACTATTTTAGTATATTGTAGGTACTACAAGTTGAGAAAAATGTAGTATTTCCGTGGTAGGCGCGAGGTTTTTAGTTGAGAGATTAATATACCAAACATGGAAAAACACTTTTCACAGGTGCTGCACATGCTATTTTTCACGAAATGTAAGGAGATGCCTAAAAATGTTGATACAAAAATATCAGAAATCATGTAAACTATTTGCACATAAATATTAAACTGTTTGTTGCTATGCAAACATGTACCACTTTTCTCAACGATTTGTCGTTGCTATGCAGAAAAGTGTTACCATGCAAAAAATTACCAATTCTTTAAATGATTTTGTATTCAGAAATACAGTATATTTCCCTACAATATATGAAAATAATAGTTTGTATACCAAGGCACTGAAGTTTAGCTTTTTATCACGAATGTGATTTAGTTGTCGTAGGGGCTGTAGGGCCAAGGCAAATCACATGAGGGATAAAAAGGAACTTCAGTGCCGAAGGGTACATTGTTTTTTTTTAAATCGAGAAATTACAAAATTACATTTTGACAAACTTTTGTAGGTTATGTTGACATTTACCTATCGCCCCGCCGCCTACAAAAAATCGTAAAACAATGGAATACTTCACTGCCAATTTCTCATATTTTAATGACGATTTCAACGTTCTTAACTGTCGAATTCAAAAAATGATATTTTGTTTTACAATTTTATTATATACAACTTTCTAAACTATGATAAAAAATTAATTTCATCTAGTATGGCTATGGAATAGTTCCTAATTTATGAATGTAACTACATTTACATTTAAATGTCAAACTTAACATTTGATTTTTAAGTGCATTCATAAATTAGGAACTATTCCATAGCCATACTAGATAAAATTAATTTTTGATCATACTATATTATAATTTTATCATATCGGAAGAACGAATCTACCGATTGTGCTCTTCATTTAGTTGGTTTGATACAAATTCAATTTCTTTACACCTACAACTGGCTTTTTTGACAAGAAATTTCACACCAAGACTTCTTGTTCATTTAGGAAATACACATTTCCACTGACCACTGAGAGTTTTGTCCCCACTTCTAAAATTCTTCTTGTTATTGATTGTGCGTAACTGTTGAGGATTCTGAAAATATAAAAACTCTTCTAAAAAATATCTCTATGGTTATACCTACAATCTTCAAGAGTTTCAATAATTTTCAATGATAATGAGCTGATCTACATGGCATATCATTTTATTACTACTAATTGGTTGTGTTGCTTTACATTAATAAATATGTAGATAAATCTCTTAACGAAATGCTTCCAAATGTTGGTTTTTAATAGTAGTAGGTACGTTACAAATTAATAATCTACACGATACTGATTCTCATGAGCAAGAATAAGGATTCTTTCTTGTGTTTTCTCATGTTTATCTATAGTGCGGGCGCTCCATGTCACGTGTGCAGTTTTATGTCCTGTTACGGTCTTAAACTGACTTTACGACACCGCACCGGCTCATACAATAACGAAACGGCCGGCGCGGGCCGTAAGGGACGAAATATCTCCTAGGCCGCCACCCACGCCGCAACAAGTTAGGCCGAGCTAGACTTTCAGTGGAGATGGGCGGGTCCTTTCACGAGATTATCTGAGAGTAACGGCCAGAAGGTCGGTAACTAACGGTAAAATAATGAGGGCGCCACCAGGCCTGTCTTAACCCGACTAACCGGACCTGGGCGGTTAGACGGGGGCGAAGCATTCAAGATACTCCGTCGATAAGAATTCTCATGAGCTGCAAGCTCAAATAACAATTTCGTGACCGCAAATACTGGAATGGTAATATTGGGACTTTTTGGGCCGAGACTGCGCAACCACTGGACCTACCTGCACGCTCTGATCTCTCACGTCTCGCCGTACACCAATCTTTACACTGTCAAAGGCGCTATCTGAAACAAAGCATGCACAGGTCGAATAGGAATAATACGTCCCTTAATTAAATATGCGTCTATTGGTCGATAACTACATCTGGGCAGCAAATCGTGCCGCCAAGCTTATGTTACTTCTTACTTAAGCACCAGCTGATGGACGCGCTATGCTAGTAAACAACACACTATGGGTGGCCGGCCGCAGTGGGCTCGACACTTTACATATTAGAGTACAGTTTAGAAATACGCCCTCCGGAAAAGGGCGCGTTAGTTCGCGATAACAGACGCCGACCTGCAAAGGCAACGGGAGCAGTGTAGCTAGCAGCAAATCACGACGCCGCACAAATGCGCGACGGAATAATTGAAGGCCTAACTCGTTAGGCAGCGGGGCAGCGTGACTGCAATATTTGACCAGGAAGAGGGGCTAACATAGCCTCACTAAAGCATGCGAATTTGGAATAGTTGCCAGCCCCTGCTACGTCGCCCACGCAGTCGTTGGCTGCGGTTAACACCTGATAAGCAAAGCACAAAGCCCTCGCAAACATAAACAAAGAGCTCGAACAGATTAAGGCGCGCCAGGCTCAGTACGGCGAGGCGTTGATTCCATTTATGTATTAATCGGTACAATATAGCGAAGCTCGCGCACCTAACGTTACTGAATTAAAAGTTAGCACAAACGTAACACCAAAACATAGGCGCAGAGTTCTTTAGCTATTTAGGCGAAACTCGCGCACATGAACTTACTAGTAAGCTACCAAAGTAGCGTCTTGAAGCATGGTGGCCTCAAACCGGCATTAAAAGCCGCGACAAGCAAGCAAGGGGGCATGCATCCGCCCACACAAAGTTGAGTACAAAAGCGACACCGCTCGCACAAGCGACAGTTAACATATTTAAATGGTTGTAATTACAAATACCTTAGTCCGTAGACGGTCTATGAGAGTTGCGTGCTATCAGTTGGTAGAAGGCGACAGTCTGTGGCAGCTAAATCGCCGAAACACGGCATCTGGGGTAAACGGGCTGGAATCCGCCAAGATGGCGGCGTTAGGACGCTCTCCTGAGAGCACACTTACGGCGGCAAAGAGGCCTACTTCGTCCTGCCTAGAAAGATCCTCGAAAACAGCGAGTTGCAAAGGGATAACCCCCTTTCTCACAAACGCAGAACTGGCCCCGTGAAGCCCTTCACACACCCACGCTTTGACGTAAAGACTTGCCACTCGCACAATCACACGCGACCTCTTAAAGGCGAAACAGTTTATGGCATATTCGCTGAAACAGCACGGGAAATAGGAAGGCTTTCACAGCAACGGTACTAACAAACAACGGCAATTTACACAACATTCGCTGAAACAGCACGAGACGGGAAAAACAGGCTGGCGTCCCCGCCAATGGCGGGAACGCCGCGAAACGGCACACTCTGCCACTTCTTCGATCAACGGCGTGAGCTGAACTCCCCAAGCAAGCAATGTTACGACCCCTGCAGTGGCGTGAGCCAAAACGGCGTTACCACGTGACTCTCGACAGCCAATGGCGATGCGCTCCATAAAACAAATAAATTCCGGTAACAAAGACAGCCAATGGCGAGGCGCCTCAACGGCGTGATTTCTAGAAGGTTCGGAATTCTTGCGAGCGATAACACCCGGCTGCCAAAGTACCAGCAAAGGGGTGCTCCAACTGACGAGAAATACTGCGTTTGGGGCCAAATATGTGCAAAATCATTATTATGGAATTAGGCGATGGAGCCAAATAAGTAACTAAAAGGGTTTAGCATACGGGCACGCTGCCCTAAAGCCTAGGTGGCTAATTAAAATACCAAAATGACCTGACAGTCCCCTAAGTTTTATTGCGGGGTTTTGTTAAACACCTATAGAAGTATTAAGAAAAATTGGTCACATGGTCCAGATCATGGTCGTTTGGTCGCCATATTTAAAAATGGCCGCCACATTGCTTGATTTTTTGTTTAAGTATATCTCGGTACTCAGTGGTCCGATTTTAATTTTTTAAAACTCATTTTACACCTTTTTTGAAGGTAAGAAAATCTTGTAATTATACATTTTTTGGTAAACCTCGTAGTTTCTGAAGTATGGTGTAGTTTTGAAAAAAAGGCATTTTCAGGTAAAAGTAAGAAAGTGGAATGAAAGAACTGAAACTGTTTTTTTTCAAGTGAATAAAATATGTATGTACCAAGTACTCTTATACATATACGTCAAAGTGGGTAATAGTGATAGAAATTTATAACATAGTACAAAAAATTAAAACGAATACTGTGCATATTTCAAAGATAAACACTTCAACAGAATTATTTATGAGGGTTTTTGTATTGGTCCAAAACACCGATTTTACATTTACAAAAGTCACAGCACATTACTTTCAATCTTCTACAGGGACATACAGTTTCTCTGAAGCATCTCTGGCAATTACATGGATTGGCAAAATCTTCAGGCGCCGTTGGATCATCTGTGACATGTGGAGTTAAAATACCGTCTATCTCTATGTAACCATAGTCCAACGGATTGTGTTTCTCAGACGCTCCTGAATCATGAGTCTATTTGTGACATTGCAAGTAGATTCTTTTTATGTGAAGCCCGATAGATCTTGAGGTAGGGGCCAAATCTTGAAAGTTTCGTAATTTTTTGTGATGGAACTGATGGTAACGTAATTTATCTATTGTACCTAAGCTTGAGGCTAGTGCACGAACCAAAAACGCTTCTGCTTTTATTTCCATGTTCTCATTCAGTGGCTCTTTGCCAAAATCTAATGACAGGTCTGACACGCATGATTCTGCTGCTTTCAAAGCTGCCAACTTCGTACCGACTTTACTAAGGGTCATGTGAGAAATATGGGTTAGGATCCTGTCATCTGCTTCTTCATGATCAGATTTCAAAGTAAGGTCTTCTTCAATTATACCATTCTTTATAGTAAAGCATCTTGGCTGACCTTCTTTTACTACTCCACCAAGATAAATGAAAAAAGATGTGTTAACGAAAGCTTTTTTCCGGAATGTCCAATCAACAGAGTATGATTGTAACAATTTCTTGTTTTTGGACGACGCCCAGTAAGCATCAGTATCCACGGGAAGCGATGTGCTGTCATTTGGTGTTCCATATTCTATAGGTTGTTTCTTTGATCGCTTGGATCTCTCAAACCCTTTTACACTTTTTTCCTTATAAACGTCGAAAACAATGTCGACCCGCTCGCTTTTGTAAGAAGCTTGACTGATAGAGCTTTTTAAACGCTTTCTGCGAACTCTTCATGTCGTTAGATTTAAAGATTTAGTTGGCACCTTCCTTGCAAATGCCATAAAGTCTATAACTGTTGCTTTGCCAGGAGACTGAGAAGTTTCAGAATTTGGCGGTGTTTGTAACTTTAATTTTAGTTCATGCACCAGCTGCGATTTATCCGGTTTGGTCAAATATCCATTTCTCGTCAGAAACAGGGATGTAGAAGTTAATTCATACGGCAAAAGACAATTTATACTATATCCTCGGCACCGTGCAATCTCAATTAACCGCAGAGCATGGGCAGTTTCTTTCTCCACGTTCACTTCAAGAGAATTGATGGTTTTTGAATTTTTTTTATCTCTTGATAGGCTGCATAAAACTGCGAGACTTTTCTTCAAACCTTTCAATCCTGAACTGAGTATAAGCTTTTTCTCCATTTCGTAGGGAGTTTAAAAAATCAGTGCTGGTTCCACGATCCATCTTTTGTTTAGTGATAATATTTTGTAGCTCTGTTCCCCAGTTGGAGCCCGAACGTATGAACGGATTTCCTTGTTTCCTCATAAAGGTCAGAATCATCAGCAACACAAAAAAGAAAGGAGTACTGGATTATTATGTAATTACACTAAAAAGGCCATGAGTATTGTCTAAATTCCTTCGCGAGCTGAAAATTCAAAAACCTTAGTGTATCTCAATACCTATTGGATTTACCTAAAACATTGTAATTACAAGATTTGCTTATCTTCAAAAAAGGAGTAAGATGAGCTTTAAAAAATTAAAATCTGACTACTAGGTACGGATATATACTTAAACAAAGGATCAAGCAATATGGCGGCCATTTTTAAATATGGCGACCAAACGACCATGATCTGGACCATGTGACCATTTTTTTTTAATACACCAATAGGTGTTTAACAAAGCTCCGCAATCAAACTTAAGGCACATAAAACTGCACACGTGACATGGGCTAGCGCCTAGACTACTAAGGTACCTTTACTTATGTAGTTTTATATTAACAAATAGGTACATAAGTGAAACTGTGTGAGTTGCCCAAACGTTTGAAGAAAGGATTTTCATTTATTGTATATGTAATTAGGAACTCAACTTTTACATCAACTTTATTCTGTTTAATATGTAATTCCTGTTGTGCATTGTTGTTGAGAGAGCTTTCAACTCCTAACTGTGAACCTGGTGGTCATAGCGTTATATTAATTTCAAGCTAAATTACGATTTATGTCCATGCTGTAACAGAATATTTGTGTAAATCATAATGTTGGTAAACAAGACATTATTGGCAATCTAGTTAGGTTAAATACATTTATGTAAACACTAATAATATTCTTGTCCTTTCAGGTGCTTTGAATCTAACTCAGATAACAGCTTAACAGTAAACACAATTATTGAATAAAAGTAACATATAATAACAAACCGCCATTACTAACGACCATTTATTTGAGGCAATTGAATGTAACCAATTCTATACCAATTTCTATTTCATTGCTATTCTGATTTCTATTTATCGTAATAGCTTTGGCGTGCAACTAAAATTATTTTTGCTACACAATACATAAAATTCCACTTTGTTCTACTACTCCTCCCAGTAATAAAGTGAACTCGTTACATAAAGTAAACCTCCAAATATTAACTCCCCATAAATCCGAACTGGACAAGCCTAGGTAGTGATACGTGTTCAGTGATTTGTTAGCAACCCACCTAAGTTTTTGTGTTCATTTACTCACCCGCATATGAAATAATTGCAACTCTTGTTTGTAGGAAAAGTAGGATCTTCGGTGGCCTATTGCTTGCAGAACAGCTTTGAGTATGGATGCCAGCATCCAGAAAAAAATTATTAGTTTCAACTGGTTTCTTTGGCTGGCAAATATGTGGATGCACAAAAACAGAAGTCTTCGACCTACCCATAAAGCTACCAAAAATTGTAAGTTTTAGGAATCAGAACTCGATCACTTACAGAAATCTTACCTCAAGGATGGCAAGAGGCTTGAAGAACAATGTCTATATTTCTGCAATTTGGGTAGCAAATGAATGCGATAGAAATCGTAATTGCCCATCAAGCAAGTGCAGGTGTTCAGGCACAAATGGTAGATGTGAAGAAAAATCCATTCAAACCAAAATATTACGTTACAAATGTAATTACGGTACTCAAACCAGTCAACCTAGTTTTATAGGAGGCTCTGATGTAGCTCTTTTTATCTAGATCCTGATCTTCTAAAAGAACCTATCTCCTGATAATATTGAATGACCATTTCAACCATACAGGAGTCAATTCCCAGACTAAGAGCAGCATAATGCTAACTTTTCCTATTTTAAACCAACCCAAGTCTTTGCTATCTGTGTCGATAATTTAAGAAAAGAAACTTGAAGGTAATACACCTTTTTAAACACTATAAGAAGTAGCAAGTGCATAGGATTCACTCACTTTTACACAACTGTCATAAAATTTCTTGTTTCAAAATGTGAATTTTTTCTTTTTTGTGAATTTGTGCTCGCTACTGGCCTACAAGATGCTGACTTATAATCGCATATAGATCAAGAATAAGGATTTTCTCTTTCATGTTTCTTCATATGTTTAACTAAATTATCTCTCACAGCTGCTTTATACTCGCAAATAGCACATGAATAAAATTTTTCTCCTGTATGCCTTTTCGTATGGTTCACTAAATAATCTTTTCGTGCTGCTTTATAATCGCAAAGAGAACAAGAATAAGGTTTATCTCCTGTATGGATCACCATATGGCTTACTAAATGACTTTTTTGTACCGTTTTATAGTTGCACACAGAACAAGAATAAGGAGTTTCTCCTGTATGAGTCTTCACATGCCTCACTAAATTACTTTTTAGTGTTGTTTTATATTCACAAACAGCACAAACATAGGGTTTTTCTCCTGAATGGATCCTCATATGGTCCACTAAATAACTTTTTCGTGCTGATTTATATTGGCAAACAGCACAAGAATAAGGTTTTTCTCCTGTATGGGTCTTCATATGGCTGATTAAAGCAAATTTATGTGCTCCTCTATAATCACAAATAGAACACGAATAAGGTTTTTCTCCTGTATGCATCTTCATATGGTTGATTAAAGTTAATTTATTTCCTGCTCTATACTCGCAAACAGAACAAGAATGAGGTTTTTCTCCTGTATGCGTCCTCATATGTATAACTAAATAACTTTTTCGTGATGATTTATACTCACAAACAGAACAAGAGTAAGGTTTATCTCCAGTATGTGTCTTCATATGGCTGATTAAACCAAATTTATTTGTTGCTGTATATTCGCAAACAGAACAACGATAAGGTTTTTCCCCTATATGCACCCTTATCTTTTTATACTCGCAAACAGAAGAATAATGCGTTTCATCTGTAATTAACCTCAATTGTTCCGCATAAGCCATTGCTGGTTCCAATAAATTACTCTGCTCTTTAGCCTCACATTTACAGACTTTGCCAACTACTAACTGTTCTAGGAAGGTTCCACTTGCTGCACACGTATCTGGCAACTCGTCTTTTATATCAAATTCCTCCTGTTTAATATTGAGTCCGTGATAAGCCATGTTGTTGCTAGTATCTGGAACAATTTTTTGTTCAACTTGTAGATTTGCAACTACATCATTTTCTCCGACTTCCTTTAGTGGATGCTGTATATTGTTGGTCATTGTATTAAGCAAATTATGTTCAACCAACTCGTAGTCCACGCTCATTGATATAACACAAAATCCG
This sequence comes from Agriotes lineatus, assembly GCA_940337035.1. Lineage (NCBI taxonomy): Eukaryota > Metazoa > Arthropoda > Insecta > Coleoptera > Elateridae > Agriotes > Agriotes lineatus. The sequence goes on from OW679201.1 coordinate 92,108,825, forward strand.
GATTTATTATATGATCAATCTGAAACAAAATCCAAAACGTAATTTATTTAGGTTAAATTATTTACGTTTACTTTATGAATAATAACACATTCCATACTGAGCCTAATATGTTTACTTACATGAAAGAAAATAAAATTTGAAAAAGCAACACATTCAGAGAACGGGTTTTCAGTAAACAATGCAGGGTAACCTTATATTGTACGACGCCACCGATGAACTACTGTTCCTAGAGTCAGTAATCTTGGAGGGAGGCGCGAACAGCTGATCGTTTAGATTAAAAGTACCTTATAACGTTGCCAGACTTTTATTGTTTGGCTTCAACAGCGCGTGGCGCCAAATTATTTTTAGTTTGCTTTTAATCGTGAACAATCGTTAAACAAACGACATATCTACCTAACAGCCTTCACACCGAAGGAAATTATGTATTAATTCCTGCTTCGCCAACCGTTAAATACATTTTAGTTTGACCCTAACCGCAACACCTGCAAGAATCACGAATATGATTTAGTGTTAAAATGTTACCTTCATTCACAAAACAGTTGGAGCTAGAACACCTCTATTCGACATTGATGTTAGGACCACGATAAACATGCAAACTAAAACGAATTAGGCGCCAAATTGCTGTAGTAGTATACAAACAAAGGTCTGGCAACAGTGTACGGTATTTGACATGTTATCGATCCCTCCCTCCAATATTACTGACTCCAGGAACAGTAGTTCATCGGTGGCGTCGAACAATACAAGATTACCCATATAATACACTTATATTGCTGGTAGGGCCTGGAAACTTCAGAAAACATTACGGCGCCGACATAGTCTCACTTAGAGTATAACGCGTCTCGTGCGCATGCGTAAGAATTCGAACTCCGCCTTTAGAAGCGAATTTTAAACTTGACCACTTCCCCATTGGGCGGACGACGCCGCCGCGCTTGCGCACAGCTCACCGTATACATGAAGGAGTTGGTTGTGTGTCTCACTTCATCGGTGAGTTTCCCACTCATAGCCGCTAGCAATATAGTAAGTATTAGATATATGAGATTACCCAATGCAGAATTACTATAATCTGCATAAACCACCTTTCTGCCAAAATGCCAAGTAAGATAGGTTAGATTAAGGAGAGTTCAAATGAACTACTTTGCTATACACGATTTTTCGCAACAAGACTTCCACAACGCTGATTATTTTACCTGAAAAATGTATCAAACACACATCTTCGACTGTTCTTTCAGATCAGTTGCAGCAGTTTTACCTTCCACAGAGGCGTAGCTAGAAATACAGGGCCCGCTGATCATAAACTGCCAAGTGGGCCTCCCTAGAGACTCTGTATATTATCTTACTTTGTATACAGAGTCTCAAGGACCCCCCACTCCTCCTCATCAGTGTATTACCAAATAAAGGTATAAAAATAGGAACTCAATTTTTATTTTTCAAGGACACGAAATATAATTATAAAAACTAATTAAAAAGTAAAACTTAATTACATATTTTTACTAAAGCCTGTATGACACGACGCTAAATTTTATGCAAAATTTACTTGTAAATTTCCATAAAAATATTAAGCACCGTTGCATACAGAAAATTGGCTGCTAAATTTTGCACTGAATTTTCACATATAATCTCATAAGAGCATTAATTCTTTCCGGAAATTTTTTTGACTGCGTTCCAACAACGTCGTATTAATTTGCCCGAGCGGGACGCGAGGGCAAATTAGGACGTTGTTGAATGCAAGAAAAATAATTTCCCGATATGAATTAATGCTCGAATGCAGATTCGGTAAGAAAATCGTAACGACACAAAGCCTAAAAAGAAGTAATGTCTACCTACAAAAAATTTCCAAGAAATGTTTTTGTTGTCTTGGATACGGCTCGTGAACTAATTTTTCTATTGGTCACTAATGAGTGTCGTACGATTTTCACATATAATCTCATAAGAGCATTAATTCTTTCCGGAATTTTTTTTTAGTGCGTTCCAACAACGTCGTATTAATTTGTCCGAGCGGGACGCGAGGATAAATTAGGACGTTGTTGAATGCACGAAAAATAATTTCCGGATATGAATTAATGCTGGAATGCAGATTCGGTAAGAAAATCGTAATGATACAAACCCTAAAAGAAGTAATGTCTACCTACAAAAAATTTCCAAGAATTTTTTTTATTGTCTTGGATACGGCTCGTGAACTAATTTTTCTATTGGTCATTAATGAGTGTCGTACGATTTTCATGTAAATTATTTCGAACTTGTTCTAAATTTTCTGGTAAATATGCGTGTAAAAATGCGCAGAAGTATCGTAATCAGGCTAAACTGCAGAGCATGACGCGGAATGTAAACATAAACATAACCTGCATTTTATTAGCATTGTTTAACCACGTGTTTAATGTTGGCGCTCCTATCTAAGTTAATTTAAGGGTCTCTAAGATAAATGCCTTAACCCAATCTCAGAAAATAGCTAACAAACGACAAATAACATGAAAACAAACGCATACGTCAACCAATACCCTCTAGAGGGTAATGTTTCCACTTAAAATATTTGCTACTACGCATGTGCACATGCCAAATTTAAAATAAAATTTAGCACACGTTGCAAACAGGAAATTGTGTTTTTGAAAAAAAAATTATCAGTGAATTTATTTGAAAATTTACAAGTAAATTTTGCACAAAATTTAGCGTCGTGTCATACAGGCTTAACGGACGTATTACGTCAAAAAAAGTATGAATCATAGTTTACACTTTACATATATCTACCTACATAAGTAAGAAACAAGTAAATGTTAAATGACAAGAAACAAGGTTAATGTAAATAATAGTAGATTATGTTATTAGGAGTAAAAGTGATACTTTATGTGGCGAAGCTGAAGTTTATTTAGCCGAACGTTAGTGAGGCAAATAATTCAGCTCAGCCACATAAAGTTACTTTTACTCCGAATAACATATACTATTTTATTCGCAAACGTATTCAGGTAAATTTCACGTGACAGGCGAGCACTGTACCCCTGCGCCAACCTCTGTTGTTCAAATAACGTGGTACTGTAATGATATATGAACATACTGAATCACCCGAGCTAATAGCACACGGCCACAGCAGCTGTCACACCATAACCCACGGCGACAGATGCTCTGATCCGCTGCTTAAAGGTTTATTTAAATTAAAACTTTTTCGTACTCTTTTTGAAAATAAAAACCGGCCTACGATCTAAATCTAAAAATTAGCAAAATTTTAAGCCATCATACAATTTAATCGGTCCAGTATCTTCGGAGGAGATAGCGAACAAACATAGAAAGAAAGAAAGAGAGCAACGATTTTGTGTGCTTAGGCAGATAAAGTACGCAAAAGTCGCTATTTTATCTGCTTAGGCAGATAAAGTGACACTTTTACCTTGTCAATAAAGACAAACAAGTTATCACTTTTGTGACGTTTGCGGATAATAATTATTTACAGAGTTACTCTCCGAACCTTTTTCTTGGCGAAAATGTTTATAAGACGTTTCATATTTGGAGATAATTTTAATTTTTTCAGCTCTTCCTTTTCGATAGATAATATAGCTAAATCCGATAACCGTTATTGTGTCATCGTACTTCTTAAGTAGTTTTTGATAAATTTTAATTTTGAAAAGCTTCTTTTTGCTGTTTCTACCGTAACAGTCAAAAATAGCATACAAGCAATGCAGTTATTACCTCGGAAAGTTTGAAGCCATACTATTAAATTTTATTAATATTAATTCTGTTAATTCTTTTATTTTCATCGATGTTGTTATAGACTCTTAACCAAATTAATTTTAGTATCGTTAAGAGCTTCATTACCGCACTGAGTATATACAGGGTGAGTTTTTTTAATTATCACTATAGGGATCTCGGAAACCGTGAAAGATAGAAGGTTAGTTAAATGGAGAAAGAATTGCAGTTTTAAGAGCTTATTCGAGATGTGCTTTTGTTTCTTTAAAAAAATGCAAGGCCTACTAGATACAAGCAAAATATTAAAATTACTTAATTTCTTAAAGTCGGTCTAGCGCCGTTATTATTGAAAATAGAAAAAAAATAATAAGAATAAAAGTTTTAGCAATTTTTACGGTGTTTATCTTACAATTATTAGTTTTTTTCTAGCTTTCAGAATTTTTGAGTTATAACATTAAGTTACATTTTTTAAAATAGCAATCATAATTGGCTTAGACATTTCTAAAAAGAGCATATCTCGTTTGCTAAATGGAGAAAGAATTGCAGTTTTATGAGCTTATTCAAAGTGTGCTTTTGTTTCTTTTTAAAAATCGAAGGCCTACTAGATATAAGCAAAATATTAAAATTACTTAATCTTTTAAAGCCTGTCTAGAGCCGTTATTATTGAAAATAGAAAAAATAATAAGAATAAAAGTTTTAGCTATTTTTAGGGTGTTTATCTTACACTTATTAATTTTCTTCTAGCTTTCATAGTTTTTGTTTTCGTCATTTTTTTATTACGAAAATTATTATAAAAGAATTATTTGTCAAAATAGGTATAACAAACCTTATGTCATTTTAAGCGGAAAAGTGAGCTCTTTTTAGAAATGTCTAAGCCAACTATGATTGCTATTTAAAAACATGTAACTTAAAGTTATAACTCAAAAACTATGAAAGCTAGAAGAAAACTAATAAGTGTAAGATAAACACCGTAAAAATAGCTAAAACTTTTATTCTTATTATTTTTTTTCTATTTTCAATAATAACGGCGCTAGACCGACTTCAAGAAATTAAGTAATTTTAATATTTTGTTTGTATCTAGTAGACCTTAGATTTTTTCAAAGAAACAAAAGCACATCTCGAATAAGCTCATAAAACTGCAATTCTTTCTCCATTTAACCAACCTTCTATCTTTCACGGTTTCCGAGATCCCTATAGTGATAATGAAAAAAAAACTCACCCTGTATATTATATATAAAAATACATTGAACCAGAATATATTGATGAAGATAAAATATTGAACAATACGCGGTTGCTTATGGCAGTTAACGAGACTCGTTTGATTGCCGCAAAACTCGGCTTTCCGCCTCGTTTTGGCAATAAAACTCGTTTCGTTAAGATGCTCATAATCAAAACTGTATCGTTAATATCTATAATTGTATGAATCTGTTCAGGGGACTGCGGCTTAGTGGCTGCGCCAGGGTCGAGCGCATTCTATTCGTGATTGAAGGGGGGGGGGGGGAGTGAAACACCTTCCGCCTATGTATATAAACCTAAATTCTTAAATGTGCCCTGAGCAAAAGCTTCCAAATTAAATTGTTATATGTTTTTTTTTGAGAACTTGGGTGCTGATGGGCCCCCTAGCTCGTGGACCCTGTATCATTGATACGACAGATATGGCAGTAGCTACGCCCCTGACCTCGCTTTAACTGAAGTGCAGCCTACCGGCGAATATCACGGCTCCATCTCGGCAATGTAGCTATTTTTTGCAAATCGTTGGATCAAAATTTAATCTTAAATTTAAAAGCACAAATACAAAAGATGATGTCACGGCATATTCTAATGCCGGCACTACGTATTTATTAACATTCTATTGTCGATACTTGTGGATGCAAAATATCCTTTTCTCCATGCCCATCTAGTAAGTTACACTTACTTTGACATATCCATTGCAGGTAAGCTGATTTTACTGTTTGTCATGACATTAGGAAAGTAAGGTAAAACCTACACCCCAAGGGAAGTAAATGAAAAGAAACTCAAGTACAAGTGATTGTTTATATTGACAGAAACAACTGAAAACCAATTGCTACTAAGAAATTCAACACTAGGTGACTATTTGCTTTGTTTGTAATAGATTAATTTTCTATCAATTAACGTGGAATTATTAAGGGAAAATTATTCAAATTTTTGTTGGGCATGGAGAAAAATATTATAAGCATGCTCGGAAATTAACTATCTACAACCAGTCTCAAACTTTGCCAGCCCGAGCGAGCGAGGGCTGGCAAGCTCGTTCTCGACTGGTAAAAGCTACTTACTTCCGTTGATGCTTAAATAGCTATTTGATGTTGCTGTATGATCGCGTATTTGGGCGAAGCCATTAATACAAATGCCTTAAAAGCAACTCCTGCATATTCCACCTGATAAACCTTTAACTGTTCGTGGAAGGTCAACACCATGCAACAATTTCTTTAAAATCGATCTTTTTTTTATTGTCGACTTAATAAAGTGAACATGAAGTTTTACATACGCGGTACTATTTAGATCAAGGGGAACAAATCGAAATCTTCTTTTTTTGAATGTACTTTTTTGCCTTATTGTAGATCGATAATTAGCACTGTATTGGCTCTTTGGAAATCATTATAAACTTGCTTTTATATGCAACAATTTTCTAATTACATAGAGAAACCAATTTAGTAAACGCCAAATTATCCTCTAAAAAATGTATTCATTCTGTACGTGATTATTTTAAGCACTACAGAATAAGAAATTTATAAAATGGTTAGACACGGTACCTATTTTTCCCCTAGTTTTTTAAATGTCTTGTTACTACAATTTTGGCGGATAGGGAAAAGCCCATTAGATATGGTGAGTATCGGGGAAATACCTGGGGTGGACCAAAACTGGCCCAAGCAGTGTTGAATCCAGACTGTTTACTTGCGGTAAAGGGAGAGGGGAATAAAAACACGCGGGGAGGCGGTATTTTTACCTATTCCCGCGCAATCCACCCATTCTTTTATAGATACAAAAACATGAATATGAAGTGGTAATGTTTCCGGAAGGGGAATTTTGTCCTTCCCGGGGGGAATTTTGTCCTTCCCGGGGGGAATTTCCCTTCCGGTCAACGAACGGCTCCAAAGGCGGGACGAAGGATTTAAAAACTCAACGGCAAAAGTAGCGGAAGAGCTAAGCATATGAGGGTGGATGGGACTGTAGAGTCTTGGAAACAACCAATCTAGAGAAGGTCTAACCGGAAAATAAAATCGCTGGTCCTCCAAGTTTTGGCGGTTGGAATATTGGGTTTGTTCCCCAGCAACCCAAAAAAATATTGTGATGCCTCTAACTGAGGGTTTAATAATTAAAAATTATCTTAAAACGGCCCTAATTATATTCCAACCCACTTTCATAAAGTGTCCGGCTTAATATGTTTTTCTTCTATCTTTATACTCTATTAAATGGACTCTATCTGCAGGGTTATAGGTAGCTACATCTAAATTTTAAACGGCTACTAATTTGCTATTAACAATTATTCAAATGTCTGATTACACATTTAATTGTACGCACTCTGTATGCCCCGCTATTTAACTATTGGGAATAAACAAGTGTGGTATTTCTAACTGAAGGGATTGACATTAAAATCAAGATGGTTTTTCTGGTCTGACAGTACATAAACAGCCACAAATTTTAATTAAATTGTTCATGTCCACGCAATTAACACTGTTGCTATGCGATAATAATTGAACATAATATTCACCTACAATATTGCCAAGTTTGATACTGTATCTACACTACAATTTACTTGCATTCTAGAACCTCTTCAAAGTTTAAATGAACATTTAGAGAGGAGCCATTGCGATTTTGATAAAGTTAACCAACTAGGAACCATTCCACCAAATTGAATTAATCAAATGTTTTGGTAATACCCTCGAGATATTAGGTCTGCTGATCATCCAAAGTACCTATATGATACCAATCTTTTGTATTTGTTAGTTCCTGCATTTCTGATACTCTGTTGGTTGCGAATACCTTCAATAAATGTGAAGACATTTCTATATTGTATCCATTTCATTTAAATTTCTTACGGTACGGTAATCATCCCATCCCAAATTATGAAAACCAAAGTTGTTGAAAATCGTTTATTTCGTATTTTAAGTAATCTGAAAGTGGATTACCAAGTTATAGTACCTAAAGTTTTTACAAACATCCTTATTTCCGATATGTAAAGTATCCTGTGTGTCATTAAACGAATTTAATTCCTTTAGAATCTGCGCATTATTGGATACCCATTTTCGAAGCTTGAAGCAAGCTGCTTCTAAAATGGTGTTCAGATCCTTGCACAATTGCATGGCAACCTCCATATTGTCAACTGACGTCAGAAGGTCGACATGGTAGTATTTTAGTATAACTTCTGAAGAAGCTAAACGAAATTGTGTCCTTATATTCGAACGCTACTAATTGTTAAATATGGAGCCGATGCAGTCCCGACGGTTACCGTATTTAAAACACAATGTTCCAATGAAGCTGATTTATTTTTGACGCCATAAAGTTCGTTGAAAGTTTCTATCATTGTGATTTATTAAAACCTGTCTATACATTTTTTCTATCTCTGCCGATAAAAACTTACATGTGTATCTTAAAACGCAATAAAATACTAAACAATTCTTGATGAATCACCGGACCTATATGCCGAATGTCATTTAAATATTGCTCTATGGTTTTGCACAAACCATCGAACACGACACATAATTTTGTCGTTGAGCTATTTTCCTTAAAAATTCTGTTATAATAGCAATTGTCTGGATTCACATTTCGTTCCTGAATTTTCGAAATATGCCCCATGACTTCATATTCCCTCATAAATTCTATATACAATTTCTTTAAGTCAGCATTTTTCTTCTAATTTCCTTTCCAAAACTGCCAAAATATTGGATTAGCCGTTCGTAATGGATCACCTAATAACGAAGTGTCATTTTAAATAATATGGAAACAACAAAATCTGCCCTTAGAATTTCTAACGGTGGCTTTTTAAATGGTCTTCACACTATTGCTCATATTTTGTAAACCGCTTGCCGCACTCCATTTCCTCTATATCCCAAAAACGCTTTATGTTGATTATGTAGATCGATGTTTTTTGTAAAGTTGCGTGTAACTCCCTTCTTATTTATTGGACTATTTGTCCAGTGAAAACAAGTTTTGGCGGCCAAAATACAGAAGAGCAAAAAAAAGGAAGTCCCAAAAAGACCTGGGATAAAATACTCAAAAGACGAAGTTGTACATGGAAGGAAGCACAAAAGAAAGCAAGTGTCAGGGAAGATAGACGGTCGGCCTTACCTTTTGGCGAAAGTTATATTTGATATTTTGCCGGCTGGTAACTATCGGCCTAATTGGGCTAACTCGCCGCGAGGGTCGCAGGGTTCCAACTATGCTGAAAAGAGCACTATACGAAATACGAAGAGAATGGGCGCCAGGTCCTAGACTCAGATCCAATTCCTTGTGCCGGACCTTACACAAGGTCGAGGATAAAAACCAGCAAGTCAAAAAATAAACAAACCAACAACCAAAGAATAGATCACAGCTTTATTTTAAATAAATCGGTGCGTACTATAGTGCCAGAAATACCCACACACAAAAGCAAGTACAACAATAAATATATATCAAGGCAAGCTACGACAAAACAAACACTTTAAAATAATTAGTTGGGTGCGGCATAAGTAATTAAAATTGTATCACCCTGTAACGGCGTTTTGCGAATAAAAAAAAACATTAACAATAATCTAGCTAAATAAATAAATCGTCTGCACGCATCCCGTGAGGCAGGGCGTGGCAGAAGAGAGCTATCCAAGCAATCAGCTGACGTCTAACCCCGAGTGCCAGCTCAAAATGACTATATTACTACTCAAAATTTCTACGAAGCGAAAACACTGACGAGTATATATGGCCATATAAAATTCTAGGTAGTTTTCTATTGCAAAGACATCAAGTAAGTCAATGAACGCTCCAAAATCTACTTGAATATGCCCCTTTACATTGTTAAACATATTAAAATCGCGCAAACAAATCACGGAAGCTTGAAATTGAACAAAAGGGTACCGCGTTCGGTTCCCTAGACACAGCCGTTAATTTAATACTAATAAGATTAAGTTTACGTACAAGCAAATGGCAGATACTAAACTACGTAAAAGTAAAAGGGTGAGTTTACCGCAGCCCCGGCCGGCTAACACGTCAAGAACGTACTACCGGGTAAGTAAATCAATCTAAACAAATAGCTAATTACGCAAATAAAGCACACAGAGCATAATACACAAAATACCATAATCGAAATTCTAAAAAGGCATATCTACAAGCCAAATCGACAAACAATACATAAGTAACTAAATTGCTCTAAAAACCTCTCAGGTACCCACGGCACGTGGTGCAGAGCTGGTGGACGAAGCAACCAGGAGGTGGCCTTGCAACGGGCAGCAGACGAGCTTCGATAGTTGCAATGAGGCGACCGCAGGGGATGAGCGGCACGCCGGTTCGGCGCGGCTCCAGCAGTCCCAGGTAGAATAAACCACACCAAAACTCCAAGCGATAACACCCAGTTCGCAGGACGCAGATGTAAAATCCAATTTCCATGGCGTACAAATAAAGCCCATTTTCATGGCATAGAATAGTTGGCTGCGAATGGTGACGAACAGCCTATCGCTCCATTTGATCAAGAAGAGCCCATCCCAAAACCGCAACAAAAGCGAACGAACGCTGGCAGCAACTCCCAACGGCTTCCAGAACGTTCCAAAGGGCGCCTTGCCTCCAATCCCTCAAAACGACGAGGACGGCTATAACCAAAGCCAGAGAAGCAAAAGGTTCCCAGGGCACAAACTTCAACGATCGAAGCAATGGAAAAGAATGGAATGCAAATTGGCCAGAGCAATTCACGATCCCAGGTTATCAATGTCAAAGTCAAATTCGAAAAAAGGAAGAAAAACTATAGGTGCTGATTGTATGTGCAGAACTGATAACAAAGTGTTCCTTTTAATTCAAAATTGAGGCTGAAGGTATTTGGGTTGCCTAACTATGGATAAAGTACTGTATATTTAGAGAATAAAAGTAAATTGCCAAATCTGACTAATTATTTCAATTAACAAGTAGGAAAATGTCAAAATGAGCGTAACACAAGAAACAAAAAAGAGTGAGCAAAGTCGGCATATGGGATTTTTTATTTTTTGTTTTTTCTAAAACACTTTTTGTCAATCATTTGTGCTTGTCTAAAAACCTATTTAGCCGTTATCATATACACAGAGTGATTTTTACTTGTTTAGAAAATGGAGTTTTTCCAAATTGTTAAAATCCAAAAAGTGGTATTTTTCGGACATTAAGGGCCGGTATTACAATCATAGTTTAAACCACACAGTAGAGTTTAAACTGAAGATTAGCTACCAATAACGTATTACAATCTTAAGTTTTCTTTAAACTTCAGTTTAAACTCAAGTAAATTTAAACCAAGCTAGGGTATGGTTTAAACTAAAGTTTAATGCTTATGTGTGCAGTAGAACAGCGATGTCGTAACCTCACATTATCATTAAAAGTGTTTATTTTTGTGAAAATGTATATTGATTTCATATGGATAATATATTCGAGATATTTGATGATCTCTTAACTGATGATGAAGATGTAATAAATTTTTTTCACTACCTTATTTGTAAGTAATCCTTCCACTGTCAAGTTTGAGGGATGTAAGAAACATTTACAAAAATTGTTACTGTTTCCTTGACAATGTACTTACTTCCCTAGAGAAGTGAATTACTTACATCCCGCATGTATTACAACTGATAAGATACCATGTCTGCCACTTGGTTAACACCAAGAAAACCATTATCGTTCGTACTATTATGCATTTTTAACCAGAATACAATCACATAGCTCACAAAACAGCATTCGCTATCGTATTCACACATTTTTTCCAAGAATTTTTCACAGTGCGTTTATAACTGTCAAACAAAACGTCATAGCGCTATAAGGCTACTAAAATATAGCAAATGTCATAATTTTACGCTAGGTATTACCTACCATTTACTTTACATAAGGAAATATTGGTAGTGAAAAAGATTATGTACTTTACACAGGATGTAGGAAGATTTACACCACCTCGTACCTTGCTACCTTCGTTCGCTTCGCTCACTCACGCATCAAACGGTCCTCGGTAGTATAAATCTTACCTAAATCCCTTGTAAAGTAATATACTAATTTTCTACTCCCGCATGTATATATTCTGTTTTCTTCACAATCTACAGAATGGATATGTAGGCAATTGTAGTTAACTGAACGTATATGATTTCATATCCACACAAGGGTGGATATGAAATACACCAATCACAAACCACGTTAGTCGTGATTACCTAGGCAACTTTCATTAATTGTTTGTTTTGCAATGGGCACGCCCTGCTGTGCCCTGTTTGTGGCAAACGTGATTTTGTTGTAAGATATCTTATTAATTAGCGTTGAATAAATTTTCTTTTAATTTTCCATTCTTTTCCATTGATAGGTCGTAGAAAAAATACACTGTACAACTCGAGTGGAATGTCCATATCGCCCTCGGATAATTGAGCACTCCGCCTACGGCGTTGTGCTCAAACTTTATCCTCGTGCGATATGGACATCATATCCACTCTCGTTGTACAAACTACTAATTTCATTATACTTACCTGAAAACCTTTTGTTTTCATCTGCTTTTGCAATGACGTAAAGGTGGCTTTTTCAGAACTTTTCCCGATGTCCGATTTTTCCGTGCCCTAAATTAATAAGAAATAAATCGTTGCTATGGAAATGCTAATCGTGTTTGATACTATTTTTACGATGTATTATTATTACTTTGAAAATAAAATTTACTTCTTATGCTTTCTTACGTTGTTTTTAGTTAAGTATAATAAAAAATATCGTTCATTATACGTCCAGAAATGGATTTTACCAGACTCGTAATAAAATATACTATTATTGAAATGCCTTTTAGACCAAACTTATTCCGTGTATACATGGAATTCATTTGGCAGTGTGGGATGATATGGAATTTATAGACAGATTTAGGCTACCAAAAGTCACCGTTTTACTAGTAGTAGATACTATCCTATATTATTATTATATTATACTACATATGATAAACAATATAAACTTTTGTCATAGCTGGTTTTCCACTAATAATTATGAAGCGACACTAAATATTATACTATTAAACTAACTAACGACATATTACTAATAAACACTATACTAATCCTATAAACAAACTATTCTCTTGATAACAAATAACTAAAATAAAATTTGATTTTGATATACGTGTTTTCAGCAAGTAGAATTTTACAGCAAAATAAACGCGAAGTTAGTTATTTGGAAGTTAAACCTACCAACGTTGCAAATGTTCCGTTTAACTTTACCGCTGTCTCATAGCGGTTTGTAATACGCATTCGAGATAATTTTCAGGTTAAACTTCTGGTAAAGTTTGACTTTCCTGCAAGTTTAACCTTGTATTGTAATACTGGCCGTAAGTAAGATTTCAATGAGATTTTTTTTAGAGTGTGTTATCTTTTGCTAACTGACCAATCTTAAGGCCAGAAAACCCCTAATTTTTTTAACTTTAGCATTTTTAAATTTTTTAAATATTTTTCAAAATTTCACATACAAAGTTAAAGTTAAAAAAATTATGTGAACACTTTAAAGATTTATAATTGGGAAAAATAACAAAATGTTAATTACTTCTTTAGATTTTTTATGATTTACCGAAAAGTAGTGTTTGCATAATTTTTACGTTTTTTATGCAAGGCGCTTTTTAGAAGAAATATTTTTCAATTCTAATTAATATCTATTTAAATTGCTTCTAGAACTCTAATCTAGCCCTGTTAATGACTTACTGTTACAAAAATCCTGTAAATGTTCTTTTACAGTTGTCTAAATGAGATTTTTCTTTGTCCAATTACATGGTCTAAAAGTTCTCCTCATTTAGACAACTGTAAAAGAACATTTAGAGGATTTTTCTAACAGTAATTTATAAACAGGGCTAGATTAGAGTTTCTTGAAGCAATTTAAATAGATATTAATTAGAATTGAAAAATATTTCTCCTAAAAAGCGCCTTGCATAAAAAATGTAAAAATTATGCAAACATACTACTTTTCGGTAAATAATAAAAAATCTAAAGACGTTATTAACATTTTATATTATTTTTCCAATTATAAATCTTCACATAAAAAAGACTTTTAATATTAAGTCTTGATATGAGAAATTTTGAAAAAAAATTTAGAAATTAAAAAATAAATTTTTTGCTAAAGTTAACAAAAATAAGGGGTTTTCGACCTTGAGATTGTTCAGTTAGGTAATAATAACACACTCTAAAAAATCTCAATGAAATCTTACTTAATTTCCGAAAAATAGCACTTTTTGGATTTTGACAATTTCGAAAAACTCAATTTTTTAAATAAGTAAAAATCACTTAGTATATATGATAGGGGCTAAATAGGTTTTTAGACAAGCACAAATTATTGACGTAAAGTTTTTTTGAAAAATCAAAAATAAAAAAATGTTTCCATATTATGCCGACTTTTTGGCGGACACTGTATATATATATAAGTATAATATCAGTGTGCCCCACTGATTTACCGGTTGACCCAACGCTTCAAAAGAAAATAAATTTCCAATTTCCCTAATTCACTAGCACATTCGTTTTTAACAACAGATAGATTAAACAACGCATTTACGTGATTATTAATTAACAATTTCTTCTTATCGTCATAATTATTACGTATAATTGAATTGAAAGTACCTCTAAAGCTCAACCATTCTGAGTAATTCCCAGAAAAGACGGGTAGCTGGAGAACTGGTAATTTTATTTGACTACTAATATTGGAAGCATTTACAGAATTCGGACGCGATCCATTATCTAACGCGGTAATATCCTGCCTATTTTCAAATTTACAGTTTGAAACCAATAATTTTCCCTTTGCAATTGCTGCATAATAAAAATTTTCAAATGTGTCACGTTCATTATATTGTTCTACTAGTTTAGATTCTTCACAATTATCCTCGATATCTGATTGTATTTCGAAAAATTCATTAAATTTCCCATTTAATCTTTCTACCCGTTCCTCTAATTCGGTTATGATTAGCGCATCGGGATTCTTCGAAATAGAAACAACAAGACTACTAAATAAAGTTCATTTATGTTTAAGAGCCCCACGTTTTCTATTTAATGATTTTGACGCCTCCGTTGTAGATTTAAAACACAATTTACACAAATTGATAAGCTCCTAGGATAAAAAGGAGAAAACAAGGGAAAGCTTGGTACATACGTGAGTATCCCAAATTTCCATTCAACGCCTGCCTGATACTGTTATTTCCCAGATAACAGCAATGGTCCGTTGCAATGAACACGTGGTTCTTTGTGTCCTCAAAGCCTGTCTTAGAGCGTTTCCGACGAATCCAGTCCTATTTTCAAAGCGAGTCCAATTTCCAAATATCCATGATATCCAGCTGGATTTTGAGCAAAATGTTGGGTGAATAGAGCGAAGTAAAACACAACAGTTATTTTAGCATTTTAATTGTCACCTATCCAACGACACCAATTCGCTCTTCGCCATTGCCCTCAGTGGACTGTACAGAACAATCGATATTCTGGCCAGACCAGATGCGTAAACACCTGCAACGCAGTTGGCGCTCAACCTATTACAAAAGTGGCGGGAAGATATAAAATAACATAATTGCAGTAACAGAGGCACCAGCTCCAGAATTGGTGAAGCTAGTTTGTTCATTCGCTGGAATGGTTGACTCGGGTTAACTGCTACTCAAAATTGACGCCAAAATTAGCAACAGTAATGAGTTTCATTTATGAATTCCTTCAAAAGGGGAAGGAATTTGAATGGAACAAGGATGGCGAAGCAGCATTTAAAAATATAAAAACTGAGATTATTTCGAAAAGGATATTGGTACATTTTGACCCAATCAAACGGATCGTTTTAGAATGTGATACATTACAAGTGGGGATAGCAGTGGCTTTGAGCCATAGATTTCAAGATGGATTATTACGTCTCATAGGTTTCGTATCGAGGAGACTAACCGCAGCAGATAAAAATATTCGATGGTGGACCACAAGATACTAGCAATTTATTTCGGTATTAAGAAGTTCCAACAATAGTTACTAAAACAACCGTTTGTGTTACGAACGAAACATAAGCCACTCCAATATTTGGTGAAACAAAGGCGATTTCCGATTATGGGAGCTAGCATGTTACAACGCTGGGTTATATTTTTAACAGGATTCAACTACAAAATTGAGTACATCAAAGGAGAAAATAATCAGCGCGCAGATTATTTATCAAGATCTCCTTTAAAAGCAGAGGGCCACAGAAAAGAGGTACACATCGGAACTTATTTCCGCTTCATAGAAGGATTTGAAACCCCGATCAATTTCAAAAAATTAAGTGCGGAAATAAGAAACAACAACATTGAATAAAGTAATGGGTTATATACTGATGGGGCCACAATTATATATAACAGCAATGAGATAACATGAACAAGAAAATAACACATATTGCTTGAGTAAGAAAGAGATAAATATAGCAGGAAATATACGAGTAGGCTTGATGTACACTTTAATTATGACATATGTCAACTAATTATGCCTACTAAAATAATTTTGTTGTATGGTCATCTCTTTCTTACTCAAGCATTCTATTTGGTTGTTCATGTTATCTTATTGCTGTTATATACCGATGGGGCCACAATTATATATAACAGCAATGAGATAACATGAACAAGAAAATGACACGTATTGCTTGAGTAAGAAAGAGATAAACATAGTAGCAAATATTCAAGAAGGCTTGACGCTTAATTTAATTATGACATTTGTCAACTAAACATGCCTACTAAAATAATTTTTTCGTATGGCCATCTCTTTCTTACTCAAGCATTCTATTTGGTTATTCATGTTATCTCATTGCTGTTATATACAATTGTGGCCCCATCCGTATAATTATGGCCCCATCGGGTATAACAGGGCTGGCCAAATACAGTGGAAGAAATGGAATTAATACTGTATTTCACCAGGAGAATGGAATTTACAGCCAAAAATTACTACATAATGTGGGGATATCGAGTAGTAATACCCAGAAAATTCAGAACACAGCTTTTAAGGGATTTACATGTAAGTCACCAAAAAATCGTGACAATGAAAGGGATGGCGAAGTCATACATGTGATGTCCTAATATGGATGTAGAAATTGAGACTGTCGCTAAGTCGTGCATACCATGTTAGAGACCAGGGTGATCCAAAAAAGGTAGAGGCGACACCATGGCCAAATTCAAAAACACCATGGGAAAGGGTTCATGTGGATTTTTAGGACCAATTAAAAATAATAATTTTTGTATAATGTTTGATGCTTTGAGTAAATGGGTAGAGGTGTTTTCCAAATACAAAGAATTACTTCAACAGAAACAATTGCAAAACTAAGATTGGGAATTCCGAAGTTGCTGGTAAGTGATACTGGACTGCAACAAGTATCAAAAGAATTTGAACAGTTTCTACAGAAAAATGGCATTCGACATACAACTACACCAAAATTTCATCCCGCCACTAACGGCACAGGAGAGAATGCTCTACGGACTTTCAAACGAGGATTAAATGCAGCACTGAACAATACAAAGATGGCCATTGTTCATATGGACGTTATAGTTTGCAGATTTCTGTTAAACTATTGGAATATGCCCCACTGTACCACAAATGCAAGTCCATCAGTATTGATGTTTGGACTGAAGTTGAAGAAAATACTGTATTTAATTATTCCAGAGGAGGAAGTGAAGCTGGAGCAAAAGGACCAGTCACGAGAACTCTCCAAATCGAGAAAGAAACGATTAGTGATGTAAGACGTAGAAGTAGGAATAAGAAAGCACTAAGTAAATTTAAGGAATTTGTATTTGAAGACAAAGTAGTTACAGGCTTGGGGTAGAAGAGTGCAGTGTGTTGAACTCACAATTGTTTAAAACTAGGAATCTTAGTTACTAACTTGTTACTTAAGTTGGTAATGTAAGAATGTTATGAAACAACGAAAAGAGGACGTTACTTCACTTGTCTTTCTACCGTGCAGCTATTCGGACACGTTTCATTATTGTACATTATTAATATTAAAATAAATTATCTTTTAACATCAGTTGTGTTTAATTAAAACTAAAAAGTGTAAAGACGTTACAGCTACTCTGATGTGTTTGGTTTGTAAGTTTAAAGTCAAACTGTTACTTTTTTATGCACACAACGAATGATGTTTATATATAACAACAAAACAAATATTTTATCCAACACCTCATTATGATGCTATAATTATGCCGATTTTGTTGTAGTAAAACTTTAACTTGCTACGGGTAATCTCAGTTACAATAGGTATAACAACTGCTTATTAATTAGATAAACAAATGTCATGTCTTATGTATGAATTATAAACTGTTCTTGTTCCCAGAAGCATTAAAGCATTTCACCAATTAATCATATTTTCGTGATCCGCAATATGGTAGCAGAGTTTGTTGGGTCTCCGATCTAGCCCACCAGGCTTGTCGAAGGCTTTCATAGTCATCTGACAATGTATCGAGAAGTTTTACCATCAGCGACGACTCGTCCGGTTGAACATTGAGCTGCTGCATGCGTAAAACTAGCCCTTCAAACTTGGCTATATGCGTCACCATGTCGTCGGTAGCATTCATACTAAATCCTAAAAATTCTGACTGTACAGGGTGGGCCAAAGTAGACGCTTTCTTATGGAAACTCATGTTCCTGTCAAAGATAGAAAAATTTTGACCAACGTCTCCCGAGCTCAAATTTTATGAAAAAGTTACTAGTGCAAACAGAATTAGTACATGCCGAAGCGCTTTCGTAAAATTAGAATGTTACGCTCTAGATTAGTTGTTATTGTATTTATTTGCATTTGCTGATACGCAAGCAAGTAAAAGTTTTAGGGGAAGTGTTGTAGTAAAACTTTAACTTGCTACGGGTAATCTCAGTTACAATAGGTATAACAACTGCTTATTAATTAGATAAACAAATGTCATGTCTTATGTATGAATTATAAACTGTTCTTGTTCCCAGAAGCATTAAAGCATTTCACCAATTAATCATATTTTCGTGATCCTCAATAGATTTGAGTTGAATTACTTACTTACTTAATCGCTCCTCTTTCTACCTTAATTCAGGTGTAGAGGTTTTCTTCTTCTAATTCTTTGTAATTTTTCTCCATTCTTGTCTGTTTCTGGCTATTTCTTCAGCTTGGGTCCATGTTAGGTCTCTGTTTTGTAATATGTTGGCCATCTGCTCATTCCACGTGTTCCGAGGTCTTCCTATTGGCTTCTTCCCTGTTACCTTCATCTGCCAGATTGCTTTTGTTGACTTTTCAGATTTCATTCTTATGAGGTGACCCCACCAGCGAAGTTGACGTTGCTCTATTGTTTTATTGAGGTTTGTTGTTCCTAGTCTTTCTCTAATCACGCTATTTCTGATTCTATCCTTTATTCGCACCCCTAGTACCTTCCATAGATATCTCATCTCCATTGCTTGTAGTCTACTTTTGTGTCTTTCGTTTAACACCCACGTTTCACTCCCGTACATTAATGTCGGATTGAACACCGTTTTAAACACTTTTATTTTAGTTTCGCGTGAGATTTCTCTTTTACACAGAAAACTTTTATCTAGGGCGTAAAATAGTTTATTTGCACTTGCAATGCGGTTGTTTATCTCTCCATCAATTTTCCCGTTTTCTTCTACTGTGTGACCTAGATACTTGAAGCTTCTTACTTTTTCTAGCTCTCTATTGTTTATGGTGATTCTTATTAGGTACGGTTCTCTAGCTATTACTATGGCTTTTGATTTGTTGGCGTTGATTTCTAGATTTTTCTCTTGTAGCGCAGTGTTCCATATGTTTATATTATGTTCTAAGTTTTCCTCGTTGTCTGCTTTAATTGTTAGGTCATCTGCATAAGCTAGGTTTGGTAATCTTATTGGTTTTAGTCTATAATATCCCCATGTTCGGTTTTTTATTTCTTCTGTACATTTGGTGTTTATTTCGTCCATTAGTATTATAAATAGATATGGGCTCAATGCTCCTCCTTGTCTGATACCTGCTGTGGTTGTGAACTCTTCAGATTCAATATTTTGTGTCCTTATTATGTTTCTTGTATTTTTGTAGATACTTGCTATTAGTTCTTCATCTACTTTTTTGTTTCTCAGCGCGTCCCATATGTCTGTACGTCTCACTCTATCAAATGCTATGATTAGATCTATGAAGCCTATACTGATTGGTTTGTCGTACTCGATCATCTTCTCTATTAATTGTTTAAAGGTAAATAAAGCATCTTGCGTTCCTCTTGTAGGTGTAAATCCATATTGTGAATCGTTTGAATTACATAAGGTTATAAGTTAGATGTAATAAAGGTCACTCTGACCACTACTACTATTTTCACTATATTAGATGTTACGACTGCCTTTTAGAATAATTCGTTAGACCAAAAATCTAGTAAATTGTGCACTTTCGGCTCACCTTTTCGTAGGTTTCAATTTCTTAGAATGCCATTTGGAATTAAAATTGCTAGTGAGGTAGTGAGAAAAAACACTTTTCTCAGGTACTGCACATGCTATTTTTTCACGAACTGTACGGAGCTGCCTAAAAATGTTGATATAAAAATATCAGAAATCATGTGAACTATTGTGCGTGTAAATATTAAACTGTTTGTTGCTATGCAGAAATGTACCACTTTCCTGAACAATTTCTCGTTGCTATGCAGAAAAGTGTTACCATGCTGAAAAATACCACTTTTCTAAATATTTTATTCAGAAATACAGTGAATTTCCCTAAAGTATGTGAAAAAGATATTTTGTTTTACAATTTTATTATATAGAATTTTCTATTATAATTTTAGCTCATATTGGAAGAACAATTCTACTGATTGTGCTCTTCATTTGGTTGGTTTGACAGAAATTCAGTTTCTTTAACCCAGAACTGGCTTTTTTTGGACATGAAATTTCACACCAAGACTTCGTGTTCACTTAGGAAATACACATTATCCACTTATCACTGAGAGTTTTGTCCTCACTTCTAAAATTCTTGTTATTGGTTGTGCGTAACTGTTGAGGATTCTGAAAATATAAAAAATCTATTAAAAAAATATCTATGGTTATTCGTACAATCTTCAACTATAACAGTTTCAATAATTTTCAATGGAAGAGTTGATCTACATAATTATCATTTTGTTACTACTAATTGGTTGCATTGTTTTACATTCATAAATATGTAGATAAATCTCTAACACAATGCTTCCAAATGCTGGTTTTTAATAGTAGTAGTGTACATTAAAAATTAATAATATTACAGTACAAGTTAGTATTGTCATTTAATTTACATTCACAAACAAAATGAGGTTCTCATGAGCAAGAATAAGGATTCTTTCTTACGTTTTCTTATGTTTATCTCAGGTACTTTTACTTATAGTTGTCTATTAACAAATAGGTACACGAGTGAAACTGTGTGAGTTGGTGTAACGTTTCAAGAAATGATTTTCGCTTTTTGCTTTATATTCACAAATTTTGCAATACCTCCAAATATCAAGTCCCCATAAATCTGAACTGGACAGGCTTGGTAGTGCATACAGTGGATCGTTAGCAACCCACTTAAGTTTTCGTGTTCATTTACTTACCCGCAAGCATTGCAGTTCTTGTTTATAGGAAAAGTAGGATCTTCGATAGCCTATTGCTTGCAGAACAGCTTTGAGTATGGACGCCAGCATCCAGAAAACAATAATTACTTACAGTTTCAACTGGTTTCTTTGGCCGGCAAATATGTGGGTGAGTAAAAACCGAAGTCTTTGACCTACCCATAAAGCTACAAAAAAATGTAAGTTTTATGAATCAGAAGTCGATCACGTACAGAAATCTTACCTCAAGGATGGCAAAAGAATTTAAGAACAATGCCTATATTTTCGCAATTCAGGCAGCAAATGAATGCCGTGGAAATTGCAATCGTCCATCAAGTATGAGTAGGTGTTCAGGCACAAACGGTAGGTGTGAAGGAAAATCCATTCAGACCAAAATATTACGTTACAAATGTAATTACACTACTCAAACCAGTCAACTTAGCTTTATAGGAGGCTCTGATGTAGCTCGTTTTATATAGATCCTGATCTTCTAAAAGAACCTATCTCCTCATAACATTGAATGACCATTAAAACCGTACAAGAGTCAATTCCCAGACTAAGAGCAGCATAATGCTGATTTCTTCTATTTGAAACCAACCCAAAAGTGTTTGCTATCTGTGTCCATTGATTAAGAAAAGAAACTTGAAGGTAATACATCTTTTTACACACTATAAGAAGTAGCAAGTGCTAAAGGATTCACTCTCGTTTAAAATTAACTTTTACATAACTGTCATAAAATTTACTGTTTCAAAATGTTCGGTTTTTCTTTTTTGTGAATTTGTGCTCACTACTGGCCTACAAGATGATGACTTATAATCGTAAATAGATCACGAATACGGACTTTCTCTTTCATGTTTCTTCATATGTTTAACTAAATTATCTCTCACAGCTGCTTTATACTCGCAAATAGCACATGAATAAGATTTTTCTCCTGTATGCCTCTTCATATGGTCCACTAAATAATCTTTTCGTGCTGCTTTATAATCACAAACAGAACAAGAATAAGGTTTATCTCCTGTATGGATCACCATATGACTTACTAAATGACTTTTTTGTGTTGCTTTATACTTGCACACAGAACAAGAATAAGGTGTTTCTCCTGTATGCGTCTTCACATGCCTCATTAAATTACTTTTTACTGTTGTTTTATATTCGCAAACAGCACAAACATAAGGTTTTTCTCCTGAATGGATCCTCATATGTTTATAATTTTTTCCTGCTGTTTTATACTCGCAAATTGAACATGAATAAGGTTTTTCTCCTGAATGGATCCTCATATGTTTAACTATATCATTTTTTCGTGCTGTTTTATACTCACAAACAGAACAAGAATATGGTTTTTCTCCTGTATGGCTGATTAAAGCAAATTTACGTGCTGCTCTGTAATCACGTATAGAACATGCATAAGGTTTTTCTCCAGTATGAGTCTTCATATGGTTGATCAAAGTTAATTTATTTGCTGTTCTATACTCGCAAACAGAACAAGAATGAGGTTTTTCTCCTATATGCCTTTTCACATGTCTCACTAAATTACTTTTTAGTGTGGTTTTATACTCGCAAACAGAACAAAAATAGGATTTTTCTCCTGAATGCATCTTCATATGGTCCACTAAATAACTTTTTCGTGCCGATTTATATTCACAAACAGAACAAGAGTAAGGTTTTTCTCCAGTATGCATCTTCATATGGCTGATTAAAACAAATTTATTGGCTGCTGTATATTCACAAACAGAACATGAATAAGGCTTTTCATCTGTAATCGTCCTCAATTGTTCCGCATAAGCCATTGCTGGTTCCAATAAATTACTCTGCTCTTTAGCGTCACATTTACAGACTTTGCCGACTACTAACTGTTCTAAAAGGGTTCCATTTGCTGCACAGGTATCCAGAAACTCATCTTTTATATCAACTTCCTCCTGTTTAATATTGAATCTGTTATAAACCATGTTGTCGCTAGTATAGTGGATTATATTTTGTTCAACTTGTAGATTTGCAACTACATCATTTTCTCTGAGTTCCTTTAATGGATCCTGTAACTTGTTGGTCATAGTATTAAGCAAATTATGTTATAACAACAAAACCGGATTTATCTTATCAATCTGAAACGAAACCCAAAACGAAATTTATTTAAGTTAAATTATTTACGTTTACTTTATAAATAAGAACACACATTCTATACTGAGCCTCATAGGTTTACTTACGTGAAAGAACATAATTTGAAAATGCAACACATTCAGAGAATGGATTTCTAGCAAACAATACAGTACTATAATACTGCATAAACCACCATTTTGCCAAATGACAAGTAAGATCGGTTAGATTAAATGGAGTTCAAAAGAACTACTTTAATATACAGGATTTTTCGCAACAAGACTTCCCACAACGTTGATTATTTTTCGTGAAAAATGTTTCAAGCACATCTTCGACTGTTCTCTCAGAGCAATTGCAGCAGTTTTACCTTGCATGTAACTGAAGTCGCAGTTCTTATTGTTAAGGGAATTAACACATAATCGATATTTTTTTTGTATTGTCGACTTAATCAAGTGAACATTTAGTTTTTATACACGCGTTGCTATTTAGATCAAGGGGAACAAAACGAAATATTTTTCTTCTTGAACCTACTTTATTTCATTATTGTAGATCGATAATTAGCACTGTATTGGCAGTTTAAAAAAAAATCATTATAAACTTGCTTTTATATGTAGCAATTTTCATATTATATAAAGAAACCAATTTACTAAACGCCAAATTATCATCTAAAAAAGTTATTCATTCTGTACGTGATTATTTTGGGCAGACACGGTACCTATTCCTATTTTTCCCTACTTTTTAAAAGTCTTGTATAACAATTTTGTAAAGAAACATTCGTCATTGTTTGAAATATATGATTGGAAGTGCTCCTCGCAAGATCGCAGATAAAAAAAAGCTTAGCCGCGCATGTACGGCTGAAAACCAAACTTACAAAAAGAAACTTCGGATTTTTAAAAAATCAAATATCTCGAAAACTATTCAAGATATCGTGAAATGAGTGACATATTTGGAATCAGGAGAGAAAACTACATAAAAGTGATATTAAAGCCTAAAATGTGAAAATTCGAACATTAAAGTCGAATATTTCGAAAACGGTTGAGATATCGAAAAGCCAGTGGTGGATTCGGATTCAGGGGACAAAAATACATAGGAATCCATCATCAGTTGTATTCTGCCTTAACGGGAACCGTGCGACAGACACACAGACACACAGAAAGAGCGATCATAGTAACCATTTACTTTGTAAGTTTGGTTGATATTTACTTTACGTAACAATCTTGTACGAGTTATATAGGAGTGTTTGTTAAATAGTAATGGTCATGTACTTACTTGCATCCCTCTGGCATTTCGATTACGAATGATCGTAATTTCTGTATTTGTTCTGTAATTTTCGCTGGCACCCACTCTTTTTTCTCGTGTGGGGTTGCTACTCCACCATCGGGCACCTCCCCAGGTGGCGGATAGGGGAATGCCCGTCAGATATGGCGAGTATCGGGGAAATACCTGGGTTGGACCAAAACTGGCACAAGCAGTGTTGAATTCAGACTGTTTACTGCGGGGGGAAAGGGGGATAAAACGTAGAGGAGAGATAACACGTAGGGGGGGGGGGGTATTTTTACCTATTCCCGCCCAATCCACCCATTCTTTTATAGATACAAAAACCTGAATATGAAGTGGTAATGTTTCCGGGAGATAATTTTGTACTGCCCGGGGAGGAATTTCCCTCACGGTCATCCCCCTGGATTCAACACTGGACACAAGACACGGTCAACGGCCCCGAAGGCGCACGAATGATTTAAACGTTAACGGCAAAAGGAGCGGAAGAGCTACGAATTTGAGGATGGGTTTTTTCGAATAAATTGATAGTACAAATACAGCTGTCAGTAGATTATATATACAATGGGTTCGGAAGTAAAATAAAACAGCCAAATTTTCTCTTCAGATACTGAATTATATAATCAGCAATGCATGTGATGTGACGTTTCGTTAGTATAATTAACTAACTTCTTCAGACGAAATAAGTAACATGTTAAGCAGATTTACATCAATTCATTGTAGTTGAAAGTTGAATTCCTCCTCAAACAACGTCGCCTGGTTTTCATTCAAGGATATTTTCTCTGAGTAAACTTAACATCTAAGATTTATTCTGGAGGATATTTTCAAAACATTAAAAAAATGTAGGTATCACAACGAAGTGTAGCAGAATATCTGAATGTGAGCTGACAAATGTAAAACAAGCATTTTATCATAGATTGAGAAATTTCCTAACAGTGAATCACTCAAAAAAATTTGCGAACCACTACTAAAATGTCCATAATATCTAAAGTGATATATATTTCAGATTTCTATCGTAGGTATTTATTAGATTAGAGGTGTAGCAGTACAAATCAACCTTTATTAGACAATCGAGTCCTACAATTCTTTCAATTTATGAAGGTTGAATGCGTTTAGCTACAATATTCACATAATCAAATAAGCTTTTCCACTTAGTACCTACATCCTGTAAAAATGATGACAATTGAATGTAAATTATAAAATAAGAGACCTTATTGAAGTGAAATTGCAAAAGCGATTGCTTTGGTAGAAGATGGTGGAAGTTTTCGTTACGTTGCAAGAGCTATCGGTGCAAACCATTTTGTTGTTTTGGGTAGTAGCATTAGGTACTAGAAAACTGGATATCTATGTAGAAGAGCTGGTCAAGGTCGGAAACAGAAAACAATTCTTAGTCGATACCGTTATGTTGTTAATTGTGCTCTACGTAAGTGCATTTCAACTGCGAGGGATCTTTAAAATGAACTCCGGAGGGCCACTGGAATCCAAATTTCTGATCAAACCGGTTTCGGCAATATCATCTGATGTCCAGAAGGCCAATTCGCAAAACGCGTTTAACGCTGCAGCATAGAGGAGCTCGATTAACATTTGCTTTAGAGCATGTGAATTAGGATGTGAACCAGAGGTCCTTTGTCCTCATTTCTCATTAGTCGATTAGTCTTACGCATTGCGATGGTCGAGTTAGAGTATGGGCTCGTCGTTATTCCGAAGGGGTGTCCAGGAGATCAAAAAGTATGGAGATGGATCCGTGATGGTCTGAGCAGGAATTACTTTACACAACAAAACTAACCTTATGTTCGTCCAGGGACGGTTAAATGCTGGAATCTTTGCAAACCATGTGGTATTTGTTGCCGTAGGTGTAATCGCTAGATTCCTACTCCTGGAGGATAGCGCAAGGACAGATACTGGCGTTGTACTTAGAGGCTTCCTCGAAGAACAGAAAATTCCAGTCATAAACTGGCCTGCCCTTAGCACTGACTGAAACCATATTGAACACCCTTGCGATCAACTTGATCGAAGGCTCAAGGCATATCTTTTAATGGGCCGATTCGCGTCATCCTATGTATTTCATAGCTTTGGTATTTAACCATTATCCTGCTAGTAATAAAACTGAACCGTATTTTCAATGATGTAGCAAGTAGCTTAACACGCATTGTAAATTTTGCGAGTGCAAACGGATGCGCCAATACAGCTGAATGCAAGCAGTACAGTTATAAATAGAACAAAGCAATCGCTCGTAAGTCGAACAGAGTGCGTCGCCCAAGAAAAGAGTGACGCCACACTTAACAAGGGGTTACCAGTTTGGGGAAGCTGCTTCAAAACGTAGCAGCACATAGCGGAAGTCACTATTCCGGCTGGGATTCAAACGTCGCAGAGGAACCAGACAATCTTGATCACGTACGAGACATTTGAGGAGCAGCCGCCAACAGAATTCGGAGCTAACCACTTGCACGTCTTGCAAAACTACAAGGCAAGTTTAGTTTTATAATTGATCCCTACGCTTGAATGCACGAGCCAGACAAATTGTGCAAACCAGAATCGTAAACAGCGAGGTACGCCGGCTTCCAACACTTTTAGGGTGTGTCCGTGCGAAACAATTGCATCGGCCGCTGACTCAGCGCGTCGGCTCGAATTCAGGGGCAAAGGCAGAGGCGGCTTCTATAGAATTGTGCTTGAGTTTCAACTATTGGCGCGCAGTGTATTTTTTGACTTAGCGTCATTCATTAATAAGTTACCCTTGCATTTGAAACGTGTATCAAAGCTAGTAGAAACAGCTTTAGCACGTAGACATTTACAATAATAAGTTTACATTGTTGACAGCGAACCTGTATGCATTGGCACCGAACGAGTTCAAAAAAAGTTTTTGAGATTTCTTTATTTTAAAAAGTATGGTATCTATCCTCTACACGTTTCATCACAAAACCTGCGAGAAGAGTTTGGCATTTTAGAATTAGAAAAACCTAGAAGGTTAAATGAAGTAATATGTGTATATAAAGTATTTAATAATTTACTAGATTCACCAGCGTTTTTGAAAAAACTGAACATATATGTTCCTTATTATAGTCATAGATATGGACCACTTCTTCTTCCTAGTATTGACTGCAATTCACTTGCCGCATTAAAACGAAAGGTCAGTTATGTGTTAGGACAGCTTTAAAATGTATGTATATGTATGTATAGTGCGGACATATTTGTTCGTATCGGTGTATACATGTACCTACTTATGTACGCTATAATTTATTTTTTCTATTTTGTTTTTTCATTCCTTCCTATTTCATAAATCACATAAATGGATCAATTACCTTGCCAGACACATTTACTTTTTTCTTTTTAGTTCTACTGTCGCCGGTCAATTGTTCATTTTTGTCAATGGTTTATTTTTGTTTAATTTTGTTTAATTTTTATTGAATATCTATCTCGCTTTTGTTGGTACAATATTATTATTATATTTACTATATAGTTTGTTTGTAACCGATTATTGGCAATTGCTGTAGGTTGCATAAATAAATAAACAAATAAATAAGAACAGATTTGTTTTGGGGTCTAGTGGGCTACCGGACATCAGGGCTGACATTTAATTATGCCCCCTGGCGAAAAGCAGCCCACAGGGAAGCTCTAGAAGTATTGCACTTTTCGCTTCCGGACTTCCAAGACCGTTGGCTAGTCTTAGACTATTTGATATGTGATTGCATCCTTCCTGTGGCGGCCCCTGTTTAAACCAAACCTTTCGGATATAAACCTGGAATTTGATAAACTAACCCCAAGCTAAGGTGGAAGCTATCGTGCCGAGAGTTGGATGGCATAAGGTTAAAGTGCCTCGAACGATGCCCATGGAATACCTGGCGCCCTTCCATGGTCCCTTAGCCTTATTCATGTAACAGGCTCTGCATGAGCGAACCTCCTTTCATGTCTACTCGTGAGATTAATCATGGAAGACATTATTAATATCCCTAATACTCCTTTAGAAGTGGGATCTGCAGCAGGTTCCACTCTGATCACCCCCCATGAGGGTACTCCTCCACTGGAACCTCTCCAGAACTACTCAATAAGGAGGGAACCGTTTCGGGACCCTCCTCAGCAACCGATATTGTATCGCAAAAAGGGTCTCCTACTAAGAGAAACCGGTGCGGTGCAGAAAGAAAAACGATGTAAGAAGGTGAAGGCTAGGTTAGCTGCTAGCAACCAACCAGGCCATCTTATAGGTTCTGGCACATAGCAGGAGCTTCTTACTGGAGGCACTACTGTCACAGGCAAACTTAGTGGCACGGAGAAAATCACACTCTTTGCTGTGGGCTCTAAGCGGGGCCGTCCAGTGAAGGAGACTCCTCCTAGCACACAGAAAGCTGCAAAGAGGGTCCGACCCGTGCCTCCACCCCCTGCCAAAAAGCCGCCATCTTGAAAATAATTAAATTTGTTCTTTCTCGCGATCAATTGGTCGCACAGAGAGTAATTGAACAAAAAATGTTGGAAATAAAATTCTACACATTTTTGGTCCGTGCCGTGTTACCAAGAAGTTGGTATTGCGAACGGTAGAGGGCGACAAAGTTACCAAAAATCGGTTTCCGCCATTCTAGCTCTGTGGGTGTAGTTTTTTCCGAAAATTGCGAATGTGAAACTTGTAGTGCTTGAAAAAATGTGCACGAATCTCTTAATAATGTGATTGATTTAAGTAGTCTCCGGCGTAGCAAAGTAACCATTTCTCTTTTGCGAGGTAAATTCGTCACGTCACTCAAGTAGTTTCAGTGTGAATAGGTTTTTAGAGCCTACAGAAATTCTACACATTTTTGGTCATTACCGCGATCCGAGCAATTGGTATATGTAAAAAAAAAAGAAAATGATGAGAAAGGAATATACGATAGCAGAATCATATTTGGCCCAGATCAGTACAGCTCTTAAATTTGCTGGTGTAATATTTGGAGTTCGTCCCAAATTGGCTTTTCTGCTATGGATTCTGTTAGATCGTAATTTATGTTTTTGCTTTAGAACCATCAGTTTTTCTTCAAAACTCTTTAATTTTTATCACTGCAAATTTTGGTTCATTTTTCCTCATTACGTACGCTTCGTTTAATTGTATGTTTACACATAGCTCTCTCTGGAGGAGTTCGTTAATCTGCTGTTTGAGGTTTTGCGTTCCCAAATTGCCGCCTTTGATTACTAGGTTGTTTTTCCTGCTATTTCTTTCTGCATATACTTTTTTCCTCCTTCCCAGCATTCTTCTTTTTTTATGAAATCCTCCTTAAGCGTCCTTATCTCCTCTCCATAAAAATTTCATATCCACTTTTGTACCCCTGATATCCTCCTTTATTTCTGTTAGCTGCGAGTCCCTGCTTAACATTAACTGCTCTAAACCTTTCCATATCTTACGGTGGCACACTTTCTGTCTTTGGTGGAGTTCTCAACATCAACTTACTTCTTTTGGAAATGTTTCCTTTGCTTCATTTACTTCGCCTTATACCACTTAATTCATTTCATTCTACTAACGAAATTATCTAGAGATCCCGTACTTCCCGATCCAACACGAACTGGCTTTAAACGTTACTTAGAATTTAAATTTTTAGCGCTCGTGGGGTACCGACCTGGTGCACGCACTCCCGTTTTCAGTTCCCATAACACTATTAAAACGCGTGATAAGTGGGACGCACACATAGTTTACGTCGCCAATCGCTATTACTATTTATTTTGTATTATTGTATTTATTCTTATCGCGTTTTCGCACTCGGATCCGGTGCAACCCCCTGGGAGATACGATGCAGAACTACTCTCCAACTATTGTTTATTGTGATGTTGTACCTTCGTTACAACACACCGAGTTCACTCCAAATCCTCACTCTTTCCTGTGTTAACCCGTAATCCTTCCTTCGCGATCTCCATTGCACCCGCTATTGACTGTCAAGTTATAAGCAGTATTCATGTAAAATGGCTTGAAAATGTTTAGTATCTTCAATGACCTTGGAGTACGTACGCTTGTTGCAGTTTTTAAATAAGTTATAGGCATTATTAAATTTGATATAGTGTGAGGCTAGTGATGTGTCGATCCGGTTAGACTGGATACATAGGAACGAATCCGGGTCAGAATCGATTTGGATCGAATCTAAGTTTCTAGTCCGGATTCGTTTCGAGGATCAAAAAGGTCGCGAAGGCGTCAATTCTCGCGGATATTCATCGATTTGGCGTTGTTGTATTCAATCCAATACAATACAATGTTTTGTGAAGGTTGATGTTACCGTCAAAAAGCGACTTTACGACACAATCGGGAAATTTTTACGGATACGCCGCCCTAACCCCGTTACGATAGTTTGTAACAAAAGGCTCCGACTATAAGATGCTCAGCGAGAAGGGCTAAAAGATGTTAAATATTGAAGCGCCACTACTTTCTGACTAAATCGGGGAAAATCAGAAACACAGGGAAACTCACTCTGAAAGTGGAAGTAAGTGATTCACCTTTCTATTTCTGGCTTGGCTCAACTTGAGGCGGCGACTGCAACAGCCGAGTTGAACTTACCTTTAGTGGCATTAACTTACAATCATCTGAATTCCTGTACATACATCGAAACAAAACACAAATATCCATGCAAACATCAATTAAAAATATAAGTAATTAATAATAAACTCTATTGAGGTAGTAAAATTTGTAAAAGTGACAATGGACAACACAAGAATTAGGTACTCGTTACAGTTAAAAATATATGCGGCGGTCAAATGACAAAAAACGACATGACTACATTCCAAACAGTAATAACTTTCAGTTTCTCACAAAGGGACTATGTTACATGAACAAAATCAAGGACAATTACTTAAATAGTGACACGACGACAATGTTTACTTGAACTTACAACGTAAAACAACATATAGACATTAACACTTGACGGTAAAGGCTAAGAATTAACTTCAAGGCGGTAGTTCCTGTTCAACATCCTAAACTTTAAATAAACAATGGCACGACGGCCAAGACAACACTTCGAAATCACTTCACTGTAAATTTCTATGCGTCACAAGTACTATTAGCTAGCAAATACCTATTTTAGGAATTCAGATACTCTATGTTGATGTCCAATTCCAGCTGCAGGTCGCCCCCCCCCCCCAGCTATAGCCACGAAATACGGAAAAGAACTACTGGAAACCACATAGAGGGGGGGGGGCAATATTTGAGCGGGTGTGAGCGGTATTGCATCCCCAAGACGAAGGTAACTTGAACGAAGCCCGTACAAACAAGCAGATTACGGTAGCGAAATTCGTGGCTTCATTCTAATGGCAAGCTTAGCACAACGACGAAGCTTTTCCCTTAAGATCCGCTGTAACACCGTTGAAGGAGATGTTTAGCTCCCCAGTAAGGAAAAACTCGGCTAAATGTTCACCAAGTGACCACTATTACACTGGGCTCGACGACAACGACGATGTAGTTTCACAAATTTCAACATTTCACGACCACCCTTGCGAACGATCTCATGGCCCTTTGCTGAATGATGCTTAGGCCTAAGATGCGAAAACTGAATGAAAAGGCGCACGCGTGACTTAAGCTCGTTCCTTGTTCCACTCATGGACCAAGCGGAAAATTTCAATATGATGAAACATTGACTTGGCAGTTTTCCTGAAAACTTCGGGAAACAATTAAAAAACGCGATAAGCCAGATGGCATCACCTAGGCGGGAATAAAGCCCAATTTAGAACAAGCGTACGAGGAATTGAATCGAAGATCCTAAAATAAACTACGAAACGCTAGTATTTAAAACGAATGGAATCAAGTTTTGGGCTACACCACTAAACTATGAACTTGGGCTCAAATTATGCGGGAAAAATACTGGAATCTGAGCTAAAAATGCAGAAAAGTACTAATTTCAAAGATTGTCCTTACAACGGGGAACAGAAAACGATGGTGGTGTTCGTTTTAGAGCCTTGACACATGACACCATCGGACTTGCATGCTTTTTTATCAGTTATCAGTGATTTATGGCTTTTGGCGTCTTTGTAGGTGCCCAATTGAAGTTTGAAATATTACCGACTGCGTGACCACTGACCAAAACAAAGTGACTATGTAATGTCAAATGTCCGATATAAAATCAACTGCCTACTTAACATGTTTTTATTCTTTGCAATTTTTAACACAGGGGTTTTTAGGTATTGTTTCCAATTTCCGCCCTTTCAATAGCGGCTGTAACTCTCTTCGTCTGTATTCTGATTATTGCTTCGTTCTGTTCTATTTGTCTTTTTGCCAAGTGGATCATTATTATCAAACTCCGATTGTAGAAATGAACAAAAAACATAGTGAAATTTGGAACCTGTTTAATCTAGTAGATAAAAATATTGAGGAATGTACATTCTGTAGTGTTACATTTTCCTAGAAACGTGGTGCAACAGTAAATTTAACCAGGAATTTAAAGAGGAAACATCTAACCTATACCGAGAAGCCGCGAACCGTGCATCACGGGTGTCTGAAATGCACATCCAATTTCGATTTCGTTCCGAGGATCGAATCCGATGGATTCGATTCACTTGTGGAATGGGATTGAAATGAACGAGTCTGCAAAAGTATCGAAACTTCCCATTACTATGTGAGGCGACTACATAACCTTAAATAATAACGCATTTGTATTTCCGTAGGGGTGACTACGTGAGCCATCTCGCCCTGAAAATTTGCATAGTTGACATACTGTGTACTGGTATAGTTGGTGCGATGCCAACCTTTTATAAACTTAAATCTCGGAGAGCCGAATGGACAGAAGCACAGCTACAATGTGCAATTACTGCAATACAAAATGGAGAGATGTTTGTTAATAAGGCATCTAGAAATTTTGGAATTCCATGCACAACTTTAAGAAGAAGGAATAAAACTAACAATATCCTGAAGAGGACGCTGGGATCGTCTTCAGCATTAGGGGATGTCAATAAAAGAAAGATAATGATGCACATAAAAAAGTTGCAAAAACATGGTTTTGCGCCGAACAGGGATGATATGCATCTTATGGCTTTTAGTTTAGCAGAACAGTTGGGCGTAAAACATACATTTAATAAACATACTGGGCAAGCTGGGTACGACTAGCTGTTCTTAAGTCAGCACCCCGAATTGAGCATAAGAAAGAATGTGTCAAGATCACGTAACTGCATAGTTCGAGCTATCGGAGAGCATTTTAACAGAAAATCAGTTATTCGATAAACCTAACATTTTTAATGTAGACGAAACGGGGCTGCAGTTAAATAAAAAATTGGGCCACGTAATAACCACCAAAGGTTCTAAAAGTATTCCTGCAGTCACGTCTGGAGAAAGAGGTGAAACCATAACAGTAATTGCATGTTGCATGCTGAAGGAACATTCATTCCACCTACGTGTATTTGTAAAGGAAAATATGAAAAACAACAATGTAAAACCTCCATGCCTCCCGGATCAAAGATCTACAGGTCAGTAAAATCTGCTTATGTTGAAACAATTCTTTGGCTCCGCTTATTTGTTTTGCCATTTACCCATCTATTTCAGGCCAACCTGTATATTTTTACTTGAGTTATAATCCATTGTATTCAGAATTATTTCAAATTTTTAGTCTGCTCATTTTGTACCGATTCTGGAAAGTCCGAATTGCTCGTTATCGCGAAGCTACAGCCTTCAGATGTTTTTCGCTTGTTGGCCGATCCGCGGGCATTCTTTTCCTGCATTTCGACGAAGCAACTCGCTTCTAAGAAGGCGTTGTGTGTGCTTATTTTGCAACGACAATTTCGTTTCCAAGAGCTGATAATCCGAATCAGGTACGATGGCGCTTTTCTGTTTGTTATTCCCATATTGACTACATTTTCCTTAGCTCTTAAATAATAGTTTAAACCGAATAATTTAATCTGGGACGCAAGGCCGTCGTTCTGCTTTGATTTTCGACACCGGCTAATGTCCAGTCTAACTGCTACAATCTGGGAAGTGATTCTGCTTCGATTGCGGGCCCATTCAAGGTGCTGTGGCCAGTTGGTATAGCAACCCCTGACCAGTTTTTCCCGTCAACAATTAGTGGGTGCTGAAAACGCCAGGTTAGTGCCGCCCTTGGTGGTAATTTACTGTATTGAAAGCAGATGTTTTCCCCGGTCTGGAAGTTAATTTTGGATCGGCTATTCCACGATTATTCGACGTCAAATTGTATTCGATACCTGGAATTTGCATTCCAAAACCATCAATTGTTAAAATTTGCATCTACGCTTACCATTATTATCAACCTGTAAAGCTCAATTTCATACATGCTTTTGTTTTTTAATATTTAACCTTTTATGCATATATTTAATTATGATTAATATTAAAGGTACGATTTTGGTGTGTAATTGAAACTTTTGTAAAAGGAGCATTCACGCTTTTGAACTCAATAGCCTGAGCAGGAAGGTTTAATGATATGAGAGTGATAAGCTTATCCCTTGATTAAATTTGAGGTCACAATTCACTTATTAACCCGAAAGGGGTTTTTTGCTCTTTGTGCGTGTCGCGACCTTCAGTTATTCGCACATTTTTTTTTATTATCACATTGGTTATGACCGAATTATTTTAACTATTCATTATTGAATTACAATTGTTGACTCTACAAGACGATTTTTTTTTATTATTAAATAAACGCTAGTCACTTGTAATCATTATTTTAATTATTTGAAATCTATGGATTTCTGGCGCCCATTTCTTTTTGAAGATATTGCAGGGAATACAGCTGATGATTAGAATCCACGATTATATCACCGAAATTGAGTTAGCTCGGCCATCGCGGTAAGTAAAGATTTTTTCAGAGCTGCCGTGGTGTACAAACTGCAGGGGGGTTGATCTGTGATTTTTTTCTACCATCGATTATTTTAATTAATCAATCGCAGGTCGGCTTCTTTATCGTTTTAATGTGAATGCAGATATTTCCCTTAGGTGGCTCAAAGATCGGGTCATGCCAAGAAAACTTTTGGGAAAAACCCTACTTATTCTCGAAGGGCACACTTCGCACTGTAATTCCGTTGAAATGCTCGAGTATGCTGAACAAAATGATTTAATATTGTTATGTCTACCCAGTCATACTACCCACTATTTGCAGCTTCTCAACAGAGCATTTTTAAGTCTCTAAAGTTAGCCATTATAACAATGTCTGCAGGCTCTGCATGAAGACACATCAATTTTAGAAAATTTCAAAGCAAAACTTTGGACAGTTTCTTAATGACGGATGGACGAAGGCAGCAACAGTAAACAATGCTGTACCGTCCTTTCACTTTACAGGAATTATACCATTTAAACCTGAAGTTATTTCAGACTACGCATTTCTGAACTCTAATAATAAGGAGTCAGTTAACGTTGTGCCAACGTAGCCCACAAATGACTTACCAGAATGTCTAGAACGATCCGTTACACCACAAGCAGCAAATTTAGAGTCGACTAATGATGACAATTTAACAAGTGATCTGGATAAAAAGCCAAAACAAACACATCTACATCCAGCAGGTAAACATAAAGAAAACTCCAAGTAAGCTGTTCGATCCAATTGCTCCACTTTCAAGCCCGGAGCAGCTTCAATTCGAAAACGTGCCAAGAATGTGGCACTTCAATTATATCACTGGAAAATATAACAACGCAAAAGAGGAAAACTTTAGCAATACTTCAAAAAGGCAAAAAAAATGAGAACTTAAAAGAATAAGCCCTTACTGAAACAACACAAAAAGAAAACACAATATTCCTCTTCATCTGATCTGATGGATCCAATTTTTGAAGAAAGTGACGACTCGGATTTAGTAAACAATCAAGACAAATCTGCTGGTTGCGACGTGAATTACAGCAAAACCCACAAACAAGAAGAGTGTATAATTTGTAAGAAGTAGATGCATGAGGGATGCAGCAAATTTGAAAATGTTTGTGATTTGTGCGGAAAACAGGCTCTAGAAAAAGAAGGCAGAACATATTTGTCTAATTGTCATTTTTTGCTTATCTTGTTATAGACCATCTCACGCGATATAGCACGCTGTCTTAATCGGGTATGTCGGGTGAGATGGTATTTACACCTTTTTTTTATATCGCATAAAATATATTGTAAACATATACAGGGTGTCCGTTCTAAAGTTGAACATAGGCGATTAACATTGTGTTGAACGTCTTTGTCGATTCCTGCTCGCCAATTCAACTTACAGGGAAGGTAATGGTATCAATGGAAAGATAAAATTATTACGCATCAAATGATACCAATAATAATATTCAAGATGAGATTTTTATTTTAAAATAATAATTTAAAAGTTGGGAAATTTTAAATATGCCATGGCTTGCTTTTCAAGTTCAATAGCATTTGTCAAAAAAATTGCTAATTAGTTGGCGTAAATCCAGTATTTTCTGTCAACGTCCGTTAAAATTATCTACAGAAAAATGAATTATTTCAATGAAGAATGAGTGAATGCACTAATGTTAATTGCCTATGTTCGACTTTGAGAATGGACACCCGGTATCATGCTTGTATATTTTTTTCTAAGAAGTTAATCCTTCAGTTTTATTGTAAGATTGTACCAGAATTTCTTTTAATTAAATAACTCATGATTTACATTTTTTTCTTGAAATGTGCGTTACCTCTATCGGACTTCTACAGCTATATTGAATTGATTTGGTACTCCACGCTATACAGCAGTATTCCAGTTTACTACATAATAATGTGTAAATAAAACACTTAATGTATCAACTTGTCTAAAATATGTCATGTTTCTTATTATAAAGCTCAGAAACCTACCATCTCCACACATTTTCATAAATTCCGTAAACTGGAGTCGTATCTGAATTCGTTAATTGTTTGTCCGCTGTGTGTTCGCTTTTTCTAGAACATAAAAAATATAATATGGGTGTCTGAAGAACCAATCTCCTATCTCGTATGAAACAAGAACAAAATGGCGGATTTAAAAAAAATTTATTCTAAGCAAAATTTAAATGCTATTTAGGAGTTTGTCTTGTATTGCTACGCTTAACATTTTCAACTGGTTCTATGTATATGCTGCTGAAAATTTAATGTGGTATTGAACATCACACCAAGATCGAGTATTTCGTATGCTCTTTTAATACAAATATTATCGATAGCATAATTTTTAATAATGGGTTTAGTATTATTTGTGAAAGTCACAACATAACATTTTGAAATATTAAAGTAGAGTTTATTATGTTACTCCACTGACATACTTTGTTCAATCATCAAAGATTCAAAATAGATATACACGTTGTCCCCAGAAATTTTGAATACGGGCATTTGAATGCATTACTTGTCGCTTAGTTACCACTCTCATAACAATCATGACAACCTATTTTAATAATCGAAAAGAACAAAATCACAGTGCCTAGACACACTGCATTACATTACTCGTATTCAAAATTTCTGGAGACAACGTGTATGTATTTATCTACTCCAGTGGGATAACTAACTCATTACGTCACTCATTTGACACTGTTTCAGTTACGTAATGAAGCTCATTACACAACTCAGTTGTGTGTGTGTGAAATAGTGTCAAATGAATGACATAATTACATTTGCATACTAAAATATTTTTGAAAATGACAGATCTGACATTTCTCTTAATGCACTTTTCTCAATTTTAGGCAGTCGTAGATAAAATTCTGTACAATACATGTGTGATAATGCATCATTAATATACTTGTGTGCATACAAAACTCGTGCTACGCACTCGTTTGTAACTTACACACATGTATATTAATGATGCTGTTATCCCACTTGTATAGTAAATAACTATTAAACATCGAGTAGGGAATTTTATTTTACTAAAATGGTTAGGTATGCAATATTAGTGTGTTAATTTATTAATATGTTACAATATTGGTATATTCATTTATTAATATAACTTTATTTTATTTTTAGTTCTTGTAGTATCGTAGCACTTGCTAATTAAGTTAAATATTATTATTATTATTATTTTGTAAGCTCTTACAGTCATTCAGTGTATTTATCTTAGCATTGTTTTAAGTCATTATCAAATAATAGACAGTTTGACAATTTACAACAGTACACAAATAATTAATAAATAAAAATAATAGTGGCGCAAGGTAAAGCCCTTGGGGTACACCAGAATTTGCTGTTGTTTTGCCAGATAACTGAATTTAATATAAATTGTTCTATTTTGCAAATAAGATTTTAGAAAATTTCTGACTGATTTGTTAAGACCAAATATTAAAAACTGGACTAGTCATTTCTAACGCCTTATGAAATTTGATATATATCAAATCTAATAATTGTGATTTAATTTAATATAAGGCTTTTCGCCTATGTGTCCTCACATGTCTAACTAAATGGCTTTTCTGTATTGCTTTGAAATCACAAACAGAACAGGTTTAATGCTTCTCGCCTGTATGAGTCCTCACATGTTTAACTAAACCACTTTTCTGTGTTGCTTTGTAATCACAAACAGAACAGGTATAAGGCTTCTCGCCTGTATGAGTCCTCACATGCCTAACTAAATCACTTTTCTGTGTTGCTTTGTAATCACAAACAGAACAGGTATAAAGCTTCTCGCCTGTATGAGTCCTCACATGTTTAACTAGATCACTTTTCTGTGTTGTTTTATAATCACAAACAGAACAGGTATAAGGCTTCTCGCCTGTATGAGTCCTCACATGTTTAACTAAACCACTTTTCTGTGTTGCTTTGTAATCACAAACAGAACAGGTATAAGGCTTCTCGCCTGTATGAGTCCTCACATGCCTAACTAAATCACTTTTCTGTGTTGCTTTGTAATCACAAACAGAACAGGTATAAAGCTTCTCGCCTGTATGAGTCCTCACATGTTTAACTAGATCACTTTTCTGTGTTGCTTTGTAATCACAAACAGAACAGCTATAAGGCTTCTCGCCTGTATGAGTCCTCACATGTTTAACTAAACCACTTTTCTGTGTTGCTTTGTAATCACAAACAGAACAGGTATAAGGCTTCTCGCCTGTATGAGTCCTCACATGCCTAACTAAATCACTTTTCTGTGTTGCTTTGTAATCACAAACAGAACAGGTATAAAGCTTCTCGCCTGTATGAGTCCTCACATGTTTAACTAGATCACTTTTCTGTGTTGCTTTGTAATCACAAACAGAACAGCTATAAGGCTTCTCGCCTGTATGAGTCCTCACATGTTTAACTAGATCACTTTTCCATGTTGCTTTGTAATCACAAACAGAACAGGTATAAAGCTTCTCGCCTGTATGAGTCCTCACATGGCTAACTAAATGACTTCGCTGTGTTGCTTTGAAATCACAAACAGAAGAGGTGTAAGGCTTCTCGCCTGTATGAGTCCTCACATGTCTAACTAAACCACTTTTCTGTGTTGCTTTGTAATCACAAACAGAACAGGTATTAGGCTTCTCGCCTGTATGAGTCCTCACATGGCTAACTAAATGAATTTTCCATGTTGCTTTGTAATCACAAACAGAACAGGTATAAGGCTTCTCGCCTGTATGAGTCCTCACATGTCTAACTAAATGAATTTTCCATGTTGCTTTGTAATCACAAACAGAACAGGTATAAGGCTTCTCGCCTGTATGAGTCCTCACATGGCTAACTAAATGACTTCGCTGTGTTGCTTTGAAATCACAAACAGAACAGGTATAAGGCTTCTCGCCTGTATGAGTCCTCACATGTCTAACTAAATGAATTTTCCATGTTGCTTTGTAATCACAAACAGAACAGGTATTAGGCTTCTCGCCTGTATGAGTCCTCACATGGCTAACTAAATGAATTTTCCATGTTGCTTTGTAATCACAAACAGAACAGGTATAAGGCTTCTCGCCTGTATGAGTCCTCACATGTCTAACTAAATGAATTTTCCATGTTGCTTTGTAATCACAAACAGAACAGGTATTAGGCTTCTCGCCTGTATGAGTCCTCATTCGTCATCCAGTCGCGATCGCGGACGGACGTAACTCTGTGCGCTCCTGAATTCGGAAAAATTTCACAAGTCCAGAATCGAGTTGGTTGTGTTGTGCTTTTTGTGAGGTTAGCCCCGACGCGAGGGGCTCAGCCCTGCTTTTGGCGATTTCGTCTGTGCGAGCTCCCGGGAGCTCATCGGGGCCGCGCCTTGCGCCCCCTTAGGACTTCGAAGTTTGCAGCGTGTTGTGTGTGAGTAGGTAGGGACGATCCGCGAGATCCGCAGATATTCGCCGCGGCCGCGAATTGTGGCCCAAATACCGCGGGTATAAGCGGGCAACACATCCGCGTACACGCCACCGCGATACAAGCTGCGTACGCCGCGTAATTCGCGATATTCGCGGTGTTTTAGTGATCCCGAGTAGCAGGAGCACAGAAGGTGGCGGAGGTGGCTCCCTACCTACTACTCGGGACTTTTGAGATTTCGATGGCTGGATGGATCTTTGTGTGCATCGCCCCTAACTACTAGGGATGGATTAATAGTGTGTTCGTGCCCCCCTAACGACTGAGGGATAAATTTGTGTTTTACTCCGTTTTATTTGCTGGGCACACGCGCAAGCTCAAGAGCGGGCAGTGAGCACCGGGAGTGAGGATTCGGGACGCGTACACCCCGGGCGTAGCCCCCGGGTTTGTGCTCGTGTGTGTGCGCGGGTGTAGCGAGCCTGGCGGCCATGTCTCAGACTCCGAAACCCGCCACGAGATCGCGGACCTCGTCGATCGCGAGTTTGGGGAACGAGGCGCAGGCGGAACTGGGTTTGGAGCCGCCCTCTCTCGGGGAGACTCCGTGCGCGGATCGGGACAGCGGTGACCACGCAACGACTGCGGGGCACGCGGACACCGCGGTAGCCGACGGGGGCAGGATAGTGAGCTTCGAGGAGGGCCGCTACTACCACCACATGGAGGGCGACACCCCCGAGGGCAAGCTGATGGCGCTCGTCAGGTGGGGGTACGACGAGATCATGGACAGAGTCCCTGTGCGGTCTACCAACATCAAGACCGACGACCGGAGGAAGGTGCGAGCTGCGACTGACCAGATCAGGGACAGCGTCATGCAGATCGTGGGAGTGATGCGCGAGCTAAGGCACCAGGTGGCCGAGAAGGATCGGGAGATCAGAATGAGGGATGCGATCATCCAGAGGCAGCAGGAGAGCGCGACTGATCAGCCAGCGGCGGCGTGCCCCCCTCCGGAGAGACAGGACTCGTATGCCGGCGCGCTGGGCAGGCTAAAAGCGAGACCGGCGACATATGCGGTGAGCGTGGCCCCACAGAAGAAGGGGCAAACGACCAAAGAGACGAGGAGGATGTTGAGGGAGGCGGTCAACCCTAGGGAGGCCAGCATCACCGTCGCGGCGGTCCGCGGGGCTCGCAACGGGGCTGTAATTGTCGAGTGTGCAGCGAAGGAGGATGCCGAGAAGCTCCGACTGCGGATTGCGGCGGCAGCAGCGGATCGTCTCCGCCCCACTGCAATGAAGGCGTGGCCGCGAATGGTGTTTCCGCGAGTGGACAGGGCCGACGTCGAGGCCCTGGTCGATGTGATCGTGCAGCATAACGAGGAACTGGTGACGGCCCGAGGAGGTGCGGACTCCTTTCGCGCGGAAGTTAAAGAGAGATTCAGGTTCGGTAACAGAGACAATGCGAGTGTCAGTGTCGTGTGCGAGGTCGCCCCTGGCCTCTGCAGGGCCCTTCTTGAGGCACCCATAAACCTTACGTGGCAGAGGGTCTGGGCCGAGGACCACATTAGTATCGTTAGGTGCTACCGCTGCCACGGGCACGGGCACCAGTCGCAGAAGTGCGAGGAGAAGGAGGACACCTGTGGTTACTGCGCTGAAAGCGGCCATGTGTACAGCGCCTGCCGGGCGGAGATACCCTGCTGCGTAGTCTGCAGGAGGGCCAACGCGGAAGGGAGAGGACATGTCGACACCAAACACCATACCAAATCGGAGGAGTGCCCCACCACCATCAGGGTTAAGCGGGCCATTGTGGCAAACACCGAATACAATGGCGCCTAACTCCTCCGCCATACCCTCAACCAACAACCCAAGGCGGATCACGTGCGCGCAGATTAACCTCGGGAAAGGCAAGGCCGCCACCGCGAACCTTACCAAGGTCATCACCGACGACGGGATAGACATTATATTGGTGCAAGAGCCCAACACGCGGGGCGAGTTAGTGCTCGGCTTTCCGCGAACGTGCAGAACACTCTCGCGACGCGTCCACAGACCGCGTAGCGCGATCGCGGTCG
Source organism: Agriotes lineatus (assembly GCA_940337035.1). Classification (NCBI taxonomy): domain Eukaryota; kingdom Metazoa; phylum Arthropoda; class Insecta; order Coleoptera; family Elateridae; genus Agriotes; species Agriotes lineatus. The sequence continues at coordinate 92,151,636 of OW679201.1, forward strand.
CGAACAGTGACTTCGCCGCAATGATGGTGGAGGATGCCTCGTGCGAATTCGTTACCACGGCGGAGATTACGACCCCCGGGTCTACATTCTACGTAGTGTCCGTCTACCTGCCACCCGTGGACGGCAGGCGGAACGCCGACCACACCGAGGCGGAGCTGTTACGGAGGGTCGAGAGCGCTCTGGAGAAGATCCCGGCGCAGAGCGGAGTGATTCCTAGGCGGCGACTTCAACGCGCGGTCACCGCTGTGGGGGTCACCTGACGAGAACCAGCGCCGGAGAGCAGTGGTCGAACTTCTGGAGCGAAGAGCCTTGACGGTGGCCAATACCAACGGCCCGCCGACGTTCGTCGGGCACAGGGGCTCCAGTCACATCGACTTCACAGCGACGGACCTCCGCATGGCCCGTAGGATTGTGGACTGGCGCGTGTCAGATGAGGAAACTCTTTCAGACCACAGGATACTAACCTGGAGGTTGGTGCAACAAGAACAGGCCCCGCGACCGGACCAGCGGCTTTTCTATAACAAAAAGGCCGACTGGAACCAGTTCAAGGACGCATACTCCAGAGAAGTCGAGGCAGTGAAGGCTTCCGCAACTGAGGCATCGACACCAGCGGCGGTCAACGAAGCGGCACAACGTTTGAATGCCGCAGTGGTACAAGCTTGTGAGATTTCCATGCCCAGGCGGAAACAGTTCGCCAAAAGCGTACCGTGGTGGACACCTGAACTAACGGCCTCCAGGTCGAAAACACGCAGACTGAGGCGACGCTTCCAGAGGTCGAACTCGCCCGAAAGGGAGGCCCGTGGACATGATCTACGGATAGCAAATCGGGAGTATAAGGACTTGATCGTACGGACCCGCAGCGAGAAGTGGAAAGAATTCTGCTCCAGGAGCTCAGAGTCAGACCCATGGGGCACAGCCTACCGGGTACTCCGGGGACGTAAGAACAAGCCGGCCAGCACCGAGGTCCGAAGAAGAGACGGGACGCGCACTGTCGGGGCGCGTGAAACAGCTGAGTACCTGCTGGAGGAGTTCTTCCCCGCGGACAATCCGGAAGAGGACGACCATATCCAGGACGCCATAAGAAGGTCATGGGACATTGCGGAGGGCGGAGAGGACGACCACCCCATCCGGGAACACGAGGTTAGAAGGGCACTCACCAGGATGTCCCCAAGAAAGGCGCCCGGGCTCGATGGCATCACCGCGGATGCGGCGTTGTGCGCGTTTGAGGTGCAACCGTCAGTGTTCGTGGATATGTATAATAAGTGCCTCGAACAAGGCACATTTCCCGAGTGCTGGAAGGCCAGAGCGTTATACTCATCCCCAAGCCCGGTTCCAGCGACTCCACAAACCCACGCAGCTATCGGCCTATAAGCCTGCTGCCGGTATTAGGAAAGGTTCTGGACCGTATAGTTGCGACGAGGGTAGAACACGCGGTCATCGGGACCGGCGGGTTCAGTCGCAACCAGTTCGGTTTCGTGACGGGTCGATCTACAACGGACGCGCTGGAAGCAGTGGTGAGTGCGGTTAAATCACATCGCGCGCGCGGGGACTACTGTGCGACTGTTTCCTTGGACATCACGGGTGCGTTTGATAACGCGTGGTGGCCCAGAATCGTTTGGGAACTGGAGAGGCGCGAATTTCCCCGGAATTGGATGCGGCTCGTGAGGGGATATTTCTCCGGCCGGGTCGCGAGGGTGGGCCTGCCGGACGGCGATGTGACTCGAGAGGTCGCGCGGGGATGCCCGCAAGGGTCGTGTTCCGGACCTGTGTTCTGGAACCTTCTATATGAGAGTGTCTTTCGCGAACGTCTCCCTGAGGGCTGTTCACTTTACGCGTACGCGGGCGCTGCAGGTCGCCCCCCCCCCCAGCTATAGCCACGAAATACGGAAAGGAACTACTGGAAACCACATAGAAGGGGGGGTACTGGAAACCACATAGAAGGGGGGGGGCGATATTCGAGCGGGTGTGAGCGGCATTGCATCCCAAGATGAGGGTAACTTGAACGAAGCCCATACAAACAAGCAGATTACGGTAGCGAAATTTGTGGCTTCATTCTAATGGCAAGCTTAGCACAACGACGAAGCTTTTCCCTTAAGATCCGCTGTAACAGCGTTGAAGGAGATATTTAGCCCCCCAGTAAGGAAAAACTCGGCTAAATGTTCACCAAGTGACCACTATTACACTGGGCGCGACGACAGCGACGATGTAGTTTCACAAATTTCGACATTTCACGACCACCCTTGCGAACGATCTCATGGCCCTTTGCTGAATGATGCTTCGGCCTAAGATGCGAAAACTGAATGAAAAGGCGCGCGCGTGACTTAAGCTCGTTCCTTGTTCCACTCATGGACCAAGCGGAAAATTTCAATATGATGAAACATTGAGTTGGCAGTTTGCCTGAAAACTTGGGGGAACAATTAAAAACGCGATAAGGCAGATGTAATCACCTATGCGGGAATAAAGCCCAATTTAGAACAAGCGTACGGGGAATTAAATCGAAGATCCTAAAATAAACTACGAAACGCTAGTATTTAAAACGAACGGAATCAAGTTTTGGGCTACACCACTAAACTATGAACTTGGGCTCAAATTATGCGGGAAAAACACTAGAATCTGAGCTAAAAATGCAGAAAAGTACTAATTTCAAAGATTGTCCTTACAACGGGGAACAGAAAACGATGGTGGTGTTCGTTTTAGAGCCTTGACACATGACACCATCGGAGTTGCATGCTTTTTTATCAGTTATCAGTGATTTATGGCTTTTGGCGTCTTTGTAGGTGCCCAATTGAAGTTTGAAATATTACCGACTGCGTGACCACTTACCAAAACAAAGTGACTATGTAATGTCAAATGTTCGATATAAAATCAACTGCCTACTTAACATGTTTTTATTCTTTGCAATTTTTAACACAGGGGTTTTTAGGTATTGTTTCCAATTTCCGCCCTTTCAATAGCGGCTGTAACTCTCTTCGTCTGTATTCTGATTATTGCTTCGTTCTGTTCTATTTGTCTATTCGCCAAGTGGATCATTATTATCAAACTCCGATTGTAGAAATGAACAAAAAAACATAGTGAAATTTTGAACCTGTTTAATGTAGTAGATGAAAATATTGAGAAATGTACATTCTGTAGTGTTAGATTTTCCTAGAAACGTGGTGCAACAGTAAATGTAACCAGAAATTTAAAGAGGAAACATCCAACCTATACCGAGAAGCCGCGAACCGTGGACCGCGGGTGTCTGAAATGCACATCCAATTTCGATTTCGTTCCGAGGATCGAATCCGATGGATTCGATTCACTTGTGGAATGGGATTGAAATGAACGAGTCTGCAAAAGTATCGAAACTTCCCATTACTATGTGAGGCGACTACATAACCTTAAATAATAACGCATTTGTATTTCCGTAGGGGTGACTACGTGAGCCATCTCGCCCTGAAAATTTGCTTAGTTGACATACTGTGTACTGGTATAGTTGGTGCGATGCCAACCTTTTATAAACTTAAATCTCGGAGAGCCGAATGGACAGAAGCACAGCTACAATGTGCAATTACTGCAATACAAAATGGAGAGATGTTTGTTAATAAGGCATCTAGAAATTTTGGAATTCCATGCACAACTTTAAGAAGAAAGAATAAAACTAACAATATCCTGAAGAGGACGCTTCTATCGTCTTCAGCATTAGGGGATGTCAATAAAAGAAAGATAATGATGAACATAAAAAAGTTGCAAAAACATGGTTTTGCGCCGAACAGGGATGATATGCATCTTATGGCTTTTAGTTTAGCAGAACAGTTGGGTGTAAAACATACATTTAATAAACATACTGAGCAAGCTGGGTACGACTAGCTGTTCTTAAGTCAGCACCCCGAATTGAGCATAAGAAAGAATGTGTCAAGATCACGTAACTGCATAGTTCGAGCTATCGGAGAGCATTTTAACAGAAAATCAGTTATTCGATAAACCTTCTAACATTTTTAATGTAGATGAAACGGGGCTGCAGTTGAATAACAAATTGGGCCACGTAATCACCACCAAAGGTTCTAAAAGTATTCCTGCAGTCACGTCTGGAGAAAGAGGTGAAACCATAACAGTAATTGCATGTTGGATGCTGAAGGAACATTCATTCCACCTACGTGTATTTGTAAAGGAAAATATGAAAAACAATGTAAAACCTCCATGCCTCCCGGATCAAAGATCTACAGGTCAGTAAAATCTGCTTATGTTGAAACAATTCTTTGGCTCCGCTTATTTGTTACGCCATTTACCCAGCTATTTCAGGCCAACCTGTATATTTTTACTTGAGTTATAATTCATTGTATTTCGAATTATTTCAAATTTTTAGTCCGCTCATTTTGTACCGATTCTGGAAAGTCCGAATTGCTCGTTATCGCGAAGCTCCAGCCTTCAGATGTTTTTCGCTTGTTGGCCAATCCGCGGGCATTCTTTTCCTGCATTTCGACGAAGCAACTCGCTTCTAAGAAGGCGTTGTGTGTGCTTATTTTGCCACGACAATTTCGTTTCCAAGAGCTGATAATCCGAATCAGGTACGATGGCGCTTTTCTGTTTGTTATTCTCATATTGATTACATTTTCCTTAGCTCTTAAATAATAGTTTAAACCGAATAATTTAATCTGGGACGCAAGGCCGCCATTCTGATTTGATTTTCGACACCGGCTAATGTCCAGTCTAACTGCTGCAATCTGGGAAGTGATTCTGCTTCGATTGCGGGCCCATTCAAGGTGCTGTGACCAGTTGGTATAGCAACCCCTGACCAGTTTTTCCCGTCAACAATTAGTGGGTGCTGAAAACGCCAGGTTACTGCCGCCCTTGGTGGTAATTTACTGTATTGAAAGCAGATGTTTTCCCGGTCTGGAAGTTAATTTTGGATCGGCTATTCCACGATTATTCGACGTTAAATTGTATTCGATACCTGGAATTTGCATTCCAAAACCATCAATTGTTAAAATTTGCATCTACGCTTACCATTATTATCAACCTGTAAAGCCCAATTTAATACATGCTTTTGTTTTTTAATATTTAACCTTTTATGCATATATTTAATTATGATTAATATTAAAGGTACGATTTTGGTGTGTAATTGAAACTTTTGTAAAAGGAGCATTCACGCCTTTTGAACTCAATAGCCTGAGCAGAAAGGTTTAATGATATGAGAGTGATAAGCTTATCCCTTGATTAAATTTGAGGTCACAATTCACTTATTAACCCGAAAGGGGTTTTTTGCTCTTTGTGCGTGTCGCGACCTTCAGTTATTCACACATTTTTATTATTATTATCACATTGGTTATGACCGAATTATTTTAACTATTCATTATTGAATTACAATTGTTGACTCTACAAGACGATTTTTTTGATTATTAAATAAACGCTAGTCACTTGTAATCATTATTTTAATTATTTGAAATCTATGGATTTCTGGCGCCCATTTCTTTTTGAAGATATTGCAGGGAATGTAGCTGATGATTAGAATCCACGATCATATCGCCGAAATTGAGTTAGCTCGGCCATCGCGGTAAGTAAAGATTTTTTCAGAGCTGCCGGGAAGTTGATCTGTGATTTTTTTCTACCATCGATTATTTTAATTAATCAATCGCAGGTCGGCTTCTTTATCGTTTCAATGTGAATGCAGATATTTTCCTTAGGTGGCTCAAAGATCAGGTCATGCCAAGAAAACTTTTGGGAAAAACCCTACTTATTCTCGAAGGGCACACTTCGCACTGTAATTCCGTTGAAATGCTCGAGTATGCTGAACAAAATGATTTAATATTGTTATGTCTACCCAGTCATACTACCCACTATTTGCAGCTTCTTGACAGAGCATTTTTTAAGTCTCTAAAGTTAGCGATTATAACAATGACTGCAGGCTCTACATGAAGACACATCCATTTTAGAAAATTTCAAAGCAAAACTTTGCACAGCTTCTTAATGACGCATGGACGAAGACAGCAACAGTAAACAATGCTGTACCGTCCTTTCACTCTACAGGAATTGTACCATTTAACCCTGAAGTTATTTCAGACTACACATTTCTGAACTCTAATAGTAAGGAGTCAGTTAAAGTTGTGCCAACGTAGCCCACAAATGACTTACCAGAATGTCTATAACTATTCGTTAACACCACAAGCAGCAACTTTAGGGTCGACTAATGATGACAATTTAACAAGCGATCTGGATAAAAAGCCAAAACAAACACATCTACATCCAGCAGGTAAAAATAAAGAAAACTCCAAGTAAGCTGTTCGATCCAATTGCTCCACTTCCAAGCCCGGAGCAGCTTCAATTCGAAAACGTGACAAGAATGTGGCACTTTAATTAACATCACCGGAAAATATAACAACGCAAAAGAGGAAAACCTTAGCAATACTTCAAAAAGGCAAAAAAAATGAGAACTTAAAAGAATAAGCCCTTACTGAAACAACACAAAAAGTAAACACAAAACACAATATTCCTTTTCATCTGAAGATGATCTGATGGATCCAATTTTTGGAGAAAGTGACGACTCGGATTTAGCAAACAATCAAGACAAATGTGCTAGTTGCGGCGAGAATTATGCCAAAACCCACAAACAAGACGAGTGTGTAATTTGTAAGAAGTAGATGCATGAGGGATGCAGCAAATTTGAAAGCGTTTGTGATTTGTGCGGAAAACAGGCTGTAGAAAAAGAAGGCAGAACATATTTGTCTATTTGTCATTTTTTGCTTATCTTGTTATAGACCATCTCACCCGATATAGCACGCTGTCTTAATCGGGTATGTCGGGTGAGATGGTATTTACAACTTTTTTTTATATCGCATAAAATATATTGTAAACATATACAGGGTGTCCGTTCTAAAGTCGAACATAGGCGATTAACATTGTATTGAACGTTTTTGCCGATTCCTGCTCGCCAATTCAACTTAAAGGGCAGATAATGGTATCAATGGAAAGATAAAATTATTACGCATCAAATACCAATAATAATATTCAAGATGCGATTTTTATTTAAAAATACTAATTTAAAAGTTGGGAATTTTTAAATATGCCATGGCTTGCATTTCAAGTTCGATAACATTTGTCAAAAAAATTGGTAATTAGTTGGCGTAAATCCGGTATTTTCTGTCAACGTCCGTTAAAATTATCTACAGAAAAATGAATTATTTCAATGAAGAATGAGTGAATGCACTAATGTCAATTGCCTATGTTCGACTTTGAGAATGGACACCCGGTATATTATCATGCTTGTATATTTTTTTCTAAGAAGTTAATCCTTCAGTTTTATTGTAATATTGTTCCAGAATTTGTTTTAATTAAACAGTTAATGATTTACAATTTTTTCTTGAAATGTGTGTCACCTCTATCGGACTTACCCTACAGCTATATTGAATTGATTTGGTACGCCACGCTATACAGCAGTATTCCAGTTTACTACGTAATAATGTGTAAATAAAACACTTAATGTATCAACTTGTCTCAAATATTTCATGTTTCTTATTATAAAGCTCAGAAACCTATCATCTCCACACATTTTCATAAATTCCGTAAAATGAAGTCGTATCTGAATTCGTTAATTGTTTGTCCGCTGTGTGTTTGCTTAATCGGAATTCTTAAATTTTGACTTTAGATTGGGATAGAACATAAAAAATATAATATGGGTGTCTGAAGAACCAATCTCCTATCTCGTACGAAACAAGAACAAAATGGCGGATTTAAAAAAAAATTATTCTAAGCAAAATTTAAATGCTATTTAGGAGTTTGTCTTGTATTGCGATGCTTAACATTTTCAACTGGTTCTGTGTATATGCTTCTGAAAATTTAATATGGTATTGAACATCACACCAAGATAGAGTATTTCGTATGTTCTTTTAATACAAATATTATCGATAGCATAATTTTTAATAATGGGTTTAGTATTTTTTGTGAAAGTCACAACATAACATTTTTTTTTTTTTTTAATTTATTTGAACCGGATCAGCACTTTCTTATGCTATACACAGTTGTTTTACAATAATTTACAATATGACTGTATATAAATAGCTTTGGAGGACTAAACCTCTGTAACTAATATGAATTACAGCGCTAAAATATCTAACTTGTTTTATATAATACGTCAATCAACGGTAGTACTATTAGTCTGTTAAGTCTTGGGGCAATTTTCTTTTCAGTCTTACATGTATGTTTTTTTTCCCAAGGTTATAATGCACTGCACTTGGACACAGGTTAATGTTCACAAAAAATTTAGTTCTCACTTTGTTTATGTGTTCAAGGATGGTTGGTATGCCCAGTTCGTGGTGGAGTTGACTATTACGCACAAACCATGGGGAAT